>OX336370.1:66389267-67598743 GCA_946902895.1 Fragum fragum | reverse complement strand
TGAGACCTTGTATAACTCCCTCATTATGAAGAAAGGTCCCACTAAAGCCACATGGAGATATCTTGGTAGTGGTATTTGCTGTTGGACTGAGAAAGATCTTGAAGGCTTATGTCCAGAGAAAACTATGGTTAGTAAAAGACCTAGATAATCTCAGTAAATATGTGTTAATTTCAGTTTTAATGAAAAGCTTATTCTTTAATCTAAGCCCTTATCATGCTGAATCCAGGATATTCTTGTTTGAAAGGAAGTAAAAACAATGATCAGCCTACATATATGTGCAGGCTGATTTTAGATTTCACCACCTATTTTGCCCTTTAAGGCCAGAGTTAGCTTTTTAGAGGAAATTTCAAAATAAATTTTCACCAACAACCAGTGCTTCTAATGCTTTGCAGCCCTTTGATTTTAATACAATTATGTAGAGGATTTTATTCAATATAACAAGGGTTAACCCTTGTCATGCTGAATAAAAATTCTGTTCAAAATTGCATCTAAATCAGCAGACTGAAATCACTTGAAGCTCTAAATGCAAGTCAATATTTCTTTTAAAAACTGATTTTATACATAATTCTGGCTTGAAAGGGACAAGTGGGTGATGTAGACTAAGATCAGACTGCACATGTGTGTAGGCTGATCTTTGTCTATACCCTATGCTTAAACAGGAATATTCTGGGTTCAGCATGACAAGGGTTAGGATTGTTCTTTCATGAAAATACTAACTGCATATTTGTGGCTGAAATTCAAAAAGTTCCAAAAAGAATGAACATGATAGTTAGCATTTTTCCATCATGTTTCCTTTTGTTTCTAGTTGTAATTACACTAATTTGTCAGTTTTTCAGTTCAACCTATTCATACACAATCATGCTCTTGCTACCTCCATGAAATTTCTTTTTGGAAAATATTGTGGAAAATGAAGAAATTGCTTGTTACATGCGGTTTCTTCATTATCCATAATGTTTTTTACCCTAAAATGGCAAAGATTTGTAAAAATTTCATCAACTGAAAATTGTCATCTGTAACATTTTTGAATTTGGACCAGCCTATAATCTTGTCATCTGGTTCTGGGTTATTACAAGTTGAATTCTTTATTCTATAATCAGTTACCATTGCTGACCAAACTATTAGAGCACTATGGAATCCTGTATAAACTACCACGAGACTGCTGGACAACACAAATACAAGATACCTATGCTTATGTAACATACAGCAGCCTACCTTTTTACCCCATGGTAGATATGGTATGTTCATTGTAATCTATTGTTAATCTTGTATTAGTGAAATTACTGCTTTTAAACCATTACAACACAATCCTGCTTTTTTGACCCTCCTCAAAAAACATCTTTAAATAACATTGTGGAAAATCCACAATATTTTCTTCCTAAAAAAGACAATCATCTTTAAAATTTTATCAACTAAAAAAATGTCATCTGCAACTTCCCTCAATTTGGACCAGTATAAAATTTTGTCATCTGGGAGTGGGCTAATATGTTTTTTGTCTATTATTACATAATAACGATTTGTTATTGGTTTGGTTTGAAACTATTTATCTTACATTTTTTGTAATAAGTTCTATCTTAGATTAATCCTCTCACTTCTGCTTCCTTGAGTAATGCTTGCAAATGTTTGGCAAATGAAAGAACTTATATTGATAGCAACTCCCACACACTACCCTTTACACACAGACACTTTAACATCTAATCTTGTTTACTAACCCTTTCCATTTTTTTTTAATTTAGAATATTTAAAAGAGGTTGCTAAAGAGAAGGTAAATTGGATGCAATTTGAAATGCAACCATCTTATGCAGTAGGAAGTATTGAGGGAAAAGGGAGAAATTACTTGTCACAAGTAATTTCTTCTTTTTCCAAAATGTTTTCTTATGTTTGAAATTACAGTGATGTAAAATCCTGGTTTGTGCAGGAAGGGTTAAATACCACAAATTATTCACCATTGTCTGTACAAATTTTTATGTTTTAAAATGCACTCTTTCATAGGAAATCTTAACCATTATCACACAATTCCACCTTTTGAGGCCTTGGAGAAATAAAATTATGAAAAACTTTATGGGAAAAATAGAAATTGCTTGTAGGAAGCATTTTGTTCTCTTCTCACAATGTCTACTAGCTTATTTGGCACTCATGAAAAAAATCTTTGGAAAACATTGTCAAAAATGAAGAAACTGCTTGTAAAGAGCAGTTCCTTCATTAACACAATGTTTTTCAGTTTAAAAGACAAAGATTTTTAGAGATTTGTTAACCCTTTCCTGCACAATCCCTTGTTTTTTCGTCCTGTAATTTCATAAATGAGAAAATATTGTGGGAAAAGAAGCAATCGCTTGTATTGAGCAATTTCTTTTTTTCCCTCAATATTTTTTACCCTTTAGGTTGATTTCTTTTAAAATTACACTCACTTTTAATTGTAGTCTGCAACTTCTTTCAAATTTGATAGGACTAAAATTTTGAAAAAAGGGAAAGGGTTTTATTGAAACTTGTAATTTGTAACTTTTTTTAATCTTAAAATTTGTCTCATTGTAATAGATTTGCCCTTTCCCACACAGTAACGCTTTATGATGCCCCTCAAGAAATAGGCTTTGAAAAGTATTGTGAAAAATGAAGAAATTGCTTGTTACATGCAATTTCTTCATTATCCACCATGTTTTCTACCCATTTAAGACAAAGATTTTAAGAATTTCATCAACTATAGATCGCCTTCTGCAATTTCTTTCAATTTGGATCAGTAATAATTTTTGTCCACTGGTAATGGGTTAAATGGTTTTTTTGTTTTGAGCTGGGCTGTCTTCAGAGAAAGCCCAAGGTATTGCTTTTGCCAGTTTGTTATCTGCTCCCACATCTGCGTCAAACATTGTTGTTGTTCAAAAACTCTGACATTTTGTAATATCTCTTGGTGTTACTGAAGACATTCACTTGAAACTCAGAATGTTATGTTTATGTTCACTATCTAAAGAGCAATCTATACAAACAAAGCAGATCACTCTCTATGTATTTTTCAAACAAATTATGCACCTTTTAAGACTTAGAAGTTTTACCCACTATAAAGCACTTAAACAGCAGAGAGTTGACAATAGCATGCGGATTTTGTTGTGTGGTTTTTCAGTAGAAAATGCTAATACTTACACAAGAAACTGGAAATGATTATGTCATTTGCACCATTATTAATGTATAACTATGTCATTTCAAAAATGTTATTTCACTATTGCTATCCATTATGGTATTAAATTCATTACTAGACAATTACATTTTAGACCATTCTAAATTCAAAAAGGGTTGTGGATGACAATTTCCAGTTGATGAGACTTTTATTTTTGATTGAAAACATTGTGGATAATGAAAAAACTGCTTGTGACAAGTAACACTGTTACAATTTCTTCATTTTCCACAAAGGTTTTAAAATATTTTTTTGGGGGGGGGGGGGGAAAGAAGGATTGTTTGGAAATGGAATTATTTCAAAATTAGATAAATGATTGTCAGTTTATATAATGTCATTTGATGCTCTAACCCTTTCCTGTTTTATGAAATTTTAGACTGGTCCAATTTGAAATAGGTTGCAGCCGACATTGAGAATTGGATATAGTTTCAAATGAAACCATCCTTTGTGGTAGAAAATAATGAGGTAAAAGGAGAAATTGGCCATTACAAGCAATTTCTTTTTTTTTCAGAATGTTTTATCAAGTATGAAATAACAGTGACATAAAATCCCTGGTTTGTTCAGAAAATGGTTAACTGCAATATCAATAATTAATATTTCAGCCTGTATACATGCTTCTTACACAAATGTTTATCCTTGCAGGAGGAGTACTGGCCAGACAATATTCCTACCACAGACACAGAGATAGACAGATACTATTACTTTCATCCTGATGTCAGCCCAACTTTTTTGCCTGTCCTTCTCAGGTGAAATAATATCTTGATTTATATTATTTTGTTACTTTTTTCGGAGGTTATTCATAAATTTGGATGGATTTATTCAGAAAGCTAATTCCAATTTGAGTGTTCCTGATTGAATGTCAGGAGAGCCATTGTTTTCATTGGATGTTAGGTTGTATGCAGGAATAGTAAATCTGGAAAATGAAAGGCACTGAAATGGGTCTTTTTAGCATATATTCAAATATTTTCAATGATTAGATAAAACCTTTCTTGTTGAATTTTTATAAAACTATTTTAGTCACTTATTTAAAGCTTAATTCATTTCATTTTCTAGTTCTGAGATATTTCCATTTATGGCAAATATCCATAAAGGAGCACTGGGAAAATCAGGAAACTTAATAGCACTTCGAGCATCTCAAGCCTTGTTATAGACACATCTTTCAAAGTTTTTCACCTCTTTTATTTGTTGGGGCCATGGCCATAGCGCAGTGGGTGGCACATCGGACTTTCAATCATGAGGTCCTAGATTCGACCCCCAATCATGGCAAATATCTTTTCTGACATTTTTCTCCCATCAATGGATGGATAATTGTAAACCTTAGTGGAATGAGCAGCTGGAGGCTTGGAAAAGATGTAGTGGTAGTACTGGTGTGATAAATACCAGGAATACATTGTGACTGAAATACTATTAAAAGTGGTGTTTAACCCCATTCAATCAATTTAGATTTTTGGTTGGTTGAGTTGAAATTAATTAGCATGGGATATGCACAGACCTTGACATTTCAAAGACTTTGTTGCAAAGGTATAGGTATCAAAACTCTGTTAGGGAGAAAGTTTTGAAAAATATTGTCAATAAAGAATCATGATTAATAGTTTTTTTTGGCTTGACTATTCGAAGAATGGGGGGGGGGGCTATTCCTGTCACCTGGTCGTCAGTGTCAGCATCGGCGTTGGCTTAATGGTTTGGTTAAACCTTTCATGCAACTGTCAAAACTCAGTTACTACTGATGATATTGTTCTGAAACTTTGCTCATGTTTTTGTGACTGTAGTTTCACCCTTTAGACAAGGTTTCATTATTCTGACATTCATTTTGGTGGAATTTTAACCCTTTTCAGACTTGGAAATTCTTGGATAAATCTTACATGCAGGTGTCATATATCTTTAATTACTCTTTTTCTACTCATACTATTGCTTTGAAACTTTGCACATGTTTTTGTGACACTGATATCAGCCTCTAGATACAGATTCACTACATTGACATTCATTTTACTGGAAATTTAACCCTCCTTGGACCTAGGAGTTTTTGTTTAACTTAAAATTTTATTTGAAAGATTTTTATGCCCCCTCATCAAAAGATTGGGGCATATTGTTTTACTGTTGTCCATCTGTTCGTCTGTCTGTCCGTCATTCAGTCTTTCTGTCTATTAGTTTGTCTGTCTGTATGCAAAAACGTAACCAAAAATCTTAACATTGGCAATTACCACCAGCCTATTCAAGATACAATGCTCATATTTGACATGATGATACATCTCCATAATACGCATCTCCTCATGTTAAGGTCAAGGTCATGTGATAAGGTTAAGGTCACATACCAAGGTCAAATATTTAGTCCTGTTGCATTGTGTTTCACAAACACATCTTGTTTGCCTCTCTATTACTACTTAAGTTATGCCTTATGCCAACATTAAAACTGCTTTTACTATCCAGCTCTCAGAATAGTCAAGCATTGCTGTCCTCTTACAGCTCTTGTTTCTTCAGGACGGTTTCAACTTTTTGTTATATGTGCACTAATTTCAATTTTGCAGCCTGCTATTGGTTTCTACTTACACTAGTATGAAAATGGTGTCCGATATAAAGTAAAACACTAAGATTTGAAATGTGGGCTATCAATGATTTCAATTTTCAGGGAATGTTTGGTTTTGGGAGGAATTAAGCTGCTATGGAAGACTGGTGTGATAATCAGAAAAGGACCAATCACAATTCTGTTTGAAATGCTTACAAGTCACGATGGTAAGGTGAACCTGTTACCACACAATTCCGCCTTTTTACACCCCTTAAGAAAGCAAGTCATGAAAACAATGTAGAAAATGAAGAAATTGCTTATTAGAAGCAATTTCTTCTTTATCCACATTGTTTTCTTCCCAGAATGACAGAGATACTTGAAATCATGTCAATATTAAATTGTTGTCTTCAACTTCTTTGAATACGGACCAGTCTAAACTTTTGACGTCTGGATATGGATTAACCAACAACCAAACAACAATATTTTAAACTTGTCCAAATTGACATTTCAAAGCATATTTAACCCATTCCCACACATTTACACTTTTTGATTCCCCTAAAGAAAAAACAATTGGAAAAACATTGCGTAAAAATGTTTTCTACCCAGAAAGTTGGAAAAATCTAGTACTTCATAAACTTTAAAATCTTGTCTTCAACTTCTTTCAATTTGGACAAGTCTAAAACTTTGCCATCTAGGAATGGGTTAAGTTTGATAATAACTATCATAAGGGGTGGGAAAATAGTTAAAAGTAATTTTTTTTTTTTTCTCTCAATGTTTATACCCCGCAAAACGAATGTTTTTCGGGGGTATACTGGAATCAGCCTGTCTGTCTGTGTGACCGTGAGTCCGTCTGTCTGTGTACAAAATACTACCAATTTTGTGTTGCAAATTCTCCTTTAGTTTTGCTTCAATACCATTCAAACTTTGTACAAAGAGTAACCACATGTTGAAGTTTTGCTAGATGCAATTTTGAAGTCTTAATTCTCCCTGGTTCAAGAACAATCTCCCCTTGATCTTAGATATTATTTATACCTTGTTGACATATACAGCTCATTATACTACCATTTTTGTGTCGGGAGCTCCTCCTTTCAGTAGATATGTCCTTGTATTGTTAAAGCTGTCATTACACTGAAATCACTTTCAGGGGTATTTAGTCAAATATTGTGACAAGTTCTAGTTTCCTCAAGGTTGTTAAAAGTCTAGGTTGTTTGGTAAAGGCTTAATTATTTTGTCAAGGGATCTTTTTGTGAAAGCTAGGGTGTATCACTGCCCACTGGCTGGCTACTTTCTTCTAATTTTTTACTTTAACCCATTACCAGACAACAAAAATTTAAATTGGTCCCAATTCAAAGACATTGGAGACAGCAATTATTAGTTAATGAAACTTTAAAATTCCCTGTATTTTGGATAGAAAACATTGTATGAAATGAAGAAATTACTTGCAGAAAGAAAACAATTAGGATAATTGTGGATCACAAGCCATTTCCTCTTTTTAACTCACAAAAGGTAGTATTTTGATATGGCTTGGGTTATAGATTGATCCACAGTCTGTCTTGCAATTTTTATGACGGCTACACTTCCAAGAGATTTGACCCAGGCTAGGAAATTTTAGACTGGTCCAAACTGAAAGAAGTTGCAGACACACAATTCTTAGTAGGTGGAATTTATAAAATCATGCTATTTAGGGTAGAAAACATTTTGGACATTGAAGAAATTACTTTTTGAAAGCAATGATTTTTTACAAGACTTTTTTCTAGAGGGATGTCTAAAAGCAGAATAAGTGGGAATGGGTTAAAATAATCAAACTTGCAACTGTGAATCTTTTTGGTGCCTAGTTTTGCTTGTGACTTTCAAAATTTTGATCACTCCAGTTGTTCTTAAATCATTTGCCCTTAATCCTTTTCCACACAGTCCCGTTTTTTTCACACCATAAGAATCAAGCTTTGGAAAATATTGTTAAAAATGAAGAAATTGCTTGTGACAATATTTTGTAATCAGATAGACACAGATTTTCAAAGTTTCACAAGCTTGTAATTTTTGTCTGCAATTTGTTTCAGTTTGGACCAGTGTAAAACTTTGTTGTGTGGTAATGGGTTAACTGAAACCTCTAATTCCTCTTTCACAGATTAATCCCTTCAGGTGTATATGTATGTTAATCTGAGATTTTTTTTTTAAGTTTTCTTCTACCCTATTAACCCTTGTTGTGGTGAATTAAATCCTTTTTTAAAAAGCACATGAAAATCAAAGGCTGAAAGCACTGAAATGACTTTGTCGAGGCTACCTTACTTTTAAAAATAATATTTCATAAACAACCCTGACTTAAAAGGGACAAGCAGGTGGTGTAGAAAAAGATCAGACTGCCCTTAATTGCAGGTTGATCTTTATCTATGCCTCCTGCACAACAGATACTTAAGTTTGTATATATTTTAACTCATTACCAGATGGCAAAAGTTTAGACTGGTCCAAATTTTAGACTGGTCCAAATTGAAAGGATTTGCTGTCAACGATTTAAAGTACATGAAATTCTACATGTTTTCAACTTTCTGGATAGAAAACATTGTGAAAAATGAAGAAATTTCTTGTTTCAAGCAATTTCTTTTTTTATACGCCCGTCGAAGACAGGACATATTATGGGATCACCCATGGCGTCCGGGTGTCCGGTTGTCCGGCGGTGTCCACTTCTTTGTCCGGAGCATAACTCTGTCACCGTAAGTCCGATTGACTTTAAACTTGGCAGTTATATTCTTCTCATCAATACAGAGTGCAGTGCTCAATAACCATGACACTACCTGGCCTTTTTTATGAGTTATTGCCCTTTGTTGTTTTTCATACTTGAATCTTTTCTGGAGTATATCTCTAAAAGTATAATAGCTAGGATCATGAAATTTCATGGGTGTATAAAGCTCACCAAGGAAGAGTGCAGTGCACAAGAACCATAACTCTACCTGGCCTATTTTTTGAGTTATTGCCCTTTGTTGTTTTTCATACTTTAATCTTGTCCGGAGTATATCTCTAAAAGTATAATAGGTAGAATCATGAAATTTCATTGATGGATAGAGCTCACCAAGGGGGAGTGCAGTGCACAAGAACCATAACTCTACCTAGCCTATTTTTTAGTTGTTGCCCTTTGTTGTTTTTCATACTTGAATCTTGTCCGGAGTATATCTCTAAAAGTATTATAGCTAGGATCATGAAATTTCATGGATGAATAGAGTTCACCAAGGGGGAGTGCAGTGCACAAGAACCATAACACTACCTGGCCTATTTTTTGAGTTATTGCCCTTTGTTGTTTTTCATATTTGAATCTTGTCCGGAGTATATCTCTAAAAGTATAATAGCTAGAATCATGAAATTTCATGAATGGATAGAGCTTACCAAGGGGAGTGCAGTGTACAAGAACCATAACTCTACCTGGCCTATTTTTTGAGTTATTGCCCTTTGTTGTTTTTCATACTTGAATCTTGTCCAGAGTATATCTCTAAAAGTATAAAAGCTAGAATCATGAAATTTTATGGATGGATAGAGCTCACCAAATGGGAGTGCAGTGTACAAGAACCATAAATCTACCTGGCTTATTTTTTTAGTTATTGCCCTTTGTTGTTTTTCATACTTTAATCTTGTCCTTAGTATATCTCTTAAAGTATAATAGCTAGGATCATGAAACTTTATGGGTGTATAGATCTCACCAAGGGGGAGTGCAGTGCACAAGAACCATAACTCTACCTGGCCTATTTTTTGGTTATTGCCCTTTGTTGTTTTTCATACTTGAATCTTGTCCGGAATTTATCTCTAAAAGTATTATAGCTAGGATCATGAAACTTCATGGGTGTATAGATCTCACCAAGGGGGAGTGCAGTACACAAGAACCATAACTCTCCCTGGACTATTTTTTGAGTTATTGCCCTTTGTTGTTTTTCATACTTGAATCTTGTCCGGAATTTATCTCTAAAAGTATTATAGCTAGGGTTAAGAAACTAAATGGGTGTATAGAGCTCACCAAGTAGGAGTGCATTGTACAAGAACCATAACTCAACCTAGCTTATATTTTGAGTTATTGTCCTTTGTTATTTTTCATTCTTTGTTTGACAAAAAATATTCATTCAAAATAACCTCAGTTCTATTCAAACCCCCAGTTAATATTAAGCAGTGTGAAGGGCGTACCTTGTGACAATTTGGCACCTTCTTTGCACAATGTTTTCCAAACTTTTTTTCTTGAAAGGCCTCCAAAAGCATAACCGTGTGGGAAATTGGTTAAAAGAATTTTCTTCCAATTCCATTTACAGACCAGCCAGTTCTATATCTCGGTGTTCGCCTGTTAAGTGGAAAAGACTGTTTTGATACATATGAATTAATGCATTGGTCCACATTCAAGTTGTATAAGGCTTTATTATGGGACACAATTATAGAACAGAAAGTATATGCTATGGTATGTATGTAACTTGTGATAAAGTAAGCACATTAACAGACGCAAAATTTTAGACTGGTCCAAATTGAAAATTTCAGACTGGTCCAAATTGAAAGTTTTATATTGGTTCAAATTGAAAGGAGGTGCGGACAATAAATTAAAATTGATGAAATTTTAGATTTTGTCATTTTCTGGGTAGAAAAGATCTTGAAAAATGAAGAAATTGCTTGTCGCTAACAATTTTTCCTTTACCACAATGTTTTCCCAATTGTTTTTTAGCTCCACTGGCTGAAAGCCAGAGGGCTATTGTCATGGTGTCCGACATGCATGGGTCTGTCCGGTTGTCCGTCTGTCAGTTCGTCAACTTTTCCTTTAAAAATCCTGTCCTCAGAAAGTACTGAACAGATTTCCTCCAAACTTCACAGAAATGATCCTTGGGTGACCCTCTATCAGAATTTTGATCGGATGAAAAACATGGCTTTAATGGGTTGGGCTAATTTCCATATATGGTAAAAACTTTGAAAATCTTCTTCTCATAATTCAATGGATAGATTTCAACCAAATTTCACAGAAGTGATCCTTGGGAGACCCTTTATCTGATTCCTTAAAAAAATTTCATCTGATGAAAGAAAATGCTATAATGGGCAGGGCTAATTTCCATATATGGTGAAAGCTTTAAAAATCTTTTCAGAAACCAGTGGATGGATTTCATCCAAATTTCAATGGAATGATCCTTGGGTCAACATTTATTGGGTTCCTTCAAAGAATTTTGATCGGATGAATAATGTAACCAGATTTGGATTTCAACCAAATTTCAGGAAAATGATGCAAGGGTGACCCTTTATCAGATTCCTTCAGAGAATTTTGATCAAATGAAAAATATGGCTTTAATGGGCAGGGATAATTTCCATATCTAGTAAAAGCTTTGAAATTCTTTTTCTTAGATACAAGTTGATTGATTTCAACCAAATTTTACCTGGTTGATCGTTTGGTAACCCTTTATCAGATTATCAAAAGAATTTTGATCAGATGAAAATTATGGCTTTAATGAGCAGGGCTAATATATGGTATACTGAAAATAGACTGTTGATAGACTTCAACCAAATTTCACAGGAATGATCTCCAGATGACTGTTTGTCGGATTCCTTCATATGATTGTGCTTGGTTGAAAAGCTTGGCTATTATGGTGCTGGCTTATGTCCATATATGGTATACTGTGAAAATTTTTAACTTTGGTTAAACCCTTTTCATCTGACCAAGTAAATGAATTATACATAACTTAACTTTTGTGAAAACAATGAAAAGTTTGAATGGTTCTCTAGAACTATTTCAAAGATTTCATTGACTTAGATTTATTTTCCTTATATTCAGTTTATATTGAATTCATGAAAAAAAACTGCTTAATCAATACATTCATGCCTGTGGAGTGATACAGGCTCTCAAGGGCCTCTAGTTCTTGAGGGATGTCAAAAAGTGTCATTGTTTGGGAATGGGTTAATAGCCCTAAAATATTTGTTATCTAGGTCTTAAATTTTAAAAAAGGTGTTGTTTTTCTACCCTACCCAACAAGATGATTTTCAATATTTAATGACCTAAAAATTGTTGTCTGCAACTTCTTTGAGTATGGACTAGTTTAAAATTTTCAATGGGTCAAAGATGTCTTATTCCTTACTTATTACTCTAAATGTGCAGCTTAACCCATTCCCACAAAAAGATGCTTTTTGATGCCTTTTATGATTTTTTTTTTTTAAACATTGCAAAAATTAAAGAAATTGCTTTTTACAAGCAGAATATTTTATTATCCACAATGCTTTCAACTCCAAAAGACAAAGATTTTGAAATTTCACCTACCACCTTTTTGACAGTTTTTGACTCATATTTAACTGATTCCCACACTATGATGCATTTTGTCTCCCCTTAAGTAAAAAGGCTTAGAAAAATGTGGAAAAATAAGAAATTGCTTGTTACAATTCTTTCATTATCCACAATATTTTCTACCCTAAGAGATGAAGAATTTTAGAATTTCATCAACATAAATTTGTTGTCTGCAACTTTTTTCAATTTTGACCAGTCCAAGTTTGTAGTGTAGTAAGGGGTTAAGAATTAAATGTTTGTTGGAGTGTATTTTCAGGTAATTGGTAAATTTTCCTTATCTAGGTTTCAGAAACATTGATACCTTCCTGAAATTTTCATTGCAATTGTTCAAACTGTTGATTTCATTTAGAAATTTCTCAGTATTCTTGTAACTGTTCTTCATGAAAAAAAAGGAGAAAAAGAATGTTCTTTATTTTTTTATTCCAATATTTATTCATACAATTTTTATATCCCTCAGGAGTACATCCCTTGCCCAAACTGTGTGCCATCACTGAATCGCTACAAGATTGTTAACACTTCACAAATGTTCATGATTCATGAGAGGTTTTGTAGGTCAAGAAACATTAGTCAAAGGGAAATTGTTTGTGAAAACGATGGAAGCTCCATTCAAACACAGCCCCTGCTGGGACCAAAACGTAAGAATAAATAATGTTAATGATTGACCAATGGCTGGCTGTCCCTACTGAGGTCCAACAGGAAGTTTGACTTTGATATTAAACTATTATCATACAACAAAATTTTAGACTGGTCCATATTGAAAGGAGTTACACACGACAATTTATGTTTTTTGAAATTCCAAAACTTTTTCAACTTTCTTGATAAAAACATGGTATTAAATGAAGAAATTGTCATGTTTTCCTAATTCTTTTTCTTGAGGGGAAATCAAAAGCGTCATTGTATGGGAATTGGTTAAACAATGTTATTTTACAAAACTTTAGGTCAATAACATGGAACAAAAAATGGAATGGTTTGTTGTCAACCTAAATGTTGTAACTGCAACTTGAGTGTAACTACATCTTGAGTAAGCTGTTGTGACATTTAAGTTGCCAAACAAACAGAAATATTTAAATGTCAACCAATATCATAGTTCAAATTTCACTTCCTTTCTTAACCCTTGTCATGCTGAGCCTGGAATATTCCAGTAATGGCAGGAGGTGTAGACCAAGATCAGCCTGCACATAAGTGCAGTCTGATCTTGGTCTACATCTCCTGCTTGTACTTTTCCTCCCATAGTTGTTTATGAAATTGATTTTTAAAAGAAATACTGATTTTTGAACAACACGTTCTATCAGAAATTTCAGCCCTTTGATTTTTTGGCAATAAGGTAAAGCATTTTATACAGCATGACAAGGGTTAATAAATGATTGGATTTTCAATAGATAGCCATGATCATTCAATTGCATTCTGTATGATGTATTATCACATGGTAACAGATTTGTCCTTCTCACAGGGTTAATAACATGGAAACAGATTTGGCCTTCTCACAGGGTTAATTACTTGATTACAGATTTGTCCTTCTCACATGGTTAATCACACGATAACAGATTTTTCCTTCTCACAGGGTTAATCACATGATTACAGATTTGTCCTTTGCACAGGGTTAATCATATGATTACAGATTTGTCCTTCTCACAGGGTTAATCACTTGATTACAGATTTTTCCTTCTCTCAGGGTTAATAACATGAACAGATTTGTCCTTCTCACAGGGTTAATCACATGATAACAGATTTGTCCTTTGCACAGGGTTAATCATATGATTACAGATTTGTCCTTCTCTTAGGGTTAATCACATGATTACAGATTTGTCCTTCTCTCAGTTATAATCACATGAACAGATTTTTCCTTCTCTCAGGGTTGATCACATGATTACAGATTTGTCTTTCTCTCAGGGTTTATCATATGAACAGATTTGTCCTTCTCACAGGGTTTATCACATGAACAGATTTGTTCTTCTAACAGGGTTAATCACATGAACAGATTTGTGCTTCTCACAGCTTAACCCTTTCCTGTACAATGCCTGGTTTTCACCTTCCTATGAAAAATATTATACTTGAGAAAAAAATGGGAAAAGAAAAAGAATAAATTTCACAATATTTTCTACTCTGTTGTGAGGCTACTTTTTAAATTGTGCTTTCTTTTTCTTGTTGTCTTCATCCTCTTCCAAATTGAGCAGGTCTAAAAATGTGAAAAACAGGAAAGGGTTAGCTAGATTAACCCATTACTAGATGACAAAATATCAGACCTGTCCAATTTGAAAATGGCTATAAATATTAATTTTCAGCATATGGTTCTTACAAAGCCTATATAATTTAGGAAAGAAAGCATTGTGGAAAATGAAAAATTGCTTGTAACAAGCATTTTCCACAATATATGTATTTTCCTAAACATTTTTAATTGGAAGAGGGGGTCAAAAAGGGGAATGGTTGGAATGGATTATATATCTCTATGTTTATAGTTTGTCTTGCTGAATGAGTGGTGGGTGATTAGCCTTAAAACTCAATTATTTATAAGTTTCACCATTAATGTAGACTGACCTGATGACATTAATATTAGACTGAATTGAAGATTAATGACTTGATACAATATAATTCAGATGCTTCAAAGTAGGGCATATAGATTGTATCACATTGTTTGGAAGGATTTATATTGAGGAAAACATTGTCAAAAAGGAGAAATTATCAAGGTCAGCCTAACACGGATGATTGCTAGGAAGCACATTGATCAGTTAATTCAATCTTCCTTAACCCATTCCCACACAGGGATGCTTTTAAACACCCCAAAGTATGAAAGCTTTTGAAAACATTGTGGAAAATGAAGAAATTGCTTGTCACAAGCAATTTCTTCATTATCAACAAGGTTTTCTATCCAAAAGACAAATATTTTAAAGATCTAATCAACTTAAATTTGTCATCTGCAACTTTTTCAATATTGGCTCTTCTAAAGTTTTATCATGTGGGAATGTGTTAAACCAAAATTTTTACATGGTTGTGTTAGAAGCCAATTGAAATATAACACAAATACACAATAATGTGAATTTAAAAAAAAATCCAATTTCTAAATAATATGCTATTATAGTAATACAATGTATCTTCCTTTGTCATGCTGAAAAAATCCTTTTGGACTTGTATAAAATCAAAGGGATGACAGCACTGGATGATATTATTGGTCATTATTCCTTTGAAAATAATTTTATAAATATCTATATTGAAAGGGACAAACAGGTGGTGTAGACTAAGATCAGACTGCTCATTTGTGCTGGCTGATCTTAGTCTATACCTCTTGTCAAAGCAGAAATGTTTGTTTTTACAGTTCAGTGGTTTACTAATGATTCTATTATAGAGCTAGATATGAAGGACCTAATACCTACCCACTATTACCTTGGCTGTCTACCATCATTTAGCTCATCCACTAGGTGTATGTTCTGTGAGAACTGTGCTACTAATGGGGCCACTTGTCCACGGAATTTGATAAATGGAAAAACTGCATGGTGAGTTAACTGTAATGCTGTGGTTAATTTTTGATTTTTTTTTGTTTTGTTTTTGTTTTGTTTTGATTCTGATCATAAATTGAAGTTTGCAAGGATCAATTATCAAGTGTCCATCTTGTTTAAGATATATTGCTCATTGAGATTAACTTTTAGCTCAGCTGTTTTAATTTAATGCAAAATCTTTCGAAATTTTATTCTATCTCTGGTAAAACTGGTGGCATCATTTGAAACACTTCAAGGTTGTTGTCTGCGTCAGTTTTGCTGCTGTCCGAAAACTTTGACATTTTGTGGTATCTCTGTTATTGCTAAATGTATTCACTTTGAAAATATGTAAACTATCAATACAGAAAAATTTACCAACTAGGGGTTAATTCTTAAAGCATTTTTGAACGAATTATGCCCCTTATTTTTACTTAAATGTTTTACCAACTATCTAGCAACAGCCGAGTATTGGCATCTGCATACATTGCTCTAGTAAGAATTATGCCCCTTTTTCCACCTAGATTTATTTTGCCACTATCAAGCATCCAACAGCTTAGTTTCAGGCATACATAGACAGTGCCCTTGTTTTCTAAGGAATTGTGGTGGGTTTTAGTGTTTTATCTGTCTATTTAACCAACTGCAAACAATAAACTTTCATCATCTTTAACCCATTCCCACACAATGACCAATTTCAACTCCCTTCAAGAGAAAAAGTTAGAAAAACATACATTTTCTTCATTTTACATAATTTTTTTACCAAGAAAGTCAGAAGAATCTAAATTTCATAAACTTGAAGTTTTTGTCTGCAACTCCTTTCAATCGGACCAGTCTAAAATTTTGTCATCTGGTATTGGGTTAACAAATTATTTTACAGGAACTGTAGCTGTGACACTGTAGGACAGATGATGTGTGATGAGTGTGGATTGTGTCAGAGATGTATCCAATTTCTTTCAGTAAGGATTTTGTCATATTGATTGGTCAGCACAAAACAGTTGTAACTGCCAGTAAACATATAGGCAGTTACAACTGTTTAGCGCTGACCCATTGATGTCAAACAAAATGTAGTTGCCTAAGCATGGATAATGTGGTCATTCTACATTCATAAATTCCTTCACATGGTTTCTACCCTCTTTAGCTTGAGCTTTAAACAAAGCTCAATGGACCATACTCTTTATATGCCAAAAGATTCATATTATGTTATTGCCCCTGTTGTCTGTCTGTCAGTTTGCATTTTTTTTGTGTATGCCATCCACTTGAACCACCAGTTGATTTTATAGATAAAGTTGAGTTGAGTCTGTTTCTAGACTTACCATATTCAACCAACTTCAAACTTTAACCCAAATTATTGAATTTGAAGCCAGCTGTTAACATATGGTGCACCTGGCAGCCACAGCATATTGACTTTCAACCCTCATAGGTACCCATTTATATACCTTGGTGGCAACTAGGTATTAGTTTTGCTCTGAAAAATTCCACAGACTGGGCAGGGTTATAATCTCAGACCACCCATTCCAGAGGCCCATGTCTTTCAAGTAGACCACAAACTCCACCAGTACTGTATGTATTGGACTTTATTTAGTCAGTTTGAATTCAGTCATTAGACTATATGGCATCAACTTTTCAATGCCGTCTTGATTGCTGTTTTGTCTCATATATCAGTATTATGCTGTAAGAGAAAGGGATATGAAGCTGTATTTTTTCTGGCGAAATTTCTGTTGATAATCTGAGAGAAAATATGTTGTATCATGCATGTTGGGGATTCACAGTTCCTCTCTCATTTGGAAGGCTGTTATCCTCAACCGGAAGTTTAATCCTTCCAAGTACTTATAATAGTTTTACAATATTGGCAAAGATTTCACATGCTGCCTCAATAAAGTGTCCCTGGTGAAAAATGATAACTGCTGGCTTGTGTAGGAGTAAGATTGTTCAGACTGAATAATGTGGATAGTTTTATATATCATTATGTTATAGTTATGATATAAAACCATTATTCTCACAATGTTGGAAAATTAGATTTTTCTACAAGACTTAAGGTTTGGTGAAGTATCAAATTTTCCTTTGTGGCAAGAATCCAATACAAGTTTTGGTATCACTGTTTCATCTTAGTATTCCATTTATATTTACCAATAAATTTTGACTTACAAAATTTGTCTTAAATTGAGTACCTTTTGAAATTGTAATAACATTTATTGCGAGACATCATTTTACCTGGAAAATGATGTTTTCTAACATCATCCTTACCAGTTTTGTACCTGTACATATCTTTTTATCTTATGAGTGCTTCATGCAATGAATATATCTAATAAGGTTAATTGGTAGGTATTGAATAAATATCTATATTGTTTCCTTTTATTAGAGAAAGTACACAACAGTTTATCCAGCATTTCAAGCCAATGGAAGTGCCTTGTCCCTAACTCCAGCTGCAGAACCTAGAGAACTGGAACATGAATTGTCACCTAACTATGTACCTAAACTAGAAATATGTCTGGTGAGAGGGGCTCACATTGACTTCTATTTCATACTGTAAGAAATATTTTCAGATTTATCAACAAATTGAGGTTTTCAAGTACTAGAGTGAAATGGCCTTTTCATTCTTGAACTTCAGTAGATTACCCATTTGAAAAAATTGTTTGAAATGATTCAAGTTAAGGTCATATGGTAAGGGCAAATGCTAAAATTAGCTTAACCTAAGTGAGCTTATCTGTTGCTTAAATCTTACAATTTCAAATGATCTAGTATATTTGCTTTCTATATTTAGTGAATATGCTTAGATTTGAGATAGGTACAAGTCTATGAAAAATGAGCTTGTCAGAGCTCAACTCACAAATTTCAGTCACGGATTTATAAAAATTTGGTAATAATAGGAAATCAATAGGAATAATTGGAAACTTAGAACCCCCTTTACAGATGTCCTGAATCCTTGATTGCATTAATGTTTTCGTAAAAATTGTGTCTTGCTTGTTTACAATATTTTGTAAATACACCAATTGAAATGAATTTTTGTAAGGTGAAATGTTTTTCAGGCTAGGGATCACAGTTTCAATTGTATCTTGTTTGGCTGGTCATGCATCAAGGTCACAAAAACTTTCTGCAACTCACATATTCGTCTATAAGTGTCAATCATTGTAGTTTTATAGATCTAATAACTGTTTAAGTTAAAGGCTTTTGATAAATATTTAACATTCAATGATTGGAAAATCTATCTTGATTTTTATCCCCCGCCGTCTTGGCGAAGGGGATATAGTAAGGGTCTCAGTCCTCCCTTCCATCCTTCTGTCCTTCAGTCACTAAACTTGTCTGGAGCATATCTCTGAAAGTATAATTGGTATCAACTTGAAACTTCATAGGTTGATAGATCTCATTGAGGAGACGTGCAGTGCACAAGAACCACAACTCTTGCTTGCATAATTTTGGAATTATTGCCCTTTGTTGTTTTAAAGACTAAGATTTTGTCCGCGGCATATCTCTGAAAGTATAATAGCTATTAACTTGAAACCTCATAGGTGGATAGATCTCGTTGAGGAGAAGTGCAGTGCACAGGAACCACAATTCTTGTTTGCTTAATTTAGGTGTTATTGCCCTTTTTTGTTTTAATGACTTAGATTTTGTCCTGAGCATATCTCTGAAATTATAATAGCTATTATCGAACTCATTGAGAAGAAATGCAGTGCGCAAGAAGCCTAAATCTAACTGGCTTCTGTTTACTGTCAAGCTTTTGACGGCCATGTCAGACATGGCTCTTGTTGATGTAAAGCAATTCAAATGATTTATAATGAATTATTGAAAAAGAAGGGTTTAATCAACTATTTGTTTGAATCGTTTGAAATGCAACTTTTATGTAACCCCTTTTTAGCTCACCTGAGCACATTATGCTGAATGTGAACTTTGGTGATCATGCTGTGTCCGTGGCCCATCATGTGTTTGCACTCTAGAGGCCACAATTTTGGCCCAAAATGTCTTACAGAATGATTGTCTGCATGATATCTTGATGAAGTTCAATATTTGGTTACATGGTGTCAAAAATTAGGTCACTACGTCAAACCTTAGAAATATATTGTTAACAGTCTCTTGGTCATATTTTTTACTTAAATGACTTTATATTTAGTCTCAATAATATTTTGAATAAGTTTGATATTGTAAAAAAACTAGGTCATTAGATCAAACCTTAGAAACACTTTGTTTGAACTTAGAACACCACAGTTTCGAAATAAATGACATGATTTTTGGTCAGAAAGTTTTATCCATGATATTTTGGCTAACTTCAAATTGAGATCACATGGGATCAAAAACTAGGTCACTAAGTCAAATCTAAGAAACACATTTTAGAGGCAGCATTTTGGAGTCAATTGATCTGATATTTGGTCAGAATGTTTGTCTCCATTATATCTTGGCAAATTGCAAATTTTGGTCTTTTGGGGTCAGAACCTAAGCCACTAGATCAAATCTTAGAAATACCTTGTTTGCACTCTAGAGGCCACATTTTGGGCTCAAACGTTATGAAATTTTACTCCATAGCATCATGGCCAAGTTCAAATTTGAGTTTTTTGGGGTCAGAAACTAGGTCATTCTGTCAAATTATTGAAAAACTAAGTGTGCACTCTAGAGCCCTCTTTTTTAATTTGCTATTTGGCTTGAATGTTTATTAAAATCAGTCAAGTTCCATATTTGGGCACAGGAGGATCAAATACTAGGTCACTGAAGTCTAATCTAAAGAAATCTTCCTTCCAATTCACATGCTTTACATGCACAAACACTTTGAATATTTAGAAGAATGTTATTTTTTGATTTCTTAGACAAATTTTGATAAAAGGTCACTTTTGGACAAAATTAGTCTCTTGGCCTTTTTATTTCATGTTCCCAACTCAGGTGAGCGCTTTAGGACAAATGGCACTCTTGTTAAGGTGGAAACAGTAACAACAACAAATTTTCAAATTGAAAAAGTTGGCAGACAATATGTCATTTCTAACTAAATCAATGAAATACGTATATCAGAGAAAAAAAATAGGAAAAAGAGAAAATGTTGGTTTCTAAAATGTTCTCTTTTTCCAACAAGTTTTACAAAGCTAATTGCTTAAATGAATAAAACTGTACCATCCTTAATTGATATTGTGTTATATTCTATATTATATGTTATGTTTTTTCCTGTAGTGGTCCAACAAGTCTAGTGTACAACACGAAGGAGGGGACTATCACAGAATACCTTAACAAAAATAAACTGTCTACGCAATCCAAACCTGAGTGGGTCTGCCATGAAGGATTCAATATTACTGTACAACTTAGATTCTGGGAGGTAAATAGAGCTTGTTATATAATCTGTTAAAAAATGACCAGTAAACAACATTATAGACTGGTCTGATTTAGAAGAAGTTGCAGACAACAATTTCGATTCAGTTCAGTTTCAACCCATTACCAAACCGTAAAAATTTAGACTGGTCCAAATTTAATGGAGTTGCAGATGATAATATAAGGTTTATTAAATCTTAGATTTTTTCAACTTTCTTGGTAGAAAACATTGTGTAAATCAAGAAATTGCTTGTGACAAT
This sequence comes from Fragum fragum, assembly GCA_946902895.1. NCBI lineage: Eukaryota > Metazoa > Mollusca > Bivalvia > Cardiida > Cardiidae > Fragum > Fragum fragum. The sequence continues at coordinate 67,577,787 of OX336370.1, read as the reverse complement.
TGTTTTTCTTTAGGGGCATCAAATAATGTCAATGTGTGGGAATTTGTTAAAGGTCTTTGTCTTTTCTGAGTAGGAAGCATTGTAAAATAACTACAACTTGAATGAGTCATCAAACCAATAGAATTGTTTTACTTAAACGTCAAAGCTCATTTCAGGTCTAAAGGAATGATTTGATGTATCATTCATTTTTGTTGCTCGGCTGTTTTTGAGAAAACTCGAGGTATTGCTATAGCCTTGGTGTCGTCATCGTGCGAAAACTTTGACATTTGTGATATCTCTGGTTCTACAAAAGGCATTCACTTGAAAATTGGCACACTTGTTTACTATCAAAAGAGCAACCTATACTATCAGGGGGGATAACTCTAGATGAATTTTGTCCACTATCCAGCACCCAACAGCTGAGCGTAGTTGACCGTAGGCGGTGCTCTTGTTCTTGGCAGTAGGGATGTCATCTGACTTTTGATATGTTTTATATAACATGTATATATATATCTTTACATCACTGTTTTACTTTTGTAGGAGGACTATGATGATATGGAGATTGTATTTTCTGTACAAAGTGCTGTGATACATGTATACAAATGCTCATCTCAGAGTTGTAAAGTGAGCATGAAGTCTTATGCTCCTACTAGTCTAGTTATGTACATGCCAAAACTGAAGGTAAGATAATTTAACCAATTCCCACATACACAGTGTTTATACTGGTCAGCATTGAAAGAAGATGCAGATGACAGTTTTAAGTCGATACAATTTTAAAATCTTTATCTTTTGGGGTAGAAAACATTGTAAATAATGAAGTAATTGCTTGTGACAAGTAATTTCTTCATTTTCCACAATGTTTTCCAAAATTTTACCTAGAGGAGCTAAAAAAGCAGGATTGTGTCGGAAAGGGTTAAAGAAAGCCAAGGCAGCAGGTTACTGGAACTCAAGTGTATTCTAATTAAAGTTCAGTGTGAAAGTTTTGATATCTAGTAACCCTTGTCATGCTGGACCCCAATATATCTGGTTTGGCAGTAGGGTTAGACTAAGATCAGCCTTCACATATGTGCAGTCTGATCCTAGTCTAGCCGCCGTCATAGCGCATTTGGTAGCGCGTTGGACTGTCAATCTAGAGGTCCTGGGTTCGATCCCCGACGGCAGCACTCATCCTTTCCAACTATTTATCTCTCACCAATGGGTCAATAATCGTAGACCTATGTGGGATAGCAGCTGGAGGCTAGGAAAGGATGTAATGGTAGTACTGGTGTGAGAAATACCAGGATTCCATTGTTCGGTGCTCCAGCCGCTGCGATATAACTGAAAGATTTTTGAAAGTGGCGTAAAACCCCATTCAAACAAACAAACTGATCTTAGTCTACACCTCCTGTACGTCTCTTTAAACCTAGTGTTGTTAATAAAATTAATTTTCAAAATAAATTTGAGCCTTAACTAGTGCTCCCAGTGCTTTCGGGCCTTTGATTTTAATGCAAAATCAGATAATTATTTTATTCAGCACGAAGAGGGTTAACTTACTGGGCGGTTTTATCTATGCACTTAGCTTTGATGTATTTTAGGTCTTAAGTCTAGATGAGAAAAGGTCAAACTTTGGTTAACATTTGATTGAAAGTTACTCTTGTTTTCTGAGTTTATACAAATATATTCCTATTCTATTCTATTCCTTTCTATTCCTGAAAAGCAGGAAAATATTTTTTAAGCTTATATTACCTTTTATATTTTTAAAACAGTGTTGACTTTTTTTTTATCTCTTTACAGATAATTGTTCCTCAAGAACTCAATGATTTTGGAGATAAACTGTTTTGTATGCCAGCAAGTAAGATATAACTTTTATGTGATCTGTCATGCAATAAGAGGTCTTACGTTACATAGTTGAAGTGAATATTTTTAGCACTTGCTGAAAATGTTTGTATAATCAGGAGGAAGAAGCCTATCGAATGTGGTGATATTCTGACCAATATCAAGGAAAAAGCCTTATTGACATTTTCCTTGTAACCACTCTAGAGGTCAGAATTTTGACAACATACTGTGAATGCTTGTTATATGATGCATTGCCTTATGACACCCTTCCATAGCTTTAGGCAGTAAAGCCTAGAGCTGTAATGATACATTGAGCAACATGGTCCTCTTTGGGTTTTTTTCATAAAAGACATCAAAAAGTTAAAAAATATAAGTTTGTACAGACTTTATGAAACTATTTTACTTAATAGTTTGGTATTCAAAATTTTCAAGAAGTTATTAAACAAATTTCAAAATGCATTAGAATTCAGGGATTTGTAAGGACAAAATAAAAATTGAGTTATTAACCCTTTTCATGCTGTATAAATTACCTAACTGAATTGCTGTCAAATCAAAGGACTTAAAGCACTGATAGAACTTCTTGTTCAAAATCAATATTCATTTTAGAAATCAACGTATTAAACAACTCGGGAGGGAAAAGTATGAGCATTTGTGCAGGCTGATCTAAGTCTACACCTCCTGCCAAAACCGGAATATTCTGGGTTCAGCATGACAAGGGTTAAGATATTGTAATAAGGTTTTGAATATCAGATTCAATGTATGTTAAGTGTAGTAGGATGGCATAAATATTTTTTCTCAGAAAAGGGAATTCGTATTCTTTGCCAATAGGTGGAGGGATATTCTTTAGTTTTCGCTTTCTGAGTCTATCAAGTGTCTATCAGAGTTTGTCCTGAGCATAAATCCTATATTTATAGATTGATTTCAACATAATTCAACACAATTGTTCTACATCATAACTAGAATTGGCCAATCACGGCTGTCAAGGAATCTGTTGACCAATCAAATCATTCATTCAGTCTGGAATTGAGATTTGAACTCCGACATTGGCTACCATTAGTGTGAAATATTTTTGTTCATTTGGCAACTTAAACTTCGTAACTACAGCTTATTCAAGCTGTAGTTACAATGTTTAGGTCGCACAACCAACCATTATACTTTTTTGTTACATGCTGGCCAAAAATTTTGCAAAGTAGCGCCTTTTTCAAATCAAAGCGGGATTTCAACCCGGAGTCAATGGGCAAGGCCAACAGCATAATTGGGTGGGGCCAGCCATTGGTCAATTTTCATTTTAGACAAAATATTTTGATAAGGTTCAAGGTCAAGGTCAGATGTTGTCAGGAACACCTTTATTGATTTGAAGGATATGAAATAGTCTAGCATTTACTTTTCAGTGCTTAATAGATTTGCCTATTTGAAGAAATTTTTGGATAGCTTCAAGGTCACAGACTAGGGTCAAATATTAAAATTTGTATGAATAGGGCTTCTAAGGTGGTTTATATCTTTATAAATGCATGGATTCAAAACAAAAAGATAGAAGAATACTTCTGTTGTTGTTGCCATGGAAACAAAAGGGTTGACGAATAAAGTAACAATAAAAGTACTTCAGTCTCTAACTTTAAGCTCCCAACTCTCGTATTTCAAATATTTTTATATATCTGGTCTTGAAAATATCCTGTCTATCCTGAGCTCAGGTATTTATTATAGATCGTAGGTATTTTCAATCCTGAGCTATAGTATTTATTGTAGATCATAGGTATTTTCAATTCTGGGCTATAGTATTTATTGTAGATCATAGGTATTTTCAATCCTGAGCTATAGTATTTATTGTAGATCATAGGAAATTTCAATCCTGAGCTATAGTATTTATTGTAGATCATAGGTATTTTCAATCCTGAGCTATAGTATTTATTGTAGATCATAGGTATTTTCAATCCTGAGCTATAGTATTTATTGTAGATCATAGGTATTTTCAATCCTGAGCTATAGTATTTATTGTAGATCATAGGTATTTTCAATCCTGAGCTCTGGTAAGTATTTTATATAATGGGTATTTCCAATCCTGAGCTCTAGTATCTATTGTAGATCATAGGAAATTACAATCCTTAGCTCTGGCATTTATTGTAGATAATAGGTAATAACAATCCCTAGCTCTGGTATTTATTGTAGATAATAGGTACATGTATTTATAATCTTGAGCTTGGGTATTTTATCATAGATTACAGATATTTGCCAGCCTCAGTAGAAGCCAGTGTTGTAAAGATGAAAGATGAACTTGGTGATACCCTGTTTCAGGCTGGAGGAGTCAACTATTCAGGTAACAGGGACAATATTGTTTGGTTGGAGTTTATTACTACTTTAACCCTTTCCCACTCAATCCCCCCTTTTTACGCCCCTCAATATAACGGCTTTAGAAAACATTGTGGAAAATGAAGAAATTGCTTGTTACAAGCAATTTCTTCATTATCCACAATGTTTTCTATCCAAAAAGTCAAAGAAAATTTAAATTCCACCAACTTGAAAATATTGTCTGCAGCTCCTTTCAATTTGGACCAGTTTAAAATTTTGTTGAGTTGTAATGGGTTAACATATTACCAGGCGGCAAAATTTTAGACTGGTCCAAATTTAAAAAGGTTGCAGATGACAAAATAGAGTTAATGAATTTTAGATTTTTTCAACTTTCTGGTTAGAAAACTTTGTGTTAAAGGAAGAAATTGCTTGATTCAAGCAATTCCTTCCTTTTACACAGCGTTTTCAGAATTGTTTCTTTGAGGAGCGTCAAAAAGGGTCATTGTGTGGAATGGGTAAACCATTCCCTCATGACAAAATTTTACACTGGTCCAAAATAAAACAAGTTGCAGACAACAACTTTTGTTGATATAATTTTAAGAATTGTTGTCTTTTTATGGAGGAAACATTTGGGGGGAGCAGAAATTACATGATACAAGCAACTTCTTCATTGTCCACTATGTTTTCCCAAGTTTTTTGCTTGATGTCTGTAAGAATGTGAGATTTTGTGGAAATGTGTTTAACAATCTTCCAGCTATATGACATCAAAGATCACATATTCTAGTGCCTTGTATAGTGGTATAATTTTGTTGCATTTTTCTCAGCAATTATTCATAACATTGACTTGAAATTTGATGTTGAGGTTCAGCTAGCTCTTCATTGCGCTTACTGAATTTAGGTTAGTTTGTTAAGTACTTCCTGTTTTATGACTTAGTTTAATTTCAGACTTAGCCTGGTATAAATGTATATTTTCAAATTTTTCTCAGCAACTATTGAAAATATTGACTTTAAACTTTATTTGAAAGCTCAAGTACAAATTCAAATAGGAAAAAAAATTGGGAAAAAAGGATATATTATCTATTCTTGGTATTATTTTGTTATCTGTCAATTACTGGATAAAATAAAGCTTTGTTGTTTTTTCTAAAATACAGGTGCATCTGTTGTTACACTTCCTAGCCAGGTTGACATGGCAACCTTACAGAACCCAACTTTTGATCAACTACACTTTAAACAGAGACCCAAAAACCATGTTCTGTGTTATACGAGATGTAAGTTACAATTGATGCATTGTTTATATGTACGAAACAACATGCAAAAGGGACAATCTGAAGATTTCTCAAACCAAATATTTGAAAAGAAATCCTGTCTAACACAAGTTTGTATTCTGAAGGTGAAAAAGATTCAGTATGTGTCAGTCTATAAGTCATTGCAGTCTGAGTCATCCCCACCCTACACACACACACAAGGAGGGATTTATAGCTTGACTGTTATTGGAGACAACCTGAGGTATTGCTATGGTTAGGTTGTTGTCTAGGTCAATCATCGTCGTCCAAAAACTTTGACAATATGTAATACCTCAGGTATTACTAAACACATTCATGTAAGAAATAGAATATTTGTTCACTATCAAAAGAGCAATCTATATCAATAATGGGGATAACAAGCAATTTCTTCAGTTTCCACAATGTTTTCCAAAGCTTTTTGCTCTTGTGTAGGAAAGGGAGCATTGAGAATGAAATGAGTCAAACATTACATATAGAACTGGGAAAAAAGAATGCGTTTAGCCCCACTGGCTGAAAGCCAGCTAGCTATTGTCATGGTGTTGTGTCTGCTGTGTGTCCATGCGTGCGACCATCCGTCTGTAACTTTTACTTTAAAAATTTTCTCCTCAGAAAGTAGTGAACAGAAGTCAACCAAATTTCACAGAAATGATCCTTGGGTGACTCTTTATCAGATTCCTTCAAAGAATTTTGATCTGATAATAAACAGGGCTTTAATTGGTGGTGCTTATTTCCATATAGTGTGAAACCTTTGAATTTTTTTATACTCAGAAACCAGTTGATGGATTTCAACCAAATCAGATTCCTTTAAAGAATTTTAACCAAATGAAAAACATGGCTTTAATGGGCAGAGCTAATTTCCACATATGGTGAAACTTTTGAAAATCTTTTCCTCAGAAACCAGTCAATTGATTTAAAACAAATTTTACAGGAATTTCATTTCAATAGAATATGAACTATTTAGTCTTTCAAAGAAAAAAGATTGTAGGAAATGAAAATTTGATTTCTTTAGGGTAGAAAAAACATGATTTTTGATAGAATATTAATAAAGACTTTAATAATTTAATAATCAAAATTAATAATTTACTATTGAGTGCAATCTGGATTTAAAGAAAGGGTATTCTTCAACTTAATTAGAAACCCATTCCACCACAATGACGCTTTTTGATTACTCCTAGAAAAATAGTTTTGGAAAAAGTTGTGGATAATGAAGAAATAACTTGTTTCAAAATGTTTTCAGCCTCAAATGGAAACAAAAATTAAAGTTTTCTTCAACTAAAATTGTCTTCTGTAACTACTTTGAGGTTTGAACCAGCCTATGTTTTATTTTTTTGTCTTGGACCAGATTAAATAACAGGTATTATTATAGAAAATGTATAACTCTTGCGTAAATTGTAAGTGTACACTTTGTTTACAGCAAAGATCTCTGATGTGTTGGTGCAGGGTATAGCTGCTGTACCAGAATCCTGGAATGTCTACAGAATGATCCATTTTGTGGACAGTTCTGGCTTTAAACTGATGCAGGAATCTCAAGAATCATTTGAGAAGAAAGCACCAAATTTATTGTGGGCCTGGCATTTTTTGTTCAAAATGCAACCAAAGGTATTACTCATGTTGTAATTAACCAATTCCCTCAAATTGGTGTTTTTGACATCCTTAACCCATTCCAACTCAATCCCTCCTTTTTACGCCCTTCAAGAAAAAAGCTTTGGAAAACATTGTGGAAAATGAAGAAATTGCTTGTATCAAGCAATTTCTTCATTATCCACAATGTTTTCTATCCAAAAAGGTGAAAAAATATAAAATTCCATCAACTTGAAATTGTCGTCTGCATCTTCTTTCAATTTGGACCAGTCTGAAATTTTGTCAAGTTGGAATGGGTTAAAGAAAAACAATTGGGAAAATATTGTAAGAAATGAACAAATTTGCTTGCAACAAGCATTTTCTTCATTTTACACAATGTTTCCTGACCTTCACAAACTTTAAATTGTTGTTTACTACTCCTGTCAATTTGGACTAGTCTTATATTTTCCTTCTGGTAATGGATTAATAAACACAGCTGCATGAAAATATGATTGCCACACTTACTGACCTCCATTTTACTGAGATATCTAATGAGCGTGTGCGTGACATTTCCAACACATGTGTGCCTAGTAAAGACTCAGATCAGCCTGTGCATCCGCACAGTCTGATCAGAGCCTTCAATCTGCGCTCTGTATATAGATACTGAACCAAAGTTTCTTTAAACAATCAGCGAATATTCTAATTGCCCCGAATGGCTGTCCAGGGTGCTCAATGTGTGCGAGTCATGCACCTGGGAAATTGTTGGAAATGTCACGCACAGGCTCAAATGATGTTAGATTGCATAGTTTATGATCAGGGACATAAAACAATAGATGGATCTTTGGTTGACAACCTAAACATAACTACTGCTTAAAAAAGCTGTTGTTACAGTGTTTAAGTCACATAACCAACAAAAAATACTTGACATAAATAAAGGTTATGAGCATTCACTTCCACTCAAAATGAATGATTTGATTGCTCGGTCAATATCGCTGATTGGCAGCAGCAATCAAAATAAGATTGGAAGAACAGAGAAAGCATTTCATCGTTCTCAAACCGTATTTTCAAAGACTGTTTATCTAAGGATGGTTTTGGTGTTGTTGCTGGTGTTTTTCTTAGGATGGCAGAGGACAAATCAAAATCATAGTTTTAACCCATTACCAGACAACAAAATTTTAGACTGGTCTGAATTGAAAGGAGTTACAGAAGACACTTTGAAGTTGATAATTTAAGATTCTTTACTTTCTGAATAGTAAACATCATGGAAAATGAAGTAATTGCTAATTAGTGCTCGTAACTTTTCAAATTGCAGACCCTTCTAATTACCACCTGCATTTTCCTTCAATTTGGACCAATCTAAAATTTGACAAACAATAAAGGGTTAAAGTGTGAACAGTAGTAACATGAAGAACAATCAACCCATTCCAACACAATGATGCTTTCCGAAGAAAAGGCTTTTGAAAACATTGTGGAAAATAAAAAAATTGCTTATAACAAGCAATTTCTACATTTTCCACAAGGTTTTCTACCCAGAATGTTGATAAAATCTAGAATTTCATAAACTTTAAGATGATGTCTGCAACTTCTTTCAATTTAGAAGCGCTCTTTTGAATCTCAAAACGGAAGAAATACTGTGTTGTTGTGCTTTGAGATAATACCATGATGATGAGACTGATTTTACACAAGTGTAAGACAAGGATATCTAGATGACTGTTTGCTATAGAGAACAATGATAGCTATGTGAGATGGTGTGATCGTAAACAACTTTCTCCTATCAAATGTATGGGAAGAGCTATTATCATACACCCAGGATCAGCATCCCATATGGTTAAAGTTTTATATCTTTTTTTAAAACTAATGCTAGAGGAATCATATTTCACAAGTATTTTAAGGGAAAGGGGCCTTCATTCAAGATAATGACCCTGACCCAGTGATCTTAAGACCTTGTCCTTTAACCTCTCTTATTGCCATGACGGCATCGTCCTCTGCATCTGCATTATTGGCATCCAAAACCTTTGACATTTAGTGGTATCACTGGTTTTATTGCAGACATTCACTTGAAACTTGTAATATATATTCACTGTGACAAGAGCAATATATACTAACAAAGCCAGTAACTCTAAATTCATTTTTGAACAAAATGTCCAACTTTTTTGACAGAGAAATTTCTATCAAGAACTCAAACAGCAAAACATTGACATCCACATGCACTGCTCTTGTTCATCTTAGGGTGCTCATATATTGCACTTGCATTCATCAGGAGATGGAATTTCAATTGAGACATCGAACTTGACCCTGTGACAGTGTAACTTTGACCTTTAACCTGTAATAAAAAACTTCAACCAACACTTTCAACCTTTTTTCTCTTGTTCATTCTTCATTTTCTTATTTGACACATGCAAAGGATGAGGCAATGACTGTGACTGGGTCATAGTATGCCCTTAATTTTTAATTCTGTTGTGAAAAGCACCCAGATGAAGTTTTTCCATGACAACTATTCTTTTGTCACAAACAATTAATAGATGGTTGGCATCATATCATTTTCCTTTTTCAGACTGAGTTGCCTGGAAACTGCAAAAACTTACTACAAATTACAGGAGAAGAGATGGAAGGTGATAACATGTTGAAGGTATCATGGTACTTTTAATATTCTTGTCTAATCAACTTATTACACCCTTCTAATTCCAGCCTTGTTCAGTTTGAAAGATCAATATATAGAACAATTTAAATTGCTTTGAGTTAAGACCAGTCTAAAATTTTGTTGTTTTGGAATGGGTTAAGTATTGTGTTGATTTTGTTATAGATACAGACTGGCCTTCATGAGTTACTTGATCTGGGTCACTGGAGACTGTTGCTGAGATTGGACATAAACTCCATCCTTCAAGACTTCACAGATGTGGGCCTGTTGACAACTGAAGCAGAGGTTTGTCATATTTTCTTTACCTGTTAACAAACTAAACTGTCTTTTTTCAAACAAAACTAACCTCCGAAAAAGTAAAAGTTCTTTCTTTTCTCTGTGTAATTTACCTGTTCTGTTAACCCTTCCCTGTTCAATCCCTGGTTTTTACGTTCCTCGGAATTTATAAATGAGAAAATATTGTAGAAAAAGAAGAAATTGCTTGTAACAAGCAATTTCTCTTTTTTCTACAATATCTTCTAACATACTGAATGGGTTATTTTTAAAATCAATTTCAAATTAAATTTTTGTCTGCAAAACCTTTGATTATGGACAGGTCAAAAATTTTGCGAAACCGAAAAAGGTTAAAATCGTTTTAGCTAAAGGTAAAATTTTATTGCCTTCAATTTTTGTGAAGCCTGTTTGCGAAGTGTGAGACATAGTTGTCACAAACTCAAGTCGGCATTCTGTGCTTTAGTGTGAATGAATGTTTCCAGAGCATATCTTCAAAATTATGGATGAATTTCAAAATAACTTGACCCAAGTATTCTCCATCATGATTAGATGTGCCTTGTAAAATTAAGCTTTTGTCAGCTCCAAGGTCACTGTTAAGAGTCAAATATTCAAATGAGCTAGTCCATAGCATATTTCCTACATTTATGGATGAATTTTATAATAAAATTACTTCATTGTTTTCCATAGTGAGTATATTTGCCATTTAATATAAATTTATGCATAGCTTCAAGGTCACAGCTCAAGGTTAAATAATTGGCAGGCTTGATGTGTTGTTCACAGATGATTTTCTAGTTTGGGATTTAAAGTATACTAAAATTGTGTTTTCTGCTCAATGATTACAAAGATTAGGCATAGTCTTATGATTTAACTCAAAATAGTTTGTATTTTCAAATTATGCCCATTCTTGAAATATTCTAAGACCAAATTTTGCATTACATCACCATTTTCATAAGGATTGGGCTTTATTTGTGCATTTGGTATTGTCTGAACCAATTCCCATAATAATATTCCTACTGTTGGAGACCCCAAGAGAAAAGCTTCGGATGAACATTTTTGGAAACAAGCACACAAGCAATTTCTTCATTATCCACAATATTTTCTACCCTAAGGGGCAAAGTTTTTCAAAATTCTATCAAACAAAGATTGTTGTCTGCAACTTTTTTTTAATTTGGTCTAGCCTAAAAATTTGTTTTGTGGTAATTCTTAATTTGAAGAATTTCAATTAGCTACAATAAAAAATGATTCATTATTCAGAAAAATCTGCCTAGATGACATTACTTTATTATGTTACTAATGTGAATTCCAATGTTTTGTTGACATCACAACTGTCTTAGTCTTGATAAAACCCTCAAGAAAAAGGCTTGGGAAAAGTTGGTGAGAAATGAAGAAATTGTTTGTTACAAGCAATTTTTTCATTATTTATAATACTTTCCTCCCTAGTTGACAGATATTTCAAATTTCATCAACTAAATGTGCCTTCTGCAACTTCTTTTAATTTGAACCATGCTTAATTTGTTGTCTCATAGTTAGTTTATGTACAAACACATTTGTAACTTTGTCAACTGTTAATATAGTGATAGTTTGTTTTTCATTCTTATGAATCAGAAAGATAATTTATTCTAAAATATGAAAAAAATACTATCCTTTTATGTAGTCATTTTGACAGTTTTTCCTGGATTTTGGATCAAAATTTATTGGTTACTATGTATCTACTCTTTATCTACAGATTTGATCAAGCAATTCCTTACAAATTTTACTGCTTGATGCCCTGGTAAAAAATAGCTTCTGAAAACATTGTAGGAAATGAAGAAATCATGTGTGAAAAGCAATTTGTCCTTTTGTCACAATGTTTCAATCTTATTTCAGTCTTATTTCTAAAAACATAGTTTTGTATCACTGATACATTATAGTATCCTGTTTATTCTATACAAACAAACTAAGACTATATAAGATAAAAGAACCAGGCTGATCTTTATATAATTCTGATAGCATTTTTCTTTGCATGACATCATTTTACCATTAAAGAACATCATGTAACCATATCAGTTTCAGTTCAGGCTGAAAAAGATTTTTTTCTATCAAGTGCAAAACTGTCCATGTGCAATAATAGCATGACAAGTTTAGTGACGGAAGGGCGGAATGACGGACAGAGACCATTGCTATATCCCCCCGGCGGGGGATAATAAAAGAAAAAAATGGGAGCTATATAATAGAACATAGTTTAGAACATAGAACATAGTTTATTTGAAAATATCCAGAAGGTCTTTTACCCATGGGGATTACACAAATATGACACAATAATACAATATGATAGTTTTACATATTTATTTCAGAATATAATCTCAGTGATACAGTGGAATGAAGACAAGATTGGTCTTATGAAGACTGTAAGCCATTATAATGAGGAAGCTTCTATATATTTGTGTCCAGGTCACCATGCTTCAATGAGGATAGAGGAAGGACTTAAACAGGTAGGAGTTTGATTCTCTTGCTGATCGTCTTTGACTGTGAAGAGATGGTTCTCTTTAACCCATTCCCAGACGGCAAAATTCTAGACTGGTTCAAATTGAAAGGAGTTGCAGACAACAATTAAGTCTATGAAATTTTAGATTTTTTTTCAACTTTCTGTGTAGAAAACATTCTGTAAAATGAAGAAATTGCTTGTTACAAGCAATTTCTTCATTTCACACAATGTTTTCCGACTTGTTTTTCTTGAGGGGTGTCCAAAAGAGTCATTGTGTGGGAATGGGTTTACCCATTACGGGACCAAACAATTTTGGACCAGTATAAGTTCAAAAAATAGTTGTAGATGATCATTTCAAATTGAGGAAATTTTAAAAGGCTTTGACTGTTGGGGTAGAAAACATTGTGAATAATGAAGAAACATTCCACAACATTTACCTGAACAACTTTCTTAAGAGGCGTAAAGAGCTGGGATTGTATGGGATTTGGTGAACATTTTCCAGTGGATTATCAGAATTTCTTGGTGGATTACTTCTTGATCATTTCACTGGAAACAATTGAACTCAATTATAGCCTCACTGTATTAGTAGATTTAAATCTGCTTTCGTTTATTTACCACTACTGAACATTATCTTAGTGGGAGCAAAGACATTGATGATGAGCCAGGAGTTGAAAAAAGCTATTGTTGTTCACAAAATGGAAGATATATTGATTTTACATGAAAAACAATGAATCAATAAGTTTTTTAAATGCAGCGAGATATCTAAATGCTTGTCATTTTGAATGCAAATATCTTGGTAAGTTTGGTCATTTGTGTCTTTTGTCCTACTAAGATTCAGTAGAACGAATCGAACAAAAGTTGGACTTAAGTAACCAATACAGCTGTGAGTTTTATCATTTCAATAATTTCACTTACCTTTCAATGAAACTATCAAGTTATCATTTATAAATCTTGATAATCCATCAGAAAGCCTTACAGAATGTGATGTTAAACCCCATTCAATGAATCAATAAACTCCATGAGGCTAAATGTTGTAATCTAGTAATGGGTTAATCTAAGAATATTCAGAATTCCTTAATACAAGAAATGTGGCAAGGACCTTTTCTTTTGAATTTTTCTTAACCCTTTCCCACCCGATGAATTTTAGACTGGCACAAATTAAAGGGAGTTGCAGGGGACAATTTAAGGTATATAGAAAATGTGCAACTTTCTGAGTAGAAAACATTGAGTAAAATGAAGAAATTTCTTGTAACAAGCAATTTCTTTATTTTACATAACGTTTGCTCAAATATTTTTTGTCAGGGGCGTCAAAAAGCGTCATTGTGGGAATGGGTCAAAGAGATATACTGTTTCAATTTATTAATTTTCTCTTAATATTGACAATCATATTACATTTGTCTCTAGGTTCTCCCTGAGATCTATGGTGATTACGCCAAATTTTTGTTGTCAGTTGATATACCAGCTAATCAACTAACTGAGCTTCCTGAAGAAATGTTCCGATCGCTACCAAATCTATCAGAGTTTGATTGCTCGAGGAATTTTATCAAAGAACTGCCAGCATCCATCAGCTGCTGTAAAAATCTGTACAGTTTATCACTGCCTGAGAACAATTTGAGTGATTTACCAGACACTCTAGTGGAGTGTAAAGGTCTGTGGAGGTTAGATATAACCAGTAATGTGATGGACAAAATTCCAGCTGTTGTTACCAAACTTACACAGTTGAAAAAGTTATACGCCTCAGCCATGTTTTTAACCTCACTGCCTGAAGATATTGGAAATCTTGTCAATTTAGAGAAGCTTTCACTGAATGGCAACTGTTTTTCACAACTTCCGAAAAGTTTTGCCAAACTTCGATCACTAACAGATCTTGGATTGTCTGGTGTTCCTTGGTATGGGAATATAAAGGCAGGGAAAACCTTGAAGTTTGATGAATTTAAGAAAAGACTAAGGACTTGGGATTTAGATAGGTGGATGAAGGCTAATGGAATGGTAGGTAGATTGAAGCAATTTAGGAATGAACTTTGCTTATTAAAGATATCATTTAATTTGATAATTGCTGACAACAGAATGGATTTCATGCCTTTTTGTAAGAAATTTTTCTGATTCAATATTTTCATTAGTCCCTTAACCCAGGTCACACACAGTGACGTTTTTAAACACCTCTCAAGAAAAACAATTGGGAAAACATTGTGGAAAACGAAAAAATTGCTTTTTACAAGCAATTTCTTCATTTTCCACAAAGTTTTCTACCCAGTAAGTTGAAAAATTCTAAAATTTCACAAACTTGAAATTGTCGTCTGCAACTTCTTTCAATTTGGACCAGTCTAAAGTTTTGCCGTCTGGGAATGGGTTAAGTATTATTCTAAGGGTAGTTTACTTTATTTACTTGTCCTGTGTCAATACACTCTCACTGTCCTTGACTTTTCAATACACTCTCACTGTCCTTGACTTGTCAATACACTCTCACTGTCCTTGACTTTTCAATACACTCTCACTGTCCTTCACTTTTCAATACACTCTCACTGTCTTTGACTTTTCAATACACTCTCACTGTCCTTCACTTTTCAATACACTCTCACTGTCCATGACTTTTCAATACATTCTCACTGTCCTTCACTTTTCAATACACTCTCACTGTCCTTGACTTTTCTTTGAAATTTGATTTCTTTCAGTGTTCAATTAGCCCTTGTTATGCTGTATAAATCACCTTATTGAATTTCTGTAAAATCAAAGGACTGAAAGTACTGATAGGACTTGTTGTTCAAAAATAAATATTTTTTAGAGATCAATTTCATAAACAACTCTGACAGAAAAGGTACAAGCAGGAGGTGTAGACCAAGATCAGACTGCACTTATGTGCAAACTGATTTTGGTCTACATCTCCTGCCAAAACCTGAATATTCCGGGTTCAGCATGACAAGGGTTAAAAGAAAAATTCCGTTAAAAGCCTCGGCTATTTATTATATATAGAACTTTGAACTCTTTGTTTAATATTAGGTCTTTCACCCTTTTTTTTCATCTCCTGGTTTTTAGCTTACAAAAGCTTAAAGTGCTCTTGTTAACTACTGTGATCACCCTATGCACTTAGTATCTAGCAAAGTGCATATTCTATTTTGGCTACAGTTGATTCACTTTTCTCTCAGTTATGGAAATTTTTTGAAAAATCTAAAAAAGTGTGTATCCCAGTGACAAACTGTGTTTTCTGTGACATGTCGTCATTCAGGAGTATCAATCACTTTCAGTGATATTCTAGTTTTGTTTGCCTCATGTCATCAAACTCAGCTGTACATTTTCACCATTGTCTTGCTAAATAAAAAATCCTATAAAGAATTGCTTTAACCCTTTCTTGTTCAATCCCTGGTTTTATAATTGAGAAATCATTGTAGAAAAAGAAGAAATTGCTTATAACAAGCAATTTCTACTCTTTCAACAATATTTTCTACCCGACTATATGGTTATTTTTAAAAATAAACCCACTATAAATTTTTGTCTGCAAAACCTTTGAATTAAGACGGGTCTAAAATTTTGCACAACAGGAAAGGGTTAAAATCAAAAGACCGACAGCACCGGAAGGTCTTAATGAGTGTCAATGATATCTTTCAAAAATTGAATATTTAAACAATTCTGGCTGAAAGGGGACAAGCAGGAGGTGTAGACCAAGGTCAGACTGCACTTATGTGCTGGCTGATCTTTGTCTATACCTCCTGCCTAAACAGGAATATTCTGGGTTCAGCATGACAAGGGTAAAGTACTGTTATTCATCAATTTTTTATTGCCTAATATAAAGCTTGAACAGAGAAAATGTAGGCTTAACCCATTCCAACTCAAGCCCTCCTTTTTACGCCCCACAAAAAAAAGCTTTGGAAAACATTGTGGACAATGAAGAAATTGCTTGTAACAAGCAATTTCTTCATTATCCACAATGTTTTCTATCCCAAAAGACGAAAAAAATTAAAATTCCATCAACTTGAAATTGTCGTCTGCAGCTTCTTTCAATTTGGACCAGTCTAAAATTTTCTTATGTTGGAATGGTAACTTTGACATGAAATCTTAGGTCATGAGCACATGAACCCATTTCAACACAATCCCACTTTTGTATGCCCCTCAAAAACAAAGCTTTGGAAACCAAAGTGGAAAATAAAGAAATTGCTTGTAACAAGCAATTTCTTTTTTATCCACAATGTTTTCTACCCAAAAAGACAAACAATTTAAAAATTTAATCAACTAAGATTGTCATCTGCAGATTCTTTGCAGTCTAAAATTTTGTTCTCTGGTTATGGGTTAACATTTAAAAAAAAAAGATTTATTGCAAATTTTGCATTTTGCAAAGTTTGTCTCTGGTCTTTTGATTTATCTTTATTTCTTCTTCATATCGAATTTTCTTTACTGCTTCTTTACTTTGATTTTTAGGATGCCAAGAAGTTTTTTGATCAATTTGACCATGATAACAATGAATTCTTAGATGTGAATGAACTGAGTAAGCTGAATTCTGCCATTTTTGACATGTTTCCTCGGTTTGGATATAAAGGCACAGACCCTCCAGGTAAATATTTGATTCACCTATTACCACACGACAAAATATTGAACTGGTCTCAATTCATGGATGTTGCAGATCATAATTTCAAGTTGATAAAATTGCAAATAAATCAGTCTTTTTGAGTAGAAAACAATGTCGAAGAAGAAATTGATTGGAACAAACAATTTCTTTATTTTCAACGTAGTTTTCTCAACTCTTTTCTTGAAAGTTGTAAAAAGCGGGATATTTGGGAGTAGGTTATTACACATGATTATCCCATTCCAACACAATCAAGCTCTTATACGCTCCTCAAGAAAAAACTTAGGAAATCAAGCAAAATCTTCATTATCCACAATGTTTTTCGTCATAGAAAGACAACGATTTTTAAAATTCCATCAACTGAGAATTGTTGTCTGCAACTTCTTGGAATTTGGACCAGTCTAGAAATTTGCGGTGTGGGCATGAGTTAAATTACCATCATATAATAAGGGACCATTTTGATAGATTTCAAGAATTATTGACCCTTATTGAAATGTATAGGTTATGTACTAGACCAGTGTTAAAAAGAGTTCCTTTGGATAATTTTGTATATAAAGATTTGCCACATCTCGTGAAGCTTCTGTTTCATCCTTCTCACATTTACCATATTTTCCTAACCATATCTCTCTTTGAAAACAATGAGAAATTAATTGTAAAACCCTGGTAGTTTGTAGAATAAGGAACCAGGTCATCTTTACTCTAGTTATGCTGAACCTGGAATATTTCTCTTTTTGTAGGGGGTATAGACAAAGATCGGCCTTCACACAAATCAAGTCTCATCTTAGTCAATACCACCCATTAGTCTTTTTTACATCAGAAATTCAGTACTTTCAGTGTTTTCAGTCCTATATTTTTCATGCAATTTTCAAAAGGATTATTTTAGGCATGGTAAGGGTTATCCATTCCCATGAAAATCCTTTTTTCACCCCTCAAGATTTTTTTTTTTCAAAATATCATGGAAAATGAAGAAAGTACTTGTTACAGGCAGTTTCGTCATTGTCAACAATGCTCACTGCCTGAAAAGACAAAGATTGTTAAAATTCCATCAACTATATATTGCTGTCTGCAGCTTCTTTGAATTTGGACTAATTCAAATTTTTGTAATATGGTAATGGTTTTTTCTAACAAAAGAAGGTTTAGGTGGTCAGACTCTTTAATCTCAAATGAATAAAGTTGCTATTTATCTACAGAGGATGATGCTCCACATGGATTTCCAATGGAGATTTTAGAATGTACCAATTTGGAGTACCTCAGTTTTTTCTATCAGGGACTTGTATCCATTCCACCTGAAATTGGGAACCTGCAAGAGTTACGCATCCTGAATCTATCCCACAATCCCTATCTGCTCTCCATTCCAGCAGAGCTCAGTACTATCTCCAGTCTAACAAGTAAGTCTGTGTAGAATTTTTTTGATGAATAGAAAACAAAAATCAGTTTTTAGCTCACCTGAGTGCAATGTGCTCAAAGTGAGTTTTTGTGTTTGTGTGATGTCTGCTGTGTGTCTTGAGTCATCAACATTTAGTTATAGAACCTTTACATGTCACAATTTTTTATCAATCAACCTGAAAACTAGTCTGAATGTTGTGTCTTGATAATCTGTCAAGGTCATTTATCAAGGTCTCATTTCCAAACAAATCAACTGTAATTGAACATAGTGTTTCATGAACACATTTGTTCTCAGTAACTTTTGTCTAAACTTGTTAGATCTTAATGGCTATTAACTCACATAATCCCCTGAAGAAAAAAAACTTTTGAAAACATTGTGGAAAGTGAAGAAATTGCTTGTTGCAAGCAGTTTATTTATATCCTAAATGCTTTCTGCCCCTAGCTGCATTATGGTAGCCCTCTTACTGATAATCTGCTGGCAAGGGCTACGATGCCCTCCCTCTTTGCTCTTTGTTAGGAGTGATTCATCCTGGGTACTTTGAGGTCATTTATTGGAAGTGGTGTAAATAGTACAAACACAAGCTTAATACCAGAATGGACCTTAATCATTTATCTATCCATCTAAATAAATCTTTATCTATAAAAAGTTGGATATTTCATGCATTTAAGTCTCAATTTGCTACACCATAGGAAAATTAAAGGTTTTTCGGCCATTTTAAATCAAATGTCAGCCAATTTTGCTGTTTGACAACAAGTTTTCACGTGATCTTGAGCTTCCTGCCAAATGGATAGCAAATGAAAATTTAGGTAACCAAACTTACAAGACACAGTGTTTTTTGAAAACAAAACAGTTATTATAGAAAATAAGAACAAAGTGTATGAAAGTGATTCAAGTGTTAATTGAAATTTAGCGAAATATTGAAAATATTGACAATTCAGTTTCTTTGATGATAAAATTTGGTCAATGGTAGATAAAAATGATATTATAATTTATAAAGAGCACCTGTTTTGACAACATGACAGTGGTAAACAATGTGACGTAATGATAGATCACATGACCAACCAAATGTCATGGCCACCAAACTTAAGAATTTTTATATAAACTGAAAAGAAACCAGTATTAAATGATTGATACAATTGATATTCTTATTATTGTGATAGAAATGTCCATAATATTAACATATGTATGAAATTGATCTGTAGATAATCGCTTATCACAAAACATACAATATTAGGACTTGCAACAAAGCATAAAGAAATAGGGAGTCGTAGCCCTTGTCTACAGATTATCAGAAAGAGGGCTATGATATCGCAGCTATCTGCCCCTAAAGACATAAATTTTGAAAATTCATAAACCAAAAATTTCATCTACAGCTTCATTGAATTTTACAAGTTTTAAATGCTGCCATCCTGTAATTGGTCAATATTTCCTTATTTTTGTTTAATGTCAACACTAAAAGATTGAAATCCCTTTGTGTTTTTTTTATTTCTTCCTAAAAAATATAATTGTCTGTTCATTCAAATGCATATGTAAAGTTATACAAGCCTCATTTTCCATCAATGTGAAAATCAGCACATAATCTTTAACTCTTTCCCTCACAATCTGTTTTTTAACCTTGTCAAGAAAAAAAGGAAAACATTTTGTGCATTGAAGACAAGCAATTTCTTCATTATCCAGAATATTTTCTAAGCAAACATTCAAAGGGCTTTATACTTTCCTAAACTCAAAATTGTCATCTGCAACTTCTTTCAATTTGGACCAGTCTAAAAAGTTTTTGTTTTGGAATGGATTTACTAGAATATCAAATTATCTATTTAGTAACAAAATTTACATTTTTTTAAAATGTTCTCTTACATACAGGACTAGAAATGGTTGAGTGCCCCTTATTAAGGACTCCTCCAAGAGAGATAAGGGCCAAGGGTTTTGCGACCATATTTGGATATCTGAGACGAATGTTGAGTGGCTCTCAACAGTGTAAAAGAACCAAGTTAATGTTAGTTGGACTGGGTGGAGCTGGGAAGACAAGGTAAACTTATGAAAGGGGAATAATTAAATAATCTAACCTACCCAATATTTTTATTAGATACAAAAGACCACTGTCAAAATTGACCTATATGTACTAAAACATATTGGGGTATGGTTGAATATATATTCTAACATAGCCAATATTTTTATTAGATACAATAGACCACTGTCAAAATTGACTTATATGTACTAAAACATATTGGGGAATAATTAAATATTTAACCCTTTCCCGTTTTTGGAATTTTTAGACTAGTCCAAATTGAAATAGGTTGCAGACGACAATGAAAACTGGATGCCACTTGAAACAAAACCATCCTATATGGTGGAAAATATTGTGGGAAAGGGAGAAATTGCTTGTCACAAGCAATTTCTTCTTTTTCCGAAATGTTTTCTCGAGTATAAAATCACAGGAACGTAAAATCCCGTATTTGAATGGGAAAGAAATAATCTAACCTAGTCAATGTATTTATTAGGTACAATAGACCACTGTTAAAATTGACCTATATGTACTAAAACATTTTGGAATTTTTAAAATTTTAGACACTGAGTAAATTTGTTTTTGGCTTCTGAAAAGCTCAATGCATTATGGCATTCCGTTGAATATACACGGTGTCAATGATTGGCAGGTCACTTTTAGTTGACAAGGTATATATTGAGGTTCTAAGCATTTTCTAACCATTTTAGAATGATGTGAGGTCAAGCATTTCAGCCAATAAATCCTGTCTAGCAATAAAGATTTTGATTCCAGTTTATGGAATTTTCACAGATTTATTTAGACGTCAAAAGAAATGTGATCATTGATTTCGTCAGTGGATGAATTTGATTAATTTGGAATAATTACTCTGTGATGAATCACAATAAGAGGGGATGGTTATCAATCAGACACTAGACTACATATAGATAGAATAGAAATTAATTCCAAAGTAAAGCAGTAAAGAAAATACATACATGTGTTGCACTACAGATAGTTGGATGCAAATCTGCTCTATTATAAAGTAAAATTCTAAATTAATTGGCATCTCCTTTTAGAAATCAGAAATCAGAAAGGTTCTTAAGAGATGAAGAGAATATTTTTGTTCCATCGAAGTATGAACCAAAAAAAAATAATCACACTGCATGAATACACAAAGTGGATTTATACATAAGTGTGATTAGGTTTTTGTTTCATATCTCATTGAAAACAAAAACATTCTCTTCTTCTCTTATAATTCAGTATCATTTAGCACAAAAAAGCAAAGACTTTACAATTTTTGATACTATTTTGTATGGAACTATTTTGTGCGGAAGCATACAAAATAGCTGCATGCTAAAGATTTTGTTCATGGAGGTATGAATTTTTTTTTGACCAATCAGAACACCTGTTTTGATAGACAAAACTAACAATTAAAGTATTACAAAATACATTTGGTGATTGATGAAATAGGATTTAGTTAGTTTTATCTTTATAATATGGTTTGCTTTTTGTTTCTATTTCCAGCCTTGTGAATGCTTTGTTAAATAAAGATGGGAAAACAAACTTAACTCAGGGAGAGGCTATCACAGATGGTATTTTGATTCTTACTTTTAATCTATTACATGCATTTAAAGTTTTAATGATCTCTAATTTGGATTTTAATACGCCCGTCGAAGACGGGACGTATTATGAGATCACCCGTGACGTCCAGTCGTCCGACATCCGGGCGTCTGGGCGGTGTCCACTTCTTTGTCCGGAGCATAACTCTGTCACCATAGGTCCGATTGACTTTAAACTTGGCAGTAATATTCTTCTCATAAATACAGAGTGCAGTGCACAAGAACCATAACTCTACCTGGCCTATTTTCTGAGTTATTGCCCTTTGTTGTATTTCATACTTGAATCTTGTCCGGAGTATATCTCTAAAAGTATTATAGCTAGGATCATGAAACTTTATGGGTGTATAGATCTCACCAAGGGGGAGTGCAGTGCACAAGAACCATAACTCTACCTGGCCTATTTTTTGAGTTATTGCCCTTTGTTGTTTTTCATACTTGAATCTTGTCGGGAGTATAACTCTAAAAGTATTATAGCAAGGATCATGAAACTTTATGGGTGTATAGATCTCACCAAGGGGGAGTGCAGTGCACAAGAACCATAACTCTACCTGGCCTATTTTTTGAGTTATTGCCCTTTGTTGTTTTTCATACTTGAATCTTGTCCGGAGTATATCTCTAAAAGTATTATAGCTAGGATCATGAAACTTCATTGGTGTATAGATCTCATTAAGGGGGAGTGCAGTGCACAAGAACCAAAACTCTACCTGGCCTATTTTTTGAGTTATTGCCCTTTGTTGATTTTCATACTTGAATCTTGTCCGGAGTATATCTCTAAAAGTATTATAGCTAGGATCATGAAACTTCATTGGTGTATAGATCTCATTAAGGGGGAGTGCAGTGCACAAGAACCAAAACTCTACCTGGCCTATTTTTTGAGTTATTGCCCTTTGTTGATTTTCATACTTGAATCTTGTCCGGAGTATATCTCTAAAAGTATAATAATTAGAATCATGAAATTTCATGGATCAATAGATCTCACCAAGAGGGAGTGCAGTGTACAAGAACCATAACTCTACCTAGCGTATATTTTGAGTTATTGCCCTTTGTTGTTTTTCATACTTGAATCTTGTCCGGAGCTTATCTCTAAAAGTATAATAGCTAGAATCATGAAATTTTATGGATGGATAGACCTCACCAAGTGGGAGTGCAGTGTACCACAACCATAACTTTACCTAGCCTTTTTTTTGTATTATTGTCCTTTGATGTTTTTCATACTTGAATTTTGTCCGGAGTATATATCTAAAAGTATTATAGCTAGGATCATGAAACTTCATGGGTGTATAGATCTCACCATGGGGTTGTGCTGTGCACAAGAACCATAACTCTACCTGGCCTATTTTTTGAGTTATTGCCCTTTGTTGTTTTTCATACTTGAATCTTGTCCGGAGTATATCTCTAAAAGTATAATAGCTAGAATCATGAAACTTCATGGATGGATAGAGCTCACCAAGTGGAAGTGCAGTGTACAAGAACCATAACTCTACCTAGCGTATATTTTGAGTTATTGCCCTTTGTTTTTTTTTTATACTTTGTTTGACAAAAAATAATCATTTAAAATAACATCAGTTCTATTCAAACCCCCAGTTAATATTAAGCAGTGTGACAGGCGTATCTTGTGACAATTTGGCACCTTGTTGAAATTTTATCAACTTGAAGTTGTCTGCAATTTTTTTTTTCAAATTAGACCATTCTACTGATGGATTAAAGTTCTTTTATTCTGAGAAATGAAGTGGATTAATCCATTATCAAAAATCATTTTTTTGTTTGATCACATAAATATTTTGGGAAAAAGAAACTGCTTCGGTTAAACTATTTCTCTGTTTTCCCCACAATGTTTTCTGTACTAAAAGATGCCTTCTTTTCAATTCAGTCAAATTTTAAGTGGTTCTTGCGCAGTTTATGAAAGAAAAATTCTGGCTCTCAATTTTTAAATTGCTTAATGAAATGCTTTCAGACGTGTGTAAAAGGGTGATTAAGCTGATTTGGTAGATAGATAGATAGCCAATAGAAATTACTGTCAATAATGTCAATAAAGGAAAGAAAAGTAGCAATAATATACAAGACCCCCAAATAAGTCACCAAAGTACAATCAGGAACTGGAATTGATCAGATAAATACTTTACCTGTCAATTACACCAAAAATTACCTTATTTGTGGTTTCCATGACCTATGTAATTGGCTTCTGCTAGCAATGCAGTCTTTATCAAAATCACCCAAAGACTTTACAACCCCAGCCCATAAATTCCAAAGTAGGGCATATATCACATTTAATAAGATTTATAGTGAATTTAGTAGATTTTACAGTGAAGAAACAATATTTATCATGAATAACTATTGGAAAAGTTGATCATTTTTTGTGGAGCCCGCTTGCGGTGTGCGAGACATAGTTGTTACTATGACAAGTCGGTGTATGTGCGTTAGTCAGTTAGTCCATTAGTCAGTCCGTCCATCCGAATTTGTCCGGACAATTACTCCTACATTTATAAATGGATTTCAAAATAACTTGGCACAATTATTCTCCATCATGAGTAGATGTGCCATTTGAAAGAATCTTTTGGATAGCTTCAAGTTCAAGGTCACAGCTCAAGGTCAAACACTAAAATTGTGCTTGTCCGGAGCATTTCTCCTACAATTATGGATGGATTTCAAAATAACTTGGCACAATTATTCTCCATTTTGAGTAGATATGCCATTTGAAAGAACTTTTTGGATAGCTTCAAGTTCAAGGTCACAGGTCAAGGTCAAACACTAAAATTGCGTTTGTCTGATGGATTTCTCCTACAATTATGAATGGATTTCAAAATAAATTGGCACAATTGTTCTCCATCATGAGTAGATGTGCTATTTTAGAGAATTATTTGATAGCTTCAAGTTCAAGGTCAAAGCTCAAGGTCAAACACTAAAATTGTGCTTATCTGGAGCATTATACCTACAAAAGTTTGAGGGCTCAACAGCAGTTGTCCTGGGACAACCATCTAATCTATATCAATTTTTCATGAAAATCAGTTCAAGAGCCTCTTTGGCAGATGGCTGGCTACATACATGACCTCCACCATGGCAGTCTGACTGGCAGTCTGACTGATTTGTCAAAATATGATATGCTTTACACTTTTGTGTGTATCCCCTAGTTTTACGTCCATGCAATCTATTCTTTAGAAAATCTTGTGAAAAAAGAAGAAATTACTTGTAAAAAGCAATTTCTTCTTTCATCACACTATTTTCTACCACATAGGATAGTTTAGTTTTAAATTGCACTCACATTTCATTTATGTCTGTAATATTTTTTTTTTCAAATTGGGCCAGTCTAAAATTTCAAGAAAATTGGAAAGGGTTAATATATGGTCAGATTTCAAAATAAATACATTTTTTCAAGCTGACAGCTAGATTTGTCGATTGCCATCTTCTGATGGATTATACATCTGCGTAATTTTCCAGGTAGGCAGGTAATTCATAAACATTATAATCAATTTCAATCATTTTTTCATCAGGTATAGATATTTGTACATGGACAGTGAAATCAGGAGATGAACATATTACATATAGCGTGTGGGACTTTGCAGGACAAACTGTTTACTACAATACACATCAGGTAAGTCTCAAAATGCAATTATTTTATTTAGCTAGCAATACTTAACCATTGTCATTCTGAACCCAGAATGTTACTGTTGTGGTAAGAGGCAAAGACAAAGATCAGCCTGCACAATTATAGCCTTCACATTAGTTCCTTTTAAGCCAGATTTGTTGGTAAAATTTATTTTCAGAAGAAATTTTGACCTAGTGCTTCCAGTCCTTTGAATGAAAGAGTTTACTGGCTGGAATAACTTGGTACATGCCACAGTCTTCCCATATCAGTTGTTTTAACCCATTCCCACACAGAGATGCTTTGGACGCCTCTCAAGAAAAACAATTGGGAAAACGTGTAAAATAAGAAATTGCTTGTAACAAACAATTTAAGAAAAATATCTTCATTTTACACAACATTGTCTACCCAGGAAGTTGAAAAAATCTAAAATCTTATAAACTTTAAATTGTCATCTGCAACTCCTTTCAGTTTGGACCAGTCTAAAATTTGCTGTCTTGTAAAAACTTAACAAAAAAGTAGTTAGATCATTGTAAGGGGCCAAAATCTAAAACTTCTTTTATAGTTTCTTATAGTTAAACACATTTCCATGCAATTCTGCTTTTTGATTCCCTTTAAGAAAAAAGCTTGAGAAAACATTGAGGAAAATAAAGAAATTGCTTGTCACTTCCCAGAAGAAATTTTGAAATCTCCTGAACTTGAAATTGTTGTCTCCACTTTCTTTCAATTCTACAAGTCTAAAATTTTGTCATCTGGTAATTGGTTAAAAGTGTATTTGCAAAGACACCCTGATAAATCTTGTTACAAAACTATCCAAGGGCAGATTATCTATTAAGGAAGGCAAAGCAAAATAAACTTGATTATTGAGTCATATATCTTCAATATTTGTAGTCAAAATGACAAATTTCATAATTTGCTTTATTAAGATATTGAGAAATCTTCTTTCAGTTTTTCCTGTCCAACAGAGCTGTGTATTTGTTGCTGTGGAATGTTAGACTTGGGTATGAGCACGCTGGTTTAGATTTCTGGCTAAGTTCAATCTCTGTACAGGCCCCAAATGCCCCTATATTTGTTGTGGGGTCCCATGTTGACCAGGTAAGTGAGAATGTGCAATAAAGTCTTAGCTATGAGCATGCTGGCTTTGATTTCTGGCTAAGTTTAACCCATTCCTAAACAATGACGCTTTTTGATGCCCTTCAAGAAAAACATTTAGGAAATTTCTTCTTTTTTCACAATGTTTTTTAAAAATCTAAAATTTCATGAATTTTAACTTGTTTTCCGCAACACTTTTCAATTTGGACCAGTAGAAAATTTTCCAGTCTGGTAATAGGTTAATCTCAGTACAGGCTCCACCTTTGATACTAGATCACATGTTTTTTTAGTTGAATTAGATTGTGGATTTTAATACTTGGCTATGCACATGACAGGTTATATTCTTCTTGTTTTAGTTCTATCTCGAACTGGCCCAAAAATGTGGAATGTAGAACTGATGAGCATAAAAAACTTGATTCTAAAGTTGATGCACACATTAACTTTTCTTGGACATTATTATAAAATACAAACTTGAATCCACTATTTTTTTACCATTATGGACTCTAAGTGCTGTTGTTACCATATGCCACAACAGCTTGTTTAGATTACCATGATAATTAAGTGTTTTATAGATGATTGATGTTTTAGTGAAAATTATTGCAAATATATCAACTATGAGAGTTTCGCACATCTGCAGTGTTGCAATAGTTTTGTTATCTTTTCATCTCTTATCACAATCAGTTCAAAAGCTTTTTATGCCCCCACATTGAAAGATTTGGGGAATATTGTTTTACCATTGTTCATCTGTCCATCTGCAAAACTTAACCAAAAATCTTACCATTGCAAATTACTACCAGCCTATTCAAGATACAATGCTCATATTTGGCATGATGATACATCTCCATGATACGCATCTCCTCATGTCAAGGTCATATGATAAGGTCAAGGTCACATACAAAGGTCAAATGTTTAGTCCTGTTGTGGGGTCACTGTGTTTCACAAACACATCTTGTTCATGTTAGCATTCAAACTCAACACTATTGTTTTATTCCGTCAGAGAAGTTATTGAAGATAAAGTCTGCAAAATTCAGAGAAGTTATTGAAGATAAATTCTGCAAAATCTTATCTCTGTAATAACTGTTTAGGTCTTTAAAGCCAATCTCACACAAAAGTTTTTATTAGCAGTAAAATGATTTATTTGGTTTTACAATAAATTTTAGGATCTGGTAGTTACTGGTAATTTTAACCAGTTGATAAAAGCATTATTGATTTAGTCATAAATATTAATTAGATGTTTATATGCTAGCCAATGAGGTGGCTGTATCTCATGTCAATATTAATCAGTGCTAAGCAAGCAATGTATTCTCTTTGTTCATATTCATTTGACATAATTCCAGATTAACCCTTGTGATGCTGTATAAACTACCTTACTGAATTGCTGTAAAACGAAGGGCTGAAAGCACTGATAGAACTTGCTGTTTAAAAATCAATATTTCTTTTCGAAATTAACTTCATAAACATGTCTGACAGGAAAAGTACAAGCAGGAGGTGTAGACCAAGATCAGACTGTACATATGTGCAGGCTGATCTTGGTCTGCAACTCCTGCCAAAACCCGAATATTCCGGGTTCAGCATGACAAGGGTTAATTTCGTCATGGTTGATAGTATTTCTGAAGCTTACAATGTTTTTGCAGCCACCTTATTTGCTGGTCATGGGGTGCTTGTTTGTTGCCCAGATAAGGAAAAATGCCTTTTCTCTGTTCTTGTAATATGTCATTTTATACTTCAATGCTTAAGTAAAAAATACTGGCATTCAGAATTAATGCCCTTTTCACTTCATACAAACATTATTTATTTTTCATTAAAGTGCAGAAACTGGTCATAAATCAAATAAGTTATTTCAAGTTCATAAAATTTCAAATTTCTCTGTCTTTCTTGGAAGATAACAATGATGAAAATGCAGAAATTACTTGTAACAAGCAAATTTCTACGTTTTCAATATTGTATTTCTCTACGTTTTTTTCTTGAGGGGCACCCATAAAGCAGGATTGTCTGGTGGTGATTTAAATATACTAATCTAATTTTAAATGATGATCCATTTTCAGGTGTCAAAATTTGAATTACCAATCAATGACATGAAGGCCAGATACAAGCAGATTGCAGGATTCCATTTTGTTAGCTCTTATACTGGGCAAGTAAGTCATTTTTTGACATTTTACCTGTTATTTTTTCTACTTGTCTGTTCACTTATGTAAACCTAAGTTGGATAGCAGCTCGAGGATAGGAAAGGATGTAATGATGGTACTAATGCAAGATATACCAGGAGTCCATTGTTAGGTGCTCCAGCCGTTGCGATATGACTGTAAAATTGTTTAGTGCGGCGTTAAACCCACAAACTAATGGATCCTGTCCCTTTTCCAAATGTTGGTTTTTGGAACCCCCAGGAGATCCCCAAGAGATCCCTTTTAGCTTGACAGGTCATTTATAAACAACTCCTCTATTCTGCTCTTATAGGAGAGAGAGCTTTGAGAAATAACAGGAGACTTTTGTTACAAATATATGTGTTGGTGTGTACTGGTACTTATGTATTTCAGGGGATAAAAGAACTACAAGAACAGTTATATGAGGTGACTTTACAAGAGAAGTATATGGGTGAACAGATACCTGAAGTATGGCTTACATTAGAAAACAGTGTTGTTAGGTAGGAATACTTCAACATCTTCACCTACTCCTACACAATCAAGCTTTTTTTGTGTTAAACTAAAGGAAAAGGTTTTACAAAAAAAATGGTGGAAAATGAAGATATTGCTTACTACAAGCACTTTCCTCATTAACCACAATGTTTTGCTAATCATTGTCATCTGCAAATTCTCTCAATCTGGACTATTCTAACATTTCTTGTTACTGTGATTCATATCATTAGTCAATACATTACCAGATGACAAAATTTCAGACTTATTCAAATTGACAGAAGTTGCAGATGACAATTCAAAGTCTGCATAAATTGAAAAATAATTGGATGACAAAACAATTTTAAAAACGAGAAAGTTATTACTACCAGCATTTTCTCTTTATTCTCCACAATGTTTTTCTGCCATTTTATTCGGGGTGGCAAAATAAAAAATGTGTGGTAATTGGTTTTACAATGATGTATTCAGATATCCTAGTAGTCAAGCTTGATTGTGGATTTTTAGAGCCTTTGTAGCCCAGATGTTTAATTGGCTATTAGTAGACAAATTGTATGCCCCAAACTACCAAGATCAGTTTGATTGATTGATCAGGGTTTAACACCCCTTTTGAAAGTATTTCAGTCAAATCGCGACAGCTGGAGCACCTAACAATGGATTCCTGGTATTTCTCACACCAGTACTTCCACTACAGTCTTTCCTAGCCTCCAGCTGCTATTCCACTTAGGTTTATGATTATCCATCCATTCGTGAGAAACAAATGTCAAAAAGAATATGCGCCGCTGCTGCGGATCAAACCTATGACAAGGAGAAAATCTTGTTTATGGGTTCAGATGAGCTCAAAGCCAGCTCATGCAAAAATGCAGATAATTAACTTAAGATTCACAAGATATGATGAAAATCAGCTGTTTTTTTAATAATCATAATTTTTTACAACTAGGAGGTCTGTTACCATTATAAAAAGGATAAAAGTAAATATCCTTTATACATAAATATCCTTATAATAAGGAAAGAAGGCATTGCTAATTACAAACAATATCTTCTTTTTTACGCTCCCCGAAAAATTTTCAGGGGAGAATATACTTGCCTGCTTGTGCGCACAGGCTTGTCCACCTTTTGTCCTGAATAATAGTCAGAATTTTATGAAATTTCATATTATAGTAGTAAATCAGATCCTCTTGACCTTAAACTATTGAAAAATTTACGTTTAAAAAAATGTGTCATGGGAAAAGGGGCCTTAATGGTATTAGCTTTATGTTAGCTCTCTTTTTGTCCTGCACAAAACTTATATTGGCCATAACTTTTAATTAGTTATAGATATAGTCTTCATATTTCACATGTTCATTGCTTGTAACAGACCCTTTTTGTTGGTACTAGGTTCAAGGTCATCAGTCAAGGTCATGTGTCAAGGTCGGAATTTAGAAAATTAAAACTTTAAAATTGGCTATAATTTTGCAATGGTAAGTGATATAACCTTCATATTCAATTGTTTATCACTTGTGACAAGACCTTTGATTAAATAACTAAGGCAAGGATCTCGCCCAACGTCAAAGTCAAAATGTCAAGGTCAATGATTTCCGTCGTAAAAACTCGAAGTTTGCCATAACTGGAATGAGATAGGGTCTTCATATTTCACAGGTGCCTTGCTTGTGATAAGACCTTTCTGTTGGTACCAAGTTCAAGGTCATCAGTCAAGGTCATTTCTCAAGGTCAAAATTTGGAAAAAAATTGGCCATAATTTTGCAATGGTAAGTGATATAGCCTACATATTTCACATGTGCATTGCACATGACATGACCTTTCTGTTGGTATTAAGCACAAGGTCATCTGTCAAGGTCAAGGTCATTTCTCAAGGACAAAATTACGAAAATTTAACTTTAACATCGCCCATAAGTATACAATGGTAACTGATATAGCCATCATATTTTACATGTACATTGCTTATGACATCACCTTTCTGTTGGTTCAAGGTCATTGGTCAAGGTCAAATTGTCAAGATCATTAATTTTCAAGCATACCTCCATTACAAATTGCCAAAATTTCTTGTCACTTTACATAAATGTTGTTTACTAAGTGCCCTAGGTAATATTTATTTCAATTTTGACCCAATGATCCTTACCATGCTAAAAGGGGGGCTTAATGCCATGTAGCTTTACATTTTGTATATTTCCTACTCTAAAATAAATCAGTCTATTTGTTCTGTAAGACTACTCAAGTTAGAGTCTCCATTTTTTGTATGTAGACTTTTTTCAGAGGTCAGGGTAAAATATTTAACCCTTTACCATATAATGATATTGAATTTTACTAGAATCAGGCCTGTGAAGCCAAACAGATTCCTTCAATGTTTGTCAAACTTCCAAATTTCTTGTGAACTGAACTCTCAAACTGAAGTTGCATTCATTAAGAAGTTTTTTGTCCAATAATGGCATACAGTTTTGTGACAAAAGCCTTATTCGGCGAGCATAATCTGGCTCTTGTTTCTGACTTCTTTAAATCTTCATTCTCATTTGATATGTATAACTAGGTCGTTTATGATGCAGTATCCTTCAGCATATGGGCATCTCTAATCTTGCTGTCTGGAAATTGGTTTGATTTATGCCTAATCATTTCACAATGAGCTCTTACAGCTTAGATAAATCTGTCTCGATTCTGCTTCCTAGAGAATGTACAAGTATTTGAGCTTAAAGAATGAGCCAATGAAAGACCCAATATTGATAGCTGCTCTCCAAAATCAAAGTCAGGACCTCTTGACCATGCAGCCAACCCTCTACCATACAAAACACATCAGTAAGCTTGTTGATGGTAGAGTATTATTCCAATATTTCAGTTGTCGCAGTAAAGAGAATGTAATTGATTATTCTGCTCTAGAAGAAATGGCTAATACTTCAGGCTTGTTTGACAAAACTGAGGTAAGAGCATTTATTTTGACCCAGCATGGGTCTTTTGTTTTAGGACTTCAAAAATGAATGTATAATGTTTTAGAAGATAGATCATTCCTACATTTGTTAAAGTTGTTAAAGTCAAACAGTTTTGACCTGGTAATACTTTGCAGTCTATATAGTTTTGATACTTTTTAGCTTAGCTGTTTTTGCACTGAAGATCAAGCTATTTACAATAACCCTTGCTGTCATTGGTGCGGCCAAATTTAGCCTCATTTATTGAAGCATTTTGCTTCAGAACTGACTGACTCAGCTAGCCATGCCCCCTGACTCTGACAGGAAGTTCCACATTGATAGGAAATGGCAACATTTTGCAGAATTTATGACAAGTGAAATGTAACTAAAAAGTAAAATGTTACACAAAAGTGAAATGTTACAGAAGTGACCTGAATATCGTTACTACAGCTTGAATAAGCTGTAGTTACAACATTTAAGACGTCAGACAAACAAAAATGCTTCACATAAATGTCAGCCAATATCTGAGTTCTAAGTTCATTACCAGTCTAAATAAAGGATTTGATAAGTTGATTGATTCTTTAATTGACAGCTGTGATTGGTCATTGGCATGTCTTTAGTTGCTAAAAATAACAAAATCTTTACATACTACCAATAGTGATAACTCTAAAAGTATTTTTGTAAAAAACATACTGCTTATTTTTACTTTTATTTTGTCCTATCTAGTTACTGCAGCTAAGTTTGACATCTGCATGTGGTCCACTTGTGTCATTTTTGATATTAATTTTTTTATCAAGCCCGCTGGCAGTGAGTGTCACAATGACAAGTTTGTCCAAGCCTTTGCTCCTATTTCCATTGATTTATTTAGAATTGTTTTCAACCATTAGCAGATGTGCCATTTGAACTTTCAGATAGCTCCAAAGTCAAGGTCATAGCTCAAGGTCAAACGCTCAAATTATGCTTGTCCAGAGCATATCTCCTATATTTGTGAATTGATGTCAAAATAATTTGGGGAAATCATCTCTATCATGAGTAAATGTACCATTTGAAACAGTTGATTGACTTTTTTTGTGTTTTGATTTAGAAAACCTTGTGGATAATGAAGAAATTGCTTGTACCAAGCAATCTCTTCATTTTCTACAAGGTTTTCAAAAGCTTTTATGGTAGGACTTCTTAAGTGTCATTGTGTGGGAATGGGTAAAAGGATGCAGGGGATAACATCAGAACTGTTTGAAGATTGAAATTGATTGTAAATGTTATGCATACAACCTCAAGTAACTTCACAGTTTTCAGTTCATATCTAGTTTAAGTGTCATGTCTATTATGATAAAATATTTTCACTCTTAGTTTCATCTGTCTCAAACAGGCGTTTAGATTGGCCAGAAAAAATATTCGTACCTCCATGATCACTTATCTATTTTGTAATGTTGGGCAAGAAATAGTTCCATAAAAATGTATCAAAATTAGTAAAATGTTTGCTTTTGTTTCGTTTGACGCCATTAAATTATATGAAATGAAGAGAATGTTTTTTTGTTTTCAAAGAGGTACAAAACAAAAATCCTAATCACACTAATGTATGAATCCACTTTGCATGTTCATACAGTGTGATTATTATAACCCCCAAAACTATGTTTGGGGGGTATATAGGAGTCAGCTTGTTGGTCCGTTGGTCTGTTGGTCCCTCTGGCTGGCCAGCTGTCTGTAGCTTTTTCGTGTCCGCTCATATCTTGGCAACTATTGGACGGATTTGATTCAAACTTCACTGATATGATCAGTATCAAACAGAGGTGTGCATATTCCATTTTGGTTATGGTCCATTGATTTTTATACGCCCGTCGAAGACGGGACGTATTATGGGATCACCCGTGGTGTCCGGGCTTCCAGTTGTCCGGGCGTCCGGGGGTCCGGGCGGTGTCCACTTCTTTGTCCGGAGCATAACTCTGTCACCGTAAGTCCGATTGACTTTAAACTTGGCAGTTATATTCTTCACATCAATACGGAATGCAGTGCACAAGAACCATAACTCTACCTGGCCTATTTTTTGCCCTTTGTTGTTTTTCATACTTGAATCTTGTCCGGAGTATATCTCTAAAAGAATTAGAGCTAGGATCATGAAACTTTATGGGTGTATAGATCTCACCAAGGGGGAGTGCAGTGCACAAGAACCATAACTCTACCTGGCCTATTTTTTGAGTTATTGCCCTTTGTTGTTTTTCATACTTGAATCTTGTCCGGAGTATATCTCTAAAAGTATTATAGCTAGGATCATGAAACTTTATGGGTGTATAGATCTCACCAAGGGGGAGTGCAGTGCACAAGAACCATAACTCTACCTGGTCTATTTTTTGAGTTATTGCTCTTTGTTGTTTTTCATACTTGAATCTTGTCCGGAGTATATCTCTAAAAGTATTATAGCTAGGATCATGAAACTTTATGGGTGTATAGATCTCACCAAGGGGGAGTGCAGTGCACAAGAACCATAACTCTACCTGGTCTATTTTTTGAGTTATTGCTCTTTGTTGTTTTTCATACTTGAATCTTGTCCGGAGTATATCTCTAAAAAGATTATAGCTAGGATCATGAAACTTTATGGGTGTATAGATCTCTACAAGGGGGAGTGCAGTGCACAAGAACCATAACTCTACCTGGTCTATTTTTTGAGTTATTTCCCTTTGTTGTTTTTCATACTTGAATCTTGTCCGGAGTATATCTCTAAAAGTATAATAGCTAGAATCATGAAATTACATGGATGGAAAGAGCTCACCAAGTGGGAGTGCAGTGCACAAGAACCATAACTTTACCTGGTCTATTTTTTGAGTTATTGCCCTTTGTTGTTTTTCATACTTGAATCTTGTCCGGAGTATATCTCTAAAAGTATTATAGCTAGGATCATGAAACTTTATGGGTGTATAGAGCTCACCAAGTGGGAGTGCAGTGAACAAGAACTATAACTCTACCTGGCCTATTTTTTTAGTTATTGCCCTTGGTTGTTTTTCATACTTGAATCTTGTCCGGAGTATATCTCTAAAAGTATAATAGCTAGGATCATGAAACTTTATGGGTGTATAGATCTCACCAAGGGGGAATGCAGTGCACAAGAACCATAACTCTACCTGGTCTATTTTTTGAGTTATCGCCCTTTGTTGTTTTTCATACTTGAATCTTGTCCGGAGTATATCTCTAAAAGTATTGTAGCTAGGATCATGAAACTTTATGGGTGTATAGATCTCACCAAGGGGGAGTGCAGTGCACAAGAACCATAACTCTACCTGGTCTATTTTTTGAGTTATTGCTCTTTGTTGTTTTTCATACTTGAATCTTGTCTGGAGTATATCTCTAAAAGTATAATAGCTAGGATCATGAAACTTTATGGGTGTATAGATCTCACCAAGGGGGAGTGCAGTGCACAAGAACCATAACTCTACCTGGCCTATTTTTTGAGTTATTGCCCTTTGTTGATTTTCATACTTGAATCTTGTCCGGAGTATATCTCTAAAAGTATTATAGCTAGGATCATGAAACTTTATGGGTGTATAGATCTCACCAAGTGGGAGTGCAGTGCACAAGAACCATAACTCTACCTGGTCTTTTTTTTGTGTTATTGCCCTTTGTTGTTTTTCATACTTGAATCTTGTCTGGAGTATATCTCTAAAAGTATTATAGCTAGAATCATGAAATTACATGGATGGAAAGAGCTCACCAAGTGGGAGTGCAGTGCACAAGAAACATAACTCTACCTGGTCTATTTTTTAAGTAATTGCCCTTTGTTGTTTTTCATACTTGAATCTTGTCCGGAGTATATCTCTAAAAGTATAATAGCTAGAATCATGAAATTTCATGGATGGAAAGAGCTCACCAAGTGGGAGTGTACAAGAACCATAACTCTACCTTGCCTATTTTTTTTAGTTATTTCCCTTTGTTGTTTTTCATACTTGAATCTTGTCCGGAGTATATCTCTAAAAGTATAATAGCTAGGATCATGAAATTTATTGGATGTATAGAGCTCACCAAGTGGAAGTGCAGTGTACAAAAACCATAACTCTACCTGGCCAATTTTTGAGTTATTGCCCTTTGTTGTTTTTCATACTTTAATCTTGTCCGGAGTATATCTCTAAAAGTATAATAGCTAGAATCATGAAATTTCATGGATGGATAGAGCTCACCAAGTGGGAGTGCAGTGTACAAGAACCATAAACCTACCTTGCCTATTTTTTGAGTTATTTCCCTTTGTTGTTTTTCATACTTGAATCTTGTCCGGAGTATATCTCTTAAAGTATTATAGCTAGGATCATGAAACTTCATGGATGTATAGATCTCACCAAGGGGGTGGGTGCAGTACACAAGAACCATAACTCTACCTGGCCTACTTTTTGAGTTATTTCCCTTTGTTGTTTTTCATACTTGAATCTTGTCCAGAGTTTATCTCTAAAAGTATAATAGCTAGAATCATGAAATTTCATGGATGGATAGATCTCACCAATTGGGAGTGCAGTGTAAAGAACCATAACTCTACCTAGCCTATTTTTTGAGGTATTGCCCTTTGTTGTTTTTCATACTTAGTTTGACAAAAAAATTCATTCAAAATAACCTCAGTTCTATTCAAACCCCCAGTTAATATTAAGCAGTGTGACGGGCGTATCTTGTGACAATTTGGCACCTTGTTGACAGAGTTATGGCCCTTTGGTGAAAATCGTATCCGCTCAATTTCTCAGCAACCATTGGACGGATTTGATTCAAATTTCATGGAAAGACTCAGTATAAGTCCGACATGTGCATATCCTATCTTAATCATGGTTAATTGATTTTTGACTGAGTTATGGCCCATTAATTGAAAAGTCTGTTTTTTGTTATGGCCCTGTGGTGGATAGCACTGGAAAATGGACAAGGGCTGTTGGGGGGTATGAGTCCGCTTTGCAACAATGTCCTTTTTTTTCTAGCATTATTAGATGAAAGAAAGATAGTATTTAGTGCATCTATCCTTTGTTGCTCATCTATGCACAATATGCTCAAAGAGAGCTCTTAGAATCAGTCAGTGTTCGTATTGTGTTCTGTGTTGTACCCTGTCAACTTTTTTTTAAACATTTTCTCCTCATAAACAACTAGGCAAATTTGGACCAAACCAAATAGAAAAATTCCTTTGGTGACACTCTTCGAAATTTATTCATGAAATTTTAATTTTGTGAAAAAGTTGGTGTGGTTTAATGGGGCTTATGAGACTAAAAGCAATCATTGAATATTTCTTTAAAGAATCTCCACAGCTTAAACTACTGGAGCTTAATGAACCTAGAGAAGTCATGGGCAATCTTTTGCCAAACTTGTTATACCCCCTAAAATTATATTTGGGGGCTATATAGGAGTCTGCCTGTCTGTCGGTCCGTCCGTCCATCTGTAGCTTTTTCGTGTCCAATCAATTTCTCGGCAACCATTGGACGGATTTTATTCAAACTTTACAGATATAATCAGTATCTAGCAGAGATGTGCATATTCCATTTTGGTTATGGTCCATTGATATTTGTCAGAGTTATGGCCCTTCGGTGAAAAATCGTGTCTGATCAATTTCTCAACAACCATTGGACAGATTCGATTCAAATTTTACAGAAAGACCCTGTATAAGTCAGAAATGTGGATATCCTATTTTGGTTATGGTCAATTGATTTTGACTGATCTGTTGCCCTTTAATTAAAAAGTCCATTTTTGGTTATGGCCCTTTGGTGGATAGCACTTGTATAAGGACAAGCGTGGTGGGGGGGGGGTATTAATCCGATTTGTGACAATGTCTACTTTTATGAAATCTTGATTTCTGAAAAATGGGGGTATAGCAGGGGTTTATCATATTAAGCCAAATTATGAAATAAATCTTCTAATAACCTTTTCCTTCTAAACCACTAGCCCAGTACATACCAGATTTTGAGAGGATGACGTTTGGATGACCACTTTTTGTGAAATCTTGATTTGTGAAGAAAGGATGGTATGTCAGGGCCACCCTATCAGAATGAGAGGAACAATGAAATAATTCTCATGGGAGTGATACGAGACCATTTTTGGTCCTCTTGTATCATGTATCAGTTCTTATAGCCCAAAAACTATGTTTGGGGGGGTATATTGGAGTCAGCTTGTCTGTCAGTTGGTCAGTCAGTTTGTCTGTCTGTAGCTTTTTAATGTCCACTCAATTTCTCAGCAACCACTGGACGGATTTGATTCAAACCGTAACCAAAATGGAATATGCACACCTCTGCTTGATACTGATTATATCAGTGAAGTTTGAATCAAATCCGTTGATCCCTTGATTTTTGACAGAGTTATGGCCCTTTGGTGAAAAATTGTGTCTGCTCAATTTCTCAGCAACCATTGGACGGATTTGATTAAAATTTTATGGAAAGACTCGGTATAAGTCCAACATGTGCAAATCCTATTTTGTTATGGTCGATTGATTTTTGGCTGAGTTATGGCCCTTTAATCAAAAAGTCTGTTTTTTGTTTTTGCCATTGGCTGATAACACTTTTATATGAACAAGCGCTGTTGGGGGTATTAGTCCGCTTTGCAACAATGATCTTGTTTACAATAAAAAATGAAGCATGTCATTTTTGATATTCTCTTAGATTGGAGCCATAACCAATGTTTATCATAGCTTTATCATAACCATTTTATCTACTGATTTCCATTTCATTGTACAAACCCTTTTATCCCTTCCTGTTCAACCGCAGGTTTTTACATCTGATGAAATTTATTATTGAGAAAATATTGTAGAAGAAAAATTGTCGGTAACAAGCAATTTCTTTTTTTCCACAATATTTCTACCCTACTTAATGGTTATTTCTCAAATTTTGTTTGAATTTGGACAGGTCTAACATTTTGCAAAACAGGAAAGTTTTAATTATTCTATGTTGTAGATATATCAAGCAGTTCAGTTTCTCCATGAGTTGGGTAGTTTACAACACTTCACCACAGAAACACTGAAATCCAAAGTTGTTGTCAATCCACAGTGGATAGTTGATGTAATGGCCTGTGTGGTCTCTGTGAAAAACTCTCCCATCAAGGTATTTGTTAACTCATTCTTGTCCTGTCATGCTCTTCTAGAACTCCAAAGAAAAGAGTTTGTGAAAACAATGTGAATAATAAAGAATTGCTTGTTACTACCCATGATGACAGAGAAAGGTGAAAATCTATAAATTTGAAATTTTCTTCTGAAACTTTAGTGAATTCCGACTGGTCTGAAATTTTGTCGTCTGGTAATGGATTGTTTTTCAATCCATAGAATGACTATCAAGATTTGTTAATAGTTGATAGCGTTTATGATTGCCTTTGGTGTCCATAAAAACTAATCCATCAGGGTTCGATGACTGAGCCTATAGTTTGTGATTTTTTTTTGCTACAATAACTTAGCATTTGTTAGATCAAGGTGAAATTTACAGATGCAAGTCTGTTTAAGATGGAAATAACATTAAAATGTTGAGCAAATTGGTTATGAAATGTTACTGAAGTAACTTTTGCAACAATGGTATGGACAACCATTAGCTTTGGCGAATTTCTGTCTATAAACACTGTAGCAAAGAAGTAATTTTCATTTTTCACACTTTTTTTCTGAAACTGATTTAATTGGCCTAGTGTTGGTCAAACATTTTAGAGAAATAAATGATAAATGCCTCAAAGAATTTTCAACCCCTTATTGACACTTTGATAGACTGAAGAAGTGAGAGCTGATTTCTGCACAAAGACACACTTTGCTGCAGGTACAGTTCTCACCCTTTGCTACCAGTTTTTCTGCAAAATGCTGTATCTGCTTGGCTGAACTATTAACCCATTACCTGACAACAAAATTTTAGACCAGTCGAAATTGAAACTAGTTGAAAGCAACACTGGAAAGTTTATGAAATTTTGATTATTTTCAATTTCCTGGTTAGCAACTTTGTGGATAATGAAGAAATTGCTTGTGACTTTCCACAATTTTTTCCAAAGCATTCTTTCTTAAGGGGCGTTCAAAAGCATCGTTCTGTTGGAATGGGTTAGGGTAGCTACACAAAACAATTTTTGATTTTTGTCTCATTAGTTAGAAACTCTTTACTCTCAAGTCAAATGATCTTTAATTAATTAGGATGGGAGACTTAACCACAAGGATATAGCTGTGATTTGGAAGGATTATCCAATAGAACTACATGACTGGTTACTGCATCTTACTGAAGCCTATGATCTTACATTTCCCCTGGACAGTGAACCAGTCAACTTAGTGCCATGTTTGTTACCAGAAAAAGTGCCAGAGGTAATGGGTTCATTTATTGATTTGACCCATTACTAGACAACAAAATGTTAGACTGGTCCTAAATTAAAGAAGCTGCGGACAAAGTGGGGTCTGGATGGCTCCCAAAATTTTTGGGGGATAGCCATTTTTGGTTGCTGCCATGATGGTTCCAAAATCAACTTTACAGCTGATTTATATGTGATTTTTACCATCAAATTGAAAAAGATGGGAAGCCGATAAAAATCAATAGTTTCCTGAAGTCAGGTAAGTACTTCACAGCTAAGAGTGGGTGGTAGTTGTTAAATGCCTTAGGTCATAGATGATTTAAATCAACAGGGAATAAGCATGCACCTCAATATTCTTTGGTTGCTAAATGTGAAGGTTCTTTCTAAATTAAACACATCCATCCAATTATTTTCTTTATTCCTTTTGTTCTATCGATATATTTTGATAGCCACTGGACCAAAATTAACCATTGAACATCACGAGTCTGAAACTTAAAAGAAATCATATAGAATTACTTTAAGCCAATATAAGATAAAACATCACTTGTCATGATAACAGATCTCATCAAAACACATTTGCAGATACCAAGGTCAAGGTCCTGTGACAAGGTCAAGGTCAAACTTCTGCAAAACTTGACCAAAAGCTTAAAATTTACGATTTTTTCTAGATTTTTCGGATACAACGCTCATAGTTATTTGGTATGATGATAGATCTTGTCAATACATATCTGCAGATCCCATGGTCCATGTCACATTACAAAGGTCCAGGTCATATTTCTAAAAGAAAAGCTGTTATGCGGGCATGGTGTTTATAAAATACATCTTGTGTAATATCTTGACTGCATCTTGCTCTATGACAGGTTAAAATTAAAATGTGTGATTAAAAGACGTATAAATTGTGCTGAATTAGCAAAATCTACTAAGGCCTTATTTCAGTATCAAATTTTGAACCTATTTTTAAGCTTCTGCAGCCTTTATACTTACTAACATTGCACTCTTGTTGTAACCACTGCCATTGCCGAGAGGTTAAAGTGTCTGGTTAGGATGTGGGAGATTTAAAAATCAAATCCCAGTGCAATCTGGCTCACTGGGTAAGAACTTACAAGGCTGGTTGGTGAGCAGCCAGCTAGTTAACCCTTTCCCGTTTTTAAAAATTTTAGACTGATCCAATTTGAAAGAAGTTGCAGATGACAATTAAAAGTTGGTGCAGTTTGAAAAGTAACCAACCCACTGGTTAGAAAATAATGTGGAAAAAGGGGAAATTGCTTGTCACAAGCAATTTCTTCTTTTTCCACAATGTTTTCTCAAGTATAAATCACAGGGACATGAAAACAAGGGATTGTACAGGAAAGGGTTTATAAATGGTTATCATAGGCCCATCTCTGCCAGGCTCCTGGCAACAAATAGAATTTGGGTACTGTGCACATTAGGAAAAAGTGTCTCATAAGTCTGAACTGGCTGTTCCTTTAAATAGGGG
Source organism: Fragum fragum (assembly GCA_946902895.1). Taxonomy (NCBI): domain Eukaryota; kingdom Metazoa; phylum Mollusca; class Bivalvia; order Cardiida; family Cardiidae; genus Fragum; species Fragum fragum. The sequence goes on along the minus strand of OX336370.1, from coordinate 67,536,039 downwards.
CGACACTATAATAAACAAAGCCTTAACCCATGATGCTTTTTGACACTCCCCAAAGAAAAACAATTGGAAAAACATTGGAAAAAATGAAGAAATTGCTTGAACTAAGCAGTTTCTTTCTTTTCCTCAATGTTTCAAACCAGATAGTAGAAAAAATTGAAAATTTCTTAAGCCTTAAATTGTTGTCTGCAACTCCTTTCAATTTGGACCAGTCTAGAATTTTGCTGTCTGGTAATGGGTTAACCTTTACCTTTACAAACATTATACTCTTGTTGTAACATGTGTTTTACACTTTTTTATTACAGTTTTTCTTGCCTGATGTAGAGAAGGACTCCCCAATCAAACGAAACAAGATGATTTACAAGTTTGATTACTTGCCAGCTGGACTATTCAACAGAGCCCAGGTGTGTTTCATGTGGAAAAATTGAAATCCCTCTCTCATTCTTAATTGCTAAACAAATAATCAAAAAATATTGATAACAAGTTTTTCACATTTTCAAACAATAATTATAAAGGAATTGTATACTTACAGTAATTTCTATTTCTGATTACTATACATGTACTATGTAAATGATTAATCAATTACAAGACGATAAATTTTAGACTGACCCAGATCTAAGAAAATGCAGAAAATGATTTTTTGTTTTTGTCAAGAAAATTTAAAAATCTTTATCTTTTAGGGTAGAAAACATTATGGATGAGGAATAAATTGCTTGTGTCATGTCTTTTAAGCTCACCTGATCACAATGTGCTCATAGTGAGCTTTCATGATATTTGAAAGACTTTCATCCATCTTCAAAAATTCAGTGATACCAGTCTACAGGTCACAATTTTAGTCAAGCTTTCTCAAACTTGCTGAAATTATTTGTATAGTCATGAAGAAAACCTCTTTTGAATATGGTAACATTATGACCAATATCAAGGGAAAATGGCCATATTATCCTCCACCAATGAAATCATCAAGGGGTATTGTTTTTGCCTTGTCCGTCCTTCTGTCTGGCCTTCCGTCTGTCCATCCGAGTTTTGTTTCCTCGCTATTTCTTGGAAACCGTTGACTCAGTGATGTGCCCAGACCAAAATTTTTAGGGGACACAGGTGTCCCCCTACCTTGATTTCAGGGGGACACTTGAAAATTCTAGGGGACACAATAATAACATTTTTTTTACCTGATAATGATTCTAATTTGTGTACAACTTCCTAACTTTTGAAGACTTCCATAGTTTTAAGGATAGTTAGTCAACACACATTTTACGTTTCATATTTCCATCAGGCTCGAGTAACCATGGGAATTTAACATTACAATAACAAGCCAAGATTTTTGGAAAGTTTGATCTTCATGGGGAAGAAGAGGCCGCCTCAGTATCAATGCCTTCGTAAGATGTGGTGGGCTTGGGATCCGACGACGGGATCAAATCAGCATTTTCTCGTGTTCCTGACGATTTGTCCTCGTCTGCTAGTTTTCTATTTTTAGGGCTTTCCAACATGAAGTCGGTCAAGCGAAGCTGACATTTCGCCATGTTTACAATTTAACAAAGACTGGTTTAATATCGGAATTTAAAGGCAAACTAAAAATTGATAATTCCGCGGGCCACAGTCAATGTTTTGCAGGTGCGCGTTAGAATAAAATGCTATGAAATCTAAATACCGAAATCGACATCAGTTTTAAAAAATCGCGATTTTTCATGAGCGCGCCCTAGATCCCGCACTGGCTTGATTTTGGGGGGACATTGGTGAAAAATATTCGGGATTCCCACAATCCCGCAGTCTAGGCACAACACTGATTGACTGGATTTCAATTAAACTTTGTGGAAAGATTCACTACAAAGAGGATAAGTGCATATCGTAGGGTTATCAGGTTCGATAATTGAATTTAGAGTTGCTTTCCCTAATTAGTGAAGCCATATACATACAGAGTAATTGTCATTTCTGTGCTATTTCTTTGAAACAATTGACTGGATTTCAATGAAACTTTGTGGAAAGCTTCACTACAAAAATGAGATACACATATTGTTGGGGTTACCCAGTTTGACTATTAAATTTAAAGTTACTACCCCTGATTGGTGAAGCCATATACATAAAGAGTAATATTTATTTCTGCTCTATTTCATGGAAACCATTGACTGGATTTTAATTAAACTTTATGGGAACCTTTACTACAAGAGGAGATGCACTTATCGTTGGGGTAACCAGGTTCGACTATAAAATTAAGAGTTACTGCCCCTGATTGGTGAAGCCATATTCATACAGAGTAATATTAATTTCTGTGCTATTTCTTGGAAACCATTGGCTGGATTTGAATGAAACTTTGTTGAAAGCCTCACTTCAAAGAGGATATTTACATATCCACGGGGTTATCTGGTTCGACTATTAAATTCAGAGTTACTGCCCCTGATTAATGAAGCCATATAGCATTTTATTTATCATTCATCTTTACTATAAAATCTAATAATATTTAAATGTTGAAAAAGCTTATCAGTAATCTGTGTTATCCATTTATATCTGTTTTAATATGACAACTGATTTACTGTTTTCATCTTCAAAATCTCATCAGATTATATCAACCCTTTCCCAAACAAGACTGGGTTTTGACATCTCTAAAGGAACAAGATCAGAAAACATTGAAGGAAAAGAAGTAAATGCTGATAATCAGCATTTTCTTCTTTTGCCTTAATATTTCCTGGTCCATAATGTTCACAAATTAAATTTCCACTGACATCATTTCTGTCCTCTGCAACACATTCCATTTGGAACACCCTAAATGTGTGCCATTTGGGAATGGGTTAAAAGGATGCCAAATGGTGTAAGCCCCTCATGACTTTTCCCAATCTAAAAGTAACTGACTGATATAAGGTTTCTAAAATTAAATAGATGATAAAAGCTAGGTTTATCAGACAAGTGATATCATGTCCTTGGTTAATGTAGATAGAAGATAAACTGTCCCTTAGATTGATATACTCCATTGACAAACAAAATATATTTGGCAGGGGATATCAATTCAACAAATTTGCTTTTTGACAATTCCTTGTTACCACTCTATAGGTCACAATTCTAACAACGTTTAGGTCTCCAACCAACCCTTTTAACTTTTTTGTTATATTTTACTGACTATACATTCTGCACAATATCTTTTATATTTCCATTTTATATCTAGGTGGAACTTCCTGTCTGAGCTCAGTGGGCGTGGCAAGCAATCTGTCAATTGACCAATTGCTGCCCTCCCTTGCTTTGTTAGCCTCGCCCATCGGCTCCGACAGGAATCTCAGCTTCAATTTTTAACAGTGTTATTTTGAAAAATTTATGGCCAGCAGCATGCAATAAAAAGTAGAGTAGTTGGTTGGTGACCTAATCCTCGTAACTCCAGCTTGAATAATTGTAGTTACGAGGTTTAAGTCGCCAAACCAACAAAAAAGGTTAACAAAAATGGCGGAGTTGAAAGCTCAGGTCCGGGCCGAATAAATGATTTGATTGACAGCTGGGATTGGTCAATTATACAATAAGCAGCTACAAAATAGCACACAGTCCATTCATTTAAGCTTGTCATACTGAATGAAAATCCTAAATGGAATTGAACCAAAATCAAAGGACTGAAATCACTTGAAGCACTAGCTGCAGGTCAATATTTCATTTGTAACCAATTTTATAAACAATTCTTGTTTGAAACAGACCTGCACATATGTGTAGGCTGATCTTTGTCTATACCTTCTGCCCAAACAAGAATATTCTGGGATCAGCATGACAAGGGTTTAGGTTGCAAAGAAGACACAGTGCGGAAAATATCATGAAAGAGGGAGAAATTGGTTGTTTTTAGAAGAATTAACTTTATTCACAATATTTTCTAACCTTTGTAGCTCATTTTCGAGGTGTTACTTATTCTAGGAAAATGTTTATGAAATTAGTATAAAAACGGCCTATAATAATTTTCAAAATCCAAAGGGAAAATTCCAAGTTAAGGGTTTCAAATTTTCACCAAATTTGATTCTTGTGCCATTTTGGGAAAGACATACCATTTTGTGGATATAGACACTTTACTTTTTCTTTGTTTTCATTAACTGTAAATAAATGGTGAAAGACAAGGTTTATGAACACTTATTAGAACATGTTAGCCGTTTGACATACCTATTTTCAAAAAAGTAAATGTAGAGGTGTTAGATATGGTTTCTGTTTGTAATGCAGGGAGCCAGGTAACCATTCAGAAAACAACACTACCAAATTGGGTAAATTTAACTACTTTTCTTCCATGTTTCAGATTTACTAAAATATCTTACTGAGTTGGGATAGAAAACATTGTGGACAATGCTTGTAACAAGCAATTTCTTCATTGTCCACAATGTTTTCCAATGCTTAGTTGTCAAGGGGCGTTGAAAAGCGGGATAGTGTGAGAATGGGTTAAATAAGTATTCAACTTCACATCAAATATTCTGATTTGGCTGAAAGTTCTGAGGTAATTCTACTCAGTAGAACAAGGGTTAATTGACAAATCGCAGCTGTCAATCAAGGAATATACTGACAAATCAAATTATTCAACCAGATTTAAGATTTTAAATCCAATTTTGGACGCCATTTGTTTGAAACATTTTTGTTGTATGGCAACTTAATCATCATTACCAAAGCTTATACAAGCTTTAGTTATGACATGTAGGTTGCCAATCTACCATTCTACTTCTTTGTTACATGCTACTGACCATAGTTTTTTTGAAAATAATGCCATTTAAAACTGAAGCGGACTTCCTATGGGAGTCAATGGGCGTGTCCAAAGGAGTAACTGGCAGAGAAAATGATTGGTAAATTTAGTTTGAAAAATTAGATATTCAATCAAGGGCCATTTTCTTACAGGTGCGTCTACATCAGTTGTCAGATAGTGCCCATATATGGAAGAAAGGATCCTTTTTGAACAAAAATGGACATGTTGCCCTTATTCAACAGACAAGGTAAATTTTATACCATGATAAGCTACTAATGGATTTTATTTCATCCCGTTCCCAAATGGCAAAATTATAAACTGGTGAAAATTGAAAAGTGTTGCAGATGATAATTTTTACTTAATGAAATCTTTAAAACTTAATTCAAGTGTTTTGGAAGAGCCAAAGAAGAGATTTATAGGACTAGATTAATTTCTTAGATATATTTTGTTAAAAAATAATTAACATGCTCTTACTCAACAGCACTCTAAATTATGATTATGAAATTTTTCTGAAATGTTACCAATATACAATTATGTTTTATCTTCTTTTTATAAGCTTTTTTATACTGAACCATAAAGCTTTGTGTTTTTTTCACAAGGCGCTGTGTGTGTGTAAAGTCAAGTTCAGAAATAGCTCCAGTTTACGGTACAGACAAAATAGATCAAATAATTTTTATTTCAGGGATTCTGAGTTGAATGTTACTGTGCAGGGACCAAGACCAGAAAATGTGTTGTTTTTGATTCATGAAGTATTTGAAGGTCTGATTTCTGAATCATTTGCTGGTGTGAAATATGATTTCCTGATTCCTTGTCCAGACTGTTTGAAACTGGTAAACAATCTCATGTTATTTAACAAAACATTCTTGGAAATGTCCGTCTGTCTGTTTGTCCATCATTCAGTCTTTCCGTCTGTTTGTCTGTCTGCAAAACTTAACAAAAGACTTAACATTGCCGCTACCAGCCTATTCAAGATACAATGCTCATATTTGGCACAATGATACATTTCTATAAAACGCATCTCCTCATGTCAAGGTCATGTGATAAGGTCAAGGTCACATACCAAGGTCAAACATTTAGTCCTGTTGTGGGGGCATTGTGTTTCACAAACACATCTTGTTTACTTTGGAAAAAAAACTATGTCACTAGGCTATTTCTTAGAAAATCTTGTAGACACTCAAGAGGCCTTATTTTCAGTCCAATCAACCTGACAATTGGTCAGAAGTTCAACTTTCCATCTTAGGGGTGAAAAATTAGGTCAAACCTTGGAACACTATCGTTAGAAAAAAATCTTTTTCATAATACCCCCAAATACTTATGAAGTAGAGGGTGGTTTATTGGTTTTATTATGTCTGTCTTTCTTTCTATCTGTAGACTTTTTCGTTTCCAAGCTCTAACTGAGGAACCAATAGACTTACAACCTTGAAACTTCATACAATTGTTGCCAATGACACAAGGAAGTGTCCTATTGTATTGAGGTCATTGACGTCAAAGGTCAAGGCTTCAATTTGATTTTGATTGAAAACAGTTTCTGGGCTCTAACTCATAAGCTGTTACAATATTTTTATGTCTACAATAAAACTTGATGAAGGAATATTATAATAAGTATCAAGATACAGTGATGGCAACACAATGGCATGTATCATGCAGCAGTTAAAAGACACCAAATAAGACACTGTGTTTCAAAGGAAGTATGGTTAAATAAATCATTCATAACAAGTAAACTGATGATAAATGTTTTTCATGCTTTTAGAGTGCTATGTATCTTCTGTCATTTTCTATAAGTGACTTTGACTTTAGTACCAGTCAGAATCACCCTTATATCACTACATCATGTTATTTGATTCTGGCACTTTTTTCCAAGAATCCATCTACTTTCTCACAAAGTAGTATTTGAAATCATGAAGAAGCATGGAACAATACAAATTGATATAAAGTTGTGAGGCTCTTAAGAACAAACAAGAAAATCTGTTGATTAATCACAATGTTCCCACAATGTTTTGTTTAGGTATTGTTATTCAATTAAATCTGTTAAAACTGTTTTCTTGAGCCTCTTAAAATTTTGACCTGTCAATTAAATTATGATCTGGTAATGGGTATGATAAAATTGTTCTGACTTGTTATACTCAGGTTATAAAAGACCCGCACATGTTTGCTGCCTCCACCATCAGAAGAGCTCTAGAGTTGAAGGCTCCATTCTTACAGTGTGTGAAATACTTTCATACAATATCTTGTGTAGATCTGCTAGGTAAGCATCTCTTGAAACCTTAACCCTTGTAATGCTTAACCTGGAATATTTCTTCTTTGGCAGGAGGTATAGACAAAGATCAGCCTGCACATATGTGCAGTCTGATCTTAGTCAACATCACCTGCTTGTCCCTTTTAACCAAAAGTTGTTTATAGGATAAATTTTCAAAATGAATGTTTATTTTCAGTTGTTTTTACCAGTACTTTCAGCCCTTTGATTTTAATACAGTTCTATAGTGGATTTATGATTCAGTTTGACAATGGTTAATAGTATAGTCAAAAAGTACATAAATCCAAAACAAACTGTATACAACAAAAGTGTGCTTACCTTAAGATATAACATGGGCAATATTACATTAGTGTTATAGCTATACAAATAAACTTAACCCATTACCGACAGCAATATTTTAGACAGGTCCAAATTGGAATGAGTTGCAGATGACAGTTTTAGATTTATGATATTGTTAAATCAAAAAGTGTCATTGTGTGGAATAGGTTAAGCCTATTGTATTGCCTTTTCGTTCTCATGAAAATGCACTCATGATACATGAAATGACATTATTTACAAACAGCAAAATCCAAGCCAGTGATATTGCTTTCGCTTTGTAGTGGAAAAATTTATCCAATTCCTTCACAATCCCACTTTTTTTACACCCTTTAAGAAAACAACTTGAGAAACATTGTGGAAAACAAGGAAATTGCCTGTGATAAGCATTTCTTCATTTTCAACAAATGATTTCTTCCCATAAAGAATGTTTTCCCCCATAAAGACAAAGATTTTAAAAAATTCATGTACTAAAAATTGTCATCAGCAACTTCTTTGAGTTTTGACCATTCTAAAATTTTGCTGTGTGGTAATTGGTTAAACATTAGGTAAAAGTGGTATTAGGTTTCACAATCAGAAAAAAGATCTATTCTTTCACAGGACACTCAGTCTGTGTTAGTAATTTTAGATAGACTTCATAGGATGCATAAACTTTTTTATGCCCCAATATTAAGGGCATATTATTTTTATTGCTGTCAGTATGTCTGTCCATCTGTCTTTCTGCTGAAAGCTCATCTTGTGAACTTAGTATTTCCCTATAACATCTATATTATTAAAGTTACATTGCTCATTGCTGATAGCTGTCAATGATATGTATCTGCTAATACCAAGGTCAAGGTCATCTGACAAGGTCATCTATCAATGTTAAACTGTGGAAAAACTAGCTGTTACAAGATTGTTAGTGTTTCACAAACACATCATACTGATTTAGATAATTTAGTTTCTGTCTTGGTGAGACTATGACTTCTGATTTGATAAAAAATGCCACTTAACCCATTTTCACACATGCCCACTTTTTATCACCCCTCAAGAAAAGACTTGACAAAAGCAAGGTTAAGAATGAAGAAATTGCTTTTCACAAGCAATTTCTTCATTTTCAACCCTGTTTTCTATTCAAAATGACCAAGGTACTAGAAATTCTCTAAACTTGAAATTGTTGTCTGCAACTTCTTTGAATTGGACTAGTCTAAAATTTTGCCCTGTGGTAATTGGTTTTATGAAAATGTGTCAGGAAATATTGTTAAATTTGAAATTGGCCAATCATCAATTTTATTGTCATCCTACAGCATGTATGCCACCAGACAATCATTCAGATTTTGACCTCCACCTAGTTCAGTCTGTAAGGAGTCTGAGAGATCTAAGAAAAGACCTAGCTGCAGGTACGTATAATTGATAAATCCCGGCTACCAATCAAATACATGGAATAAGTGAACAAATGTAATCATTCATCTGAACAAGAAGTGAGTTTTGAACTCTTACATTGGCTGCCATTTTTTATTAAGCTATTTTGTTGGTTTGGCGATTGAACATCATATTATTAAGCTGTAGTTATGAGTTTAGGTAGCCAATCAACCATATACTTTTTGTTACATGCTACAGGCCATTAATTTTGTTAAAAAAAAACTGTTACAAATTGGAGCAGAACTTACTGTTGGAGTCAAGGGGGGCAACGGAGTAAGAAGGCGGGACCAACGATTGGTCAATTATAGCCAAGCTACGTATAAAAGGAGGAGGGGGTAAACTGTTTTTACCTCTGTCTGCCCCTCTATCCGCCCTTCCATTTATAACCAATATCTTTTGTCAAACTACTTATAACGATCACTTGGTTTGGTCCATCAGCTAGGGGCCCTTCATGTTTTGTACTGAATTCAGATCCACTCTTTGTCTTTAACCTAATTACAACAAAGTGCATTTCAAGACAAAAGATGATAAAGTGCCATTTTTTTGTTGTGTTTTAAAGCCACTATGAATCAGAGAGACTTGAAGCTTCCTATTCCTAATTGACCATTTGTTAGCTGCGCCCACTTAGATTGGTCCAATTGGAGAGAGGTTTCAGGCGAAAATTTTATTGACAGAATTTCAGTATCTCTGTCATTCTGGGGATAAAATAACGTGGTAATGTGGTGAAGAATTGCTTGTAACAAAAAATTTCTTCATTTTTTACTGAATCATCTTATTGGAGGGTATAAAAAGGCGGGATTGTAAATAAATGTATGTAAATGGGTGCTAAGATACATAAAATCAGTAGTAAATAAGAAAGAACCAAATTGTGCAAACTGGAGTTTGTTTTATAATGACTTGAACTCTGTGTCTGTTTTTGAATAAGATCATGGGTGAACTTTTGGATGTCTGTAATTGTATTTTCTTTTCGCAAACAAAACATTGTTAATACAGCTTGATCTAAGCTGTATTTACAATGTTATGGTGGCCCTACAAGGGTATGATTTTATCTTCAATTTTTCAGACGTGTTCATGTCATATTGTCAGAAGAATGCCCCAGCTGATAGAAAGTCTAGCATTCATCCTGCTACTGTGTATGAGGACCTAGTTAATGTTGGCTATAAATGGTAGGTTAAATCCAGTTCCCTCCAATTGTTGAATCTGAATAGGAAATGGTGATAAAGTGTCAAACAGAAAGGCTGTCAGAAAAAAAACTAGCCATTGTAAATCTATACAACCATCAAGTTAGTGTAGGCTGTTAATAGTTTGTATAAGCACTAGCTTAATAAAGATTACCAATTTTTGTTGAGGCGGATTGTAATGAGAGCTATAGCTGTCACAAATGACAGTTCAGTGTGTATGTGTTTTTACGAATTCATCCAGAAAGTATCTCCTACACGGATTTCAGCTGTAGGTCAAACATTTGGTGGGCTTACAATTTGTCTCTGGGTCACTTTCTTGTTTGCTTACAGTTGACAATACAAATACAACAGATGGACATAATGGCATGAATAAGTTTGTTTCTATCCTTATTATGTGGGAATGTGTAAGACCAGGGCTCCAGAAAACCGATAATTGTCGGTCTATTCTGAATTTTGAATTGCCAGACCTATTGGAATCTAAAAAATAATACCAAAAATTGGTCCGAAATCTTAATTAAATTTCATGTTGAATAACCGATAGACTTGCCCACCATTTATTAAAATCCACTTGAAACCAAAAGAATTCAAGGGTTTCACAAGTTACCTACAGATTAAGGGATTAATGAAAGTGCCCAAAAATCAATAATTAAGTTGCATGCCCGCCAGTTAGGTGCCCATGGCACATGGACCTAATTTGCAGTTAGCCAATGTTTCACGCATGACCAAACTTTGGGTACCAAGTTTTATGAACTATTTGTGTTTGTACATGGGTTTGACTTGCACACATTCACAGTTTTATCAGAATGGTCATCTAATACTGCATTAATTTTATTTGCTGATACTAGTGAAACAAATTTCTATTACTCTAGTATGGGATGCGTACATAAATTGACACATGAACAGGCTTCAGTTGCCATTCATATAAAATCAGAATGGCTCAACACAATGCTTTTATAAAATTAATTTATCACAAGCAAGCATGTGAGACTGGGTTTGACATTTGTATGAAAAAGTCACATTGTTAATATATGTCTTATAGTGTTTCTTTCAAGGTAATTAATGTAGCTGATAGAATTCCAATAAAAAGTGGAAATCAGCAGAATACATATTATTTGAAAATATAGAGAAATGACTGCCTAATAATATTGCTAGTTCTGTCAACAAAATGAAAGAATCAGAAATAGGGGTAGAAAACATACGAATGATAAATAGCAAATTGACAAAAATAAATAAATGACCAAGTTTTGTGCAATATAAAATAGAGATCAAACTTCAAGATAAATTGTTTAAATTTTAATTCCCGACTAGTTTCGGTATTAAAAACCTTTTTCAAGGGACACCATTTTAAACAATAACAGATTATAATGACATCAACGTCACATGACGTCAACGGCAACAACGTCAAAAAATGGCAATGACTTTGGCGGAAAAATATTATAACATTACATTATATCAATACAACAGAGACAGGATCTCAAGAGATACAAAATTACAGGATAAATGCAATATTTAAGCAAAATATATTAAAAAGCCTGTAAAAACTGCATTGTTGAGATAGAAAATAATGCAATGTAATAAATATTAACTTTAAATCCCTTAAACCCCTCACCAAACAACCCAATTTCTGACTGGTCCAAAAAGAAAGAAATTGCAAACAACAACTCATATTAGAGAAAAAAATAATAAATAAAATGCCTATTTGGCAAAAACATTGTGTGAAAAGAAAAAATAATTTGCATTTTCCTCATTATCCACAATGTTCTCCAAAGTTTATATCTTGTAGTATGCAAACAATCAAGATTGTGTGGGAATGGGTTAAAGAAAGTATAAAATCCAATTTAAGGTACTATTAATCCATTATAATAAGACAACAACAAAAATATATACAGGCTGCATGTTCTGCAAAGGCAAATCAGGATTCATATCAGGATTATTGACCTGTGCTGGAGCAAATTCCATTTAACCCTTTCCTGTTCAATCCCCGGTTTTTACGTCCCTGTGATTTCATAATTAAGAAAACATTATGGAAAAAGAAGAAATTGCTTGTAACAAGCAATTTCTTCTTTTTCCACAACATTTTCTTACCAAGTAAATGGTTATTTTTCAAATAAAATCAACTCTAAATTTTCGTTTGGACAGGTCTAAATTTTGCAAAACAGGAAAGGGTAAAAAAAAAAAATGAAAATTGGATGCAATTTGAAACTAAATCATCCTATGCGGTAGGAAACTTTGAGGGAAAAGTAGAAAGCAATTGCTTCTTTTCCACAATGTTTTATGAAAAATAAAATGACAGTGACAAAAATTCAGGGTTTATACAGAAAAGGGTTATAAAGGAAAAGTTTAGAATAAAATCTTAGAATTCATTCCCTCTGGAGCTTTGGTACCAAGAATATGCATCCATCTTGATTCCTTAAGAAGCCTTTTCCAATTATTTGAAATTTTTTCAATCGGCATGAAAGAAAAATCATGAATGCTGTGTCCTGGAGAATTGAAATGTTCAGAAACATTTGTTAAAACATCAGGAAAATGCATGATATCAAATTTGTGGCTATTCATACGATTGGCACATTTTTGATGAGTCTGACCAACATACTGAGCTTTACATTTCTTACATGTTATTAGGTAAAAAACATCAGTAGAAGTGCAGTTAAGATTTTGATTGATTCTATATCTTTGTGATTTAGTGGTGCTCATAAAACTATCAGATTCTTGAATCATAGAACAATGTGAACAACGGCGCCTTTCACATTTAGTTACTTGAAAAGAAATAGGAGAAGAGTTCAATTTGGAATGAACAAGTCTATCATGAATATTTGGTGGTCTTTTGTATGCTACAATTGGTTTAGACTTATATAATTGACGTACACTTTCGCTACCTGATATTTCAAGTAAGCCCCAGTACTGGTTTATTATTTTTCCAATGTTAGGAAGAGAAGGGTTATATGCACAAACAAAAGGAATAATATTTTGACTTTCACAAGAATTAGGTTTGAGAGCTTCTTCAAAAGTCAATGTGGATGCTTTTCGAATGGCCTCAGTCAATATATCAGTTGGGTAATTTCTCTTCTGAAAATAAGAATCAAGTCTTACTAGATCTTGTTTAAAACAAATGTCGTTGGAAGTGATACGGCGGTATCGTTTAGCTTGGCTAAAAGGGATACCTTTTTTACAAGATAGAGGATGACAAGAAGAGAATTCTACATACTGATGGACATTTGTATTTTTCTCATATACACTAGTTTGTAAAATCCCTTCAGTAGTTTTGTCGAGTTTAACATCCAAAAAAACGCCATGTGTTTTAGAGTAGGTGTAGGTAAATTTAATGGTTTTATGAAAATTATTTAGTTTTTCAAGAAATCTTAATAGTTGCTCCTCACTGTTATTCCAGATCATGATAATATCGTCTAGAAAACGTAACCATAAAAAAGGCTGTAATTCACATGTCTTAAGGAAATCTTTCTCAAGTTTTCCCATAAATAGAGATGCATAAGAAGGGGCCATACGTGTTCCCATAGCAGTTCCTAGTATTTGAAGATAGTTCTTTTCATTAAATTGGAAATGATTTTTTGTTAAAACTATTTCAATCAATTCAGAAATACAATTAATGGAATTCTCGGATTTGCAGTCCTGTTTTAGGAAATATTGGCATGCTTCAATACCATCTTGATGTGGTATGTTACTATATAAAGAACACACATCTAAAGTGACAATAAAGCTATCTTTTGGTAATTTGGGAAGATGTTTAATTCTATCGATAAAGTCAGTAGTATCCTTAATATATGAAGGTAAGGATTCCATATAAGGTTTTAAGGTACTATCAACAAAAGCAGATATATTTTCTGTCAGAGACCCACAGGCTGACACAATAGGTCTACCTGGGTAACCTAAAGGTAAATTTACATCATACTCTTTGTGGGTTTTAGGTAATATATAGAATTGTGGAATTCTATTTTCATTGACAGTAACATTGCAAAAATTTTTTAATATTTGTTTTTCTTGTATATTTGAAACTGTTGTTTGTATATCTTTCTTGAAATTTTTTAAATTTTCTTTGTTTTGTGCACAAATTCTACACTGGGAAAATAACCAAACATGTTGGCGACACTTGTCAGTCTATTTGATATATGTCATGACTCTGCCCTCTGATAGGGTAGAATGACTTAACTGACATTTTTGTGACGTCAGCTGTGTTTTTCCACCTACAGAGGCTCGTGTTGAGTGAAAATCGCTATGACAGTGTTAAATTAACATAAGTTTGGATAATTAGTTTATGAAAAAGTATGTTGCTACTATGATTAAATTGGCGGTACTTGAGGGGGGTGAGGCGTACATCCCGGAAATATTCTATAAATCCTTAAAATTCTAACAATGTAATTTATTTGTCTATCTATTTTTCAATATATTGGAATTTTCTAAAACAAAATGAAAGTGGGATCTGTTACTTGTTTATATCTATCTTCACTCATTGAATATCATAATTATCATCGGAAAATTTGAAAAAGAAGGCAACCAATGAATGAGTGATGAATCCTTTTGCAAACGGGAAAGGTGAAAAAAGGGGGGTCTTTGTTTTTGCCGGTGGAGAGGGGGGTATTTATTTTATGAAGGGGGAGGTGTTGGCATTGTCCTTAATTCAAAATTTTTGAGCCCTGGTTGAGCCCTGGTTAAGACCATATGGCCTCCAAGAGTGGATGAATTTTAAAATAATATGACACATTTGTTCTCCATTGTGCAGTTGAGTAAATCTGTTTGAGTAAGCCAAAGATTTAGCTCAAACTTAAAGTATTTTTAGATCACCTATTGTGATCCCCCTTTGTCCATCCGGCGTCTGTTGTGTGTCATGCATCGTCTGTCACTGGGTAAAATGGACTGACCTGACAGTTTTGCATCGTCTGTCATTTAACAACTTCTTCTCCCAAACCACTGGGCCGATTTGAACCAAATTTGGCAGAAATCTTCCTTAGGTGATCCTGTATGAAAATAGCTAAAAGTATTAAAATTCATTGAAGACTCTGGTTGCCTTGGCAACAAAAGTGAAATTTGAAAATAACCTTTAAAAATCTTCTCCATATACTGCATTGATATTTTACTTGAATCGTCAGTAAACTGACCTTTTTTAAAATTGATAAAACCAGTGCCCATGGGTCCCCAGGCTCAGAGCTCCATTGGGTTGGGTCCTATATAGAAATAAAAAATGATTTTTAAGAGACATCTCCCAACATCTTCTCCCAAACTGAATAAACAATTTGAAAAAAATTTGCAGAAATTTTCCATAGGTGGTCTACTTTCACAATAGCTAAACTGAACTAATTAGTAAATACCAGGGCAAATTCTAGGGTCCTAGCATTTTCTTCACTTACAACATTTTCTCAAAATTTATTTCTTCACTCTTTTTGTGTGTGTGTGGACAAGTTCATTTTAATCCTGGATAAGTAGAAAATCATGTCTTACTTGTCCTAGGACAAGTGGAGAAAAATCTACATGTTCCACACTACTGCCTTATTGCACGACAGGTCACAAATATTGTTTCTATCTCACACTATACAGTTGGTTTGCTGAGAGAGAGAAGAAGTTCTCCATGGAAGAGATGGCTGCAGCTCTCACAGATGCCACTGTTTTTGTTGTGTTTATGTCTAAAGAGTATGTAAATGATGAAGAGTGTGTGAACATATTCAAATACGCAAGATTGACACTCAGAAAACCAATGGTTGTCATAGCAACAGGAGATGGATTGGAGTGGAAGCAAAGTAAATTGGGTATTTTGCTAGCAGATGAGGTAAAATGTTAGATGCAAATTTCTTTTTGAATTCAATGTTAGACAAAATACTATTTTATATGTTTAGTTTGAAGGATTTTTAGCTAACTTGATAAAGTCGAATTTTAATGTTACAATACTGTCCTACAGTAGGTATTCTATGAAAGATATGACTGCATGTATTTGTAGAAATATCTTGGGAATGGCAGACACACGATCTCATTCCCACACAGTCCCATGATTTGACACACCTCACGAAAAATGAAAAAACTTGGGAAAAATTGCAGAATATGAAGAAATTTACTTTAATTTTTCATTTCCAACAATATTTCCTAACCACAAAGATTTCTACAATTTTATCAACTTGAAAATGCAACACCTTTGAATTAGGATCAGTCTACCATTTTATTGAAAAGTAATGATTGATGATTAATTAGGATAATCGTCAACATTTACCCAGTTAACTCTCTATAGGTCACAAGTTTTTCTCAATTTTCCTCAAAATTGGTCAGAATGCTTGTCTTAATGTAGTCTTGGACAAGTATGAAACTGGATCATTTGAAGACAAAACTAGGCCACATCATAGAAAAACCTTGTTAACACTCTAGAGGCTACTAATTCAGCTCAATCATCCTGAAATTTGGTCAGAATTCTTGTCCCAACAAAATCTCAAACAAGTTCAAAATTGGGTCACTTGGGGTTAAAAAAAAAAACTAGGTCATTAGGTCAAATCATAGAAATACTACAAATTTAGCTCAATCAACCTACAAATATGTAACAATGTGTGTCTTGATAAAATCTTCACATGTATGAAATTGTGTCACTTGGGGTAAAAAACTTGGTCGCTAGATCAAATCATAGAAAAATCTTTTTGCACCCTAGAGGAAATAAGTTTAGCTCAATCATCTTGAAAAATGGTCAGAATGACTGTCTTGATAAAGTCTTGGACAAGTTCAAAATTGGGTCACAAGGGTCAAAATCTCATTAACCCTAGAATTCTAGCTCAATGGTCCTGCAAATAGGCTACACTGTTTGTCTTTATAAAACCAAAGACAAGTATGAAAAACTAGGTCACTAGGTTAAATCGCATGAAAACCTTGTTAACACTCAGAGGATACAAATACAGATCAATAATCCTGAAAATTAATCAGAATGAATGTCTTGATAATGTCAAGGACAATTTTGAAATTTGATCACTTGGAGTCAAAAACTAGGTAACTAGGTCCCATAGAGGCATTATTTTCAGCTCATTTGACCTGAAAATTGTTTAGAATGTTTGCAGTTGAAATTCTTGACAAGTTAGAAATTTGGTCAAATTATGGTTAAAAACAAGGTAATAAGGTCTGTTCTTAGAAAAATATTTAGACATTCTAGAGGCCTCTTTTTGATTAGAGCTCAATAAACATGAAAGAGGATTAGAAAATTTTTTTTTGATGTTTTGACTCGTTCAAAGTTGGGTCACTTTGAGTAAAAAACTAGGTCAAATGGGCAATTTTTAGACAAACATTGAAGACACACTAGCACCCACACTTTGAGTTCAATAAATATGGAAAATGATAGGACGTTTGTCTTGAGTAAATCTTTGGAGATTTGAAATTGGATCACCATAGGTCATAAAGGTCAATTCTGCATTATGCATGTTCTAGAGACCACATTTTTAGAGCAATGGACCTACAATTAAGTTAGAATGTTGAAAGAAGTCTTGAATGAGTTCAAAATTTAGTTTATCTAGAGATAATATATTTTCGCTCATTCAGTCTAAATATTGGTCAAAAATAGATGTGTTGATAAAAATATAGATGAATAGGAATTTGGTCTCCTGGAATCAAACATTAGAGCAATTGTTTACACTGTAATCACATTTTCCACTCAATTAACTAGAAAATGGTTAAGATTGTTTGTCTTGACAGTGAAGTCAGATGAGCATTTTAGGGCCATTATAGACCTCTTGTTGTGAAATATGTCTTGATGAGTTTACGTATATAGAATGAAGAGAATATTTTTTTTTATTGGGGGGGGGAAGGGATTTGTCTCCAACAATGTATGAAATTGAAAACCTTTTGTATGAATCACTGAAGTGGAGAGTGGCAAAAAAGGTAGTCAAACAAATATTTTGTCCCAATTCAGGTGTTCATAAACATGATCAGCTCCAAGAAGGATGTATACAAGGCCAAGTTTGATGAACTGTTAACTGCTCTGGCTAAGAGAACCAACAGAGAAATTGGTGTAAATGCAGCCCCTAGTTGTTTCTTCAGTTATACTTGGGTCAACTCACAGAGGGCTGTTACACTGGGTACAAGGTAATATAACTTTTGGAAGAAAATCCTTATCTTTTAGTCTATCTATATGAATTGATCGAATGATTTTTTTTTAAATATTTTGAACCTATATATGGCATGAATTGAATACAAGTTCAAGGTCATTTGGTTGGGTCACAATAAATTGATAAATTAAAGATTTAGAAATGATTTAGCAAGTCTTATTCAATCTTTACCCTTGTCCCACTGAACCTGAAATATTCCTGTTTTGGCATGGGGTATTGACAAAGATCAGCCTGTATGTATGTGCAGTCTGATCTTAGTCTACATTACTTTTTCCTGTTTAATCCCCTTTTTAACATCCCTGTATTTTGTACTTGGGAAAACATTGTGAAGAAAGAAGAAATTGCTTGTAACAAGCAATTTCTTCTTTTTTCATTATATTTTCTATTCTACCAAATGATTATTTTTTAAATAAATTCAATTTTGAATTTTCATCTGCAAAACCTTTGAACTAGGACCAGTCTAAAATTTCAAAAACAGGACAGGGTTAAACCAGGTTTATTTATAAACCTGATTTTCAAAATAGATATTCATCAACAACTAGTGCATCTAGTGCTTTCAGCTCTCTGATTTTAATGCTAGTTAGGAAAGGACTTTACTCAGCATGATAAGGTTTAAGTAAATGTGTCATTTGAAATCAACTTTAACCCTTTCCTGTTTTTAGCTCACCTGAGCACTATGTGCTCAAGGTGAGCTTTTGGTATCACCTTTTGTCCGTCGTGCGCCATGCGTTGTGCGTTGGAAAGCATCAACAATTCTTTAAACATCTTCTCCTCAGTAACCACTGGGCGGATTTCAACCAAACTTGGTAAGAATCTTCCTTGGGTGACCCTTCTCAAAAGTTGTTCACGGAATTTTGATTGATCCCCAAATATGGGCGTGGCAGGGTGTGGCACTTTTTGACTTTGAAATCCTTAAACATCTTCTTCTCAGTAACCATTAGTTTGATTTCAACCAAACTTGGTATGACTGTTTCTTGGGTGACCCTTTTCAAAAGATATTCGCGGAATTTAAATTCACGCCCAAATATGGGCGTGGCAGTTTTTGACTTTGAAATCTTTAAACATCTTCTTCTCAGTAACCACTGGGCGGATTTCAATCAAACTTGGCATGAATGTACCTTAGGTGACCCTTTTTAAAAGTTCTTCGTGGAGTTTTGATTTATGCCCAAATATTGGCGTGGCAGGGTGGGGGCAGTTTTTGACTGTGAAATCTTTAAACATCTTCTCCTCAGTAACCATTGGGGGAATTTCAACCAAACTTGGTATGAGTTCCTTAGGTGACCCTTTTTAGATGTTGTTCGCAGAATTTGATTTATGCCCAAAAATGGGCATGGCAGGATGGGGCAGTTTTTGACTTTGAAATCTTTAACCATCTTCTTCTCAGTAACCATTGGGCCAATTTCAATTAACTTTGCATGAATGTTCCTTAAGTGTACCTTTTTAAAAGTTCTTCCTGGAATTTTGATTTATGCCCAAATATGGGCGTGTCAGGGTGGGGCAGTTTTTGACTTTGAAAATTTTAAACATCTTCTTCTCAGTAACCATTTGGCGGATTTCAACCAAATTTGGCATGAATGTTCCTTGGGTGACCCTTTGTAAAAGTTGTTCGTGGAATTTTGATTTGTGCCCAAATATGGGCGTGTCAGGGTGGGGCAGTTTTTGACTTAGAAATCTTTAAACATCTTCTCCTCAGTAACCATTGGGCCAATTTCAACCAAACTGGAAATTAATATTTCTTTGGTGACCCTGTTCAAAAGATGGTGGCAAAATTTTGAATGACACTCAAAAATTGGCGTGGCAGGGTGGGGTAGTTTTCTACTTAGAAATATTTGAATATCTTCTCAGTAATGATCGCGCCAATTTGAACTTGACTTGGCATGAATGTTCCTTGGGTGACCCTTTTCAATATTAGTTTGTTAAATTTTGAATGAAGCCCAAATATGGGCATGGCTGTTTTTGGCTTTAAAATCTTCTCCTCCCTAACCGTTGGACCAATTTCAATCAAACTGGGCATGAATCTCACTGACAATGGCCAATGGGGCTATTACCATGCTGTTATTTCTGTGAGTGCTTCAGGGCTGCCACCATAGCCAGTTAGAAACGCGTCAGACACCCAATCTATAATCGTGGTGTGTCCAGGGTTCCCAGGCTACCGGTAAAATGGGAAAAAGTCTTGGTTTTGTGATATCTTTAAGAAAAAAAAAAGGGGGGGAAAAACTAGGAAAAAGAAAAAATCAATTTCATGAAAGATGCAATTAAAGTACATGTTCCAAACAGTTGACAAGTATCCCCCTTGCCAGTAGGTTTTATCACAGTGTAAATTACATGGGTATGCATTATCACGTCACAATGTCTGCGGAGAAAGAGAAATTGGTATTTGTTTCACAAAAAAATACAAGCATGGTACTTAGTTTTCTGCTAGGAATGAAGGTAGGTGTCCAATTTTACTAAATATATATATGATTAGAGTACATAAAGCAAATATTTAGGGAGAAAATCCAAAGCAACATCTTAAGTGTACCAGTAGCCGGACATGAATTGAATTTGGATACGAAAGCAATATATGGCCTCCAATTCAATTCAATGAAAAAGAGAACTCTGGGTAAATAGACATTGAAATTAATATTCATTATCATGATATTGACAATCTACACGTCTAGAAGCATTTAAATTAGTCAGGTGAGCAATTTTAGGGCCATTCTGGCCCTCTTGTTGAAAATGTTAGACCTGTCCAAATACAAAGGTTTTTTAGAACACAATTAAAAGTTGTAGACGACAATTTAAGATGATTTTATGTGAAAAATAATAATTCAGTACAATAGAAAGTATGGTGGGAAAAAAAGAAATTACTTGTTACGAGCAATTTCTTCTTTTTCCACCGTATTTTCTCAAGTATAAAAACCCAGAGACCTAAAAACCAGAGATTGGACAGGAGAGGGTTACATGTTACAAACCATCATTTTCAGGCTGGAATCTCAGTTTCAATTAAAATCACTCACTATAGATTTATATTTCATCAGGTCTGTAACCATGGCTCTAGGACATGGAGATCCCAGGGAGATCAAGGAATATCTAGAAAAACAAGGTGTTAGATGTTGGATTGATATAGAAAGAGTAGGACAGGTAAATATTAATATAAGAAAACAACAGCAATATTTATAGAAACCTTTCTATTTTTAAAATGACCGGTTTAACCCATTTCCAGACAAACATGCTTTTTAATGCCCCTAAAGAAAACACATACTGGAAACAAGGTTGAAATTTAAGAAAGTGCTCGTTGCCAGCAATTTCATCATTTTCAACCTTGTTTTCTACCCAAAAAGACAAGAATATTCAAAGTTCGGTCAACCTTGAAATTGTTGTCTGGAGCCTTGGTCTTGACTGGCATTTTGTTGTTATTGGTTAAAGCAAAACAGTGGTGGTTATAGATGCTATTGTAATGAAAAGAGACTGTGTCCCACTGCTATTAGTTGATTGTTTGTAAAAGGGTATTATGTGAAATTTTCTTGTTCATATTAGTCCTAGGGTGTCACTAGACTTAACTTGGGCTCTAATATTTCTTAGATTATAGGTCTAATTTGTAACTTAAATGCCGTTACTACTTCATGTAGAACTTAGGTATACCCCAAAAGAATATGCTATAGGGGTATATAGGAGTCAGCTAGTCTGGCCCCACCCACTTGGTTGTTTTCCCAGCCCATTGACTCCGACAGTAAGTCGCTTTGATTTTAAAGGACGTTATTTTGAAAAAATTATTGGCCAGTAGCATGTAACAACAAGGTAGTATAGTTGGTTGGCAACTTAAATGTCATAACTACAGCTTGAATAAGACTAACAAAAAAGGCAGCCAATATTGAAGATCAAAACTCATTTCTGATCACAATGAAGGATTTCATATGTTGACTGTTTTTTGATTGACAGCCAGGTCAATTGGGTGTTCTGTAGCATTTTCTAGTCCTCAAATTTCTCCTAGACTACTTCATGGATTTGATTCAGGCACTCTGTATCAAGCAAAGATTTTCTCATTGTATTTGGATAACATTCCATTAATTTTTCTCAAAGTTATGGCCCTTTATCTAAAAAAAATCTTGTCGGCTCATTTTCTCATCAACTACTAGATTGATCCAGTTCAAGTTTCACATTTGTACCCAGGAGAAAGCAAAGATGTGCATATTCATTTTGGACACTGCCCCTTCATTTTTCTTAGTGTTATAGCCATTTGTTGAAAAATCTGCAAAAATGTTTTCTTCCAGTGACATTTGGATTTTGTAACATGGTATTGCATAGTTATTAATCCTTTTCAGTTTAATATATTATTGTTTCAGAATGGTCTGTTTGATGACATAGCTGAAGGATTACTGAGTGCTAAAGTTGTCATAGTTTGTGTGTCTGACGAATATGCTGAGTCTTCAACGTGTATGATGGAGTTTAGATATGCTTACAATGTGCTAAAATTACCAATGATTATTGCTGTGGTTGGTCGAGGGAGTAAGTGGAGGTCTATGGAGGTATGAGCTCTATGATATCTCTATTATCCCATTTGGAAATGAAGACTAACTGTGAACTTTTATAAAGGGACTAACTGTGGACTTATATAAAGAAAAAGGGGACCTTCTTAACCTAAGATGAAAACAAAAATTTATTTTCTTGGGGATGTCCTAATAGCGCAGTGTGTAAGAATGTGGAACACTGCAGCACTGGGCAATGATGCAGTATCCCTTGAGTTTCGAAACCTGTAGTCAATATACGAGGGTGAGTCAATAAATAACCAGCCTATCCCATTTCCGATTGACCGAAATGGCCACAATTTCCCCGCTTTGTTGCAATACATGTTTTAGGCCTCGGGGCAGGTGGAAGAAATAGCGAAGGCATTAGGCATATCACATGGTAGCGTTTCAACCATCTTGCATGATCGCTTAGGTATGCGCAAGCTAACAGCTCGTTGGGTCCCCAAATCCCTTAGCGACGAGCAAATGGCAACCAGGGCATCAGTATCTAGCGCCTTGTTGAAGCGGTTTAAGTCGAAGGAAGAAGATTTTCTTTTGCGTCTTGTAACTGTAGATGAGACTTGGGTCCATTATTATGAACCAGAGAATAAATCTCAAAGTCGTCAATGGGTAGGTCTACAAGGCCAAAAAAGTTCAAGACGCAACCTTCTGCTGGCAAGGTGATGGCCACTGTATTTTGGGACACAAAAGGCGTTATCATGTTAGACTTTCTACCAAAGAAAAGTACAATAACTGGTGCGTACTATGCTAACTTGCTTGACCAACTGAGAACTGCAATTCGTGAAAATCGCCGAGGTAAACTCTCTAAAGGGGTTCTGCTCCAACAGGATAACGCAAGAGTACACACTTGCAAAGTTGCAATGGATGCTGTTGAGCGAAATGGGTATGAATTAATACCACATCCTGCCTATTCTCCAGACTTAGCTCCTAGTGACTTCTTCCTATTCCCAAACTTGAAAAAAGATATCCGTGGATGTCATTTCCGGTCGGATGAAGAAGTTGTGGCGGCAGTTGAGGAGTGGGTCAATGGAAAGGAGCCTGACTTCTTTAGTTCTGGACTGATGGCACTGGAACACCGTTGGTCTAAATGTCTCATTCTGGAGGGCAACTACATCGAAAAAAAAGAGATCGATCTCGACCGAAAGTAGGTCAGGCTGGTTACTTATTGACTCACCCTTGTATTATCCCATTTCCTCATAAAAAAATTTTAGACCAGTCCAAAATTTAAAGAAGTTGCAGACGACAATCTTTAATTTATGAAATCTTTAAAGTATTTTGTCTTTTGAGGTAGAAAACACTGTGGATAATGAAGAAATTGTTTGTAACAAGCAATTTCTTCATTTTCCACTATGTTTTCAAAGGCTTTCTTATTAAGTGGCGTTTAAAAGCGTCATTTTGTGAGAATGGGTTAATTCTTCAGTAGGGTTAATGGAGTCTCTAGTATAGTAGTGCAAGGCGGACCTCTGGATTGGAGGGTCCTGGGTTTGAACCCTGTCTGGACTGTGGGAAGTTTTCTAAGCATAAATCTAACTCCCAAGTTGTTGCTCTCCACACAGGTCTATAAATGGGTACCTGTGAGGGTTGCAAATCAATATGATGTGGCTACCAGATACGCCTTATGTTAACAGCTGACTTGCTGTTCAATAATTGGGAGTTAAAGTGTAAATTTGGTTGAATACACTAAGCATAGAAACAGATTATAAAAGCTTATCAGAGGGGAGGGGAGACAGGGTTCACTACCATGGTTGAGAGAAGTTATTATTTAAATGGAGCAAAATTATAAACTGGTCTCATTCAAATTTGAAAGGTTGCAGACAACAAAACATAGCTGTTTTTAATTGAAAAATTATAGCCATATGGGCAGAAAATATGACAACTGGGAATGTTTCACAGACCCTGAAGCCCCCTTATAATTGCTTGTCACTTGACCTTCCGCTGTGACCTTTAACTTATGAGTATCCAAAAGAACTTTGCACATGTCGTTAGTACTTTTCAAGGGGAACAAGCAAGCCTAGTTATTTTGAAATCCATCAATTAATGTAAAAGAAATGTTCTGGACAAGAATTGGACATGCTCACAAACCCAACCAACTCATGCATGTACTGACACCAGTAACTCTACATGCTAACTCTACATATTAAACCATTTCCACACTACAAAAATTTAGGCTAGTCCAAATTGAGAGAAGTTGCAGACGACAATTTCGATCTGTTGAATCTTTTAAAATATTCATCTCTGTATGTAGAAAACAATGTGTAATGCAGAAATTGCTTGTTTCAAGCAAATTCTTGATTTTCCACTTTGTTTTCCAGAACTATTTTCTTGAGGAGCATAAAAAGGAGGGATAGTGCAGGAAGGGGTTAAGGGGGATGGACATAAATATTTACCTCTGTCCATGTGTGAGTGTGTCTCACTCTGTCTCTACCAATAACTTTAACACTACTCAAATTAAACTCTTGTCTTTAATTTCTACTTGACAATATTAAAGTCATCTTACATGGTCAAGGTCACTTGTAAAGGTCAAACTTAGAAATATTTCTGTTTAGGGAGCATATGTTTCACAAGCATCTCTTTCTTCAACACTTTCTTTCTATTCCCTTTTTTACACTTATTATTTTTGAGCTAACAACTTAAACATGATCGATGGTCGAGTGGTATAGGTGCTTGACTCGTGATCTGAAGGTCACGGGTTCGAGCCCCAACGTCACCGGGGTGTGTTCATGGGCAAGACACTTAATAGCCAGCCCCAGTCTACCCAGCTGTAAAAGTGGGTAGCAGTGGGATTCAGCCACTGCCTCTCTTTCAGGGACGTAAAAACATCTGGATTGTGAGTGTATCACCTGCCAGTAATACCCGAAAGGGGAGTTAGGCAGTATAAATAGATAGATAGATAGATGATCATTTCTTTACATCCCAGGTTGGAGTATTATCCTTGAACTTCCCAATAGTTAGTTTTCAAGAGAAAAGTCAAACAGCCTATGAGACATTATTGGAATTAGTTCAAGAACAACTCAGGAATAATCCCACACTGAATGAAAAAGAACTGAAGAATGAGAAGAATGAAAAGAACAAAAACCTTTCTTTTCAAGTGAGTATCCTGGTTATTTATTTAAAAAAAATTGGACTTGTAATGAAAAGTTAATCCTACCAGATGATAGAAATTTAGACTGATTAAAGAAGTCAAAGACGACAACATCAAGCTGATAGAATTCTAATTATCCTTGTCTTTCTGGGGAAAAAATAATGTAGATAATGAAGAAATCACTTGTCATAAGCAATCCCAAATGGGTTAGACTATCATGAATATGAAGGGAATGAAAATAACATATTACCATAATATGTATTATAATTTAAAATCAAAGCAGAACTTCCTGTCAGAGTCAATGGTTGGGGCAAACTGAGAAAGGGGACAGGGTTAGCCATTGGTCAATTTCCTACATAATAAACAAGCAGATCTTGTGGCTAGTGATGATTTTATTATACCAACAAGTTATGCCCCTTCTTTGAAACAGAAGTTTTACCCACACTTGAACAGTTGAGAATTGGCATCAGCATGCAGTCATCATGTTTATACACAAACTCATTTTATTCCCAGGAATTGTTTGAACTTGTACAGAGAAAGTTACTACGTCAATTATCATCCTATGCTGAGCAACATGATGTTGGAGTTTATCCCAGGGTGTTTGTTCTAGACTTTTTGAAGTCTGACCCTCAAGGTACTTCTACCATTTCTGCCAGTAAGAGCTGCCTTTATTTTTAATCGATGTTCATCAATAAAAAATACATTATGAAGAACTTCATTAAGTTGTTTTAAAATTTAAGGTGTATTTCATCTTAACAATAATTGAAAGTGATCATTAGAGTGCTGAAATAAACAAATCTTAAGAAATAGTAAGGTTTCCTGATGAACTTTGTATAAAAATAAATTCTCAAATTTGTTACAAGTAATGATTACCAAAGTTTGCAGTACTTCGAGATTACTGTGTTATTGAAATAGGTAAGTGACTTCTTCATTGTTGTATTTAATATATATACTGTAATGAGTGGCATTTTTTGAAATGGTCTTCCTGAATATAGCATACTAAGAGATATTATAAGTGTGTGATGACTTTGTGAAAATTTATTTACCCACAACCACATGAATCTGCAGTTTGACTCACTCAAATGTTGTTCTGAAACATTATTAAATTTTTTTCTAGCCTATTTGCAACTTATTTTTCAATTCATTGAATCTTGGAAATATCGCCAACAACTTCCTTGAATTTGGCCAGATTAAAGGTTAACCCATTAAAACACAATGACCCTTTCTAATGCCCTGAAGAAATGAAATCAGGGAAAACTTTGTGGGAAATGTAGAAAATGCTTATATATACTGTAATGAGTGGCATTTTTTGAAATGGTCTTCCTGAATATAGCATACTAAGCAATATTATAAGTGTGTGATGACTTTGTGAAAATTTATTTACCCACAACCACATGAATCTGCAGTTTGACTCACTCAAATGTTGTTCTGAAACATTATTAAATTTTTTTCTAGTCTATTTGCAACTTATTTTTCAATTCATTGAATCTTGGAAATATCGCCAACAACTTCCTTGAATTTGGCCAGATTAAAGGTTAACCCATTAAAACACAATGACCCTTTCTAATGCCCTGTTGAAATGAAATCAGGGAAAACTTTGTGGGAAATGTAGAAAATGCTTTTAACAAGTTATTTCTTCTTTTCTCACATCTTTTTTTACCTGACTTAGCATTTATTTTCCAATTTGAAGGCAATTTGAAATATCCTCTGCAATTTCTTTTAATTTGGTCCAGTCTAAAATATTGTTGTCTGTTAATGGGTAAATGAAAAATGTCAACATTTCAATAAACAGACAGCTTGGAGAAGGGTGAAGAAGAGAAAGATAAAGAAATAAATGAAGCAAAAGATGACACCGAGGCTGACAATGATAAAAGACGAAGATTAAAGAGACAGGAGTCAAGAGATATGATAGGCCTATCCAAGAAGAAGTCAGAATTAAAGTCTATGTTTAGACATCAGAGATTCTGTGTTTATGTGCTCTGTGAACATGATGAGGTAAATAGACTTTAGAAACAACTTTTTTGTCATTTTCATATATCAATATTTCCTTTTGTCATACTTTTTCAGAGAAGAGATCTATATTTGTGATAGAGCGGTACCGCCGTCGACTTTAATAAAGCCGACAGGTATATACCAAACAAATGCATATAGAGATTGGCTGTTGGGCATTTAATGACGTATTCCCAAACATCGAATCTGATTGGCTGGTCGATTGTTTGTAAACAATATGGCTGATGCGGGATGCGGAGTTCCTTACATATTTTACTTGAAAAGGATAACATTCCAAGTTTTTTCTCGCACACAAATTCGATTGATCCTGTGAAAAATGTTTTAACATAAAAACTGAATACTTTAAAACTACAAAAGTAGGAATTTTATCATACTGGATTGAAATCCCGCGGCGTTTCAAAATTTTTTTACAAAATTAGCTGCACATTCGTAAGTCTCGTTTTCGAATTTAGTAAGGAAAAAACCTAACGGGCCAGGCTTTCCGTGTATGTACCGAAAATCGGTGTATACCTGTCCGCTTTATTAAAGTCGACAGTGGTACCAGTCTATATTTGGGCTAGAACATGATGTCATTTAGGTACTTCGAAATTACAAATTCCTATTTCTATATACTGTCAATATGAGGAACCTCAAAATGCAGTTACATGAAAGAATCATATTGAGAATTCTAGTTCTTTAATAGTAACCCTTTCCTTTTTAATCCCTTGTTTTAACTTCCATGTGAATTAATAATTGAGAAAACATTGTAGAAAAGAAGAAATTGCTTCTAACAAGCAATTTCTTCATTTTCCACAATATTTTCTACCCTACTGAGCAGTTACTTTTCTAATAAATCCACTGTCAATTTACGTCTGAAAAACCTTTGAATTTGAACATTTTGCAAAGCAGGAAAGGGTTTTAATATTAATTTATGGTTATACCTTATTTCTGCAGTTCCTGAATTCTTTTTGGCAAAATTATAAACTTTAGGATGAAATATGTGACTCAAACCCTCTAGATTTTTGTGAGTAGATCAGAGTTTTTATCTTTCGATGATACTGACTTATAACAACTCTGAACCCATTACCACACAAGAAAATTTTAGACTAGTACAAATTGAAAGAAGTTTCAAGTGTTGAGTGTGGTAATGGATTAAATAATTACGCTTTGAACGGCAGGCATGAATACTAGTGAAAGATGATGCAAGGGATGTAATAAATAATTGTTAGTGACTTGAGTAATAACTTTTTTGCATGAAAAAAGTGCATATACATTGCAAATTAAGTTATATTTTCTAACGTAAGTTTCCTATAATAAGAAAGTTGATAAGAAAAAAAAAGAAGAAAATTTAGGTATGATTTGTTAATATAGGTCGATGAAGCGATACAGGTCCACAAGCACCTAAAGTTTTAAAGTTTTTTCCACAAAGGTCCTTTCCTTTATTGCCTCAAAATGTGACATGTGATAATACTGGTAGGTTAAAACTGTAGTAGAACACATGGTTTGACTATTTCCAGGGATGGCACAGTGTATCAGAACCACTGACTTTATTACCAGACTTTGGAGAGACAATGTTAGACAAGTTCTGTCCATATATAGCTAGAGTGTCAGCCATTATGAAGTATAATAGACAGTTAAATTTGCACTACATGACTGATGAAATAGGGGAGGATTTAATCAAATGGCTGGAAGAGGTAATTTATTATGAATTGGGCTATCAATGGCCTTGATTACCATATTGATTACATTGTCCTAATTGAAAATTCAGGCTGCTGCAATTAACCAATGGTGAGTGTCAATCAAGTAACCAGTCGACTAATGAGTCATTCATTGAGACCAGAAATGAGCTTTGATCTCCGCCATTGGCAGGCATTTTTCTTGGTTTGGCAACTTAAACATCTTAACTACAGCTTTTTCAAGCTGAAGTTGGAATATTTAGGTTGTCAACTATCTAAACTACTTTTTAGCTCACCTGAGCACGTAGTGCTCAAGTGAGCTATTGTGATCGTCTTTTGTCCGGCGTCCGTCCGGCGTCCGTCGTACGTCGTGCGTCGTGTGTCGTGCGTCGCCCGTCGTCCGTCAACAATTTCTTTAAACGACATCTCCTCCTAAACCACTAGGCCAATTTGAACCAAATTTGGCAGAAATGTTTCTTAGGTGGTCCCCTTCAAAAATAGCTAAAAGAATTGAAATCCGTTAAAAACTCTGGTTGCCATGGCAACAAAAGTGAAATTTTAAAATAATCTTTAAAAATCTTCTCCTCCTGACCCAGAAGGCGTAGAGCCTTGATATTTTGCATGAAGCATCAGTATATTGACCTCTTTCAAAATAGCTAAAATCATGATCCTCGGGTCCCCAGGGGCAGAGCCCCAGGGGGGTGGGGTTTATATAGAAATAAAGAACGATTTTTTAAATGACATCTCCTCTCAAACCACTGGGCCGATTTGAACCAAATTTGGCAGAAATATTCCTTAGGTGGTCCCCTTCAAAAATAGCTAAAAGAATTGAAATCCGTTAAAAACTCTGGTTGCCATGGCAACAAAAGTGAAATTTTAAAATAATCTTTAAAAATCTTCTCCTCCTGACCCAGAAGGCGTAGAGCCTTGATATTTTGCATGAAGCATCAGTATATTGACCTCTTTCAAAATAGCTAAAATCATGATCCTCGGGTCCCCAGGGGCAGAGCCCCAGGGGGGTGGGGTTTATATAGAAATAAAGAACGATTTTTTAAATGACATCTCCTCTCAAACCACTGGGCCAATTTGAACCAAATTTGGCAGAGATGTTGCTTAGGTGCTCCCCTTCAAAAATAGCAAAAAAATTGAAATCCATTAAAAACTCTGGTTGCCATGGCAACAAAAGTGAATTTTTAGAATAATCTTTAAAAATCTTCTCCTCCTGACCCAGAAGGCATAGAGCCTTGATATTTTGCATGAAGCATCAGTTTATTGACCTCTTTAAAAATAGCTAAAATCATGATCCTCGGGTCCCCAGGGGGGAAAGCCCCAGGGGGCGGGGTTTATATAGAAATAAAAGAACAATTTTTTAAATGACATCTCCTCTCAAACCACTGGGCCAATTTGAACCAAATTTGGCAGAAATGTTCCTTAGGTGGTCCCCTTCAAAAATAGCTAAAAGAATTGAAATCCGTTAAAAACTCTGGTTGCCATGGCAACAAAAGTGAAATTTTAAAATAATCTTTAAAAATCTTCTCCTCCTGACCCAGAAGGCGTAGAGCCTTGATATTTTGCATGAAGCATCAGTATATTGACCTCTTTCAAAATAGCTAAAATCATGATCCTCGGGTCCCCAGGGGCAGAGCCCCAGGGGGGTGGGGTTTATAAAGAAATAAAGAACGATTTTTTAAATGACATCTCCTCTCAAACCACTGGGCCAATTTGAACCAAATTTGGCAGAAATGTTCCTTAGGTGGTCCCCTTCAAAAATAGCTAAAAGAATTGAAATCCGTTAAAAACTCTGGTTGCCATGGCAACAAAAGTGAAATTTTAAAATAATCTTTAAAAATCTTCTCCTCCTGACCCAGAAGGCGTAGAGCCTTGATATTTTGCATGAAGCATCAGTATATTGACCTCTTTCAAATAGCTAAAATCATGATCCTCGGGTCCCCAGGGGCGGAGCCCCAGGGGGGTGGGGTTTATATAGAAATAAAGAACGATTTTTTAAATGACATCTCCTCTCAAACCACTGGGCTAATTTGAACCAAATTTGGCAGAGATGTTGCTTAGGAGGTCCCCTTCAAAAATAGCAAAAAGAATTGAAATCCATTAAAAACTCTGGTTGCCATGGCAACAAAAGTGAAATTTCAAAATAATCTTTAAAAATCTTCTCCTCCTGACCCAGAAGGCGTAAAGCCTTGATATTTTGCATGAAGCATCAGTTTATTGACCTCTTTCAAAATAGCTAAAATCATGATCCTCGGGTCTCCAGGGGCAGACCCAGAGGGGGGGGGGGTGTTTTAGGCATGAAGCATTAGTTCACAGACTTCTTTCTTATTTCTGAAATTATAACCCATGGAAAAAGTTTTTTCCTTCTTTCAAATCGGCACTAAAGCCTTGGAATTTGTAATTTGGACTTTTGGATTCCCAGGTTCATAGTCTTTATATGTAATTGTGGCCCACTTGTTTCATAATCCTAACCTTAACATGAAATTAGACTTTTGAAAGAAAAAGAGCCTTTATCTCAGGTGAGCGCCCCAGGGCCAACGGCCCTCTTGTTTGTTACATGCTACTTGCCATAGATTTTTCAAAGTAACACCCTTAAGAATTAAAGCAGTACTTTCTGTCCGAGTCAATGGGCGGGGCTAAAAAGTAAGTGGGTGTGGCCAGCGAATTGTCAGTTGATGGATTGCTGGCCTTGTCCCTGAGCCCCTACAGAAAGTTCCATATTATACAGTGTTATTTTGCAAAGTTTGTGGCAAGTAACATATAACAAAAGAGCGTAATAGTTGGTTTGTGACCTAAATATCTTAACTACAGCTCAAATAAGCTGTGGGTACAATCTTCGAGTATCCCAACCAACAACAATGCTTCACATAAATTTCAATTTATGTCAGATTTCAAAGTTTACGTCTGATCTTAATTATGATTTGATTGGTCTATTAGTTTTTTGAATAACAGTCATGATCTGTCAATTGTCAAGTGTTAACTTAGCTGATCATGATTTTGGAGCTATTAGTTTAAACCTACATATATATGGGTACAGCAAAACAAAAGCAACCGATATGCACCTGAAATGTTGTTGAATCTTTGGCATTGACCATTATATGTACAGCCACTGGTGACTAAAGTTTATAGATGATATTTATAATCTCTGCGACTGAGTGTAAATGTTACTAGTTGTTTGGATGACTAGCAAAAGTGAAATTGTCGTCACTGACGTTGTCACTGACGTCATCGTTTTATGTAAACAAACCATAATTTGCAGATATCCACAATTTAAAATCTCGCATATCTTTCATGAATTGTGGGCTAACCACCTAGAATTCATGTTATAAGTTGGAAGCTTTTGTCCTAATTTGTTGAAATTACACAAGAATATTCCAGTATTTATCAGTATACAATGAAATAAGGAATTGAAGTTAATATAATTTTCGGTACAACACTTCTGATCACTTTTTGGTTTATGCCTTCTTCAGAAATGACAGCACATTTGTAAATAGGTATAGGTATAAACAAAAATATATAGCATTTGTAGATCAGTCTTTTGATAAAAAAAATTGAAAGATCAGAAAATGTGTGCAATTATTGTGCAGGATGTCTATAGCCTTTGTATGTGGAATGCATATGATAACAAACGTATATGAACAAGTGCTAGTGCCATCATACTTCTACATGAAAATATGTTTGATCATCTTTTTGCTTTGGTGATTTATCATTTTATACCACATGTATTTTTAATTTTAAGGAAGATATTCATTTTTGTAATAATTTTTTTTTCTGAAATTTAATGATTCTATTGTTAAAGATTGATTCATTACCATATGATAAAATTCCAGACTGTTCTGAATTGAAAGAATTTGCAGACAAGAATTTTTTAGTTGATGAAATTTTAAAATATCAGTAACTTTTTGCATACAAACATTGTTGAAAATGAAAAAATTACTTGTAACAAGCTTTTTATCACTCCCAACAATGTTTTCCAAAGTTGCTTTATTTGGGGGTGTAAAATAGTAGAATCAAGTTGGAATTAGTTAACCCATTCCCACATGACAAAAATTTGAACTGGTCCAAATTGAAAGGAGTTGCAGACGACAATTAAGTTTATGAAATTTTAGATTTTTTCAACTTTCAGGGTAGAAAATATTGTGGAAAATGAAAAAATTGCTTGTAACAAGCAATTTCTCAATTTTCCACAATGTTTTCCCAATTGGTAAGGGGCATCAAAAAGCGTCATTGTGCAGAAATGGTTTAAAGAGTAGCCTGCAATCTACATACATGTAAACCTTTATATATCAGAGTCCTCTTGCTGCTGAATCCGACTACCAGGATGTTTATCGTGAGTTTAGAGAGATTGTGATGTCTGCTGATTCACAAAAGATTATGGGCAAACTAGAAAGGTATGAAGTACCAATCTTGGTGGGTGAATGATAGAACTTTAAACTCAGAACTTGTAGTTACCGGTACTATTTGTATGATAAAACCTGTTAAACCATTACCAGACAAAATTTTAAACATATTTAGTCAATGAAATTTTAAAATCTTTTTCTTTTTGGGGTAGAAAACATATCAAGCAATATCTTCTTTTTCCACAATGTTTTCATAAGCTTTTTTCTTGAAGGGCATGAAAAGCAGGATTGTGTAGGAATAGGTTAAGAAAATTACTTTTATCATGATTGGATGTTTCAGTCAATAATTCCTTTTTAGTTAGATAAAATAAAAATTTCAAATTGGTCGAACACATTTTAGAAAGGTATCAATGATTTAATTGGACACATTTTAGAAAGGCATCAATGATATAATTGATAAGTATAAGTATGCTTGTTAATTACATGAATAGAATAACTGGTAAAATTGTTTAAGAGATGAAGAGAATATTTTTTATTTTCATGGAGGTATGAACCAGAAAACCTAATCACACTGCAAGAATACGCGAAGCGGATTCATACATTGTGTGATTAGGATTTTCGATTCATTCCTCCATGAAAACAGAAAATATATTCTCTTTATTTCTTAATTAAATAGCATCAAGCAAAAAACCAAAAGCTGGTGACAATTTTAAGTCGTTGAAATTTTTAAAAAAAGGTCTTTTGGGATAGAAAGCATTGTGTATAATGAAGAACTTGCTTGTTACAAGCAGTTTCTTCATTTTCCATAATGTTTTCCAATGCTTTGAAAAATCGGGATTGTAAGGAATAGGTTAAGAAAATTACTTTCATCACGATTGTATATATGACTTTTCAGTCTAATAATCTTTTCAAATGGATTGAAAATATTTTAGAAAGGCATCAACCAATTTACACACATTTGCTTTAATAATAGGCTGAAGTTGTTACTATCTGTATATTTTGCAGGATAAGTGCAAAACTATTTTAAGAGCCCTTCAAACTAACATTCATAAAACCGTTATGTGTAATTTTGCAATGATTACTTCTCTTAGTCTTAGGATTTAGTGTTACTCCCATCTTGTAATTAGAAATTTTGAATGCCTGTTCTATTAACCCTTTCCTATTATTGCATATCAAGAAAAAAACTGGTGGAAATATTTTTGAAAATGCTTGTCTAGATTTCTAAAATTCCATGGACTTAATATTTTCTTCTGCAACTTCTTTGAATTTTGACCAGTCTAGAATTTTGTTGTGTGTAAACATTAATGGGTTAAATAAAATCATTTTCTAGATGTCGACTACCTAATGGCAGAACAATGTGGCTATGTGAGAAACATCAGAAAGCTATGAAGGTGACAGTTCTCAGTACAGAAGAAGCAGCCATTCATGTTGATTTTGATGCCGCAGAGACTATAGAGTTAAAAATGATTGAAGCCCTTAGGTCTGGAGAATATGAACATTTCTCCAAGAAATTTGTGTCATCTAGAACTGCTCTAAGAGAACCAGGTAATGCAATAGCCAGGTTGTCATCTGGGATCGACTTTGATACCCCGCGGCAGCACATATCCTGTCCGACTTTTGTCTCTCACCAATGGGTTGATAATCATAAACCTATGTGGGATAGCAGCTGGAGGCTAAAAAAGGATGTAATGGTTATACTTGTGCAAAATATACCAGGAATCCATTGTTAGGTGCTCCAGCTGCTGTGATATGACTGAAAAAATGTTAAAAGAGGCATTAAACCCCATTCAGAGAAATAAATCATCTGGCTGACATTGTTGACATTTTGTAATATTTCTGGTATTACTCAAAGCATTCACTTGAACCCTGAAATATGTATCAATATCAAAGAGCAATCTACACCAACAAGAGGGATAACTCTAAATGCATTTGGAATGAATTATGTCCCTTATTTGACTTAGAAGTTTTACCCTCTACTAAGCACTTGAACAGATGAGTGATGACATTTGCATGTGATGTTCTTGTTTTCAGTATATTTAGCTTAACAGTTTATTTGAACAGTAACTTGATTTTAAACAATTTTTTCTCAGGTGAAACTATTTCAATGAAATGATTGTCTCTTTCTGTGCCAAAAGCAAAGGAATGTGTGGTAAATTTTGAGTGAAGTGTGATAGCTTATATCCAATATTTAGAACAAAAATGAAAAAGAAAAGAATGGCGAGACAAATTCTAAATGATTCTTCTGGAAAGATATATTCATTTCAATTTATCATCTCCAAATTTGCTCAAAGATATTTTCCCAGTTTTATGAATAAACTCTATGGCTTCTTTTGAAAACTGCAAAATCATTTTCAGATGGCTCAGAAACAATCAAACCAAATATGTATGCAGACTATGACCTACTACCAGATAGGAAAAGGCAAGTACCTGTTATTTCAAAAGTTACAAAGAAAGCTGGGACACTTGGAGAAACTTCAAATGATGACCAAGTAATGACAACAAAATCAAAACAGAAATCTGAAAGATCTACCAAAGACAGTATTCATGAAGATACAAAGCTTGACACAGATTTGAATGAAAATACAAACAATACGGGTGCAGAGACAGTGTCTTATATTGGTAAAAAATCAGCAAATGAAATATTGAACAGCAAATATAACAGTTCTCAAGAAACTGTGAATTACCCAACACAGACACATGGCAAAATTGAGAATTTGCAATCTGGAGAAAATGTTCTGAAAAGTGAAGCTGTAAAACCAAGCAAAGCAGCAGAAAATAATGGTGCTACTGAGTCAAAAGCTCAGTTGAGGAACAATCCTGAACCACAAGCAAGAAAAGAAACTCCACTGGAAGTTATAAATGATTTGAAGCCAGTAAGATCTAAAACTACCATTGACAGAACAAAACGGTCAAAAGCTCCTACAGAGACTTTGAAAAGACCATCATCATCTCAATCATCCAGAGGTCAGGGTGATGGGGGAAAACAGAAAAGCAAAGCATGTGATATAATGTAGATATAAGAAGAGTATTTGATTTAACACTTGACATGTACCAGAAACAATATTCTTATCTACAAACTTTCTTAATTTCTAATTTTTCAAGAATAAATTATAAACATTTTACTTCTAATTCTTTACATTCATCCTCATGATTATACTTTATAGTTAATTAAGAGATAAAGAGAATTTTTGTTTTCATAGAGGTATGAAACAAAAACAAGAGGGCCAGAATGGCCCTAAAATCGCTCACCTGACTAATGTAAGATGATTCAAAATTGAAATTGGCCCAATGGTTACTGAGGAGAAGATGTTTAAAGATTTCAAAGTAAAAACTGCCCTACCCTTCCAAGCCCTTATTTGGTCATCAATCAAAATTCCAGGAACAACTTTTGAAAAGGGTCACTCAAGGAACATTCATACCAAATTTGGTTGAAATTGGCCCAATAGTTACTGAGGAGAAGATGTTTAAAGATTTCTAAGTCAAAAAAGTGCCTGACCCTGCCACGCCCATATTTGGGCATAAATCAAAATTCCAGGAACAACTTTTGAAAAGGGTCACCAAAGGAACATTCATGCAAAGTTTGGTTGAAATTGACCCAATGGTTACTGAGGATAAGATGTTTAAAGATTTCAAAGTTAAAAAAACTGCCACGCCCATATTTGGGCATAAATCAAAATTCTGCGAACAACTTTTGAAAAGGGTCACCCAAGGAACATTCATACCAAATTTGGTTGTAATTGGCCCAATAGTTACTGAGGAGAAGATGTTTAAAGATTTCAAAGTCAAAAACTGCCACGCCCATATTTGGGCGTGAAACGAAATTCTGCCAAACAACTTTTGAAAAGGGTCACCCAAGGAACATTCATACCAAGTTTGGTTGAAATTGGCCCAATGGTTCCTGAGATGTAGATGTTTAAAGATTTCAAAGTCAAAAACTGCCACGCCCGGCCACGCCCATATTTGGGCATAAATCAAAATTCTGCGAACAACTTTTAAAAAGGGTCATCCAAGGAACATTCATGCCAAGTTTGGATGAAATTGGCCCAATGGTTACTGAGGAGAAGATGTTTAAAGATTTCTAAGTCAAAAACTGCCACGCCCTGCCACGCCAATATTTGGGCATAAATCAAAATTCTGCGAACAACTTTTAAAAAGGGTCATCCAAAGGAACATTCATGCCAAGTTTGGATGAAATTGGCCCAATGGTTACTGAAGAGAAGATGTTAAAAGATTTCTAAGTCAAAAACTGCCACGCCCTGCCACGCCCATATTTGGGCATAAATCAAAATTCAACGAACAACTTTTGAAAAGGGTCACCAAAGGAACATTCATGCCAAATTTGGTTGAAATTGGCCCAATGGTTACTGAGGAGAAGATGTTAAAAGATTCCGAAGTCAAAAACTGCCACGCCCTGCCACGCCCATATTTGGGCATAAATCAAAAATCCGCGAACAACTTTTGAAAAGGGTGACCCAAGGAACATTCATACCAAATTTGGTTGAAATTGGCCCAATGGTTACTGAGGAGAAGATGTTTAAAGATTTCTAAGTTAAAAACTGCCAAGCCCTGCCACGCCCATATTTGGGGGTCAATCAAAAATCCGCGAACAACTTTTGAGAAGGGTCACCCAAGGAACATTCCTTCCAAGTTTGGTTGAATTCCGCCCAGTGGTTACTGAGGAGAAGATGTTTAAAGAATTGTTGACGACTTCCGACGCATGACGCACGACGCATGACGGACAAAAGGTGATACCAAAAGCTCACCTTGAGCACGTTGTGCTCAGGTGAGCTAAAAAACTAAGCAGATTTATACATAAATGTGATTTGTTTTTTCGTTTCATACCTCTATGAAATGAAAAAATATCCTCTTCATTTCTAATAATTTAAAGAAATCAAGCAGAATTTTTTTTGTTGATATTTTTTATGAAACTATTTTGTGCCCAAACATACAAAATAGCTGCATACTGAAAAATTTGCTCATGGAGGTATGAATTTATTTCCTTTTTCAGCCAATTAGAACGCTCATTTGTGATTAAATTAATAACCCTTTCCTGTTTTTCAAAATTTTAGACCTGTCCCAAAGATTTTGCAGATGAAAATTAAAACTTCATTTTATTTGGAAATTTAATCCATCTGTAAAGTAGAAAAAATTGTGGAAAAAGAAGAAATTGCTTGTTACAAGTAATTTCTTCTTTTACCACAATGTTTTCTGAAGTATAAAAACACAGGGATGTAAAAACCAGGGATTGAACAGGAAAGGGATAATTAAATAGTTTGAATATGAATAATGGAGAAATGTAGAAGTCAGACTCTGTGAAATATATAGACAAAAAAGGGTTGAAACTGCTGGCTCTCGGTAGATCTTCTGAATCTAGGATTGTTATTCTACCTTACTCTTGGTTTGTATTTAACCCATTACCACACAACAAAATTTTAGACTGGTTCAAACTGAAAGAAGTTGCAGACGACAACTTCAAGTTGATGGAATTTTAATTTTTTCGTCTTTTGGGGTAGAAAACATTGTGGATAATGAAGAAATTGCTTGATACAAGCAATTTCTTCATTTTCCACATGGTTTTCCAAAGCTCTTTAATTGTGGGTAGTAGAAAGGAGGGCTTGAGTTGGAATGGGTTAACCAATCACAACACAATCCAACAAACCCCTCAAGAAAGAAGCAATGAAAAATATTGTGGATAATGAAGATACTGCTTGCAAGAAGCAATATCTTTATTTTCCACAATGTTTTCTACCATAAAAAACTAGGAACTTAAAAATTTTATCAACTTAAAATTGTTGTCTACAACATTTTTTAGTTTGGACCAGTCTAAAAGTTTGTTATGTGGTAATGGGTTAACCTTCACTGTTTTGCAAATTTAGCAAATTCAAAGGTTTTGCAGACAACAATTTAAAGTTGATTTTTATTTAAAAGCAATAATTTCTTTAGTATAAAACCACAGGGACATGATACCCAGGGATTTCTTGTACTGACTCCAATCTCTTATTTAAATATTAAAGGAGTTTCCACTTTGTAAATTTACTTGTAGCAGGTCAATAATATTCGAAGATGTTCAATATTATACATATCCGTCATTACTAACTGTATGTCAAATACATGTTCAGTCAAACCTGTATAAGACAGCCACCCCTTGGACTAGCCTCTTGTACAATTGATGCTGTCTATTCAAGGTTTACATCACAGATGAATCATTTTGTTTACTCAGCAAGATGATTTATCTGAGATAGGAGTCTTGGCAGTATGAGTCATAAAAAGTAAGAAATTAATTTTAATCTGTGTGAATGCTTGTACCAGTGATACTTCTGAATTAGCATTTGAAACTGATACAAATGCGCCTGTGCGTGACATTTGAAACTGATACAAATGAGCCTGTGCGTGACATTTGAAACTGATACAAATGAGCCTGTGCGTGACATTTGAAACTGATACAAATAAGCCTGCGCGTGACATTTGAAACTGATACAAATGAGCCTGTGCATGACATTTGAAACTGATACAAATGAGCCTGTGCGTGACATTTGAAACTGATACAAATGAGACTGTGCGTGACATTTGAAACTGATACAAATGCGCCTGTGCGTGACATTTGAAACTGATACAAATGCACCTGTGCGTGACATTTGAAACTGATACAAATGAGCCTGTGCATGACATTTCCAACAATTTCGCACATGCGTGTCTTGCACACATTGAGCACCCTGGACAGCCATTTTGGGCAATTAGAATATTTGCTGATTGTTTGAAGAAGGTTTGGGTAAGTATCCATACAGAGCGCCAAGTAAAGACTCAGATAAGACTGTGCAGATGCACAGGCTGATCTGAGTCTTTACTTGGCCCATATGTGTTATTGTTGGAAATGTCACGCCTGGGCTCAAATGTTATCTGTACTTGCTCTTAAACACAGTTTCTGGGACCAAAAAGTTGTTATTGTTGATTTAGTCATGCAGATAGATCTCAGTACAGGTTTATGATATGATGAATTGCAATATGGATGTCCTTAACCTATTGCCACACAATGACGCTTTCTTGTGCCCTGAAGAAATGCAATCATAGAAAACTTTGTGGAAAATGGAAAATTGCTTGTAAGAAGCATTTTCCCCTTTTGTCACAATGTTTTCTACCCTGTTTGCCACTTATTTTCCAGTTTCAGCACAATCTGAAATGACGTCTGAATATTCTTTCAATTTAGAACGGTCTAAAATTTTCTCATTTGCTACTGGGTAAATAGGCACACTGAGACACATGGAATTCTTTACCCTTGTCCTACTGAATACTTATCCTTCTTCCACAAACTTTTATTTTTTTTGTAAAATTTAGATCTACTTTGTATTTAAATAATTCCTCAACACTTAAAAACAAGCAGGATGTGTAGACAAGATCAGACTGCATGTCTGTGCAGTCTGATCTTGGTGTATAGACCTGCCATGTCTATTTTCAATACAGGAATATTCCAGGATCAGCAAGACAAGGGTTAAAATGAGGCTGAATAATCAGATTTTTCTGTACATGTGATAGCTTCATATTTTCAAAAGTTTTATTGTCATTGGGACATGTGTGTGTTATTTATGTTGGTAAATACATTTTGTTGAATCACAATTGTTTGTTGCTAAGCTGTGTTATGTGATTTGTTAGAGCTTTTACATATTTTTTCTTGTTGAATCACCTTTAGAAGATATTTATTTTTATCGGTGTCTGATTTGTAATCATTGCTCAAGGCCCCCATGTCTGCAAGTTATACCATGCATCTTTATTGCTTTTCTACATTCCATACATATAAAAACCCGTCCAGTCAATTTATGGCACCAATTAGTGTATTGCCAGTATTTTGATAAACCAAATCATTCATTTAGACCAGATGTTAACCTTGAATTCTACATTCCTTATGCATTTTTGTTGGTTTGGCAACTTAACCCCTTTAACTACAGCCTATTAAGATATTTAGGTTGCCAAGCAACCACTTTATTTTTTTCTGATATGTTACTGACCATAAAATTTGTGAAATAACACCATTTAACCCCTTCCCACACAGTGACCCTTTTGGACGCCCCTCAATAAAAACAATTGGGAAAACATTGTGTAAGATAAAGAAATTGCTTGTGGCAAGCAATTTCTTCATTTTACACAATGTTTTCTACCCCAAAATTTGAAATTATCTAAAATTTCATAAACTTTAAATTGTCGTCTGTAATTCCTTTCAATTAGGACGAGTCTAAAATTTTATTGTGTGGGAATGGGTTAATATCTACAAACGTTCCCTTGTAAGCTGGTGGTTGTGGTCATCTACCGGTCAATTTTTATCACATGATATTAAATATACATTTATTACCAGAATTAAAAAAATGAAAAACAAGCAATTTATCTTTTTAAGCTGATATGAGCACAAAGTGCTCATGTTGAGCTTTTGTGATTGCATTCTATCCAGTGTCTGGCATGCATCTTCTGTTGTTTGTCATGTTTCAACAATTTCCTTAAATGGCTTCTCCTCCTGGTCCACCTTCAACCAAATTTGACAGGACTGTACCTCTCCTTGTAGCTTTCTAAAATAAATGAAAATCGTTAGAAATTCTGTTTGACAAAATAGTTCATTCAATTTGGAACAGTCTGAAATTTTGTCCTCTTATAATGTTCTTAGTTGCCGACCATTGGTCTTGTTTTTTATTTTTCATCATATTTCTTGAATGCTCTTTTCTTTTGATATATCGTAGAGGGAGTTGATTGTCATCTGCCAAATGAAAAAGAGTTTCAAGTAATTCAAAATGAGTGTAACTAACCCATTCCCAAACAAAAAATTTAGACTGATCCAAATTGAAGAGGTTGCAGACAACAAAGTTTGTTTGAATTTAAAAATAAGGGCGATGTTACAAGTAATTTCTTCTTTTTACACAATGCTTTCCATACCTTAAATTCTTTGAGGCGTAGGAATGCAGGATTGTGCAGGTTAAACCATTGATTGTTGTAGTTTTTGTTTTCCAACATTGTTTTCCATAATATCTAATAGCTCTAGGTCATGAAAACCTGTGACAGTACAGAAAGAGAAAAAAATATTGGTAAATCATTTTCCACAATGCTCTCAAACAAAGTCTTTATGAAGGTTGTCTTTACTGATGATTGTGTGCGGGTCAGATTGTATACCAGGTGGTTTATTCGTATTCCCACACAATTATGCTTTCTGAAAAAATTACTTGAACCAAGCAATTTCTTAATTCTCTACAATGTTTTCATCCCAGAAATTTGAAAAACCAAATATTTCATAGATTTTCAATTGTCCTCTGCAACCATTTTCAATTTGGACCAGTTAAAAGTTTTCTGTCTTGTGGTGGGTAAATGAATATCATTTGTCAACAATGTGAATTCACCTCATCATTCATTTCATCATTTTGATAAATATATTTTTTTAATTCTTTTGTTCATAGAATAAATGAAGACCAATTAAGCATTTACATATGAAACAGATAATCAAATCAGAATTTGATTGTCATTCTTTGTACTATGACTCACCCAAAAACTGTTGATATCTGTGATATTATTGCATGTGTGGGGTTTTTATTTGTTGTTTTTTGTTCTTGTTGTTGTTTAAGAAAAAAGCAAAATATTTAACCCATTCCCACACTGCAAAAGTTTAGATTGGTCTAAATTCAAAGAATTTGAATAGGACACTTGAAACTGCTACAAAATAGGAAAAGAGAAGAAAATATTGTGAGAAAAGGAGGAATTTTCCATGATTATATATCTTCAATTTCTTTGAAACTGTCATTGTAGGGTAATGGATTAAGTTGTAGCCCAAAGACGGGTTAACTGCCATCTGACTACAAGACTTGTCATTGAAGTAGTCCTTGCATTTTGTTAATATTTGTTGTACCTCATAATTGACCAATTACGGCTGTCAATCAATGAATTAAACAACCAATCAAATCATTTATTCAGCCTGGACCTGATCTTTCAACTCAAACATTGGCTGCCATTTTGTTAACCTTTTTTGTTGGTTTTGTGACTTAAACATAGTAACTATAGCTTAGCTGTAGTAACGTCGTTAAGGCTACCAACCAATCATTTTACTTTTTTGTTACATGCTACCTGCCATAAATTTTGCTCATAAATGCCATCAAAAACTGAGGAGGAACTTCCTGTCAGAGTTATTGGCCGGGGCCTAGGGAGTCAGTGGGTAGCATGGTCAGCTCTGGCTTTAAAAAAGTTGTCGCCATCACTTTTGCCAAATTAAAACAGTTGGGGCAAAATGGACTAAAGTTGGGGCCAAATTGAGAAGGAGTTGGTGCCAAACTCGAACATTTCTAAACTACCCTATTATTTTCTTAACTTATAAGTTGTTGAGGTCTACTGATCTATTATGTGATTGCCGTCATCGGCTCATCCATAATACTAAGTCACGCCCACAACACAAAATCAATACGACTCACCAACCAATGAGCGCATTTTATTCATCTGATTGGCTGTCTATCAGGACTGTAATTAAATTTCGTATTAATGTGTTGGTCTTATGTTAGACTCGATGACATAATTGACCCAATATACAAGCTTTTGAGCAATTATACACACTTGGCCTTGGGACTTGATTTCTGGAGATTAGTAAAAGAAAATTGTATGTTTTAACAGAACTTTTCATTTTTTTGGGTTTTGCCAAATGAAAAAAAAATTGCACCAGAATTCTATTTTTGTCGCATTTGGCGACAATGGCGACCTGCAGCGTGAACCCTGGGGTAGGGCCAGCAATTATTCAATTGTCCTAATAATAGTTATAAGAAGATGTGTTGAAATGGAAAAAGGAGAATAGTGGTATAGAAAGACTATTGTTTCTTTCTGTATCATTTCCCTTCCAACAGATACTTTCATGGGAAGCTTTTGCCTTATTTTCATGAAGGTGGAGGCAGAGGTATAAAATGACAATCAGGGACAAACTCTTGTTTTCTCTTGGCACTTTTGTATGGTTCTATATTTTCAATGTTGAACTATCTTTACCCCTTTCCTGTACAAAAACGAGATTTTACGTCACTAAATTTTATATTTGGGAAAATATTGTGGAAAAAGAAGAAATTGC
Organism: Fragum fragum; assembly: GCA_946902895.1. Lineage (NCBI taxonomy): Eukaryota > Metazoa > Mollusca > Bivalvia > Cardiida > Cardiidae > Fragum > Fragum fragum. The sequence continues at coordinate 67,491,460 of OX336370.1, read as the reverse complement.
TTTTAACAAGCAATTTCTTCTTTTCCCACAATATTTTCCACCACATCAGATTGTTTCATTACAAAATTCATCCCATTTTCATTGTCGTCTGCAACCTCTTACAATTTGGACCAGTCTAAATTTTCGAAAAACAGGAAAGGGTTAAGTTCCTTGCATGCTTATTGACCACAGCTGTTGATATGTTGTAAAACACCAACCAATCAATCTATCTACCTATTAATCAATCAACCAATTAATCTATCAGCTTATCATAGCTCTTTATTTTACTTAACCCATTCCAACTAAATCCCTCCTTTTTACTTCCATCTATAAAACGGATTTAGAAAACATTGTGATTAATGAAGAAATTGCTTTTAACAAGCAATTTCTTCATCATTCACAATGTTTTCTTCCCCAAAACACTTTTTTTAGAATTTCAACAACTTTAAATTGTCATCTGCAACATCTTTCAATTTTGATCAGTCTATAAAATTTGTTGTGTAGAAATGGGTCAATGTAGTTACGGGTTAGCCTATTCCACACGATAACGCTTTCTTAAAGACCTGAAATAGAAAAAAGATTTGGAAGACATTGTAGATAAATTAAAAGATTGCTTTCCCTTTTTTTTCTTCCATGAAAGACATCTACATCTGTATTTTATGTTTCATAAATTTTAACCCTTGTCATGCAGAGTTTATTTTTTTCAGAATTACATGAAAATCAAAGGACTGAAAGCACTGATAGTACATGTTGTACGATCATCAATACTTCCTTTGAAGATTAACACCATTAACTATTCTTGTTTGAAATGGACAGACAGCAGGTGTAGACCAAGATCAGACTGCACCTAAGTGCAGGCTGATCTTTGTCTCTACCCCCTGCAAAAACCAGAATATGCATGACAAGGGTTAAATTGTCAACTGCAACTTCTTTCAATTCAGACCATTCTAAAATTATGTCCCCATACAATCAAATCAACCGTCCAATTTAAAGCTTTGTTATTTCATTGAATCAGTTTATCTATCTATTATTCACTTTTGTATGTTATATTATGCCTTTCGGCAAGTTATTTATTGAGCTAGATATTAGTAGTATTGTAATGACAACCAAATAAAATAATAATAGTTGATTTAATCTTTCATTTGTTTCTTTCTTAGACTTTGTCCTCACAAAAAGAACAAGTCTTAAAATCTGGTATCCAACAATTTATGGGTTGTGTTTGTTCCACAAGCTCATGACCTAAAAATCGTATTTATGAAGTTTGATCAGAACCAATTGGCAAGTTCAGATTTTTCAGGCCTACATAGAAACATAGAATTAACTTAGACCCTTTTTGAGATAGTTATTTTTACATTTAATGAAACCAATGTTTTATTATATTTTTCATTTTATTCCTTGAATGATGACTTTTTTGGGGGTCATCTGACCGAAGGTCATGGTGACCTATTGCAAATATATTTTGTCCGTTGTTGTGCGTTTTGCGTCATGCATTAACTTTTTACATTTTCGACTACTTCTTAAGAACCCTTGGATGGATTTCAACCAAACTTGACAGGAAGCATCCTTATGGGAAGGGGCTTCAGATTTGTATACGTCATGGAGTTATCAATCCCTTGGGGCTCCATAAGGGGCCAAAAGGGTACACCTTTGAAAATCTTCTTTTTATGACCCGGCTGTCAGATTAGATTTACATTTGGTATTTAGAGTCTTTATGGCAAGGACTATCAAGTTTGAAAAAGAAACGAAAATCTGTCAAGAAATGGCTGTGCGGGAGGCAAAGGGGGGGGGCAAAGGGATTGGGGGGGGTACATAAGCTTACATAGTGACAATTTTTCAAATCATTTTCTACCAAACCAAAAGACTTACAGCTCTGATATTTGGTATGTGGCATCATCTAATGGACCTCTATAAATTATAACATTATTACTAAGGCTTATATGGTGAAAATTTCAAAAATCTTCTCCCAAACTAGAGGGCCCAGAGCTTTAATATTTGGTAAGTAGCATTATCTGGTGAATTTCTATCAAGATTGTATAAATGGCCCAAGAGACAGAATTAGCCCATTCCCGGACGTCACAAGTTTTACAAAGGGCTTATATAGTGAAATTTGTAAAAATCTTCTTCTCCCAAACAAGAGGGCCTAGAACTTTGATATTTGGTATACAGCATCTTCTGGTGGACCTCTATCAAGATTGTAGAAATTATTGCATCAGGATTAAAATCAGCCCATTCCCGGATGATGTCACAAATTTAACAAAAGGCTTATATAGTGAAAACTTTAAAAATCTTCTTCTCTCAAACAGCTAGGCCTAGAGCTTTGGTATTTGGTATGTAGCATCATCTGGTGGATCTCTATCAATATTGTATGAATTATGGCCCTAGGGTCATAATTAGCCCAATTCCGGACGTAACGAATTTTATATATATATAGGGCTTATATAGTGAAAATTTAAAACTCTTCTTCTCCAAAACAGGAGGTCCTAGAGCTTTAATATTTTGTATGTAGCATCACCTGGTGGACCCCCATCAAGATTGTATAGATTATGACCCAGGGTAAGTTTTAGCCCGTTCCAAGATGTCCCAAGTTTAACATTACCTTGTTTAGTGAAAATCTTCTTCTCCCAAACTAAAAGGCTTAGAGCTTTGATATTTAGTATGTAGCATAATCTGGCAGACTTTTATTTGTTTTTGTGCTCTTTGGACTCAGGTGACTTGAGGGCCTCTTGTTTATACAAACATGTTAAATAGAAAATGGCAAACAAACAAGTAAACATGTAGCCATTAGTTGGCAACCAAGAAAGTCTTGAAAATTATCGTGTTTCAAGTTTTTGGTTGCCCAATAATGATATTTGTCATTATATGATAGGTGATTATTTCAAAGAGTACATATGTTTGAATAATGCTCTTTTATTAAAATGAAGGCTTTGGTTTCCATAACTATTTATCATTCTATTTTGAGATTCATTAAACCTCTCCAGTTTATTGAAATTTTAGACTGGTCAAATTTGAAAGATGTTGCAGATGACAATGAAGAGTGAGTAAGATAATTTGAAAGGAAATAATTCTGTTCGGTAGAAAATAGTATGAGTAAATAAGAAAATGCTTATTCCCAGAAATTTTGGAGCTGTAAAGAAGGAAATCTTAAAAAGATTCTCCACCAAAACCATAGAGCTAGAGCTTTCAAGTTTTGCACAAAGAACCACCAAATTATCATTGATCATCATAAGCCCTATATTGTGTTATCCTAGATATTACAGTGAGATAAACAAGGAAATCTTTAAATATTTTCCCAACCAAAACCCACAAACCATTTACTGTTTTGCCAAATTTTAGACCTGTCCAAATTCAAAGGTTCTGTAGATGAAAATTTAAAGTGGATTTAATTTTGAAAAATAAACATTCAGAAGGGTAGAAAATATTGTAAAAAAAAAAGATATTGCTTTTTTCAAGCACTTTCTTCTTTCTCTACAAATTTTCTCAATTACAAAATAAGAGAGGCGTAAAAACCAGGGATTGAACAGGAAAGGGTTAAGCCTAGAGCTTTTAAATCTTGCATGCAGAGTCACCTTTTAAAAGCTTAAAATTTGTAGTCTTTGCTTAACATAAGTCCTACAGATTTTACAAAGACAGGAAGAAAGTCTTCTTCCCCAAAAGAATCGCCTGATACTTAACCCTTGTCATCTGAGGGTTTTACTTAGCTTCCTCCTTTGTATAAAGGAGTATAATTTTACAATTATAAATTTTACAACAGAATGCAAATCATAAGTATATTCAAACAAACAATATTAAGTTATCAAATGCAGCAATCAACCATATGTAAATATATGTGTTAACTAGGGAGACAGTATTTTAACCAACCATTGTGTTGGTCAGAAAGGCCCTGTCCAAAAACACTCACTTTTAAATCTTACCAAAAACGCTTGACCCACTACTGAATCTTACCAAAAAGCCCGCTTATCAATTTTAAACATTTTTTATTTTTTTGACTAAGACAATATGTACCTTATTTCTCTTGATTAATATTTAAACTGGCCATTCCAACACAGCAATATTTTAGACTGGTCCAAATTGAAAGAAGCTGCAGACGACAATTTCAAGTTGATGGAACTTTGATTTTTTTCGTCTTTTGGGATAGAAAACATTGTGGATAATGAAGAAATTGCTTGTGATAAGCAATTTCTTCATTCTCCACAATGTTTTCCAAAGCTTTTTTCTTGTGGGGCATAAAAAGGAGGGCTTGAGTTGGAATGGGTTAAGTGTATTGAAAGGTATTGGCATAAAGAACCAAACATAATGAATATAAAATATGGTTGCTTCTGAAAAACTTTTTTCGAAATTGATTTCTGTCATTATAGCAACGTTTTGGGAAGGCAATTGTGTTGTAAGGCAATGTTTGTATAGTACAAATGTATATATCATTGTTGTCTAAGAAAGGATTTTTTTAGTAAGTCCAAAAAATATCTATCTATCTATCTATCTATGTATACTGCCCAACTCCCCTTTCGGGTATTACTGGCAGGTGCGCGTCTGTGCTTGAATAAAAACTGTTAGACATTTGTTAGGGTGCAAAATTTTAAAAGTATTGTGAGTGTTAGGTTAAAAGAGCGGATAAAACATATTTTGGTCATTCAGGAACGGCTCACTATCTGAAAAGAATCAAGACTCTTTTTGAATGCTGCAATATCAGGTTGCTGTACAATTGTTTCTGGAAGGCTGTTCCATAGTATCACTGTGTAGGGAAAAAAAGAATATTTAAAGTAGGCTACATTTGTGTGGATCTGTCTGAAAGATGCTGTGTGCATATGTCGGGTGGTCCTCACTGGTCTTTCAAGATAAGCTGGTACTGGCACTGCAACAAAATTGTTAACGATTTTATAAAACATGGTGACTCTGGAGATGTCTCGTCTGTATTGGAGAGTTTCCCAACCAAGCTCCTTCTGCATGCAGGTAACACTGTCATAATAAGAGAATATCATCATCTCCAGTAAATGGAAGCCGCCGTCATAGCGCAGTTGGTAGCGCGTAGGACTGTCAATCTAGAGGTCCCGGGTTCGATTCCCGACGGCGGCACTCATCCTTTCCGACTATTTGTCTCTCACCAATGGGTCGATAATCGTAGACCTATGTGGGATAGCAGCTGGAGGCTAGGAAAGGATGTAATGGTAGTACTGGTTTGAGAAATACCAGGATTCCATTGTTAGGTGCTTCAGCCGCCGCGATATAACTGAAAGATTGTTGAAAGCGGCGTAAAACCCCCATTCAAATTCAAATCCAGTAAATGGATATTGATATAGGACAAGATGATAGTATATATACTTCTTTAGATATTTCTTTATTCAAACAGCTGATATAACACTACTTCCTTTTCTTTTAGACGTATATATGGGACTTTTTGGAATGGCCTTTCTGGTCAGTTTTTGAAGGACTGGGCCTTTTTTAACCGGGCATTCTTGACACTGGGCTTTTTTTACCCAAATTCCTTACTTTAACTCTTTTAACAGATTATAAAATTTTATACGTCAATCAAACTATCTGATCCGAGGTTTCTGGCCGAGACCAGCCTTCCAACAAATTTGAGAATCAGTAGCGTATTCAATTAGTTGCTCTCAAAGAGAAGATTTCAACGAACCAAGTAGACCGGAAATCAACTGAAAATCAACAACAAAGATGGCCGCAAGAGCAAGTTAGTTTGACATTGAATAATTTATCATCTTAGTTATTTTTCTTTGGCGACAATTGCACATTTTTTGTTGATATAGTTTTTTATATCAAAGTTCATTCTATTAAATCAGACTTATTTTTGTTATCTTTTAGCCAATTAACTATTATTTGATGGCTAGTATTTGTTGCGTAACCAAAGTCTGATGCTTTAAGTTACTTTGATTTACAGGGTGAAATCTCGACGAATTTATTCTTGCTCAAAATACTGCACCTTAAGTTAGCCTTTACATTTCCGAAAGCACATTTATAAGATAATTCTTACTTCAATGTTTGTTTACCAGACATTATTCCTACCTACGGTATTTTATAGAAATCCGGGTCTGTTTGCCCCAAAACACTTTCGCCCAATTTTCCATTCGCCCCAATTCCAACTCGCCCCAGGTACGTTCGCCCTTTACTTCAATGTTTGTTTACCAGACATTATTCCTAACTACCATTTTTTATAGGAATCCGGGTCTGTTTGCCCCAAAACACTTTCGCCCAATTTTCCATTCGCCCCAATTCCCACTCGCCCCAGGTACGTTCGCCCTTATTCCTATTTGCCCAGGGTCTTTTTGCCCTATCCTTATTTAAAAGATAGATGCACTGTAAATTATGTAATGTATACTCTTTTTTTTTTATTCTTTTAGATATTTTAAGATTTTGTAAGCCAAAGATGATCTTTCTTTGCTTCTTAACCCATTACCAGAAGAGAAAACTTAAGATAGATTATGTTGGCGACACTTTAGTGAGCATTAACTAAAAATAAAGTAACAAGTTAGGGAATAAAACTAAAGAATACATACGGACAGAAACCTTTGTTGAAAAAGGAGAAAAAATTGGGGCTTTGTCTCTAAAAATATTAGGATGTGATAGAAACCTATTCAAAATATTCTTATCTGTAATCTCTTACAAATACATTACAGACAGTTGAACATTTTTGATAAGCAAATACCATCTAATTTGAACAAATACTATTCTAAACCAGACTAAAATATAATACATCATGATAATATTACAGCTTATGACAATATTTTGATTTAAAAATGTGCAGAGCCATACATATTGTAATGGGGGGGAACAGAAAAAATAAGGGCCAACAGACCCACTTTTGGGGGGGAACGATCCCAGGGCGAACAGACCTGGGGGGAAAGCATATTAAGGGTGAACAAACCCAATAACCAGTGCTCCAGATAATTTCAAGAGGTATCAGTACTGTACTGATCCAAATGATTTTAAATCAGTACTTGATATGAGGATCAGTACCAGCATACTTTTAGTATCAAGTATGAAATTTTATAAATAGGAGTTCCTACCATAGTAGACACCCCAACTCTTCCTTAAGTTCTATGAATCATCCGGAATCGATTTTACATTCTACTGAGCAACAAAACTTTTAATTTATTTTCATTTCGATTTTGTATCACAAATTCCATTTATTAAGCAAGAAACCTTTTCTATCCAGAATCATTACTGATTTCTCGTTTCAAACAGATTTACAAATCGGCAAGAACGAAACCGCTGTGAGTGAATCAAAATATACGTATTACGCCCTAAATCATGCCTTCAAAAATGTTTCTCTACGATGGAGCAAACAATTTCTCTATAATTGGTCTTATGATTTCTTCAGGCTTTGGGTGTGATTTGTCAGTAGACGACTTGAAAAAACTCGTCAAAGTTTTCTGTCTCAACATTTTGCGATGTAGTCAGTCAGAATCCTGGTTTCACATCACTCACGACATTAAATTAGAAAGAAATTCAAAACCGGTTACCATCCTTGTTGACAAAACTTTTCCCACGGTCTGCATTCCAATGTCACGGAAAGAGACAGAAGATTGATCGGTAATTAGGGCATTGGGGAATCCTCAGGCGATCTCCAAAGTCTCTGATCTAGGGTACACTAACAAAAAAAAAAAAAAAAAAAACACGGGCATTTTTGACATTATCAGAATTAGCCCTGTGATTACAAGAGCATTCGTCACAACTCGGCCGATTCTGTACCTACATCTTTATAGATCCAAGACTTCGGAGATTGCCCGAGGATTGCCGAATAGCTACGAGAGTAAGTTCCCTTTTGTTTACGCGTTCATACCTAATAATGTCTGTACACAAGATTAACAGTCCGTAACTTGTACGGCAATTAGCTGAAAAGTATGTGTAACCAGCAAGTTTACGTCCGTAAATTACGGGAAAACGGACCTTATCTGGAGCACTGGATACCATTTTATAGCAGAAATTATTTTTTCTGTAAGTGCAGATATTTGAACTAATGGCCATAGCCCCTCCATCAAATTGACAAGGCAAGACAATGGTTTATTGTAGAAATGAAACATTTTTGGCTTAAGGCCCCCTCAGTGGTAAAAAGAGGGGCCATTTCCAAATTTTACAGACCAAGTATTACGAAAGTAATGAATTACCAAATCATGACAAGACTAGAGACTCTTCAGGTTTTTCATTTGACCCGAGACCTGGGGTTTTGACGCACAGAAATTCAAAAAGCAGCAATTTTGACGCTCAAAAATTTGTTAATGTGCGTCATATTGACTCTCAAAAATTAGCAGTATAGGTTCATCATAAGTGTGCCAAATTATTGGAAGATGGTAAATATACACTCCAATCATGGATAACACCAAGCCCAATTGGTAATTAACACTCTCAAGTGATGGACATGTATCGGCAATTGTAATTGACAGATACTTGACACCTGTAAAATCAAAGCTGAAACCCTTCATCAGTGTTCTAATCCTACTGAAATCTACTTACATGCTCTTACTTTTGTCAAAAACATCACAAAATGGAATCAAGAAGTAAAATGAAATCAAAGAAAATGTTGCTCAAGAAAAGTCATGAGTTTTCGTGGATAAAATCTGCACTTCTTTTTATGAAAATAAGAATAATTTGATCCTCTTAGAACTTATCAGATTTTCTAAAAGTGATTCAATATGCATGAATACTTAGCATAATGATATCATAAAATTTATCTTGTTCAGAAAATAGAATGTGTACTGTAAGATTTGAGAAACGTTCCAATCTGAAACACAGTTTTTTCTGAGGAACCATTTTTAAAAAAGATAAGCATTTTAAAAAATGTCTTTCATCTATCATTATTTTTTTCTTAATTACTACCCTGTGTATGGGAGGGCATATTGAAATTTGACTCTTGGGATTTCAATTTTGACTCTTGAGAATTTTGGTCCAAGGGTCAATGACTCGACTTTTGGGTACTAATGAAAACCCTGCTCTTCCAAATACATATAAAATGCAAAAAACTCAAAAACAGGGTTCTAACTCTCACTCACCATTTTCGTCAAATGCAACAAAAATAAAATTTGGGCACAAGTTTTTTCATTTGGTGAGAGTTTGTGCCCCCCTCTCCCCATAAAAAACCCAAGGTTTTTCTTATACATGAATTTACTTTGATCAATCTCAGGAAATCTAATCAGAGCACCAAGTTTGTATAATTGCTTGAGGCTTGTATATCAAGTCATTTCTGTCATCAAGTCTGACACAAGACCAACACATTGCCAAATTTAATTACATTTCTGATTGACAGCAAATCAGATAAATGGAATGCGCTCATTGGTTAGCTGATCGAATTGATATTGTGTTGTGGACATGACTTATTGTTATGGATGACCAGATGAAGCTTCTTGATAACTGCTATCAGTTTTAAGATATCAGTAGACCCAATTATCATGCATCAGCTGGCTCTCTTTAAGAAATATGTAATCAAAATGGCCACCATTTCCCTCTTGCTGATGAATGAAAATGACAAATTCGGTCACAGTTCTGCTGACAGTTTCTAATTTCAGCCCCTTTTCAGCGATTCCTCTCTAAAACATTGAATAGGGTATTCCGATGAACTGTTTATTTACAGTCGTATTTTTTAAAAATTTGACAGAAATTTCAAGAGTTTGCTGTCCTAAATGCAGACAACCATTCCTTTTTTTGTTTATCCCTACCAAAGAATAATCAGCCTTAACCTATTTCCACACAATGAGGCCTTTTGAAGCCAAGAGAAAAACTATTTAGAAAACATTGAGGTAAATGAAGATATTGCTTGTAACAAGCAATTTCTTCATTTTCTACAATATTTCTTCCCAGAAAGTTGAAAGATTCTAGAATTTCATCAACTTGAAATTGTTGTCTCCAACCCCTTACGATTTGGACCTAACTCAATTTTTTAAAAGCAATTTCTTCATTTTCTACAATGTTTTCCAGAAACTCTTTTTCTTTGGGGCTTCAAAAGCTGTCATGGAGTGGCAATCATGAATGGGTTAAAGCTATTTTAGTGTTGTTATTTGTGATTAATCACTTTCAGTTTGGCAACAGAAAGGAAAGCTGCCTACTGCTTTCAGTCAGTTCTTGCGGCAGCCTACAGGTGCAGTTTACACACAGTCCAAACAACTACATGTCAACAAGAAACAGAATGAAAAGAATCTAACCACAACTACAAGGTTATTGTTTCTTATTGCTTCTCAATGTTTCCCAGATGTAAGCCAAACTACACCCCTTCCCACACATAAAAAAATTTAGACTGGTCCAAATTGAATGGACATGCAGGTGACAATTATAGCTTATGAAATTTTGGATTTTTTTACATTTTGGGAAGAAAGCATTGTGATTAATGAAGAAATTGCTTTTTTAACAAGCAATTTCTTCATTTTCCAAGCTGTAGTTACAATGTTTAAGTCACCAACCAATATACTTTTTTGTTACATGCTACTGGCCATAAATTTTGCAAAATAACGCTGTTACAAATCAAAGTGGGACTTCCTGTCAGAGTTAATGGGCGGGGCCTAGTTAGTCAGTGGACGGGGCATGTGATTGGTCAGTTTCCAGGCATCTGGTCCTTTGGCCTATAGGTTTTCTGTTTTAAATTCAATACATACAGATTGCCCTAACCAGTCACTGGTTTTCATAAAACTGTTTAACACAGATCTTTAATTACGGAGAACAGTGTGGGAAAGAAATAACCGCTTGTAACAAGCAATTTCTTCTTTCTTTACTGGGTTTTCTAACCAATATTTGCTTTCAATCATATATCACTGTACACTTTTAAATTTGTAATAAATGTACTTTAAAATTGCCTAAAATGACATAGATTTTGCATACCCTCAATCACAGAGGAAAACTTGTGAGAATTAGAACAAGGACCTGTAGAAAAATTCAGTTATTGTTTATCCCTGTATGGTCATTGCTATAGGTTGCTTCATTTAAATTCAAATTCCAGGAAACTTCGAAATTGTATGAGTTACTTTACCACACGTCCACAAATTTTGACACTGAAGAAGTACAACTGAAAAGAAACTTTCCATTACATTATACAAGCAATTTCTCCTTTTTTTCTCACAATAGGTTCTACCCTATTTGATAATTATTTTCAATGCTAAAACACTGTAAATTATTGACTGCAACTTTTTTTCAATTTGGACATGTATAATTTTGTTGCCTAGTAATGTTTCTGTCTTTCTCCAGCCTTGTACCATGTCGAGGAGCCATGTCAGAAGTACCAGTTCCAAGGAAACCATTTTCCCCATTTCAGAATACACAGGGTCCAGCAGAATATGCAGTGGCTAGGCTGGATGATTTGGTCAACTGGTCAAGAAAGGTACCTTATTGTTGCTTTACCCCACTGTTAATTAGACAATTTTTCAAAATATGAAACAAAATGGATTGGATTTTAATAAACCTATTCCCATATAATCACACTTTTTGACAGCCCTGAATAAAAGAAGCTATTCAAAAAAGAATTGTTGCAAAGCCGACTAATAACCCCTACCTGTGCTTTATCACTCGAGTAGAAAAGTTGATGTTTGGCCTTCATTACCCTTAAACGGAAAAGGTTTTCAATCAAGGTTCAATTGTGACACTGATCTTTGACCTACATGTACCAAAAACCAATGGATGGACAACATGTGTAGAAGTGTCATGTCCTAGGTCAAGTTGATAATGAGTAGGAGCAAGGAAATTATTTTCAATCAGAGGTCAATTGTGACCTTGATCTTTTACCTCAGTGACCCAAAAACAATAGGGCACTTCCTTGGGTCATGGGCAACTTTTGCATGAAGTTACAAGGCTGTAGGTGTATTTGTTTTTGAGTAAATGCCTTGAAACATTTTTTTTTTATCTAAGGTCAGTTGTGACCTTGACCTTTGACCTCAATCACCAATTAAACAATAGGGCACTTTCTTTGGTCATTTCCAACAATTGTATGTGGTTACAAGGTTGTAGGTCTATTGGTTTTTGAGTTACAGCATGAAAAAATAAAGTCTGGATGGACGGACAGACAGACATGGCAAAACCAATATACCCTCACTTACTTCGTAGAAGAGGGTATAACTAGAAGCTATATATAGAAAACAGTGTGGAAAACTATAGAAAACATTGGGAAAATAAAGAAATTGCTTGTGACAAGCAATGTCCTTATTAACCCATTATTCAACCCAGAAAGTCAAAATTAGAATTTATCAACTAAATATTATAATCTGCGATCCCTTTAAAGTTTGTCTAGTTTAATTTCAGTTAAATTTTGTCGTCTTGTAATGGGTTAATATAGAAATGGACAAGGGTACAGTATGTATAGGAAACACTAGTAAAATAGGTTTTTTTACAGGAGTCCCTGGATTAAACATGGACTTTTTCTTAACTACCTTCATCTTTTTTTCTTTTTATTAGCTCACCTGAGCATGAAGTGCTCTGGGGGAGCTATTGTGATCGGTCGTCATCCGTCCGTCTGTCCGTCCAATTACAAAAAAATCTTCCCCTCCTAAACTAACCATGGAATTTCAACAAAACTTCACAGAAATGATCCTTTGGTCATGCTCTTTCAAAATACTTCAAAGAATTGAAATCCATGAAGAACTCTGGTTGCCATGGCAACAGAGTGAAATAACTTAAAAATTCTTCTCCTCCCAAGCGGTAAGGCCTAGAGCTTAGATATTTAGTACAAATCATCATCTATTGACCCTCTACCAAAATACTCCAAAGAATTACCGTATTCTGAAATTTAGCCCTTTTCTGGGCAATCCCTGATTTTACATTGAAATAAAGAAGGAAATCTTTAAAAATCTTCTTCTCCCAAACCATAAGGCCTAGAGCTTTGATATTTGGTACAAATCATCATCTATTAAACCCTCTACCAAAATACTTCAAAGAATAACTGTATTCTGAAAAAAAGCCCTTTTCTTTTGATCCCTGATTTTACATAGAAATAAAGAAGGAAATCTTTTAAAATCTTCTTCTCCCAAACAATTAGGCCTAGAACTTTGATATTTGGTACAAATCATCATATTTTGACCCTCTACCAAAATGCTTTAAAGAATTACCGTATTCTGAAAATAAGGCTTTTTCTGGGCGATCCCTGATTTTATATAGAATAGAAGAAGGAAAACTTTAAGAATCTTCTTCTCCCAAACCATAATGCCTAGAGCTTTGATATTTGGTACACATATATTGACCGTCTACCAAAATACTTCAAAGAATTATCATACTCTGAAAATTAGCCCTTTTCTGTGCGATCCCTGATTTTACAAATGAATAAAGAAGGAAATCTTTGAAAATCTTCTACTCCCAAACCATAAAGCTTAGAGCTTTGATAATTGGTACATATCATCAGCCATTGACCCTCTACCAAATTACTTAAAAAATTAGCCCTTTTCTGTGCGATCCCTAATTTTAGTTAGGAATAAATAATGATATCTTTGAAAACCTTCTTCTCCTAAACCATTAGGCCTAGAGCTTTTATACTTGGTATGTATTGTTGTCTATACTTCAAAGCATTACCATATTCAGGAAATTAGTGCTATATGGAAGGATCATCAATATACCTAGGATTAAAAGAGAAATCCTTAAACATCTTCTCCAAAATATTTAGAACAAGGGCTTTGCTATTTTGTTTATATCATGAAAGCCATGAACCATCTTACTCAGGGGAGCGATTTAGGACCATCATGGTCCTCTTGTTTTGATAAATGTTAAAGTTATGGCATAGTGAATTGCAAAAAAGTACTAGACAGCTGTGACCTTTTGATTCAATTTCAGGAGAGAATTGAAATATGGAATAGTCTTCTAGTTGTAACTTAAATTTGGAGACGATATCACTTTGTCTACAAAAAGGATAAGTTATAAATAACTCATTGCCTATGGACTTGGACATGTATTGGTCAAGAGGTATAGCAATGATGAATATTTCTCCCTTGAAAAAGGATGTTTTATTTCTGGCTGAAAATGCTCTGTCAAAACCTGGGGAGCAAAATCAAGATGGATCAATCCAAGTTGAAAGTATTTGTTTCCTAATCAATGTAGAAATTTACTGTATTTCGATCCATTTGAATGTGCTGAAAAGTATGATCAAGAAAACCAACTGGAAAGAGAAGTACATTGTCTTTCTGACTGGACAAGGTGTTCTTTCCCTCCCTTTTTAGCTCATCTGAGCTATTGTGATCCCCTTTTGTCGTGCATCGTGCGTCGTCCGTCAACAATTTCTTTAAACAACATCTCCTCCCAAACCACTGGGCCAATTTGAACCAAATTTTGCAGAAATGTTCCTTAGGTGGTCCCCTTCAAAAATAGCTAAAAAAATTAAAATCTGTTAAAAACTCTGGTTGCCATGGCAACAAAGGTGAAATTTTAAAATAATAAGGCGTAGAGCCTTGATATTTTGCATGAAGCATCAGTACATTGACCTCTTTCAAAATAGCTAAAATCATGACTCGGGTTCCCAGGGGCAGAGCCCAAGGGGGGTGGGGTTTATATAGAAATAAAGAACGATTATTTAAATGACATCTCCTCCCAAACCACTGGGCCAATTTGAACCAAATTTGGCAGAAATGTTGCTTAGGTGGTCCCCCTTAAATTTAGCTAAAAGATTTGAAATCTGTTTAAAACTCTGGTTGCCATGGCAACAAAAGTGAAATTACAAAATAATCTTTAAGAATCTTCTCCTCCTGACCCAGAATGCGTAGAGCCTTGATATTTTGCATGAAGCATCAGTATATTTATCTCTTACAAAAAACCAAATTTGGCAGAAATGTTGCTTAGGTGGTCCCCTTCAAAAAAAGCTAAAGAATTGAAATCTGTTTAAAACTCTTGTTGCCATGGCAACAAAAGTGGAATTTTAAAATAATCTTTAAAAATCTTCTTCTCCTGACCCAAAAGGCGTAGAGCCTTGATATTTTGCATGAAGCATCAGTATATTGACCTCAAAAAAGCTAAAATCATGATCCTCGGGTCCCAAGGGGCGGAGCCCCAGGGGATTGGGGTTTATATAGAATAAAGGAAATTTTTTTAAATGACATCTCCTCCCAAACCACTGGGCCAATTTGAACCAAATTTGGCAGAAATGTTGCTTAGGTGGTCCCCTACAAAAATAGCTAGAAGAATTGAAATTTTGAAATAATCTTTAAAAACCTTCTCCTCCCTACCCAGAAGGCATAGAGCCTTGATATTTTGCATGAAGCATCAGTATATTGACCTCTTTCAAAATAGCTAAAATCATGATCCTCGGGTCCCAGGGGCTGAGCCCCAGTGGGGGGGGGGAGTTTATATAAAAATAAAGAACAATTTTTTAAATGACATCTCCTCCCAAACCACTGGGCCAATTTGAACCAAATTTGGCAGAAATGTTGCTTAGGTGGTCCCCCTTAAATTTAGCTAAAAGATTTGAAATCTGTTTAAAACTCTGGTTGCCATGGCAACAAAAGTGAAATTACAAAATAATCTTTAAGAATCTTCTCCTCCTGACCCAGAATGCGTAGAGCCTTGATATTTTGCATGAAGCATCAGTATATTTATCTCTTACAAAAAAGCTAAAATCATGATCCTCGGGTCTCCAGGGGCAGACCAAGTGGGGGGGGGTATAGGCATGAAGCATCAGTTCACAGACTGCTTTCTTATTTCTGAAATAATAACCCATGGAAAAAGTTTTTTCCTTCTTTCAAATCAGCACTAAAGCCTTGGAATTTAGACTTTTGGATCCCAAGGTTCATAACTTTACATGTAATTGTGGCCCACTTGTTTCATAATCCTAACCTTAACATGAAATTATACTGTTGAAAGAAAAAGAGCCTTTATCTCAGGTGAGCACCCCAGGGCCAACGGCCCTCTTGTTAGCTCACCTGAGCATGTAGTGCTCAGGTGAGCTATTGTGATCCCCTTTTGTCCATTGTCCATCAACAATTTCTTTAAACGACATCTACTGCCAAACCACTGGGCCAATTTGAACCAAATTTGGCAGAAATGTTCCGTAGGTGGTCCCCTTTAAAAATAGCTAAAAGTATTGAAATCCGTTAAAAACTCTGGTTGCTATGGCAACAAAAGTGAAATTTTAAAATAATCTTTAAAAATCTTCATCTCCTGACCCAGAAGACGTAGAGCCTTGATATTTTGCATGAAGCTTCAGTATATTGACCTCTTTCAAAATAGCTAAAATCAAGATCCTCGGGTCCCTAGCAGAGCCTGTGAGATGGGGTTTAAATAGAAATAAAGAACGATTTTTTAAATGACAACCTCTCCCAAACCACTTGGCCAATTTGAACCAAATTTGGCAGAAATGTTGCTTAGGTGGTCCCCTTAAAAAATAGCTAAAAGAAAGGAAATCCATTAAAAACTCTGGTTGCTATGGCAACAAAGTGAAATTTTAAAATAATCTTTAAAAATCTTCATCTCCTGACCCAGAAGACGTAGAGCCTTGATATTTTGCATGAAGCTTCAGTATATTGACCTCTTTCAAAATAGCTAAAATCAAGATCCTCGGGTCCCTAGCAGAGCCTGTGAGATGGGGTTTAAATAGAAATAAAAAACGATTTTTTAAATGACAACCTCTCCCAAACCACTTGGCCAATTTGAACCAAATTTGGCAGAAATGTTGCTTAGGTGGTCCCCTTAAAAAATAGCTAAAAGAAAGGAAATCCATTAAAAACTCTGGTTGCCATTGCAACAAAAGTGAATTTTTAAAATAATCTTTAAAAATCTTCTCTTCCTGACCCAGAAGGCGCAGAGCCTTGATATTTTACATGAAGCATCAGTATATTGACCTCTTTCAAATAAGCTATAATCATGAACCTTGGGAACCCTGGGGCGGAGCCCTAGGAGGGTGGGGTTTATATAGAAATAAAGAACAATTTTTTAAATGACATCTCCTCCTAAACCACTTGGCTGATTTGAACCAAATTTGGCAGAAATGTTGCTTAGATGGTCCCCTACAAAAATAGCTTAAAGAATTGAAATCCGTTAAAAACTCTGGTTGCCATGGCAACAAAAGTGAAATTTTAAAATAATCTTTAAAAATCTTCTCCTCCTGATCCAAAAGGCGTAGAGCCTTGATATTTTGCATGAAGCATCAGGATATTGACCTCTTTCAAAATAGCTAAAATCATGATCCTCGGGTGCCCAGGGGTGGAGCCCCAGGGGATTGGGGTTTATGTAGAAAAAAATAACGATTATTTGAATGACATCTCCTCCCAAACCACTGGGCCAATTTGAACCAAATTTGGCAGAAATGTTCCTTAGGTGTTCCCCTTAAAGTTAGCCAAAAGAATTGAAATCTGTTGAAAAACTTTGGTTGCCATGGCAACAAAAGTGAAATTTCAAAATAATCTTTAAGAATCTTCTCCTCCTGACCTAGAAGGCGTAGAACCTTGATATTTTGCATGAAGCATCAGTATATTGATCTCTTACAAAAGAGCTAAAATCATAATCCTTGGGTCTCCAAGGGGGTCTCCAGGGGTGGACCCAAGGGGGGGGGGTGTAGGCATGAAGCATCAGTTCACAGACTTCTTTCTTATTTCTGAAATTATAACCCATGAAAAAAGTTTTTTCCTTCTTTCAAATCAGCAATAAAGCCTTGGAATTTGCAATTTAGACTTTTGGATCCCCAGGTTCATAGTCTTTATATGTAATTGTGGCCCACTTGTTTCATAATCCTAACCTTATCATATAATTAGACTGTTGAAAGAAAAAAAGCCTTTATCTAAGGTGAGCGCCCAGGGCCAACGGCCCTCTTGTTTAAAAAATAGTTACTGATTTAGTCTGATATAACATCTTCACTATAACTGCTTTAGACCATTTTATAAATGCCAAAATTATTCTTAACTGTTAAAAATGGAAAAAAAAAGTTGCATTTAACCATTCAGAGTTTTTGCAAATGAAAGAAATAGTTCCCAGATAGGATAGAAAACTTGTGAAAAAAGAAGAAATTACTTGTAGCAAGCAATTTATTCTTTTGTCACAATGATTCCTGGATTTATATTTTCTGAGTGCATAAGAATAAGAGGTTTTGTGGTGTAAGGTTAAATTGAGACTTCTGAACTTGTCAAAGATTAGAATTACAATGAAGTAGAAAATTATTTTACCAAGTTTTTATTTCTTGCAGTCCTCCCTCTGGCCTCTATCATTTGGTTTGGCATGTTGTGCTGTGGAAATGATGCACTTTGCTGCTCCTAGATACGATATGGACAGACTTGGTGTTGTATTCAGAGCTACACCAAGACAGGCTGACTGTATGATTGTGGCAGGAACCCTCACAAACAAAATGGCCCCAGCTCTCAGAAAGGTTTGTATGAAATACATATATAGATCAGGATTTTTGTTTGACATCAACAAATTTGGGTCCTAAGGACTCAAAAGCAAGGGTTGCAAGGGTCCTTGGTGAAGGTCTGCTTTTGCTTCACCTTTTGAATCAAGATATTAATGATCTGGGAATTACAAGATCATTTCCTAGGTGTGGCTTCTATACATGCTTTGACATAGCATCTTCTATGTGTTGGATCACAATTGTACAGGCAATCCATAACCAAATAATAAAATTATAGACTGGTCTAAATTCAGAGAAATCAAAGTGCTCTAATATTAGAAAATAAGTCTAAAATAGAGTAGAAAGTATTGTGAGCTCCTTTTCTCACAGAGCTTTCTGCAGATTATTTTTAGTTAGAGTATCAAAATGTAAGATTGTGTGATAATAGGTTAACCCATTCCAACACAGTGGAATTTTAGACTGGTCCAAATTCAAAGAAGCTGCAGACGACAATTTCAAATTGTTGGAATTTTGAATTTTTTCGTCTATTGGGATAGAAAACATTGTGGATAATGAAGAAATTGCTTGCGACAAGCAATTTCTTCATTGTACACAATGTTTTCCAAAGCTTTGTTCTTGTGGGGGGTAAAAAGGAGGGCTTGAGTTGGAATGGGTTAAGCAGAATCATGAGGGTGAGTTATGTTATATGAGCCATTCTACTTGTCAGCACTATGATAATAGGTTCTCTCAAATAGGAATATTGGGTTGACAATTGTTTCTATTTGATGGGCATTTACTTTTATTGAATATTTTGGAATGCATATTCACAACACAGTTTACAAAATACCATACATGTTACCTCAGTCAAACTACAATGTCAGAGTTCAATGAGATCGGCCAGCAGTCGGTTAATAACAATATATGTGCCTGTATTGTGGCAATCACAATATTGACTGCAAAAGTTACTTCAAATACAATTTGAGAGAGTAAGCCATGATGTTCAAGATTTGTGTTAAACAATTAGTGAATACAAAGCTGGGCCCAAAATAAAAAAGGAGGTTTGAGACAAATTTAAAATGAATTACTGTTCCTCAAATATTTCTAAATATTTTTAAGTTTGAAAATATACCTATTTTAGCAATGAACATTTGAGGAACGTACTTGTCAAAATATGAAAACAAGTTAGAAATTACTGAACATTTGTAAAAAGTAGTGGTATATCATATAACAGGAGAAAATATGTTCAATACTCGATTCCAAATCTAGCCCGGTACAAATATTCTCTATCTCAGGATAACAGGTAATTGATAACTTCATACATCTATCATAAATGAAAAATTAAATTTTAATCGGTAACTGTCTATTTTGATGAACAAATACTGCATGAAAGATATTTTTGATTGAATTGCGTTTAAGATAAATGATCAAACATGGAGGCCTAAGTTGGTTTTCTCTGTGGGCATCTGTGCCAAATGTTTGAGGGTATTATCATTACAATAATTGTAGTGATTTTCAGGATTGTCGATCCTTTGATAATACCTATTGGCAACTGTGCCAATGGTGGAGGGAATTATCATTACAATAATGTGATTTTCAGGACCATCAGTCCTTTGATTATTTCTATTTTATTTTCAGATTTATGATCAAATGTTGGAGCCCAAATGGGTTATCTCTATGGGCAGTTGTGCCAATGGTGGAGGATATTATCATTACTCATACTCAGTGGTGAGGGGATGTGACAGAATTGTACCTGTAGATATCTATGTACCTGGCAAGTAGATCTTCCTTCAACTACTTTTACAAGCTACCCAAAACTTCTCTCTTTATGAGACTATAAAGATTCAGATTTGTCCAAAATCAAAGAAGTTGCAAATGAAAATTTAAAGGTGATGAAAATTTAAAAATCATGGTCTTTTGGTAGAAAACATGTAGAAATTTTATCAAATTATAAACATGGCATATATGGGAGAGTCTAGTTTCCAAATATGATATAAAGTGCAACTAACTTATGATGCTGTAGTTGGGGTCCAAGAAATGAAATAGCTGAAGAAGTGGCGTTAATATGCTACAACACTCCACCCCCACCTGACCTGTGATTTCTAAGAATTAGACACACAGATCAACACCAGACACCTGATAAATCTTGATAATGTTCCCAAATAGACTAAAATTCATTAAATTAAATTGAATTAGCCGAACAATTTAACAGATGTTTTGAATTGAGTAATTATTTTTTCTTAATAAAAACGATAGTAACAAGGTGTTAGCAGAAAACGGATTGAATTCAGCATGATCAGAGTGAGTAGAGTACAACTTTTACCCTCCCAGTCTAAAAAGTCCTTAAAATTCCACCAACAAATTATTTATTCTTTAGGTCTACAATATCCCAAAAACTTCAAATTTCACCCATGACATGTTTAATTATTATTTCAAGTTGCTGATATTAATTTAATTGAATAAAGTTTCAATTCCATTTAAATATTTCCATCCATGGTGATAAAGGATAAAATCTAAGACACCCACATTAAGATATCTTGTAAGAGACTGACCAGTCCTTGAACATCTTGGATTACTGATGCCTTGAGAAAATATTGTGTTGAACACCCTTCAAACCTCTTGTATGTTATGGACTTTGCCTAAATTCTTAACCATTGCTAAGAATATGATTACAATAAAACAACTAAGAACAATATCTAATCCTAGTCATTTACAAATAATGATTTACACCAACCAGCTGCATGTAGACGAAATAGGATTTAACCTTATAACAGGTAGATATACATGCTTGCTTTTATTCATAGGATTATCACAATAATCAAAATAAGTCCAAGTTGGTTGGATATCTATTTTCACTTTAGAGGATTCCTTGTATTTCATTTCTTGGAATTAAAAGTTATTGCTCGTAATCATGATATAATTGCAATACTTCAAAATAGAGTATTTTCATTGGCCCAAATCGTATCACGTGATCAAATCAATTGCACTTTATACCTCGATAAAAGGCAGAACTAGTTTCGACAAAAATAGAAACAAACAAGGTCAGGGATTTCCGATATCGGGAATTCACTTCCAAGAAATACCAAACTTGTTTTGTTACTATTTATAGTCATCACCTTTGAATTTCGATTTCCTCGAATTCCTTTATACTTCCATGGATTTTCAATAAATAGATAAACAAATAGTGTCCTTATAACAATTATAATGTTCGTTTTAAACATGAAGATTTCGAAAAACTCACATTTATTAGCCGTAAATCCGAGATGTCGAATCGGCTTCGCCACATCAGCATGCATCGTGTCCATGTGGTAGGTTTATATTTCTTGTCTATTACAAAGCATCTATTCATAATTCTAACTGTTATCGACCAAGATATCATAATTTACAGAGTTTAAAGTTAGTATTTCCTCATAATAATTCCAAATAAATCCAACGAATGTTCGAATTTCCATTTCAAAGCCCAAGCGACGAAATAAAATGTCCGCCGTTACAACGACTCGAGCTATAAACTGTGTCAATGTATCCATACGCCTGTCAAAGAAAAGTAACTCCGCCCACAGTTCGTTTATTTGTTTTTATTTTCATCTCTCTATCCGTTTCGGATTTGAAAAAAGACGTATTGCAATTATATGGGCTGAGTGTATTTTTAACTGCGTTTATTGGAGTATAAAGTGCAATTGCCTTAGCACATGGCTTAAACATAACGCCCTACGGGCGTTATTTGCCATGTGCTAAGGCAATTGCACTTTATACTCCAATAAACGCAGTGAAAAATACACTCATCCCTATAATAGTTTTTCCTCTGATATCTCTGAAGCCCAGACTACCACGCATTATAGCAGGTTCAGGGTAATAGCGGAGAGCATTATACTGGGGTTTCAGTGTAAAGTGAAAACTGAAGAACTTCTCATAGTTGTTGGATTACAAAAAAAATTGTAATAATGATCCTTTGGTGCCCCCTTTTAGATACCTTTAAGGAATTTTGATCAGTTTAAAAACATTACTTATATGGATTGGGCTGAATTTGATATAAAATGAAAACTGGAGAATTCTTTTCAACCAATTTGAATAGAAATGGTCTTTTGGGATGCATAATTCTACTGTACACACTTAGAGGGATGCTAGAGGGATGCATAAATTCTATTGTACACACTTAGAGGGATGCATTAATTCTTTTGTACACACTCAGAGGAATGCATAAATTCTATTGTACACTCTTAGAGGGATGCATGAATTCTGTTGTACACACTTAGAGGGATGCATAAATTCTATTGTGAACACATTATATAATATAGGATCATATACTTTTGCTAGTATACACATGATAAATAATGTAATATTTATCGTTCACAAAATGCTTTATTATTTGAAGATTTTGCAAACTACAATGAAAATTGGATGCAATTTGAAATGAACCAATAATAATTATGTAGTAGAAAAATATTGTGGAAAAAGGAGAAATTGCTTATTACAAGCAATTTCCTCATTTTCCACAATATTTTCTCAAGTACAAAATGATAGTTGCATAAAATACTGGCTATATTCAGGAAAGGGTTTAATGATTTGGACAAAAATGCCCTCTTACCAACCCTTACTGATATCAGAATATTCCAGCTTATGCAGGAGGCATAGACTAAGATCAACCTGCACATATGTGCAGTCTAATCTTAGTCTTTGTTACCTGTTTGTCCCTTCCAAATTAGAATGACTTGAAAAATTATTTTTATAACAAAATTTATTGAATTGCAATCAAGACTTCAAGTTCTTTTAGAGCATCGATTTAATACAGTTTTAAAGAAGGCATTTTATTCAGCAATACAGGTTAAAAAGCCCTCTGCAAGATGGGCATATTTGTAGATGATAGAAAATAATTGTTATACACTGTATTAAATATTGCAGAAAAAGAAGAAATTGCTTGTCACAAGCAATATTCTCTTTCCACAATATTTTCTACCCTACTGAATGGTTATTTTTTCAAATTAAATCCACTTGAAATTTTCATCTGCAAAACCTTTTTATATGGACCAGTCTAAAAAAATTTCAAAACGGGACAGGGTTATTCATGCTTTTAGTGTAGATATTTCTGTACAAATGAATCGAGATGGAAAGGACATGGGTGTTACCTATATAGATCAAGCTACATGTGTTTAATGAACATCAGCCGCCGTCATAGTGCAGTTGGTAGTGCGACTGACTGTCAGTCTAGAGGTCCCGGGTCGATCCCCGACTGCGGCACTCATCCTTTCCGACTATTTGTCTCTCACCAATGGGTCGATAATCATAGACCTATGTGGGATAGCAGCTGGAGGCTAGGAAAGGATGTAATGGTAGTACTGGTGTGAGAAATACCAGGATTCCATTGTTCGGTGCTCCAGCCACCACGATATAACTGAAAGATTGATGAAAGCGGCGTAAAACCCCATTCAAAAAATTAATGAACATCACTTATTTATTTCAGGTTGTCCACCCTCTGCAGAAGCTCTCACATACGGTATTTTACAGCTACAGAAAAAGATAAAACATAGCCACTCTGCACAAACCTATTTTAGAAAGTGAAATATCCTAACAAAATGGACTGTATTTTTTTTCGGTGATAAAAGATTTGTTTGACTCTTTGAAGAAACCAAACTAAACTTGACTGACTGAGGCTAATTAGGACTATATAAGTGATTGATACATAACCAAATGACAATTATTTTTTTTATTTTTTCAAATTCATGAATGTTAGCTGATGAAACTTCAATTTTTGTTTAGAAATAAATTCCAAAACAAGTGGAAAACTTTTAAGAGAAATGGAGAAATCGCTTGTATGAGCTATTTGTCCTTTTCCCATAATTGTTTCCCAAGCAACATTTCTTCAGCAGGTTAAAACAACAGATTGTGTGGTATTAGGTTAATCTGATAATTTTATATGTAAAATGGTTTTCTTGAAATTTTGTTAATAAAACTTGCTTTTAAAATCTCATTTGCTAGTATTTTTAAGTCAATCCTTACTTACTTTTCCAAGTACATGTAGTAAGAGATGTATCAAAGGGCAGGAACGGTCTGAAAGCAGCTTTCCCTACTTCAAATATTGTCTCTAGGGTACTTGAAAACAACAGGCTGTACCCATTCCCCTTTTTGATACCCCTCAAGAAAAATAGCTTTGCAAAACATTAGGGAAAATGAAGAAATTTCTTGTTACAAGCAATTTCTTCATTATCCACAATTCTTCCTACCTAAAAAGACAAAAAAAATATTTCATCAACTTGAAATTGTCATCTGCAACATTTCTCTATTAGACCAGTCTGGTGATGGGTACAGGGTACATTTCAGTATCAACCTGTCCATTTCTCTATCAATTATTCTTTAGCTCCAAATTTTAAACAACAGAATTTTAGAATGCTCCAAATTCAAAGAGATTGCAGATAGAATTCATAGCAATTTCTCCTTTACCCACAACATTTTCAACAGCTATTTTTCTCTGGTGTGTAAAATAAAACTCGTTAGTAACAAAAGATTTCACAAAATACAAGTAATACCTCAGATTTTTCCATAAACAGCTGAGGTAAAATAACAATTTCATTCTTTTATTATCTATCTTTGAGAAAATACTTAATGTCAATTGCTTTTTCATTTAATACAGTTTTAAACATTGCACTCTATCCCAAACTTAGGGCTATCTTACTTTTGAAGGCCTGTTAAAAGAAATGAAAGGCAAAAATAGTGAGTTAAATGGGTTCTATCCCCTTACTTGAAAAAGTCAGATATTATTTTCTAAGGCAAATGGATTTAAAGAGATAGGTTTTGATTAGATACATAGAAAATTGATATTGCCACTAATGCCACTTTAAACTTCATTTAACATGAAATGTCACCATATTCAATGAGGAGTTCTTACATGACAATACAGCAAGTTTGAGACAGATTGTGCTGAAATTGTGACCATGAGAGTGGTAATAAGGGAATTGTCCATATGTCTCATTTTCCCTCGATATGAGTAAGAATGAAACAAAATTAAATAGGCTTCTTCCTCATTACTATACATACATTTCATTAAGTTTGAGAAAGATTCAGCTACAATTGTGACCTCTAGAGTGGTAACAAGGTAATTGTCACTTAGGCTCCTTTTTCCTTGTCAAAATATCACTTTTTTTTTCCTCATGACCAAACTATTTCAGCAACTTTGAGTCAAATTCGTGACCTCTTATGGCTGCTTGCAGGCTACTGTTTGGCTCAAACAGAAAAAAATTGTTGAATCCGATTTCAGAAACCCGCAGTTATGCTGGCTTCATTCCCAATTGCTATAGCGGTTTTAAACTAGGGCTCACCCAAACCTGTAGCTTGTATTGATCAGAGTTGTTTTCATGTTAAAAGCCTATGGCAATCCGAAAATTATACCTATCTAGCTATAACATCCATAAGGGCTGCATTTTCTCGCCTTTATCCATATCATATATGCCTCTTTGTAGAAGCACATTTACAGACAGATAAAAGAAATGAAAAATAATAATAATAATGAAATAGGTCTATAGAATATTCAATCTCAGACATACCAATCATGTTGCTGGTTTGCGGCGGGAAAACCTGTAACTAAAGCTTGTTTTGACCTATCATTTTTAAATAAGTATTTTTTAATAATTTTTTTTTCATTCAGTAAATATAACTTCTCTCATCCATTTTGGCTAGCCAGAAGTGTCTTATTTATTAGCTCCACTGCCTGAAAGCCAGCAAGCTATTGTCATGGCGTTGTGTCCACCATGTGTCCGTATGTGCATGCATCCATAAGTTTTTACTTTAAAAATCTTGTCATCAGAAAGTACTGTAACAAATTCAACCAAATTTCACATAAATGATCCTTGGGTGACACTTTATCAAATTCCTTCAATGATTTTCAATTGAATGAAAAATCTGGCTTTAATGGGTAGGGCTATTTTCATATGTGGTGAAACCTTTAAAAATCTTCTTCTCAGAAACCAGTGGATGGATTTCAGCAGAATTTTACAGGAATGATCTTTGGATGATCAGATTTCTTCAAAGATTTTAAATTTGATGGAAAAACATGGCTTACATGGGCGGGGATAATTTCCATATATGGTGAAACCTTAAAAAATCTCTTCTTCAAAACAAATTGATCAATTTGAACCAAAATTTGCAGGAATGATCATTGGGTGACCCTATATCAGATTCCTTCAAAGAATTAAGAACAGATGAAAAATAAGGCTGCAGGGCTAATTTCCATATATGGTGAAAGCTCTAAAAATCTTCTTAGAGACAAAATGATGGATTTCAATGGATGACCCTTTATCAGATTCCTTAAAAGAATTTTGATTGGATGAAAAAAAAATGGCTTTAATGGGAGGAGCTAGTTCAATGTATGTTTAAAGCTTTGAAAATCTTTTTGTAAGAAACCACTTGATGGATTTCAACCAAATTTCACTGAATTCATCTTCTGGTGACTTTTTTCAGATCCCATCAATTTTAATTTTGATTTGTTGAAAATATTACTTTTATGGTTGCGGCTTATGTCCATATATGGTATCCAGTGAAGCTGCCATTCTTGAATGTAAGATTTTTTAGCTCAGCTGTTTTTGGAGAAAACCCGAGGTTTGGGATAGCCTCTGTGTCGTCATCGTCGTTGTTGTGTGAAAACTTTGACATTATGTGATATCTGGTTCTACTGAAGGCATTCTCTTGAAACTTGGCACATATGTTCACTATCAAAAGAGGGGCCTTTACTAACTAGGGGGATAATTCTAGATCATTTTGTGTGAAGTATGCCCCTTTTATGACTTAGATTTTTTATCCACTATCTAGCACCTAACAGCCGAGCATAGTCAACTGTGGGCGATGCTCTTGTTACAATCATCTTAGTAGGGTGAACTGTGTTGAAGGGTTAAAAGTTCATAATGAGTTTCTGAGACTTCCAAGGTTTTTGTGTAGGTATACATGGATTGACCGATTAACACCCAATTTTCAAGGAGACTGTTGCAATTCAGATTACACCACAGTAAACTGGATTGCATATTTAAGGTCTGCACACACTTAGATAGGGTATTCCTTTTTGCAGGTCTAAAGGGGATTATCAAGGGAAATGTGGATTATATATTTTAACCCATTACCAGACAAAATAATATTAGACTGGTTAATATTGAAAGCAGTTTCAAATTTTTGGAATGAAGAAAATCTTTGCCTTTTAGGATAAAAAGATTGTTGACAATGAAATTGCCTGTAACAAGTTAATTGACCCTTTAACCCATAACATCACAACAAAATCTTAGACTGGTTGATATTGGAAGTAGTCGCATATCACAATTTCAAGTTGCTGGAATTTAGAAAATTGTTACCTTGTAGGGTAGAAAACATAATTAACATGGTCCATGTTTTCTAAAGCTTTCTTAGCTTTCTTCAAGAGATGCTCCAAATGCAGGATTGATTGGAAATGGGTTAGATACTTGTACTTAACCTTTTAATGAGACCCGACATTAGAACAAATGTTGTTTTAACCCATTCCCACTCAGTGACGCTTTTAGACGCCACAAGAAAAAAGCTTCAGAAATCATTGTGGAAAGTGAAGAAATTGCTTGTTACAAGCAATTTCTTTATTTTCCACTGTTTTCTTCCCAGAAAGTTGAAAAAATCCAAAATTTGATAAACTTTAAATTGCTGTCTGCAACTTCTTTCAATTTAGGCCAGTCTAAAATTTTGCCATCTGGTAATGGGTTAAGCTTATAGATTAGCCCATTCCCACACAATGACACTTTTTGATGCCCCTTCAGATCTAGAGGCACTTGATTGCCTGTATCACTCCACAGGCATGAATGTACTGATTAAGCAAATTTTTGCATGAATTCAAAATAAAATAAATATAAGGAAAATAAATCTAAGTCATTGAAATCTTTGAAATAGTTCTAGAGAACCATTTCAAATTTTTCATTGTTTTTTACAAAATTCAAGTTATGTAAAATTCATTATGTAGCATTTTCACTGTACACCATATATGGACATAACCCATCACTGTAAAAGGCATGTTTTTCAACCAATCAAATTATGTGAAGGAATCTGACAAACAGTCATCTGAGAATCATTCCTGTGAAATTTGGTTGAAATCCATCAACAGGTTTCAGAGAAATGTACAATGTTTTCAGTATATACCATATATGGAAATTAGCCCTGACCATTGCAGCCATATTTTTCATCCAATCAAAATTCTTTTATATAGTCTGATAAAAGGTCACCCAAGGATCGATCTGGTCATAGTTAGTTGAAATCCATCCATTGGTTTCTGAGAAGTATTTCAAAGCTTTTACCATATATGGAAATTAGCACCACCCATTAAAGCCATTTTTTTTAATCCGATCAAAATAATTTGAAGCAAATCAATAAATGTTCAACTAAGGATCATTTCTGTGAAATTTGGTTGAAATCGATCCAATGGTTTCTGGGAAGAAGATTTTTAAAGCTTTCACAATAGATGGAAATTAGCCCCGCCCATTAAAGCCATGTTTTCATCAAATCAAAATTCTTTGAAGGAATCTGGTAGAGGTTCACAATAGGATCATTACTGTGAAATTTGGTTGAAATCCATCAACTGGTTTATGAGAAGATTTTCAAAGATTTTACCATATATGGAAATTAGCCCCGACCATTAAAGTCATGTTTTTCATTCGATCAAAATTCTTTGAAGGAATCTGATAGAGGATCACTCAAAGCTTATTTTAGGGGCTAATTTCCATATATGGTGAAACTTTTAAAAATCTTCTCCTTAGAAAGTAGACTAGATTTCAACCAAATTTTACAGAAATGATTTTAGGTGACCCTTTATCAGATTCCTTCAAAGAATTTTGATCGGATGAAAAACATGGCTTTAATGGGCAGGGCCAATTTCCATATATGGTAAAAACTTTAAAAATCTTCTTCTCAGAAACCATTTAAAGGATTCTATCCAAATTTCACAGAAATGATCCTTAGGTGATTCCTTATCAGATTCCTTCAAAGAATATTGTTTCGATGAAAAACATTGCGTAAATGGGTGGGGCTAATTTCATTATATGGTAAAACCTTTAAAAATCTTCTAAGAAACCATGCAATGGATTTCAACCAAGTTTTACAGAAATGATTCTTGGTTCAACATTTATTTGATTCCTCCAAAGAATTTTGATTGAAATCAAAACATGGCTTTAATAGCCTGGCTAATTTCCATAAATGGTGAAAGCTTTGGAAATCATCTTCTCAGAAACCAGTTGATGGATTTCAAGCATTTCATAGAAATGATCCTTGGGTGGCCCTTTATCAGATTCCTTTATAGAATTCTGATCAAATAAATAACATGGCTTAAATGGTCAGGGTCAATTTCAATATTTGGTAAAAGCTTTGAAATTTTTTGTCTCAGGAACCAGTTGGATGGATTTCAACCAAATTTTACCAAATCAATCATTTAGTGACTCTCTATCAGATTATCAAAAAGAATTTTGATCGTGAGAAAAATTTGGCTTACATGGGCAGGGCTCATTTCCATATGACATGTACTGAAAATGGACTGTTGATGGATTTCAAATAAATTTCACAGGAATGATCCTCAGATGACTGTTTGTAGGATTCCTTTATATGATTTTGCTTGGTTGAAAAGCTAAGCTCTTATGTTTGTGGCTTATATCCATATTTGTTATACAGTTAAAATTTTTTGAATTCTTTTAATACCTTTTCAACTTCCCAGTGAATGAATTATACATAACTTGATTTTGTAAAAACAATGAAAAAGTTGAAATGCTTCTCTAGAAACTATTTCAAAGATTTCAGTGACTTAGATTTATTTTCATTATATCAGTTTGTATTGAATTCATGAAAAATTTACATTCATGCCTGTGGAGCGATACAGGCACTCAAGCACCTATAGTTCACAATGTTTTCCAAAGTTTTTTCTTCAGGGTAAAAAGTGGGAGAGTATGGGAACGGGCTAAAGTTTAATTGTATTTGGTTTATACCAATTAGAACAATCTGTCAGTAATGGCAAAGTAAAGTTTGCTATGTGCATCCTCGGAATTGATAATACTTAGCTGGGTATCTACAAATTGACCTGCTGCACTGTTGGCAGATTAAAATTTGTGCAATCTATAATCATTAACTCATTATGAAGTATAGTAAAATAAAACAAACTAACATATTTCAAAGATTATTTATACATTTATTTTTAAACACATTAATGATATCATCAAATTGGTCACATTTTCATAAATGTTACTATTTCCATAACTAGTCACAAAGAACGAGTAAGCAAGTCTTGTAAAGCTGTATTTCTGAAAATCAGTGATTGACCGGGCGAGGGCAAAAAGGGTGATTTTTATGGATTGGATTTAAGAAAAACCTCAGACCAAATGACCCAAAACTTGTGAATTCTCCTAGTCCTCCCAATAAATCACAGTCCTCAGGCCCGAGGACAGGTGTAAGTGTCGATACGTCAGTGACTTTCTTGAAATAATATCATTTCTGGATAAATCCCAATGTAAACAGACAGTGTAGAGTTGAATACCATTAAGTAAAATTTACTCTCGGGCCAATTTGATTGTTCTTACAGTGCATCTAGAAAGTATGAACTAAAATATCACAAAATAAGAACTGGTCTAGATTTATGGCAATATGAAATGATGAACTTAGGATGGAATTTGTATCTGAAAAGATGAAAAGGTTATGAGAAAAGGGAAACTACCTTTTTTTGCTTCAATTTATTTTGAAATGTTTTCATCTATGAAATTTTCAATAATATGAACTTTAGGGTAAAGTGTTTGTTTTGCAACCAGTGATGGAAATCGTAGGAATAACAGAAATTGTTCATTGCAAGCATTTTCATGCCTGTTTTCCAGTCTGTAGTGTTTTCAAATATACAGCATTTAAATCATGTGGGTAACTTCTTTGTTAATCCATTTCCACACAATCCCACATTATTACACACTGAATAAAAATAGCTATAGAAAGCATTGTAAAAATCTTAAGAAATTACTTGTAACAAGCAATTTCCCATTTTCTCACAGTGCTTTCTATCCTATATAGCCTGTCATATCGCCTGATACCTTTTTCAATCTAGACCAATCAAAAAATATTTACTTGCTTACTGATTAAGCAAGTCTAAATTATTGTCTGGTAATTTTAGTGCTTCACACCTTGTTCCAAAAGTTTCAGTTTTCATGATTCACGCTGTTACAGACGGAGCATAATTTTTACACAATCTGTCAAACTCATTTTCCTGAAAGTAGATAATACATATACATACATAAATATACTTTATTCGGCATTAAAAACTTTTATAAAATATTTCAAGCCTAAACATAGAACATAAAACAACACAACATACATAACAAGAGCCATGTTGGACATGGCCATCCCCCGTCTTAAAAGCAAACTGAAGTAAACTGAAGCCAGTTAGATTAAGGCACTGCATTTCTTCTCAATTAGTTCGATAATAGCTATTATACTTTCAGAGATATGCTCAGGACAAATCTAAGACTTTAAAACAACAAAGGGCAATAACTCCAAAATTTTGCAAGCAAGAGTTGTGGTTCTTGTGCACTGCACTTCTCCTCAATGAGACCTATCTACCTATGAAGTTTCAAGTTAATAACTATTATACTTTCAGAGATATGCCTGGACAAAATCTTAGTCTTTAAAACAACAAAGGGCAATAACTCCAAAATTATGCATGCAAGAGTTGTGGTTCTTTTCACTGCACTTCTCCTCAATGAGACCTATCTACCTATGAAGTTTCAAGTTAAAAGCTATTATACTTTCAGAGATATGCACTGGACAAAATCTTAGTCTTTAAAACAACAAAGGGCAATAACTACAAAATTAATGCTTGCAAGAGTTTTGGTTCTTGTGCATCGCACTTCTCCTCAACGACATCTATCCACCTATGAAGTTTCAAGTCAATAGCTATCATACTTTCAGAGATATGCACCGGACAAAATCTTAGTCTTCAAAACAACAAAGGGCAATAACTCCAAAATTATGCAAGCAATAGTTGTGGTTCTTATGCACTGCACTTCTCCTCAATGAGACCTATCTACCTATGAAGTTTCAAGTTGATAGAAATTATACTTTCAGAGATATGCTCCGGACAAGTTTAGTGACGGAAGGACAGAAGGATGGAATGACGGAATGACAGACAGAGACCATTACTATATCCCCTTCGCCGAAACAACGGGGGATAATGAACAGTAACAATAACAAAGTTTGCTCTTTGACCTTTATTCTGATGCTTAGTTGGTAGGTATAAATATGAATAACAATTTGTACCTTTTCAAGCAGCCACTGTTTTTCACTTTCTTATGGACTTGCATTAAAGAAAATAACAGTGCAGTGTGAGAAAAAATAAAAATTAGATATTATTTTGAAATTCACCAGTAATTGTAAGACTTCATTTCTTATTCCTTCATTTCATTCTAAAACAAATAATAAACCTTTAAGTGTTATCTTGACCTTGAATCTACCCAAGCAAATGTTTCCAGGCCCCCTAGCAGGCAAAATTTACAAAGGCTCCTATGTATGAAAATAAAAGTATTTTAGTGTAAAGTATGGAAAATAAAGAGTGAATAAAGGGTATTTTCTTCGAAGTTCTCATTAAACCCACAGTCATACCAAAGACATTTTTGATATATAATATTGTTATATACTTATGCAATATAGTACATACATTATTTAAACCTTGCCATGCTGAATAAAACCCTATACAGAATTGCATCAAATTCAAAGGGCTGTCGGCCCTGGATGCACTAATTGTGAATTAATATCTGTCTTTTAAAATTAATTGTGTGACCAATTTTGGTTTAAAAGAGACGGGCAGGAGGTGTAGACAAAGATCAGACTGCACATATGTGCAGGCTGATCTTTGTCTATACCTCCTGCTCAAACAGGAATATTTTGGGTTCAGCATGACAAGGGTTAATGTGTCTATTTTCTCGCATATTCATATCATACAAAGCAATTGTTTTACAGTGTAGGAGCATTAACTACACATAAAAGAAGGGAAAATGCAGAACAAAATTGATTACTTGCTTTAAGCTAGCACGGCAAACAGTCAGAGCAAATGTACAGGTTTCAAATGAGAATTACAGGCTATTTTGGCATTTTAAAGATTTCCGGGGAAATGTAAAGGTTTTAAAGGTTTGCTATGAAATTAAAGATTTTAGAAGGTTTTAAAAGTTTCACTAGGAGGCCAGTGTCTCAAGTGATATAATCAGGATAAAAAAATCTTATATAATATCGAATAAAAAATATATAAAGTATAAATATATAATATAATTAGAATTTATTTTATCTTACCTTGTTTAGATAATCTTTAACAAATGGATGACCTCTGTGAGAGTCTTTGAGTTGTGAGATGTATCTGTTACTAACCTAAAATGAAAGTTCATTTGATAAATTTTTACATACAGTAGTAAATCAAGAATTTTAGATAGCATCTACTAACATGGATATTTGATAAATTGACCTGGATCTGCTGATATAATTGTTGAAGAATTGACCAATCACGGCTGTCAATCAAATAACCAGTTGACCAATCAATGAGATCATTCATTGGGACCAGAAATGTGATTTGATCTCGGACATAGACAGGCATTTTCGTAAACCTTTTTTGTTGGTTTAGCGACTTAATTCAAGCTGTATTTATGATGTTTAAGTTGCCAACCAACTATACTACTTTCTTGTTACATGCTACTGGTTGTAAATTTTACAAAATAATGCTGTTTAAAATCAAAGCCAGTCATTGGGCGGGGCTAACGAAGTAAGTGGGCGGGGCCAGCAATCGGTAAATTCAGTGCTACATCGAAGGAGAAGAGATTTTATTCTAGAATTTCTCACTCCCATAGAGACATATCAGTTTTCATTAGAACTGTGAACACAATTCAATTATTAAATACACTTAACCCATTCCAACACAACAAAGTCTAAAACTGTCCAAATAGATAAAGATTGCAGACAACAACGCAGTTTGGGTTAAAATTGAAAAATAAGGGTCATGTGAGGTAGAAAATATGGTGAGAAACTAAGAAATTTCTTGAATAAAGCAATTTCCTCTTTTTTCACAATAATTTTCCTAACCTATATTTCTTCAGTGCATAAAAATTCATTGAATGGGGTTTAATGCTACTTTTAACAGTATTGCAGGCATATCGTGGTGGCTGGAGCACTTAATAATGGATTCCTGGTATTTCTCACATCAGTACTACCACTACATCCTTTCCCAGCCTCCAGCTGCTACTCCAACTTAGGTTTACGATTATCAACCCAGTGGTGAGAGACAAATGTCTGAAAGGATATGTGCTTCCAACAGGGATTGAACCCATGACATCCTATAAATGAAGATTAGGAGTCTGGTGTGCCATCGACTGCACTGTGACTACGGCTTCAGAGGATAAAAAGGCGGGCTTGTGTCTAAATCTCTCTCACTAGCTGAAATCCTTTTTATCCAAATAACTTTCAAAGTTAACCCTTTCTCGTTCAAATACGGGTTTTTACTTTCCTGTGATTTTTACTCAAGAAAACATTGTGGAAAAAGAAGAAATTGCTTGTCACAAGTAATTTCTCCTTTTTCCAGAATATTTTCGACCACAAAGGTTGGTTTACCGGGTAATTTCAAATGGGATCCAGTTTTCTTTGTCGTCTGCAACCTCTTTCAATTTGGACTATTCTAAAATTTAAAAAAACGGGAAAGGGTTAAGACATTCAAAGGAATAATTAAATGCAAACAGGAAGTTAGTCAACAGTGCAGCATTTAGAGCATATTGGTTTATTTTTTGGAAGCAATGAGGATAAGATTGCTGGTTCAATCACACAAGTCAAATCTCTAAAACATCATCTTCTTTTTCTTACAATAGTCAATTTGAAAAAAAGATGAGGTAATATGATAGAGGCCTGACCATCTGGTAACCCTCTCTGGGGAAAGCAGGGTCATGATTTCATCATATCTTTTTACAGATTTCATGAAATGAGGTTCAATACAAACTATCAAGGCCCTATTCCAATTAGATCTGCAGAAAAGCCAAATTTTTTTTTCTTCAAAGATTCACTTCTTTTAGTTAGCAGTTTTTCATGGATTTCATTTCCTTTGATTATATAAGGGGACTATCTTACAAAAATTCCTGTAAAGTTAGTTCAAAACGGTCTAGGGGTAAGAGGAGATGTTTTGTAAAGAAATTGATGACAGATGTTTGCAGTCTATTTCAATCAACATTTAATCTCATGAGACAAAATTTTAGACTGACCCAACAGCAAAGATGTTGCTGAAAACAATTTTTAGTAAATGAAATTTCTCATTCCCTTGTGTTTTGGGGTAGATATTGTTGATAATGAAGAAATTACTTGTTACTTCTTCATTTACCACAATGTTTTACAAAGCATTTTTCTTCAGGTGCACAAAAAAAGTGGGTTTTATATGTAAGAAATTTAAAAGTAAAGATACCTCAGGTGCCTTCCCTAAATGTTGTGACAAAACAACCAAGTTGATCAAGGTTTCTGCACAGTTACTGTCCTGAAATACATTTGGTATGGTTGTAGCAGATTTCTTTTCTTCTAGACAAAATATAGACAACTAGACATTGTCGCAAAGCAGACTAATACCCCCCAACAGCGCTTTTCCATACACAAGTACTATCTGCCAAAGGGCAGTAATAAAAAAAGGACTTTTTAATTAAAGGGCCATAAATCAGTCAAAATTAAATGGACCATAGCCAAAATAGGATATGCACATGTCTGACTTATACCGGGTCTTTCTGTGAAATTTGAATCAAATCCCTCCAATAGTTGCTGAGAAATTGAATGGACACGATTTTTCACAAAAGGGCCAAAACTCCTCAAAAATCAATGGACCATAACCAAAATGAGTAGGCAACCCTCTGCTTGATACTGATTATACCAGTGAAGTTGCCGAGAAATTGAGCAGACACGGAAAAGCTACAGACAGACAGACCGACCGACAAGCTAATTCCTATATACCCCCCAAACATAGTTTTGGGGGTTTAATAATTTTTATTAGGAGAAATTTTCAAATCTGTATAGTATCGGATCTGAAATACTATGGGAAACAAAGAAATTGCTTATCTAAAGCAACTCCTTCATTTTCCACAATCTTTTCAAAAGCATCTATCTATATAAAAAAGCAGGGTCGTGTTGGAATGGTTTAATCAAATGGCATCTTAATAAAGTTGGTAGACATCCAAAATTGCTGATATTACATGCTGATATTGTAATATAACACTTTAATTGGTAAATTATGTTTTTTTCAAGTTAATTGTCTGTTCCAAATACTTGTGGTGTCTCAAAGACAAACAATAAAATTATCACTGATAAGCTTGGAATGCAAAAACCTCCTTATTTTGAAAATTACTGATATAGGTTTTCAAGTATATAGGTTGTAATTGTGAATAAAATCCTTTACAGAATTGTATTAAAATCTCAAATGTCTGAAAGCAACTGAAACGCTACTTTTGCATTAATTATTTTGAAAATCTATCTTACAACAACTTTGGTTATAAAGGGACAAGCAAGTGATGTAGACTAAGATCAGGCTGCAAACCTGCATAACAGGAATATTCCAGTTCAGACTAGGGTTATTATTTTTATTGAGATATCAATGAAATACTTTGTGTTATTCAATGAAATCCTACCAAACTTCACAAAAACTTCCTTATTTCTAAAATAATGAAAAACTAAAAATGTAGCTAAAAAAAACTCACTTTATCAAGCGCTTCCTGCAGACATGATTCTGCATCATCAAAGCGACCTTGACCCATATATGATGAGGCCTGTCCATTCAAGAGTAAAGGGGTACTAACAAATTTATCTGACAACTCTTGATATATGTAATAGGCATCTTGGAATTTTTCACCTCCCTGCAATCAGTGTAAAACATACAAAATTTGTGGTTTAAATATCTGTATAACAATTTAATCAATTAATGTTTTCAAAATAATTACTTTTGATATATAGCAGTTAAGACAAGAGGACCATGATGGTCCTCAATCACATACCTGAATGTCCTATTGGATAAAAGCAAATTTCCCAAACAAAGTTGAAAAGCCCGAGCCTTAAGGTTTGTCTAAAAAATTCAACATCTTCCTTCTTAGTTTCTCTATAAAAAGTGACAAATTGGTGGATTCAAAATGGGACACAAGGTACATTATTTCAAAAACTGTTGTACTTGTTGGTACTGTTGGTTACCAGACATATCGCATGCAAATTTGGAACACCAAAGTCTCATAGTTCCTCAAAAAAAGATAAAAAAGATCATTTTTTCTTTTTAATCTTTTTTATGCAAAATAGGGTATCCCGCAGCAAAACCTAAAGAAGACCCAATCAACATCATGTCAATAACTTGTGTAGTAAGTAACCAGACAATGACACACACAAAATATGGACATCATGATTTTTCACACAAACACTTTTATTTTTTGTTTATTGTGTAAATTAAGGTAGAATCTGATAAGGCCCAAAAGAGACCTCAGATGAATATTTTAGTAATTTGTCTAGAGGGTCACAAGACAATGTCACATTTAAAGTATTAGCCTTTTGGCCAAATTATTAATGAAAGACTTTTAAAGATTTTCTTCATGTCTAGGGAAAACAGATTTGCTTGTTCTGGGCCACTAAGCCATTAAGTTGGGTTTGACTATATGTGATACATTGTTTGAATTTATCTACAGCTTTATGATTTGCAGTTTCTGAAAAGTACAAGTGTTGTCTGTTAAAGGGTCTATAAAATTCTAAACCAGGTATTTTTTGTCATTTTTGCAACAAGATTTTTTACAATTAGACATAGTTTCCTTTTTGTTCATCACTAATTTTCTCAGTTAGATTTTAGGCTTCACAATACCTGCCTTATTTTTGAACATTTTGAAACATTTTCATAAGAATATTAAAAATTGATAAAATAGTTAGCCAATCAAATGTGCAATAATTGGCTTAGTGTATTAAGAAAAAATGTCGGATAAAGTGTGGAACAAAATTTTGAATCCAACTATGAATATGCATTTTCGATTACCCCCTCCCCCCTTTACCACAATAAGGGTATGTTGATTTTTTATGTCTTTGAAAATGGAGAAAGACACCTGTTAACTTACCACTGACAGATTAAACCAAGCCTGTGCAAGTTGTGTTAAGATACTGTCTTCATCTGTGTCCTGCATTCTCTTCAACTCTTTCCTAAAAAAAAAAAACATACAGGATAATCAACTGGTTATTCTAGATATGAAAAAATATTTCACGAGGATGCGTTGTTAGGCGTTGAAAAAACAAGTGCGCAGCACAAGTTTTTTTAACGCCTATTAACGCATCCTAGTGAAATAATTTTTCATATCTGGAATAACCAGTTAATTATTCTATTTATTATATACCTTATTACTTTATTTTTTTATTAAAATATCGAAACCACTTTTTTTTGAAAGACTCTTTATAATGTCACTGGGTTGGAAAAAAAGTAGTTCCTAAATTACATCAGAGAGTGAAACTGAAAAGTGATATCGTCACTCAAGTGACATTATCAAAATTTATTACACTGAGAAATCCCTAGATTTCACAGCGAGGTATATAATAAAATCAAATAACACCATAAAGATATAGCTTTTCACCCTTTCCCGTACAACCACTGGCTTCATTGCACAAAAGAGTAAGATTTTGTCTAGAATATTATCTCTTCCCATACCATCACTTATTTCATTGCTATCGTCTAATTACCATTTACCATATAATCCCTCATTTTTAAGGCCCAAAAAATTTGTACCGACAAAAAAGGGAGAAAAGAAAACAGGTTTGTTACTACCACTTTCACCTTTTCTTAAAATGGTAGATAGTGCTTAGTCGTTTTTTATTGCATAGTACATTAAATTGTTATCTGCTGTTTCTAAAACTTAAGAATATCAGTCAAGTCATCAGTTGGTGGAACGCTGCGTCAATCAAAGAAACAACTGACCAATCAAATCATTCATGTAGACC
The DNA here is from genome assembly GCA_946902895.1 of Fragum fragum. Taxonomy (NCBI): domain Eukaryota; kingdom Metazoa; phylum Mollusca; class Bivalvia; order Cardiida; family Cardiidae; genus Fragum; species Fragum fragum. Next base: position 67,452,309 of record OX336370.1, on the reverse strand, counting down.
AACAGTGAATTTTGAACTCCAATATTGGCCAACATTTATGCAAAGCATTTTTGTAGCTTAGGCAACTTAAATCTGATAACTGGAGCTTATTCAAGCTGTACTTACAACATTTAGGTTGTCTACCAACCATTTTTTACTTTTTTGTTTTAACCCTTTCCTGTTCAATCCCTGGTTTTAGCGTCCCTGTGATTTTATAGTTGAGATGATATTGTAAAAAGTGAAGAAATGGCTTGTAACAAGCAATTTCTTCTTTTTCACAATATTGTCCACCCTACTGAATGGTTATCTTGCAAATTAAATCAATTTTCAATAGTTGTCTGCAAAACCTTTGAATTTGGACAGGTCTACAATTTTGGGAAACAGGATAGGGTTAAATATATCAAAGTGGGACTTCCTGTCAGAGGTCAGTGGGTTGATTGATTGAATGGGGTTTAACACCTTTTTTAACAGTATTTCAGTCATATCGCGGAGGCTGGAGCACCTCACAATGGATTCCTGGTATTTCTCATACCAGAACTACCACTACATCCTTTCCTAGCCTCCAGCTGCTATCCCGCTTAGGTTTACGATTATCCAACCATTGATGAGAGACAAATGTCTGAAAGAATATCTGCCGCCGTCAGGGATCAAACCCATGACCTCCGTTTATTGAAGATTAGGAGTCTGGTGCGCTACCGACTGCGCTATGACGGGGGCAGAGGTCAGTGGGCGTGGCAAGCAATCTCTAAAATCTCCTGTATCATGGTACTATGGTATATTTTGATAACTACAAGTAAAATGAAGCTTTTCTTTTAATGGTACATGTGTACAAACTCCTGAAACTGCTGCATTTTCTTTTTATTAGAAAACACATCACAAAATTCTAGCAGATATTTTAACCCATTCAAAAGAACAAAATTTAATACTGATTCAATTTGAAAGAAAGGTGCTGACAACAAAACTATGACCAGAGGACCATGATGATCCTATATCATTGCCCTGAGTATGATGACTCAAGGCTTTATGATATTAACAAAATATCAAAGCCCTACATCTAATTATTCTGGAGAAGATTTTTTTTTAAAGATTTTCAATTAAATCCTAGGTTGATTGAAAATCCTACCATTTAGAGCTAATTTCCAGAGTACTTTGAATTATTCTGGTAGAGGGTCAATAGATGATGATTCATACAAAGTATCAAAGCTCTAGGCCTAATGGTTAAGGAGAAGATTTTCAAAGATATCCTTCTTTATTCCTTTCTAAAATCTTAGAATGAACAAGAGCTTATTTTCAGATTATGGTAATTCTACCAAGACTTTTGGTAAAAGGTCAATAGGTTTTAATACATACCAAATAGTAAGGCTCTATGCCTTATGGTTTGGGAGAAGAAGATTTTCAAAGGTTCCCTTCTTTATTCAGAAGCAAAATCAGGGATCACAAAGAAACGGGCTAATTTTCAAGTTCGGTAATTCTTTTGAGTACTTTGGTAAAGGGTCAATAGACATTGATACATACAAAATATTAAAGCTCTAGGCCTAAGATTTTAAAAGATTTCCTTCTTTATTTCTGTGTAAAATCAGAGATCACACAGAAAAGGGCTAATTTTCAAGATTCATTAATTCTTTGAAGTATTTTGGTAGAGGGTCAATAGATGATGATTTATACCAAACATCAAAGCTCCAGGCCTAATGGTTTTGGAGGAGAAGATTTTTTAAGTTTTTTAACTCTGTTGCCATGGCAACCAAAGTTCTTCATGGATTTCAATTCTTTGAACTATTTTGAAATGGCATGACCTAAGGATCATTTCTGTGAAGTTTGGTTGAAATTCTGTTGTTAGTTTAGGAGGAGAAGATTTTTTTGTAATTGTGAATGGATAGAGGGACTGACAGATGGACTGTCAGATGGATGGACGGAAGATGACCGATCACAATAGCTAAACCAGAGCACTGCGTGCTCAGGTGAGCTAAAAAGTTAAGGCTATATGTGGTAGAAATCACTGTGAGAAAGAGAAATACCCCCACAGAGCCTTATAAGTAGACATGCAAAATAAGGCAAAGTGTCTAGGTTCAAAGGGAGATAATTATTCTGCTGAGGGAGTTGAGACTTCAAAACAGTAATGCAAAACTCCAACATGATCAATATTATATATAGAGTTTTCTTACTTTGAAATGAAATTGTAGGTAGAGTTCCTGACACAAAATAATTTGTATTTTTAACATAGACAGACAGACATAGACAGACAGGCTGATTCCAGTAAACCCCAGAAAAATTTGTTTTGCGTTGGTATAACTACAGCTTATTCAAGATTTAGTTATTAGGTTTAGCCTGCCCATCAAGTAGTCAACTTTGGTTTTATTCTTCCAACCATACATTTTTCAAACTAAGGGTGTTCGAATTCCATTAATTTTGTAATACCTGATCAAGGGAAAGAAGTCAAGGCCAGCCATTTGCCCATTAGGCACTTATCAAATCCAGACTGATGGATTTTTCCACCAAGTGATACTTACTTTGCCAAATCAACTCTATCTAGTTTTAGAAGAATCTGTATATTTAGAGCCATGCTGTAAAATAAAATTATTGAAATTATTGTGTATCATTCAAAGTTTTTGGATCATCATTTAAACTCATTCCCATACTACGGCACATTTAGACGCCTCTCATGAAAAACTATTGGGAAAATATTGTGTAAAATGAAGAAACAATTTCTTCATTTTCCACAACATTATCAACCCAGAAAGTTGGAAAAAACCAATTTTCTTGAATATTAAACTGTGGTCTGCATCTCTTCTCAATTTATAAACCAAAGTATTTAATTTCTTTTTTTTTCCAATAAATTTTAGAAAAAAATGTCTGTGATTCATAAAAACAAGAAGAAAGACAATGTCTTAACACATTACTAGACAGGTAAATTCAAGACTTGTCTGAATTGAAAAGAATTGCAGAAGACAATTTAGAGTTTATGAAATTTTAGATTTTTTCAACTTGGATGAAAACATAGTGTAAAAAAAAATTACTTGTGACAAGCAATTTCTTCATTTTACTCCATCTTTTCCCTATTGTTTCTTGAAGGGGGTCAAAAAGTGTCATTGTGTGGGATTTGGTTAAACCTTCTGTTTTGTGTATTATTCCATTACCAGAAGACAACATTTTAGACTGGTCCAATTTTTAGTTAATAACTCTTTTAAAATCAGTGTTTTGGGGTAGAAAACATTGTGAATAATAAAGAAATTTCTTGTAACATGCAATTTCTTAATTTTCAACAATGATTTCTAAAAACTTTTCTCTTGAGGAGGGTAGCAATAATTAGACGATGACGTCACCAGAACATATGAGTATTCAATGTCATGAAATAACATCATTTACCCATACCAACACAGTTGAATTTAAGACTGGTCCAAATTGAAAGAATCTGCAGACAACAATTTCAAGTTAATAGAATTTTGAATTTTTTCATCATTTTGGGTAGAAAACATTGTGGATAATGAAGAAATTGCTTGATACAAGCAATTTCTTCATTTTCCACAATGTTTTCATAAGCTTTTTTCTTGAGGGGCGTAAAAAGGAGGGATTGAGTTGTAATGGGTTAAGGCAGGTTTTCCTGTATAAGGGTCTTATAATGATTGAAAATAAACTGCTGCTAGCTGTACAAATAGTCAGCTGATTTGGTTAGATACACACAGATATAATTTCATCTTAGTTTCAACTATCAAGATTCAAGCCGTTTTATTGCATGAATGCTTTTGTTTTTACATCTATAATTTAATATAAAGTTTAGTCTATCAAAATAGGGCATTCTGATTAGTAAAAAAAATATTTATAATTCCATTAACAAAATTTTGAGCTTCTGCACAAAATAGTCTCATACAAAAAGGTATCAAAAATTGTAAAGTTTTTGCTTTTTGGCTCAATACTATTAAATTATAAGAAATGAAGATAATAACCTAATCACACTTATGTATGAATCCACTTCGCATATTCATACAATGTGATTAGGGTTTTTCGGTTCATACCTACATGAAAACAAAAAATATTCTCTTCATCTCTTAAATGAACAAAGTTTTGAGTGCACAACTATTTTGTGTATGTGCCTGCAAAGTAGATCAATAATATTTTACTCAAAACTAGTAATATACTGCTTCCTGTTGCTTGATGGCATTTAATTCAGAGAAATGCAAAGAATATTTTTGGCTTACATTGAGGTATAAACATAAAAACTTAATTACACTATTGTATGAATCTGCTTCACATATTAAGTTTCTAGGTTCATACCTCAATGAAAACAAAAGATTTTCTCTCCATTTCTTAACACTTTCCTGTTTTGCAAAATTTTAGACTTTTCCAAGTTGAAGGAGTTTGTATACGACCATGAGAATCGGGGACAATTTGAATTGAAACAATCCAATATGGTAGAAAATATTGTGGGAAAAGGAAAAGTTACTTGCTACAAGCAATTTCTTCTTTTTCAACAATAATTTCTCAAGTATAAAATCACAGAGACGTAAAAACCAGGCAATGATTGATTGATTGATTGAATTGGGTTTAACGCCGCTTTTAACAGTATTTCAGTCATATCGCGGCGGCTGGAGCACCTAACAATGGATTCCTGGTATTTCTCACACCAGTACTACCACTACATCCTTTCCTAGCCTCCAGCTGCTATCCCACTTAGGTTTACGATTATCCACCCATTGGTGAGAGACAATTGTCGGAAAGAATATTTGCTGCCGCCGGGGATCGAACCCATGACACCCACGATTGAAGATTAGGAGTCTGGCGCGCTACCGACTGCGCTATGGCGGCGGCTACCAGGCAATGAACAGCAAAGGGCTAGATAAGTAAGTTAAACAATGGAAACTCTTTTGAAATAGGATAAGATTTACCTCCTAAGATGCTAGATATTGGTTATTTGATAGGATATTATGAGTAAATGTAGATATCTTGGATTTTTGTTAGAAACCCTACATATATTTACCCCACAAGACAAAATTTCAGACCATTCCAAATTCAAAGAAGTTGATGACAGATGACAATTTCTAGTTCATTTAACCCTTTACTGTTTTACAATATTTTAGACCTGTCCAAAATAAAAGGTATCACAGACAAAACTTTAAAGTGGATTAAATTGAAAAACATCCATTCAGTAGGGTAGAAAATATTGTAGAAAAAGAAGAAATTGCTGGTTACAAGCAATTTCTTCTTTTCTACAATGTTTTAGCAATTATGAAATCACAGGGATGTAAAAACCAGGGATTGAACAGGAAAGGGTTAATTTTGCCTTTTGAGGTGGAAAACAATGTAGAAAAGGAAGAAATTCATACTAACAAGCCATTTCTTTACTGTTCACAATGTTTTCAAAATCTTTCAGTTTAGTGTCAACTTTGATAGCTTAACAGACAAATTTTGAGGTCTTCTGAGAGTTCAACAAGTCCAAACTGCCGCTGGAGGCTTAACCACTAAATCCATTGAATGCGTACGCCATTAAAAGTACCAGTAGTTCATATTTCAGGAATACTGCAAATTCTGCCACAGCTTGTTATAGCCACATGAATTAACTTTATACAAATTGTAGACAACTCCTTCAAATGCATGCTATTCAACTCCAAGTCAATCACGCTTTTGAAGCATCTCAAGAAAATAGCTTTTGAATACAGTGTGGACAATGAAGAAATTGCTTGTTACAAGCAATTTCTTTATTGTCCACACTGTTTTCGACCCTATAAGGCAAAGGTTTTCTAATTTCCACTAAACATGATAACCTTTGACAAAGAAAATTACTTAATAAAATCATGCTTTGCTAGCTTACAGTAATTTCAGTATTCTGGTTTTCTTGGGGGTATCAAAACGCATCATTGGGTGGGAATGGATTAAACAGCATTCTACTTTATAAGGGGGAGTGCATTGAACTGTAAATAAATGTACATATTATCAACTGGAACAAATTCATTTACCTACCATTCAATGTTATCTGATGAATGTAGAATTCTCAGAGCTGTATCATAATTCTGTAAACAGATAAAAACAACTTTATAACATGTCAGGCCACAGGAGTAAAACAAACCTTTTGACTAGTTTTGATATCCAATGGTTGATGTAACACTAGTTTAACCCATTGCCACACAACAAAATTTTAGACTGGTCCAAATTGAAAGAAGTTGCAGACGGCAATTGAAATTTTATGGAATTTTAGATTTTCTCATCTTTCTGGGGAGAAAAATATTGTGACAAAAGAAAAAGTTGTTTGTCACAAGAATTTCTTCATTTTGCACAATGTTTTCCTAATTGATTTTCTTGAGAGATGTCGAGAGATGTCACTGTTTGAGATTGGGTCAATAACTTTTCAAATGAGCTGAAGTGGGAGCATTTCTTTGTTACTGTGGAAATGATGTTGGTGTCACTTAAAAATTGTGTTATATGCTTTGCAGAATACCATTAATAAGTAAATTCTATAAATTCTATTGAATTATTGCAACTAGATGTGCTTGAGTGCCTGTATTGCTCCACAGGCCTGAATATACTGATTAAGCAAATGATAATTTCAGGAATTCAATAGAAACTGAATTGTCTTTGCCACACCTGGCAAATAAATCTGGTCAGTAAAATCTTTGAATAGTTCTAGAAGCATTCCAAAGTTTTCACTGTTTTACAAGTCAAGTCGGGTTATGTAAAATTCATTTATTAACTAAGATGAAAAGGTACAAGTACATTGTATTTACAAAATTTTTACTGTATACTATAAAGTCATGTTGTTCAACTGATCAAATTATATGAAGGAATCTGACAAAGATTCACCTGAGGATCACTCCTACAATATTTGGATGAAATTCCTCAATAGGTTTCTGAAAAGAAGATTTTCAAAGTTTTCAGGGTTTATTCCATATATTGAAATTATTTCTCCCCTACCAAAAAGCTATGTTATTCATCCAACTAAATTCATTGAAGAAATCTAACAAAGGGCCACCAAAGTATAATTTTGTGAAATTTGGTTGAAATCCATCAAATGGTTTCTGAGGAAAAGATTTTTAAAGTCTTTACTATATACCATTTATGGAAATTAGCCCCACCAATAAAAGCCATATTTTTCATCTAATCAAAATCTGTTGAAGGAATAGGATAAAAAGTCACCCAAGGATTATTCCTGTGAAATATGCTTGAAATCAATTGAATTGTTTCTGAGAAGAAGATTTTTAAAGGTTTCATCATATATTGAAATGAGCCCCACCCATTAGTCATGTTTTTAATACGATCAATTAAGGGGAACCCAAAGATCATTTCTGTAAAATTTTGTAAAACTTTGTTCAAAACTTTCTTAGGAGATGTTTAAAGTAAAAAACTTATGGACAGACTGAAGCAAGACGGACACAGCGCCATGACAATAGCTGGCCAGCTAAAATTGAAGGACATTTAACAAATAGGATATTGAATGTGCATGTTATGAAGAAATATGGAATTTATTAAACTTATCATCCTTAAGCAGGTAAATCTAGGTAAAGCCATGTTTTTTTTTACTTATAGATGACTTGTTTTCTACACTCATCATCTTGTAATTAGAAATCTCGAACTTCAGGATAAGTTGAGCTCATATTCAAGCTTGAACTTTATCCATTCTGCATTTCATACAAACTGAATGCAATTCCTGTTATGTAAAGATGTTTTTTTAATCAAATTCCAAATTTCACATAGAAATATACCTGTTAAGCTGACAATATGACTAATCAAGACGGCTTGAAGAGGCAATTATTATCCTGATTAACAAACTTTTGACACAATATTAGACGAAATTAGATGTGGATAATTTTCTGAGGTGTGAAAATCTTGATACAACAGACACAATTTTTTTACCCTGAACTTTTGTTATCTCTAGCTATTTGTCATTACCAGCAAAAATCAAGATAATAAGTGTCTACTGGAACTTCAAACATTATTGAACCTAGACAAACTGCATGATCTGATCGGTGTCTACACTTAATGGTTGAAGTAGATTTCATTCTACAAAATGGCTTTATGCATTGTACATTCATTTTTCAAATCATCCTTAGTTAACAATGTTTCAGAAACGGAATCAAGAGTAATCAATCAAATTATAAGAACTTGTTTCTGAACTGATATCAAATCAATAGGTTTTCACCAATGGTAAACCCATTTCTAGACAGCAAAATTTTAGACCGATCCAAAGAGAAACAAAAAGCAGACTACAATTTAAAGTTTATGAAAAAGCAGAAAATGTATGAAATGAAAAAAATTCATTCACGCAATATTTTCCCAATGCTTTTTCATGAGGGGCCCAAAAAGCAACATTGTGTGGGAATGGGTTTACCAGTACGTCTGTACCTGTTCCTGAAAGTAGACTGAAGCTGCCATCAACATGAAGGTATTATTGGAGGCGTCCACACTGGAGGACATTTTACTGTCAAGGTCTCTCACAATCTTATCCCTGTCAACAGAAAAATGGTGATCACCAATGTTGATCAAAATATTAATTAACCCTTTCCTGTTTTACAAAATTTTAGACCCTCAAAGGTTTTGCAGATGTTTATTCTAAAGTGTTTTAATTTGAAAAATAACCATTCAGGAGGGCAGAAAACAATGTGTAAAAAGAAGAAATTTACAAATTTTTACAAGCAATTTTTTTTTCTCTTTCTACACTATTTTCTCAATCATTAAAACATGGGGACAAAAAAAAACCTAAAACAAGAGGACCATGATGGTCCTAAATTGCTCCCCTGAGTATGATGGTTCATGGCTCTATGATATAAACAAAATAGCAAAGCCCTCTGTCTAATTATTTTGGAGAAGATGTCTAAGGATTCCTCTTTTAATCCTAGGTATATTGATGATCCCACCAAATAGCACTAATTTCCTGAATATGGTAATGCTTTGAAGTATAGACAGGTTTCTCCCCAGGCCCATATGGCGTATCGGCCCCGATACGCCTTCATTAATTAAGAGAGTTGGCCGATACGCCTTCAGATCGCCGATACGCTTACATTTGGTAACCGATACCGCTTAATTTCCAGCTGAAGAAAGGGTCAAGCAAACCATTAAAATTGGTTGCAGAAGTGCGGACACGACAGGCTCTTTATCTATAGTGTTGTATACCACATGTTACATAACATCTCTATTGAAAAGACCCCTACACTCTTACTAATTGGTGATTATCGATTTTTTTCTCGCGTTTCCCGCTGGTACCTCGCTGTCAGTCACCAAGCCTGATTGGTACCAATATGTAAACAATGAATTCAAAATGGCGACCCGGTTTCGGAAAATTGCTACTCCGGCTGAGATTGGTCCAGCTAAAAGTAAAGGATACTGTTATTTGATGTGACAACTTTCAAACTAAAGCCATAGTGGTTTAAAATTTAATTTTTTGAAGGAAAGATTAATTGGGTCAGTTTATTTCAAACATTGATCGCTGAAAACATACCCTTTTCGCGATCTTTTTTCCTTATGAGAATTTGCCAAAATAATAGAGACAGATTTGTATAGACGCCATCCTAGTCATACTTAGCTCTTGTTTTCAACTCAGTTTAATGATTACACACATGTATCTTCTGGAATAAGTCCATATATTTTTTATCCAACACGGAGGGCATTATCTCAAACATTCGTACCCTGGTTTGTTCAACCCATTTTTCAATAAATTTGTTTTAAAAGTTTGATGAAAAATATTATTATACTTTTAGTAATCATCTATTAACATCTCATCCTCTCATGTCTTTTACCCAAATAGAAATAATACCCCCATAAAAATCAAAGTGCTGAAAGCATTTCAAGAAAAGAATGCCTTAGACCAATTAGGGATTTCTTTTTATAAAAAGTAATGGTTTGATAATTATTTAGAATCAGGAAAAGATAATTCACTATATAATATTTGGAAAACAAAAACCTCTTTTGAAAATCAAAGTGCTGAAATCACTTAAAGAAGATAAGAGTAAAGACACTTGTTTTATAAATTTGATCAAGTTTCATGTTATAATTTGAGAATTAAGGTTAAGATTTGGCTGCTGATATATTATACATCTTTCATTTACTTATAGAAATCAAATAGCTGAAAGTACTGTTAGAAGAATAGTTATAGTGTCAGACAGCCAAAGGCTTCTGAATGGGCAAATAATGAGCATTTCAAAATTTACACAGAGAATCTAATGGAGCTCTTTAAGATGCAAAATTTGAAAATGAAACCAGGTATTTCACACATGAACCATATAAATACATTTTTGAAATTACTGATAATAATTTCTATTTTTTTCTGATGAAGGGCATTTTTTGTCAATCCAACACTCCATGCTTTTTTAAAGAGTCCTCAAGGATATGACTTTTGGACAGACTTGATAAAATGGCCAAGCATGAAAAGCTAATCCTATCTGATAGACAAGCAGTTGACACTTTTTTTTACTCATTCCTTTGAGACTTTGGGGTATATTCTTTCATTATCTTTCCTTTTCACATCCTTTTTTTATCAGACAATTTAGTGCCCTTTCTAACAAATAGGATAAAGAGTTGAAATAAGCTGAGTAATGTCACAATTGGTTGGTATCAAAATAAGCCTCAGAGTACACAAATAATAATTAAAAAGTTGAAGAATATTACTAGTATTCAAGAATAATTCTCAATAAAACAACAAGATGTCAATAATCAAGCTAAAAAGCCTTTTTAATGACCTTTATTATGTATAGTCAAGATGGTAACAGACAACACACCGCGCATTTGCCACTAAGCCTTCAAAAATTTCTGGGGAGAACCCTGATAGACATCAATACATACCAAGTATAAAAGCTATAAGCCTAATGGTTTAGGAGAAGAAGGTTTTTGAAACATATCATTATTTATTCCTACCTAAAATTAGGGATTGCACAGAAAAGGGCTATTTTTTTTAAATAATTTGGTAGAGGGTCAATGGCTGATGATATGTACCAAATATCAAAGCTCTAAGCTTTATGGTTTGGGAGAGGAAGATTTTCAAAGATTTCCTTCTTTATTCCTTTGTAAAATCAGGGATCATTAAGAAAAGGGCTATTTTTCAAAGTATGATAATTCTTTGAAGTATTTTGGTAGACAGTCAATATATGATGATATGTACCAAATATTAAAGCTCTAGGCCCTATGGTTTGGGAGAAGAAGATTTTTAAAGATTTCCTTCTTTTATTCTATGTAAAATCAGGGATTGCCAAGAAGAGGGCTAATTTTCAGAATAAGGTAATTCTTTGAAGTATTTTTGTAGAGGGTCAATAAATGATGATGTATACCAAATATCAAAGCTCTAGGCCTTATGGTATGGGGCAAGAAGACTTTTAAAGATTTCCTTATTCATTTCTATGTAAATCAGGGATCACATAGAAAATGGCTAATATTCAGAATAAGGTAATTCTTTGAAGTATTTTGGTACACGGTCAATAGATGATGATTTGTACCAAATATCAAAGGTCTAGGCCTTATGGTTTGGGAGAAGAAGATTTTTAAAAATTTCCTTCTTTATTTCTATGTAAAATCAGGGATCATTAAGAAGAGGGCTAATTTACAGAATACGGTCATTCTTTGAAGTATTTTGGTAGAGGGTCAATAGATGAAGATATGTACCAAATATCAAAGCCCTAGGCATTATGGTTTGGGACAAGAAGATTTTTAAAGATTTCCTTCTTTTATTCTATGTAAAATCAGGGATTGCCCAGAAGAGGGCTAATTTTCAGAATACAGTAATTCTTTGAAGTAGTTTGGAAGAGGATTAGTAGATGATGATGTATGATAAATATCAAAGCTCTAGGCCTTATGGTTTGGGAGAAGAAGATTTTTAAAGATATCCTTCTTTATTTCTATGTAAAATCAGGGATCATTAAGAAAAGGGCTAATTTTCAGAATAAGGTAATTCTTTGAAGTATTTTGGTAGAGGGTCAATAGATGATGATTTGTACCAAATATCTAAGCTCTAGGCCTTACCGTTTGAGAGGAAAAGATTTTTTAAGTTTTTCACTCCATTGCCATGGCAACCAGAGTTCTTCATGGATTTCAATTCTTTGAAGTATTTTGAAAGAGTATGACCTAAGGATCATTTTCTGTAAAGTTTTGTTGAAATTCCATGGTTAGTTTAGGAGGAGAAGACTTTTTTGTGAACGGACGGACGACAACGGACAATGACCGATCACAATAGCTCCCCAAGAGCACTTCGTGCTCAGGTGAGTTAAAAACAGGGACTACTGGGTACAAAGGAAAGGGATAAACAATTAAATAATTCATTTAGACCAACAGAAAATGTTGACCTCGGACATTTTTGTCTTCTAAATTTCAATTTGTAGGTGGCTTAAATGTTGTAACTACAGTTTTTTTCAATCAGTGGTAAAGATATTTTGGTAACCGACTAATATTGCTATATGTTTCAGGTTTCTGAAAATATATCAAGCAAACTAAGCTGTATCAGGGCCTTCCTTGGGTTGATTTTTCTTTGCGCCATCACTTTTGCCAAATTGAAAAAACTGGAGCCATATACAACGCCAAGAAGCCAAATGAGAGGCCAAATTTTTTTGCTGAGTTTCATACCACTGAAATCTGCAGAGCTCTGAGACTATCAACTGCAAAAAAAAAATCCAACACACACATGCATAAAAAAACTTAATAATTGAATGTGTAATCATTCTTGTCCATTTGAATTCAATCAGAGAAAACATAATTTTTCAAGCAATTTCAGGATATTTCTCTAAAATTTGTTTCCTACCCATAGTACCCCACTCACCCTCAGAGAATCGCAAAAAGGTTTTTCTGTTACTGTTTTGAAACCTATCAATCATCGAATCGATCAAATTTATAAAGTGAAATGGAGATCAAATGACGTTAGTTTTTGTTGAAAATTTCTTTTCCTTAACTTTTTATCCAAAGTGATTTTAAGACTGGTGATTTACTTTAACGGAGATCAATTAATTGCGTTTTTCTATCAATCAGTTACCCAATAAATATCCCTCTGTTGATGAAAAAACACTGCTGACATCATAAGAATGTTGGGTCTGACCATTCTTCACTAAGGAAGCTTAGGGTTGTGACGTACATCAAAGAGACCGACAAGACAGCCTTGAGAGGGTTTCCTGCGTTGCACAAATTCCCAAGATTGGTAATTGGACTCGGATTTTTGCATGAGAATTGGTCATTGGTATATTTTAGTCTATTTTTTGTTTGACATGTATTCTGGATTTATTGTTAACCCACTAAAGTAAGATTTTCTGATATTGATTTTGTTGAATTTGATTAATGAAGCATACACTGTCATTTAAGAAGTCTATTTCGATAATGGTCAGAAAATGTCACCTGTATTGTAGGTTATACATTAGATTAGTGTTTGTCCCACTTTGTTTATTAACTGACTTGCATGTTTTATTGAAATTCGCCACAATTATCACCATTTTAACACCTAGACTATGATAATCTACTTTGATTGCAGTCTGATACAGACTTTTGGTGCATATTGATTATTAAACATTGTTTTTGTATCAAAAGAATGCAATCTGACTAATATCTGGAGCCTTGAACGATTGGTTAGTAGCAATATATAATCATTGAATATCAGTTGTCATGGTAGGCCCTCAGACACTTACTGTTGACTGTCACTAGATAAATATTGCGCAAACATCCTAACAGCCTGTAGCTCTGAATCTGCCCCACCTTTGATCTCATCTAGAACTACACCATACTTCTTTTGTGCAATATAGGCTCTGTATAATAGAACATCTTTTTCTGTTCTCGCTTCAGGATTTGACAACTGAAATAACACAGAATTCCACAAGTGATTTCTATTTCAAAATGTCACATATCACTACTTTTTCATCTAATCCATCATTATGGGTATCAGGGTTAAAATAGCCAGAGGTTCTTGTATCATAGATTAAAAAGTCAGTGGCATACATCTAAACCCTTTCTTGTTTAGCTAAAAGTTCTGACCTTTCCAAATTCAAAGGTTTTGCAGACAAAAGATTAAAGCAGATTTAAACTGAAAATAACCATTCAGAAGGACAGATAACATTATGGAAGAAATATGCTTTTTCACAATGTTTCTCAATTATGAAATCAGAGATGTAAAAACCAGGAAACAGTTAAGGACAACAAAACTTTACCAATATATAGCATGGTGAATTTCAAAACAAGTTTGATACCTTTAACTTGTGTACAAGTTTAAATCTCATACTTCAGTACTTTTAATTTGTTAAAACTAAGCTGGTCCCATGCGTTAAACTTTTCATCCGAAATACACATAAATCCGATTATATAGCTACTTAGTCAAAATACTCACCCTTATCTTTTGAGCCTCGTTTATGCACTGCTGATAATTCCCAATGTAAAATGCAGTTCTTATCTCAAAAAGTTCGTCTATCGCATCCTTGTCCGCCATGTTTACTCGATAATTGTTGATGTAAGAACGACCGGTGAGCTGTCAAATTTGCTTGCGTGGCCCGAATGTTTTGGTAGGTGCGCTTGGTTACATGGAAAATGAGTTTAATCGAACAAAGTTTTTCATTGCCTGTTTGGCCAAATATATTAAGCCTTGGTGAAGGGGTGTGTTGTGGCAAGTCGCAGATTCTCTTCACGGTATCTGCTGCTCGTGAAACTTTTCAAAGCGTTAATCAAAGTTGCTCTCGTGATTGTTTTTCCCATAGATATTTCCTTAAATATTATCTCCGAACTGTCAACAAGCGTCATTGTGCGGTATTGGTTTCGAACAGGCTCTATGCTTCATATATATGTTCAATGTAAGCAATGAAACAAGATACCTGTCTCAGGGCAAAAAAACCCCATTTATGTGAAGCATTTTTTGTTGTTTTGGAAATTCAAACATCACGACTAAAGCTGAAGTTACGACGTTTAAGTCGCCAACCAACATCTTAAATCTTTTTTTACGTGTTACTGGTATAATAACCCCGTTTATAATGGAAGAGGAATTTCGTGTTGGAGCTCAATGGGCGGAACCAGCCATCCATTTATTGACCAATCGCTGCTGTCAAAATTAACCAGTCGACCAATGAAATCATTCATCTAGATCAGAATTAAGTTTTGAACTCCAACATTTTTCGCCATTTTGTTAACCTTTTTTGTTCGTTTCGCGACATAAACGTCGTAACTACAGCTTATTCAAGCTATAGTAACGACGTTTAGGTCGCCAACCAACCATTTTGCCTTTTTATTAAATGCAACTAGTCATAAACTCCGCAAAATAACGCCGTTTAAAATTGGAGTGCTACCTGTTCGAGTCAATGGGCGGGGCTAACGGAGTGAGTTGGTGGGGCCAGCGATTGGTCAATTGTTTGCTCGTCATAATAAGGTTAAAGGTCACGTTGAACGATCTGTCAGTTACATCACTCAGCAAAGTTCACCTTTGAGCACACATGTGTCACAAGTTCTTGGATATAACCAATATTCCGTTAAAGCAATGAAATGTCGTCCAATGAATACAACCATTGACAACAGCTTTTGAACCCATTGCCATTGCTGATATGTGAAGAGGACTAAAGAAAGATATTTTAGTTCATAAGTTTGCAAATAGCAATTTTTTTAAAAACATATATTACAATATATACAGAGATTTCTATAAACAACACAAAAAATTTGTTGCATGAAACGTGTTTAAAATTTTTACAGCAAATGATCGGACAAAATACAAGAGATACATGGATTAACAGAAGAACTTGTCATTTACGTGAACATAAATTAATTTCTTCGAGAAGATGAATAATACGAATATTTCGTCAAATTGCAAAACAGACTTTTATCTATTTGCCATAATGTTTGTGAATTTCTTAACGATAGCCAAGTACAATTGTAACCTTTTAGATATTAGGTTCTAGGATCTGAGTATTTCAGGCAAAATAGTATAAAGTGGAATTCATTCTTTACCGCGTTTTTATTACAATATTTATAGGTTCTATCTTTCCTTTCGATGTTTCAGCATCGACCATATTCAATTTACAAATTGTAAGACGAAACTCTAAATCTAGTAAGTGCACATCCAATCTTTTTATTTTGTATAAAGTCGAGGTTACTTCGAAAAGCAAAATTATGTTTTAAAGATGGAATATGTTTCAAGTCGATTTGAATTATTAATAGCTGAATACCACTGCTAGTAGTATATGTCTATTAACCTTTGTTGTATCAAATTGTTTTGTATGGTAAATTGTTTTATTCCAAATGAAATGTAGACCACATTCGTCTATGATACATTTTATTTGGTAAGTTCATTTACATTTATTATAGTTCAGGCCGATTTCTACGTCTTTATACTGCATATATAACATAAGTATTGAACAACAACGATTTTCGCTTAGAAGTAATATATTACCTGAAACCATTGTTTCAGAAAGACTGATTCAATTTCCGGTGACGGATGATGCCCCCCCCGCCAGACTTCTTCAGCATGATCTTTGACAAGTTACAGTAAACTGTCAAACAGTTTTGATTTATGTTAAAAAAGGTAAATCAATTTGGTTGAAAATGTGAAAATGACAAATAACCTATATTGGGAAAATGATGCGCGTTGTGCGATATCGGAATGTGTTCTATTCCACTTACCATTTTATAGAGATTAACTCCTAGGTATTTGATGAATTTGACTATTTCTAGTTTTGTATTATATAAATAATCAAAGTGCCGTAGGCACTGTAATAGGTCGTCACTTAGAAATTGGACATATCGTTGCATTCCGACTTTAGAATTAGGGTAAAACAACTTTAAATTCTATTTCTTTCACAACACGTAGGTCCTATCCTAGTGTACGATATTTGCGTGAATGTTAGTTAGAATTGATATTATTTTACACGAACGTATGACCTTGATGCAACCTTGGTACCGACAAATTAGCAACTTTTTGTGAAAACTAGATTTTTAAAAATTCTCGATTGTTATATAGTCATGGTTAGATCATCCCTGCAAGCTTTTTTATAAAGCCAAAACAGAAAAATTATGGAAATATGATAACTTAAGTTTAAGAGCAAATGCTGACAGCAGGTTCATGAAATTTCAAAACCCTCTCTTTTTCTGGGCTGGAATTAACAAATTCCTAAACAGCGCTGATTATAATCAAAGGAAAAATCAATTGATACTATTCTTTGGGCGAATTGTTTAGACAGCTTGAAAGCATAATAATCAAATTTGCTCTCCAGCAGAACTTTCAGTACCTTGATTAACTTAGGGCTGAAAAATAACTGAGTAGCAGTATCATCTATGTTTACACCTCGATATGATTGAAAGAATGGGTTGGTTAGACGCGTTCATCCTTGAAGTATGCATCTTTAAAGCGTGTGACCGTCCAGTTTTCCTTTACTCCTTTTGATAATTCTTAACTTGTTAAATGAAATGATTTTTCTTCTGTTTTCCCGTCAGAATATACGTCCAGTGGGCTAAAGGCAGTTTTGGTAAATTGCAGCGACACAATCTCGAGTTTATGGTTATATAAATTGGTCTATGACCAATTAAAAATCGTAATTCATATGTTGGCCCTTTTCAAAAATCATTATTTAGTCTTTTTCACATTTAGGCTTAGTTTCCAAGTGTTCCAATGTTGTTCAATGTCATTAAGTATGGATTGTAGAGATATCGGATATTACGTAAATAACGTCGCGTCCTCAGCAAACAGCAATAAAAATAACAGTAGTTCACTAATAGATATTAGTTGAAACATATCTTATTACCATAATTATACATGTATATACAAAAATCTGGTACTTTTGAATTGAAACAACTTGCAGGTAAAAGGATTTGGCCACAAGTTGTCGTAACTTAGATTTGGCAATCACCTAAAGATTCGGCCATCCCCTAAGGTTTGGCAATCCCCTAAGATTTAATAGATATAATGTCATGTAAATTGTTTTATGCTGATTAAATAATTTAGGTAAAATAAACATAAAATACTACTTGAGGGATCACCCTGCTTTACGCCAATATGTGAAAATATCTGATCTGTATCGCACATAGGATTTTACTATGTCGTACATAGCTTTCATTGACTGCTGACTTGTTCATTCATTTTTTATTTTTTTTAGTAATGATCTGTTGGTTTTGCCAAACGTTTCCCTATTGCAAGAAAGCAACAAATAATTTCTTATTATTCGAAAGTATTTTATTAAAGTGGCATGCAAAATAGAAAGACGGTCTACAGTGGATTTACTTTTTTGAAATCTATATTAGTTTTATATAATTTTCTTATGCTTGTATAATTTGGAATGGATTTTTGAAATCATATCATTAAAATAATGCCTGTAAAGTTTTTGTCTCTAGGTTACCACCTTCATATATAGGAATAATGATTCATTCTTCCTTTTTTTATTTTTGGATAGACTCTATTATTATAAATATGATTATATGATGATGACAAAAATGGACAAATTATGTCGAAAGAATGTTTAATATTTCAGCTACAAGTTCATCAGTACCGACACTGGGTTCTATGAAATACACCATATTACAAGAATATCAAAAGTATCAAAAGAACCTTTCCGAAATTGAAAATACTTTCAAAATCTAACCAAAATGAGAATTATGATAACACTGTTCCAATGAGAATATCTTTGTGAGCAGCATTTCACCTACAAACAGATGTTTTGACATTCAAATCCAACCATTGATAAGGGAAAAAGGTAAACTGTCTAAATTCTGTCAAACAAAACAAAATTTTGCGATTTGTTCTAAGCGCATCTGCCATTTCATTCTCGTGGAATTATGTAAACACACGTCATGTGGGTCAACAATAGAGCAATAACCCATCTTTGGACCAGATACCATATAGATTAGGTAGTAAACCAAAAGAGAATGATCTTGGAGGCCCTACAAAGTGGGGGCGCGGAAGAACGTCATTATGTAACGACGTAATCGCTAATTGACCAATCGCGACTGTCAATCAAAATACAGTCGACCAATGAAATTATCAATTTAGACCAAAAGCGAGTTTTCAACTCCGACATTGGCCGCCTTTTTGTTAACCCTTTTTGTTGGATTGATGACTTAAAAGTCATAACTACAGCTTTTTCAAGTTGTAGTCACGACGTTTAAGTCGCCACTTGTGTATATTTGAAAGTATCACTAGGAATTATTCACAGACACGGGCGTCTCCGCTTATATGATTGTCACATGACCTTCAGCCGTGACCTTGTGTTTCGGAGTATCGAACAGAACTTTACATATGAAACTAGTATTCATCAAGGGATTTAGCTGTGCTAAGTTATTTTGAAATGCATCCATATATGTAGAAGATATACCTGGAAAAGAAATAGACACACACAAGCGCACACACATGCGCACGCGCCAAGGCGCACTCACAGACGGACAGAGGTAACTTTATATGCCTATCGACATTACATGTCGGGGGTATAATAAGATACACGTTAAGGGATATAATCTAGGTTTCTACTACCCAGATCACGGTATGATTTAATTCTTGACAATTTCACCGGCAGGAACGAGCGCTTTCTTCGAACACATATTAACCCTTACAAGAAGTCTAAACCTTCGAGGATTTCAGCCGATCAACACTATTCTCCTTTTCGTATCGGAATTGACTGATCGCTGGCCACGCCCTCTGACCTCCCATAACAGATTCTACCTAATTATAAAACGGTCTAAATTTGCAAAATATTTGGTAAGTAACATGCAACAAATTGCCAGTAACATGTAAAAAATGGCTAGTAATATGTAACAAATGGCCAGTTACATGTAACAAATGGCTGGTAACATATAACAAACTGCCAGTAACATGTAACAAATGGCTAGTAACATGTAACAATTTGCCAGTGACGTGTATGGCTAGTAACATGTTAAATAACAGTGAAGTGGTTATGTAGATTGTATGTAAAACTTGATGTTCTGGGTTGATTAATTGAATGGCGTTTAACGCCGCTTTTAACAGTATTCCAGTTACATTGCGGCGGTTGGAGCACCTAACAATGGGCTCCTGGTATTTCTCACACCAGTACAACCATTACATCCTTTCCTAGCCTCCAGATGCTATCCCACTTAGGTTTACCGTTATCCACCCATTGGTGAGAGACAAATGGCGGAAAGAATATGTGCCGCCGCCGGGGATCGAACGTATGACATCCCATTAATGAAGATTAGGAGTCTAATGCGCTACTGACTGCGCTATGCCGGCGTCTCTGCCCTAGGTGGATCCTTATCATTAGGTACCATGCCAAATATCATTACTCTAGGCTTCTTTGTTTCCATGAAAGAATGGAGTAGACCTGAACAGAGCGTAAATTAAATATTCTTTTCTCGGGGGGGGAGGGGGCTTTTTTGTCCCCGAGAAGAACTAGTTTTCTTTGTTTCTGTGTAAAATAGGGTATGCTAGGGTAGAGTCAAAATATGACCTATTGGGTATCATAGAAACAAACTTGATAAAATTTGTTCCAGACAGCGTTGGGCGTTTTGGCTAATGAGCAAAATAATTAAATACACCCCCAGTTATTTGCTGCCATATTAACCAAAGTTAAAGAAGAATGTTAATTTTTTATTATATTCATGACTGATCGCCCACCCACCCTCGCCCACTGACTCCAATATCCTCGCTCACTGACTCCAATATCCTCGCTCACTGACTCCAATATCCTCGCCCACTGACTCCAATATCCTCGCCCACTGACTCCAATATCCTCGCTCACTGACTCCAATATCCTCGCTCACTGACTCCAATATCCTCGCCCACTGACTCCAATATCCTCGCTCACTGACTCCGACAGGAAGTGCCGCTTCGATACTCAATGGTGTTATTTTACAAAATTTACAGCCTAAACCGTGTAAAAAAGTAAAATGGTTGGTTAGTGACGTAAACGTCGTCACTACAGCATAAATCAGCTGTAGTTACGACGCTTAAGTCGTCAAAACAAAAAATACTTCACATAAATGTCGGCTTATGTCGGATTTCAAAGTCCACTTCCGATCTAAATTGATTATTTGATTAGTCGATCGTCTATTTGATTGACAGCCGAGATTGTCTAAATAGCCAACTTGTTCAGAAGAAGATTAAGTTTGAACCTATTGACAGACGCACGTCGAAGACAACCTACGGTCACGGACGCAGCAGACATGAGGTGATAACGATGGCTTATCCTGTGTCAGGTGAGCTCATAAAGAAAATAAGAAGAAATATTTCTCTTAACTATGTATTACCCCCACGTTACCAAGAATCAAAAACTCTGGTAGCGTCCCATCTCATACAAGTCAGCCGCTCTTACCACGCGAAACCGTTCATATGATATTGACGAGAGCTCGGACAATAAACTACTGTAAAAACTGAATGGAATAAGACTTAGATGTTTTTTTCTTCGACATTTGTGTCAATGAGTTTTTTTAGGTTGACGACTTAAATGTCGTAGCTACAACTCATTAAAGCTGTTAATTCGGCGTTTAAATCACCAACCAACGATTCTAGACTCTGGCTATATATATATATTTCAAATAATGTCATATATTTTTCCAAAATAATGTCATATTTTTTTTAAAAAATGATGTCTTATATAAAGAATTGTCTAACTGTCTTGTCAGAGGTACTGTAGGTCCTGTAGTTGCGATGTTTTTCGGTCGCCATCCAACGATTCGCGATTTCTTTATGTTTCCGATTATAAATTATATAAACCAACATCGAATTGGCATGTCGTTTATTATACAATTAAAAACTAATATAACAAAAAACCGCCAGTGTTCAAACCCAAACTTTACTTGTGGGTAACTCTTGGTGTACAAGTAACCGAGTAATAGTAATAATGACGAATTTCGTCCCCTTAGACCGTATTTGACCTATTCCCACTCAGTGACGCTTTTAGACGCCCCAAGGGAAAAAAAATTGGAAAACATTGAGGAAAATGAAGAAATTGCTTGTTACAAGCAATTTCTTCATTTTCCACAAAGTTTTCTACACAGAAATTTGAATAAATCCAAAAAATCATAAACTTTCAACGTCTTTCAATTTTGGCAAGTCTAAAATTATGCCGTCTGGTAACGGGTTAAGGCAGGTAGCTTTAATATTTTACTTGTTGTATCGTCTAGTTGCCCGGCACAAAGATACTTATCATAAAAATTTCTATCGTTAATACATACATGGTGCGTGGATAAAACCGTGCACACAGAAAATTGAATCCGTACTACGGTTCTATATAGAATAAAGTTAGAAGAGTGATGCCATACTGAGACAGGTGCTATAAGGAATGTTCATAAGTGTAGGAAATGTTGGTTGGGTTTAAGCCGATTTCCAAATCATCAAAATGTTAAGTGGGTTTATAAGAAATGCAGTTAGTTGAGTCCGAAAGTTTCCTGAAATATAGAATGTTACTTCGCAGCAAGTACCCAATACAAGGTGTCGGGTCAATACTATAGCATAATATTCCTTATTCATCACACTGTAATGTGAGAGACGGATTTCACATTGAATTTAAGAAGAATGAAACTTGCATGTCTTCTATGTAGTATCATTTAAGAATTAACCCCGGGATCAGAAAGCATTCTGTCATCAGACTTACTAAAAATGACATAACTAACTAAAAATTGATACATTGTACAAGGAAAACTTAATTTAGTACTACAGCATGAGTGTATGTAACGACATTCCCTTTTCAGTTAATGATGCAACATCCTTATCAAGTTTCAAAGTTAGTTTAACCCATTACCAGGCGGCAAGATTTTAGACTGGTCGAAATTAAAAGGAGTTGCATACGATAATTCAAAGGTTATGAAACTTTTATTTTTTTTAAACTTTGGGCAAGAAACGTTGTGGATAATGAAGAAATTACTTGTAATAAGCAATTTCTTCATTTTCAATAATGCTTTCGAAGGTTTTATTCTTTGGAGTGTCTAAAGGCGTCACTGTGTGAGAATGGGTTTAACAATATTTGCTATTGAAGCAAATTTAAAGTCTCACCAGAAAATATCTAAGTAATTAACCTAGAAAGTGTATCTGTCAGTAGATTTACCAGTCCTTATCATATACTGTGTATTGTTCTCTCTTTCTTTTGTTCTTGTTTTTAATCAAACTCTATATGCTTGTCTGTATCATTTAAACATAATCATTTCAATCATTACAGAAATCATTTTCACAATAGCTAAGGCAATATTTGTAAAAACAGACAATTCAGTATTTTAATTTGAAAATGTCCTTATACTCTACTTTCATGAAATAAAGCTATTATTATTATCATCATTGTTATTATTATCAGCATTCCGTTTGACTAGGAGTATTATTTTATTAACCCTCTCCTGTTTAGAAAAAGTTTTTACCTGTCCAAATCAAAAGGCTTGCAGACCACAAGTTACGGTTATGGTATTTGAAAAATGAATACTCGGTAGGATAGAAACTATTGTGGAAAAAGAAGAAATTGCTTGTTACAAGCAACTTCTTCTTTCCACACAATGCATGCTCAAGTATTGAATAACAGAGACGTAAAAAACCAGGGATTTGGCAGGAAAAGGTTAATCCTTCTATGACAGTATAATGATTCTCTTTACGATGATCCTTAATCCGAATTCGCCTGTTAGTGTCACCTTTGGAACCCGATTTAAACTTAGAGATAAAGTCGGAAACATTAGATTACATTCTTATAGGAGTAGTTAGGCTGAGAACGGCGATATTTATCATATATTGTTCCTCTAGAATTCTACGATTCTGTCATTAGTCAAGAACAGAATATATCAATGTTTATAAAAACACTTTATTGTGAAGTGCCAGATTTCTGGGAGCATAAACTAAGAAGGTAAGTTTTGAAACAAAAAACATGGCAAAAGATATTCTCCACTAATTCAACGTTTCATTGGAGAAAGACCTAAATATTAGTATAGGCAAAGCAAAGCTTCGTTATTTTGAAATGTAACTAATAAAAAAAGATGTGTTTTTTTTTTAAATCTGATAAAGCGAGGCAAAATTCATATTTCCATCATTCCGACCATATATGTTGTTCGGCAGAGCATTCAGCACGAAAACAAAAACCATTCTCTTCATTTCTTATGATTTAATGACTCTACTTAGTGCGCAAGCATGCAAAAAAGATGCGTGTTCAAATTTTGTTCATGGAGGTATGAAAATTTTTATCGGCCAATCAGAAAGCTCGTTTTTGATAGACGGAACAAAAAATCAAATTCTTGTCAAATTAGGCGTACAACAAGATCGATCTCCGAGTTATTCTTTTCTGTTCCGAAAGTTGTTTCAGACAAAGTTTCATCGTTCGTGCATGAGCAAAATGTCGCAACTATAGCGTTGATAGAGCATTTTGTTGGCTAACTGACGTTTTTCTAACGTAAAACCTTAATTTTGACTTATAGATTGATATGATATGAAGCTATGCGTTAAGTCTTTTTGATTTATCTGAAGAAAAAAGCCGAAAAAGCTGTTATATAATTTCTTGTCATGTAAGATTTTCCCATAAAGAAACAACAACAACAATATATTGAAACGACTGGTCTCATGAAACATTTTCCAAACTATGTATTGCTCTGAGAAGTCCAAATGCTTTGGTCCAGCTCATTTCCTTTTCTGGTTTACTGGTTTGTCTATCTAAAGCCGGTAAGGAACGTGAAGATCTAGAGGACGACGGTTTCAGTGGTGACAACAATGTTGAACTCGATTTTGGATAGGAGTCTAAGCGCATACGTTCTGACAAGCGTTCATTATTATCCGCTTTTATCTTTGAAACTTTGTTAGACAGAGCTGACATACTCAAGTCACGTGACTGTAATTTTCTGGGGGTAGGTGTCTCTGATTGCGATCTTTCTGGCCAATCATCACTTACGGATTTTGATTGTTGTCCGGTTGAGAAGGCAGCCCGCTGTGATTCTAATGATTGTCTACGTAATCGTAAAGCCTTATTTTCCATTAAATCCATCTCAGTTAGTCCATCTACTTCTGTAATATTGACTGTTACAGGTACTGCTGGAGATTTGGACGCGGCTGGTGATACATCACCTGACTCTGTAGTATCATTGTCAGTATTCAGCTCAGTCGCGTTGTACCCATATTTCATCGGGTATAGAAACGCCGCCTGAAGTTTTAATGTGTCACGTGTTGACCCTCTGTGGACGACATTGTCACGTGGATCCGGTACTTCCTCGACGACATCCGGGATACCATGATTGTTCGCCATAACGTTAACCAAGTCAAACAGGCGCTTGGTGCTCGCGTATTTAAGTTTGATAATGTCTGAAAATGAGACCTCTCGTTTTTTCTTCTTTCTTCGTCCACCATAAGACGATACAGACATATCGTCGCTGAATTTACAATCGAAATTTTTATTGTCTATACTCTCCGTGGCATCAGGAGGTGGTGTGTTGATCTTCTCTGCTTCCTCAAAAACATCGTCTTTTTCGGCATCTTCGTCAATCATCGGCAACATCGGCGAAAATGGCCGAACTTCCTTTCTAGATTTTCGTCTTTGCTTTGTTAGTTCGTCTGCCTGATTGACTAGGTTGTGATTTTCATCGACGGTATTTTGAAACGTAGCTTCTTTTTTATTTCCAGTTTGAATATAAGCACTTTTTTCACTGATAATTTCAATATCTGAAGGAGATATAGCACTTTCATCACTTTCGTTATTATTTTCATCTGTAAATCCAACTTTCTTTTTATTCTGTTTAGTTTCAGGTTCAGCCTGTGCTTCTAGCTTCAGCCTTAAATGAAGTTCTTCTAGTTCAGCTCTCTCTCGATCCCGGCGTATCTCCTCCTGTTTACGACGTTCGTTTTCTCTCCTTGCCATTTTCAACTTCTTCCCATATCTCACCATCTTCCTCTTCATTTTGATTTGTTCTCGCCTGATATTATTCACGGAGCACGTGACATCCTTCCTGTACATATTGACAGTTTTCTTGTACTCGAGTTCAGTGCCAGCTACTCGAGTAACGACTACTCGACCAACCTCGCTCTGGAGACCTGCTAGCTTGGCATAGGACGACTGAGACATCACCAGCTCCTGAAATTATAAAGGGGGGGGGGGGGTAAAATTACCTTTCCATTGTACAGGTCTATTGTTGAGAGAAGTGACCAGATATATCTTGATATTCAGGGTATTAACTCACTATTTACCACGCTTTACCACACAATTCCGCATTTTTACGCAACTAAGAAAATAAATTTGGAAAACTTTGGGGAAAGAGGAAATTGTTTGAAACGAACTTTTTTCAATTCTAACTAACAATTTGTCTACCTGATTTGGCATTCATTTTTCAATTCAAGTGCAATTTGAATTGTGTTCTGCAACATCTTCCAATTTGGAGCAGTCTAAAGATTTGTTGTTAGGTCATTGTCATGCACGAGCCAAAAAGTGAGAGAGTTTGCAGACGGCTTTTCAGAGTGTGTGCATATTAACCCTTTCCCACACAATGACGCCCATTGGCGCTTCAAAGAAAAGACAACTTTGTAAAGCATTGTGGATAATGAAGAATTTGCTTGTTACAAACATTGTCATCATTATCAACACTGTTTTCTGCCCCAAACGACAAAGCCTTTTGAAATTTCATCAACCAAAATTGTTGTCTGCAACATCTTTGAATTTGGACCAGTCTAAAATTCTGTCGCATGGTTGTGGGTCAACTAAAAATATATAAAGGGAAATCAAATATTCTAGTACAGAAGAAATCGTCGTTGGGCGTGCAAAATGTCGTAACTACAGATTTATTCAAGCTGTATTTACGACACTTTTTACGACCAATGACGAAATTATTATAAATTTGCCTTTTGAAAAGAATCCCGGCTCAGATATTTGATACTTGTACCGATATTCATATTATTAAAAGTTTTTTTAGGTTACAGATATCAGCCAAATGAACTTGAGATCAATTACATAACGGAATGTAAGGAGACACATGATAATGAATAGATAGAAAGTAATAACTACATGTAAATATTTAAAACATCAACTAACTAGAAAAATAAATGCACCAATAAAAGGGAAAATACGTAGAAATATGATAATGTGCACATTACTGCAATTTTGGGGATGTCTTGGTAGCGCAAAGGTTAAAGACGTCGGACATTGCAGCGCTAGGTGGCCGTATCCGAGTAGGTTCGAATCTCGTATTGTCAAATAAAATATCAGTTCTCCACTAGGATTGAAAAAGACAAGAGTCACTGCCGTAGTTGAGAGAATTCGACATACTATAAATAGAATTATTGCAATAGTTTTGGAAACTGGTCACGGCGGCGGCACATATTCTTTCCGACATTTGTCTCACATTAATGGATGGATAATCGTTAATCTAAGTGGGATTGTCAGCTAGAGATTCGGAAAGGATGTTGGGGTAGTACTGCTATGAGAAATACCAGGAATCTAACGTTGGGTCCTCCAGCCGCCGCGATATGACTGAAATACTGTTAAAAGTCGCTTTAAATCCCATTCAATCCTGCCACCCATCCATCCGTCTATCAATCAATCAATCAATCAATCGATCAAACAATCAATAAATCAATCGATCAAACAATCAATAAATCAATCAAACAAACGAGAACGAGGTGTGGTCTACTTTTTACCTTATGTATATCCCAGGAAATATAAAATCAACAGTGTCGTCAATAACCGAATTTTCACTATTTTACTGTATCTTCACACTATGTTTCAAGAGAGTCCGTGTGAGCGACAAAAATCAACCTAGTTAAACACCCTCTGTCTACAAGACTTAACAAAAACTACCTTCACTTTTCAGTCGGAATTAAAAAGATGTGCAAATATTAAAGAGTGATTGACAGTACACCCTTTATTGTAAAAAGAACCTTCCTTAAGAAAATTACAAATACACACATGATTTTTCCGCAATTCAAAGGAAATTGCTGTTTTGGGGTGATTGAAGAAAGACAAATCGGGATTCAGTTAAAAAAAAACAAAACGATCACCCGCCTTGTCTGAAGTGCAGCAATAAAACTGAACAATTTCGAAGTTTAGACAGTTGCTTAAAGCTATTCTTAACGTACATTATTCTGCAACAGCATGCCCATTCTTTCATGGAAAAAGATACATATAGATACAAATACTATTTTTTCCCAATTTTTTCGGAATTATCTGACTCTAAGCATCAGTCGAGGATTCAATTTTGTGCTTATAAAAAGAACGTGAACGCGATATACTGGTAACTTAGCTCATTACAAGACGACAAAATTTTAGACTGGTCCAAATTCGAAGAAGTTGCAGACGACAGTTTTTGGTTGAGGAAATTTTAAAATATTTGTCTTTTGGTGAGAAAATCATGTGTATAAATTATATTCATTTTCTCAAATATTTTTTCCAACTGTATTTTCTTGGGAGCGTCAAAAATCGGGATTGTGTGGTATGTACCAGGGTCGAAACTTTTCGTTCTTTGAGGATTTCTTGCATCGAGAATGTATATTCTATCTAAACATATATTTATTACTATTTTTATTATTATTTACCCAGTACACGACTTGTCTAAATTGAAAGAAGTTGCAGATGACTATTCTCAGTGGATGATTTTTTAATGTCTTTTTATGTGGAAAACATTGTGGATAATGAAGAAATTGCTTGTAACAAGCCATTTCTTCCTTTTCCACAAATATTTCTAAAATTTTCTCTTTGAAAGGCGTCAAAAAGCGTGATTGTGTGGGAATGGGTCAAACACTATCTCTAACTGACCTCTCCCCGATCCTAACTTTTCTTTCAATTATTCCCAACGGAGGCCCAGGATGACCGTTTTCGCTTGATAGGTTGCGTTTTTACCCGTTTATCCTCATACTATCCCTTTATATAAGAAGCGACGATGTTTCTCATAATTCCCATTATTGTGCGGGGACGTACCAGTTATTTAACAGTTAAACAAGACAGTACACCCCTAATTGTTGGCCTCTCGGTCAATGATAGACCGACCTCGACTCGAGTGTTTGATTATCTCTTTGTAAAGTAATAGGGACGTTTAACCCATTTGAACGTATACCAAGGCCCAAATGTTTCTAAAAATCAAAGTTAATTCGTTACAGAGAAATTACAGAAATACAGTCATGGTGGCACGGTTATAAAATTAGGCCAACATGTATTCATGTATTTATCATAGGGCGTTTCTTTAAACAAGAAAGGCTCTCCAAGGACTAATGGTACGACGATTTGCTTTTTTCGTCTTTTTGTGTCGAGTATGGGCATCCCATACTAAATGAAGGTTAATGATTGATTGAATGAATGAAAGAGGTTTAAAGCCACTTTCAACAGTATTTCATTTATATTTCGGAGGTTCACCTAACCATGGCTTCCTATCGTTTCTCATACCAATACAACCACAACATTCGTCACACTTATTAACACTACCTATCATTCGCTCATGTCTAGATGACTTTTGTCATATGTCGGAAGGAATGTTGACCGAACCGGGATTCGAACTAGAGGACTCCGGTATTGAGAATTCAGCGCATTACCTACTGAGCTAACCGTACTCGACTCAGATGAAGGTTAAATTTTTCATGGATACAGAATAGTACATTAGCCCCCACCCCCTAAGCAAAAGGTCCATGAGGACCTGAGACGCTCTACTGGTTATCAAGTTTTCCGTTAAAGAAATCCGATATTTAAGGAAGGTAACTGCTTAAAGAAGAATGCATAAAATATTAACAAACTGAACTTTATCCCTTTTATTATTTTGAGCAAAAATCCTTAAGGCCCCTTTTCCCGTGTTTCATGACGGAACTACTCCTTTCCAAAGGAAGAGTCCTTATGACCCTACAATCATCCAGTGAAATTTTCACCAGAATCTGATAATAATTGTGGACTTTATGAAATAAACAGAATTGATTTGAGTGAAAATCCATAAGGCCCCTTTTCCTTTTTTAATGGATCCACTTCATTTTCCGAAAGGAACTTTCCTTACGACCTTTCAATTTTCCTGTGAAATTTAAAATACAATCTGATAATAATTGTGAGCTTCATCACATAAACAAAAATGGTTTGAAGGATAATCTGTAAGGCCCTTTTCCTGTGTTTCCAATGCCAGAGTTATTCCATGCATCTTTGAAGAGAATCCGATAAAAAACTGTAGACTTAATTGTGTTAACAAAGATATTTCAATCAAGTTCTCATAAGGCTCCTTTTCCCGTGATACTTTAGTGTTGGTTTTTTCATTCTGTGAAAGTTTAAAGTGAATCCGATGAAATATGGGGATTTCATTATGTTAACTAGAATATTTTAAAAAAAATCATATGGCCCCTTTTTACATGATACTTCGACAGATTGTACCCAATTCCGAAAAGAACCACCCTTAAGATTGAACAATCATTCTATGAAATTTTGAAGTGAATCTAAGGAAATAACTAGAGTTTTTAAGACAGTTTTTGTTAGGCCCCTTTTCATGTGATACTTGCTGTATCAGATCCACTGTCAAAATCAACAATTGCAATGATGGTACAAGAAATCTGTGTAATCTGTGGAATTTATTGTGTTAATGAGTTTATTTTCATACGGCCCATTTTCCCATGATACTTTACAGAACAAACCAAATTTCAAAAGGTACAATTCTAATGAAGGTACAAGCAGTGGACTGAATTGTGTCAAGAATTTTTTTGTAATAAAATTTCCATAAGGCCAATTTTCTAATGAAACTTAACAAATCACACCCAATTTACAAAGGAACAATCCTTATGATAGCTTATCATATAAATTATATTGTAGATAAAAAGGATAAAGCCTGAGGACTTTATTTTGATAATGACGTTTCTGTAATAAAATTTTCATAAGGCCCCTTTTCTTGTGACACTTAAGCAATCAGACCCAATTTACAAAAGAACAGTCCAAATGATGGTACAATCATTCTATTTAAGTCTGGAGACATTCTGATAAAGACTTAGGACATTCTTGTGTTAATGAGGATTTGGCAATAATTTTTCATACAGGCCCATTTCCTGTGATATTAGACGGAACAATCCCAGTTTGGAAAGAAACAATCCAAATGATGGTACAAACATTCCCTGAAAGTTTGAACAGAATCCGATGAAAACTGTAGACTTAGTTATGTCAACGATGATTTTTACATGATACTTGACTGATCAGACAGAATTTGTAAATGAACAGTCCTAATGATGGTAGAATCATCCTGTGAACAATTTAAAGAATCAGATCAAAACTTTTGATTATTTTTTTTTTGTGGTACAAGGATTTTAAAATGGAATTTTCATAAGGAACCTTTTCCTGTGATGCTAGACAGATCAGGTCCTAATGTCAATATCAAGAATCGGTATTATTGTTCAATCATTTTGTGAAAGGTTGAAGAAAATCCGAAGAAAACGCCGGATTCGGTAACAAGGTTTTTTAAATGAAAATTTCATAATGCCCATTTTCCCGTGTTTTTTTTAAACAGTTCAGACCCCCTTTTAACCTTACAACAATCATTTGAAAGTTTAAAAAAAAAATCTGATCAAAGCTGTGGTATTTAATGCATGAATAAGAATGTTTTAAAATTCTTTTTCTTACAGCCCCCTTTCCCGTATTACTTAGCCGCCATCATAGCGCAGTCGGTAGCGTCAGACTCCTAATATTCAACCATGGGATGTCATGGGTTCGATCCCCGGCCGCGGCACATATTCTTTCCGATATTTGTCTCTCACCAATGGGTGGATAATCATAAACCTAAGTGGAATAGCAGCTGGAGGCTAGGAAAGGATGTAATGGTAGTACTGGTGTGAGAAATACCGGGAATCCATTGTTAGGTGCTCCAGCCGCCGCGATATGACTGAAATAATGTTA
Organism: Fragum fragum; assembly: GCA_946902895.1. NCBI lineage: Eukaryota > Metazoa > Mollusca > Bivalvia > Cardiida > Cardiidae > Fragum > Fragum fragum. The sequence goes on along the minus strand of OX336370.1, from coordinate 67,420,672 downwards.
AAAGCGGCGTTGAACCCCATTCAATAAATCATTCCAATGTTACTAAATGGATCAGATCCAATTTGGAAAGGAATCATACTTGAAATAGTATAAGGATTCTGTGAGAGTATGAAGACAATCCGATAAAATCTATGGAATTTATTCCATAAACTAAATTTTTCGAATTAAATTTTCATAAAGCTCCATTTTCAGCGTTTGACAGATCAGACCAAATTTCAAAGAAACAATGCTTACAGTGGTACAATCATTCTGTAAAAGTTTGAACAGAATCCGATGAAAACCATAGACTCTAGAGTGTTAACAAAGATTTTTAATCAAACTTTCTTAAGGGCCCTTTTCTCGTGCTACTTGACGGATCAGATCCAATTAAGAAAGGGACGATCCTTGTGATGGTACAATCATTCTGAGAAAGTTTGAAGAGAATCCGATGAAAACTGTGGTTCAGAGCGTTCACAAGGAAAAGTTAACGGCCGGACGCCGGACGGGGAAAGTCATCGCTAAAACTCTTCTGGCCTTCGGCCAGTAGAGCTCAAAACTATGATGAAAGCTGCATCTGCTTCTCAAATGTGCTGGGCTTATTACGCTGTCAAATCAGTTTCTGTTTGAAGTCTCGTCAGAATTTGAATCGGTCTGTTAGTTAGATCAGTCCAAGGATTGAACCTAAACAATAAAAGTTTCAAGTAAGTCGAATGCACGTAGATCATCGAGAAGACGCCATAACGTTGGTTTATTCAAGCTATAGTTACGACATTCTTGTAGCCAAATGACGGTATGGTTTATTGTTGACGCAGATTGTTAGTTACCCTGGCGGTCTCCGTTCTCGCCCATCTGAACATCGAGTCTTCGGCAACTTGGTGAGGGCGGAGTCTCAACATTGTGCTGTCCGTGTTCCTTTCCTGAAAAAAAAAGAAAATCACGTCTGTATGTAGTTTAACCCTTTACTTAACTACGACAATTCAAAAGTCGATTTTAATTGAAAAATAATCATTCAGTAGGGTAGAAAATATTGTGATAAAGACAAAAAATCTTGTTATAAGCAAATTCTCCATTTTCCAAAATGTTTTCTCAACTATAGAAACACAGGGACGTAAAAAAGTGATAGAACAGTAAAGGGTTAATTTGCTATCAAAATTCCTGGCCAATAACAACAACAACAACCAAAGAAAAAAAACCACAACGTCTCTTACATCCACATGAAAATCAAAGCGCTGAAAGCGCTGAAAGCCTGAGATGTGTATACAGGAGATATATAATCTGGACAGAAAAAAGTTTGATGGTCGAATTATCGGAGGTGCCACTTTTTACCCAAATCTACTGTCGATTATGTGCAGATCTACCAATTGTGCGCTTGGGGTGACAACCTCCCCACAATAATTTTCTTCCCGTTGAGGTATTGTAAAGATATATTTACATGTATATATCGTTACATATTCTTCACCCGACCAAAATGCTTTCAAGGGATCTGATAAAGGCCACCCAAGGATCCTTCCTGTGAATTTTGGTTGAGTTTGTTTGAATTATGTTCAGTACTTTCTGAGAAGATTTTTAAAGAAAAAATTGACGGACGGACGACGGAAACCATATCATGACAAAAGCTCGTTGGCTTTCAGCCAGTGGAGCTAGCGAGAGAGAGATAGAGAGTGAGAGAGATGGGGGAATGCAGCGTATAGCCAGGTTCGAACTAGGAGGCTCTTGCGTGCGATGTGAGTATTCTACCACACAGATCAATTTCGTTATGTAAATATGTGCTTTACAATCTCCAGATAAAGAGAGCGAGAGAGGGCGGGCGGTCGTTTACCAGGTTAAAATGATTATGTACACCTCTCAAAAGCGCAATGTAGACGTTGCATCCTTTTGGTAGAATTCGGAGGTAAAAATATATAGTCACAAAGTCCGACCACGACCAAACTGTTTTCAGACAGTGCGAATATGATCCTATGAATGACCAATTAATTTGTTAAACAAAACATTCCAATCGTGCGTAAAACCGACAGCTTCGCTTATCAGTTTTATACAGCAACTTCGTCTAACCGGACCTTTTTAACATTGTTACTCTAGAATTTGGTATGAAACAAACACCTTATTTTTTCTTAACAATATATGTTTGATAATTTCCAATATATTATATATCTCTTTTCTTTCTTTCCATTCACTCATCAAGTTTTGATAATTTTGCCAAATTCAGAACACTCACACGAAAGTACTGTACATCAAGCAGACAGCTTTCAATGAGTCATATCTCGCCTTCGTCCTTCTCGCCTCAATTGGGCGTATTAATTCATGGTCAGATCCGATCTACTTTTCATGCGACAGAAGATCACATTGATTGCGGTAGATGTTTTTACATTATGTTTTCACATTAAACTCTGCATCGGTTTGAATTTTTAGCATTATAACTTTAGCCTCAGATTGCTTACGCAATCTCAGGCTAAATATGAGTTCGGAAATATTTTGTTTAATTGTGCACAAAGAAGTACCATAAAAAATTGTCTCAATTTAATATTTTTTGTCCATTTGGATTTTTAAATGATAAATTATTAGAAATAAATTTATGTTTGTTTTCAATGAGTTATGACAAGAGAGATCCAAAAAAAAGTTCTGCATTGCTCCGCTCCTGCGATGAGCAAAAGGATTTACTAGCCGTTCACTTTTTAAGTCCATATCTTAACTGTGGATTAACTGAAATATTCAAGATAACAATTCCTAAACTTATCAGAATTGATTGTTTGATGCAAAATCAAACTTATCAACAAATTAAGGCGACTATCCGAAATACTTAAACCATTAGCAGACGACGAAATTTTAGACTGGTCCAAATTATTAAGGAGTTATAGTCGACAATTTAAGGATTACGAAGTTTATATTTTTTCAACTTTATGGGGAGAAAACATTGCGGAAAATGAAGAAACTGCTTGTTACAAGTAATTTCCTCATTTTACACAATGTTCTTTCCCCGATTGTTTTTTGGGGTGTTTAAAAGCGTCATTGAGTGGGAACCGGTTAAACAATCCATACTTTGACTTATTGAAACAGATTATTTCGTGTAGAATGATACATTATATTAATCGGGGCCAGATTTTCCTTTCTTTTCTCTGTTCACGATAGATTGAGTCGACACAAATAGAATCATTGTTTCCTCATCTCTAATGTCTTTTAACCATATTTTCCTAGTGAGATCTAAATACACTTGTCTAGGACCACTAGATAGTTATAAACATGTGTTAGATAATATTATTGTAATTGCGTGAAATATGGACAATTGCGTTTTGCGATAAAGAACTAGAACTAGATAATGTCTATATTGAACCAATCGTATCGATTGATCGAATCATTGTCTATATAAGTACAAGTAACCCATTACCAGACAACAAAATTTTGGACCGATCCAAAGTGAAAAGAGTTGCAAATGACAATTAAAAATTTATGAAATTTTAGATTTTATCAAAATTCTGGGTAGAAAACATTGTGGAAAATGAAGAAATTGCTTGTAACAAGCAATTTCTTCACTTTCCACAATGTTTTCCGATGCCATTTTTCTAAGGGGCATCTAAAGGCATCATTGGATAGGAATCGGTTAAGCAGGAGAATTATACATACACCAGACTGCATATTAATGCAGACTGATCTTTGACTTTTCTTACTGTTGACACAGACCCCTTCCTGAATCAACATGAAAAGGGTTCAACTGGATTTTCGTACAAATAAATTACCCAACTTCTTTTCATAAATCACGTTTTGTGAAGTTGGAGATTAATCTGTACTGTCAATAAAAGCAAACTTATACCTTTTGGGTAATAAAGGGTTATTTCACTTATTTGCAAAAACTTCATTGAAGCATTCAGAATCGCCGCCTATGGTTTACTTAATACAAAATCACAAAAATAAATATTATCTCGTTTACCGTTTCACAGTGCATTCAAGCAAATTAGAGTTATTTTAAGTTGTTTCTGACGTTGCATGGTTCAAATGAACCGATAAACTGTAAATCTTGTATTACGCAACCACTCCAGGTACAACCAAAAGTGCTCGCGTAAGAGAATGGTCATTTAGAGCAAGTTTTTGAAGAAGATTTTCAAAGATTTCCTTCTTTATTCCTTTGTAAAATCAGGGATAGCACAGAAATGGGCTATTTTTTTCAGAACACGATATTTCTTTGAAGTGTTTCGGTAGAAGGTCAATAAACATTGATACATACCAAATATCAAATCGCTACACCTTATGGTTTGAGATGAGAAGAATTTCAAAGATTTCCTTCTATATTCCTTTATAAAACCTGGGATCGAACAAGAAAGGGCTAATTTTCATGGCATGGTAATTTTTTGGTAGACGGTCATAAGGTGATAATACGTACCAAATATCAACGCTCTAGGCCTAATGGTATGGGAGGAGAAGTTTTTCAAAGATTTCGTTTGTAAAATCAGGGATCGCACAGAAAAGTGCTAATTTTCAGAGTGCGGTAATTCTTTGAAGTATTTTGGAAGAGGGTCAATAGATGAATATATGTTCCCAATTTCAAAGCTGATTTAGAAGGAGAAGATTTTCTAACAATTGACGGGCGGGCGGACAGATGGACAGACGGACGCCGGATCACGATAGCTAACCTTCAGCACGTCGTGCTCAGGTGAGTGAAAAGGGTATTTCGATTATAGTGGCTTAATGGGCGTGGTCGCTTAATAGAAATGGTCATTCTAGCATTATCGACTGTACATTAACCCTTGTCATGCTGTATAAAGTCACATTGGGAATTGCTGTAAAATCAAAGGGCTGAAAGTACTGGTAGCACTTGTTGTTCAATCATCAATATTTCTTTTGAAAATTTATTTCATAAACAACTCTGACAGGAAAAGTACAAACAGGAGGTGTAGACTAAGATCAGACTGCACTTATGTGCAGGCTGATCTTTGTCTACACCTCCTGCCAAAACCGGAATATTCCGGGTTGAGCATGACAAGGGTTAACATCGAAAGATTTGCGTCAAATTGACGGACTGTGACTGTCATTCAAGGAATCAATCGACTAATCAAATCATTAATGACCTATGGCCTCCAAACGTTGGTCGATATCTATGTGAAGCATTTTTCTTGGGCGACTCAAACAGCGTAACTACAGCTTTTACAAGCTGTAGTAACTACGTTTCGGTCTCCCATTGAACTTTTTAGTTATGTGTTTCTAGCCACAAACCTTGCAAAATGACGCCGTGGTTCAAATTGAAAGAAGATACAGACAACAATTTCAAGTTGGTTGAATTTAGAAAATATTTCCTTTGTTGGGGGAGAAAACATATTTGGCAATGAAGAATTACTTGTTACAAACAATTTCTTCATTGTCCACAACGTTTTCCAAAGCTTTTTTTCCCTTGAGATACTTAAAAAGCGGAATTTGAGTGGGAATTGGTTAAATAGCATGCTATCTAGAGATAGCTCTACAATTACAAAACAGTTTGTAATATTCCTGAACTACTTTTTATGGCGTAGGCATTTCATTGGTTTAGTGGTTAAGCCACCAGTGGCAGTTTGCACTCGTTGAACTCTGAGAAGACCTCACAATTTTGTCTGTTAACTTAAGCTATCAAAGCTGACGTTTTGCAAGCTAAAAACTATTGCCTAATCCGACAACTACGTCAAACTAACTTTGCTTAATCTTTCATACAAATACAACATTTGACTTTACCTTAGTTTTCTTAATAACCCTTTCCTGTTTTGCAAAATTTTAGACTTGTCCAAATCAAAAGGTTTTGAAGACGAAAATATCATTTAATATGAAAATAACCATTCAGTAGGGTAGAAAATTATGTGGAAAAAGAGGAATTGCTTGTCGAAATCAATTTCTTCTTTTTCTACAATGTTTTCTCAATGATAAAATCACAGGGGCTTAAAAACCATGGATTGAACAGGAAAGGGTTAAATCTCTTACTGTCTCAGACGAAATTTTATGCCTGAATGTGAGAAGACTGAAAAATAAGGGATCTGCATTACAGATTCACAAGTACGGAATCCTATTGAGACCATGATTATTCTATGCTACGAATTGACCAATCGTTGACCCGCCAACTGAATCCCTAGACCACGTCCATTAATTTCGACAGGAAGTTCCGCTTCGATTTTAACGGCGTTATTTAGCAAAATTCATGGCCAATAGGATGTAACAAAAAAGTTAAATGGTTGGTTGGCGACATAAACGTCGTACCTACATCATGAATAAGTTGCAGTTATGGCGTTCCGGTCGCCTAACCATCTTAAATGATTAAAATAAATGTCAAAGTTCGAATTTCAGTTCTGTCTAAATGAATGATTTGATTTGTCAATCGATATTTTGACTTACAAAGTTGGTCCGTCAGTCCGGCCCACCGTTGTCGAGAGCCGCAGTTTTCGTTCGTTAGTTTTGACGAAACATGCAAATTTTTGCATGTTCAATTATTTATCGTCTCTTCCGGAGCATTTGCCCATATGAGCGATGTCCTAGAATATATTTCAATTGTAAAGCAGGACAGTGGAATGATATAGGGTGAAACTAAAGGGAGCACCGCCCAGTTCATTAACATGATCGGATAAAAGCACCTTCACCCAGGAGCTTGGTATAACGTCTAATCTGAGAGACAATTAGTTGTAAGTTGGGAAAGCCCGGGACTCAAAACTGTGAAATCTAGTTTAAATGTCAAGTGTTCTACCAACTGAAAATTAAGGATTAATAGATTAACCCTTCTCATGCTGAACCCGGAATATTCCGGTTTTGGCAGGAGATGAAGACCAAGATCAGTCTGCACATAAGTGCAGACTGATCTTGGTCTACACCTCCAGCTTGTACTTTTCCTGTCAGAGTGGTTTATGAAGTTGATTTCTAAAAGAAATATTGATTTTTGAACATAGACATCTGACAGTGCTTTCAGCCCTTTGATTTTACAACAATTCAGTAAGGTAATATATACAGCATGACAAGGGTTAATACAATCGTACAAGAGCATTTACTGGATTTTATTTAAACACATATTTCAACAGAAAGGAGCCAGATTTGATGATTGAGATGATACGGATCGCAACGTCTCTCAAATAATCCATAGATCGACCTGATATAATTAGAGTAGAAGCGAACTTTCAAGTCAGCTACGGTTCGACATTTATGTCAAACATTTTTGTCGGTTTAGCAACATTATTATTATAATTATGTTATAATTATATTATATTATGTTATATTATAATAGCAACATTATAATTATAATTAAATTATTATAATTATTAACATTATAACATTATAAACTCTACAGTTTTCTTTTTTGCAAAAGGTTTTGCGGACGGAAATTAAAAGAGAGTAGAAAAAATTGTGCAAAAAAGAAGAATTTGCTTTTTACAAGCAATTTGTTCTTTTTCAACAATATTTTCTCAATTATACAATCACGGGGACGTGAAAACCAAAGACTGAACAGAAATAGGGTAAACAACGTAAATACTACCACTTTATTTAAGCTGTAGTTACGCGTTTTTGTCGCAAACCAACGATATGCCTTTCATCATATGTTCCTGGTCTACACTTTAGAAACAAATGTCGTTTACAACCTCAGACAACCGGACATATCGGAGGTCAGTCGGTATGGTCAGTGATCCGTCAATTTGAATACTCAAAAGCGCAATGTAGACGTTGCATCCTTTTGGTAGAATTCGGAGGTAAAAATATATAGTCACAAAGTCCGACCACGACCAAACTGTTTTCAGACAGTGCGAATATGATCCTATGAATGACCAATTAATTTGTTAAACAAAACATTCCAATCGTGCGTAAAACCGACAGCTTCGCTTATCAGTTTTATACAGCAACTTCGTCTAACCGGACCTTTTTAACATTGTTACTCTAGAATTTGGTATGAAACAAACACCTCATTTTTTCTTAACAATATATGTTTGATAATTTCCAATATATTATATATCTCCTTTCTTTCTTTCCATTCACTCATCAAGTTTTGATAATTTTGCCAAATTCAGAACACTCACACGAAAGTACTGTACATCAAGCAGACAGCTTTCAATGAGTCATATCTCGCCTTCGTCCTTCTCGCCTCAATTGGGCGTATTAATTCATGGTCAGATCCGATCTACTTTTCATGCGACAGAAGATCACATTGATTGCGGTAGATGTTTTTACATTATGTTTTCACATTAAACTCTGCATCGGTTTGAATTTTTAGCATTATAACTTTAGCCTCAGATTGCTTACGCAATCTCAGGCTAAATATGAGTTCGGAAATATTTTGTTTAATTGTGCAAAAAGAAGTACCATAAAAAATTGTCTCAATTTAATATTTTTTGTCCGTTTGGATTTTTAAATGATAAATTATTAGAAATAAATTTATGTTTGTTTTCAATGAGTTATGACAAGAGAGATCCAAAAAAAGTTCTGCATTGCTCCGCTCCTGTGATGAGCAAAAGGATTTACTAGCCGTTCACTTTTTAAGTCCATACCTTAACTGTGGATTAACTGAAATATTCAAGATAACAATTCCTAAACTTATCAGAATTGATTGTTTGATGCAAAATCAAACTTATCAACAAATTAAGGCGACTATCCGAAATACTTAAACCATTAGCAGACGACGAAATTTTAGACTGGTCCAAATTATTAAGGAGTTATAGTCGACAATTTAAGGATTACGAAGTTTATATTTTTTCAACTTTATGGGGAGAAAACATTGCGGAAAATGAAGAAACTGCTTGTTACAAGTAATTTCCTCATTTTACACAATGTTCTTTCCCCGATTGTTTTTTGGGGTGTTTAAAAGCGTCATTGAGTGGGAACCGGTTAAACAATCCATACTTTGACTTATTGAAACAGATTATTTCGTGTAGAATGAAACATTATATTAATCGGGGCCAGATTTTCCTTTCTTTCCTCTGTTCGAGATAGATTGATTCGACACAAATAGATTCATTGTTTCCCCATCTCTAATGTCTTTTAACCATATTTTCCTAGTGAGATCTAAATACACTTGTCTAGGACCACTAGATAGTTATAAACATGTGTTAGATAATATTATTGTAATTGCGTGAAATATGGACAATTGCGTTTTGCGATAAAGAACTAGAACTAGATAATGTCTATATTGACCCAATCGTATCGATAGATCGAATCATTGTCTATATAAGTACAAGTTAACCTATTACCAGACAGTAAAATTTTGGACCGATCCAAATTGAAAAGAGTTGCAAATGACAATTTAGAAATTTATGAAATTTTAGATTTTTCAACATTCTTGGTTAAAAACATAGTGGAAAATGAAGAAATTGCTTGTAACAAGCAATTTCTTTACTTTCCACAATTTTTTCAATGCCCTTTGTCTTGGGGGCATCTAAAAGCATCATTGGATAGGAATCGGTTAAGCAGGAGGATTAGACATACACCAGACTGCATATTAGTGCAGACTTATCTTTGACTGTTTTTCCTGTCTACACAGACCCCTTCCTGAATCAACATGAAAAGGGTAAACATGATTTTCGTACAAAGAAATTTTTCAACTTCTTTTCACAAATCACGTGAAGTTCGAAATTAATCTGTACTGTCAACAAAAGCAAACTTATACCTTTTGGGTGATAAAGGGTTATTTCACTTATTTGCAAAAATTTCATTGAAGCATTCAGAATCGCCGCCTATAGTTTACTTAATACAAAATCACAAAAATAAATATTATCTCGTTTACCGATTCACAGTGCATTCAAGCAAATTAGAGTTATTTTAAGTTGTTTCTAACGTTGCTTGGTTCAAATGAACCGATATACTGTAAATCTTGTATTACGCAACCACTAAAGGGACAACCAAAAGTGCTCGCGTAAGAGAATGGTGATTTAGAGCAATTTTTTGAAGAAGATTTCCTTCTTTATTCGTTTGTAAAATCAGGGATCGCACAGAAATGGGCTAATTTTCAGAATACGGTATTTCTTTGTATTCTTTGAAATATTCTTAGAAGGTCAATAAACATTGATACATACAAAATATCAAATCTCTACACCTTATGGTTTGAGAGGAGAAGAATTTCGAAGAATTTCAAAGAAACCCTTCTTTATTCCTTTATAAAACCGGGGATCGCACAGAAAAGGGTTAATTCTCATGGCATGGTAAGTCTTTGAAGTATTTTGGTAGAGGGTCATAAGGTGATGATACGTACCTAACATCAAAGCTCTAGGCCTAATGGTATGGGAGGAAAAGATTATCAAAGATTTCCTTTGTAAAATCAGGGATCGCATAGCAAAGTGCTAATTTTCAGAAAACAGTAATTATTTGAATTATTTGGTAGAGGGTCAATAGTTGATGATATGTACCAAACATCAAATCTCTAGGCCTTATGATTTCGGATGAGAAGATTTTCTAGTAATTGTTTACGGACAGACGGACGCCGACATTTACCCATCACGATAGCTCACCTTTAGCATGCCGTATTCAGGTGAGCTAAAAAAGAATTTCGATTATACTGGCTTAATGGACGAGGTCGCTTAATGAAATTGTCGTTTGAGCAAGATCGATTCTACATAAACATCGAAAGGTTTGCGTCAAACTGACGGATTGGGATTGTCAACCAAAGAATCAATCGACCAATCAAATCACTAACATAGACCAGAAGTGACCTATGAACTATGAAATTGGTCGATACTTATGTGAAACACTTTCCTTGAGCGACTTAAACGTCGTAACTACTGCCTTATAAAGCTGTAGTTACTACGTTTCGGTCTCTAATTTAAGTTACATATTAATAGCCGTAAACCCTCCAAAATGACGCCGTTTATTTTCTAGGTGAAATTTCACGTCAGAGTTCAGAGTGGATTGGGCCTGCGATCCATTGGCCCGGGTCATTGACTCCAACTGGAAGCCCCACCTCGATTTTAAACGGCGTTCTTTTGTAGATTTTGTGGCCTGTCACAGAATTGAAGAATGGTTGGTCTGGGTTGCGACCTTAACGCCGTAACTACAGTTTGAATAAGCGTTTAAGTCATCAAATTGCGGCTAATTTAGGAGTTTAAAGTTAACTTCCAGTGTAAATGAATGATTTTAAAGGTCGACTGATTATTTGTATGGCATCCGCGACTGGTTGATTAGATTGTTTGAGAAAACTCAAACTGTAGTTACGATGATTTTATCTTTCAAAGATATCTTCCATGGTAATTGACCCTACTTATTGCAGAATGATGATTAGTTAAAGAACAAATATTTCTAAAATGTACAATTTACTTTGTGATTCTTGATTTTGGAATATTTTGATAATCAAATTGAGTCGATAGATTTGCTCAGCTTTGCCAGTAAAATCTTAAAGAAAACAAAGTACTGAAAGTAGTGTAAGCTTTCAAAGCTGGTTTAATCAATTAATTTTCTTTGTCAAATGTTATCATGATAAATAAACGATTTTAAAGTAAGCCAGGAGTTAACACATGGCAACATGACACACTCTTAGACTGCCATGGTTCAAATTGAAAGAAGTTACGGACGACAATTTAAAGTTGGTTGAAATTAGAAAATATTTCCTTTGTTGGGGAGAAAACATTATGGGCAATGAAGAATTACTTGTTACAAGCAATTTCTTCATTGTCAACAACGTTTTCAAAAGCTTTTATTTTTTGAGATACTTAAAAAGCCGAATTTTAGTGGGAATTGTTTAAATGCTATCTAGACAGAGCTCTACAAATTGAAAACAGTTTATAATATTCCTGAACTACTTTTTATGGCGTAGGCAATCCATAGATTTAGTGGTTAAGCCTCCAGTGGCAGTTTGCACTCATTGAACTTTGAGAAGGCCCCAAAATTTTGTCTGTTAACTTTAACTATCAAAGCTGACTTTTTGCAAAAGAAAAATTATTGCCTAATCCGACAACTGCGTCAATCTAACTTGGCTTAATCTTTCATACAAATACAACATTTGACTTTACCTTAGTTTTCTTAATAACCCTTTCCTATTGGCAAAATTTTAGACTTGTCCAGATTCAAAGGTTTTGAAGACGATAATATGATTTGATATGAAAATTAACCATTCAGTAGGATAGAAAACTTTGTGGAAAAAGAAGAAATTGCTTGTCACAAGTAATTTATTCTTTTTCTTCAATGTTTTCTCAATGATAAAATCACAGGGACGTAAAAACCTGGGATTGAACAGGAAAGGGATCTCTTACTGTCTCAGACGAAATTTTATGCCTGAATGAGAGAAACCTGAAAAATACCGTATCTGCATCACAGATTCACAAGTACGGAATCCTATTGAGACCATGATTATTCTATGCTACGAACAGACCAATCGTTGACCCTCCAACTGATACCCTAGAACACGTCCATTAACTCCAACAGGAAGTTCAGCTTCGATTTTAAACGGCGTTATTTAGCAAAATTCATGGCCAGTTGCATTTAACAAAAAAGTTAAATGGTTGGTTGGCGACCTAAACGTCGTACCTACATCATGAATGAATTGCAGTTACGACGTTCTGTAGCCTAACCATCTAAAATTATTAAAATAAATGTAAAAGTTCGAAGTTCACTTCTGTCTAATTGAACGATTTGATTTGTCAATCTTTTGACTTGCAAAGTTGGTCCGTCAGTAAGAAGTCCGGCCCACCGTTGTCGAGAGCCGCAGTTTTCGCTCGTTAGTAAAATTTATTTCTTCAGACGAAACATGTAAATTTTTGCATGTTTGATTACTTATCGTTCTCTACCGGAGCATTTGCCCATATGAGCAATGTCCCAAGAATATTTTCAGTTGTTATGGAGGACGGTGCAATGATACATGGTGAAACTAAATGGAGCACCGCCCGGTTCCTCAACGTGATCGGATCAAAGCACCTTCACACAGGAGCTTGGTATAACGTCTCATCTGAAAGACAATTAGTTGTAAGTTGGGAAAGCCCAGGACTCAAACCTGTGAAATCTAGATTCAATGTCAAGTGTTCTACCAACTGAAAATTAGGGATTAATGGATTAATACAATCGTACAAGAGCATTTACTGGATTTTATTTAACCCTTTCCTGTTTTTTGAAATTTTAGACTGGTCCAAATTGAAAGAGGTTGCAGACAACAATGAATATTGGAAATTAATTGAAATTAAACCAACCTATTTGGTAGAAAATATTGTGGAAAAAGGAGAAATTGCTTGTTACAAGCAATTTCTTCTTTTTCCACAATGTTTTCTCATGTATCGGAGGTCAGTCGGTATGGTCAGTGATCCGTCAATTTGAATCCTCTAACCTTTATAACTCACACTCAGGGGGGCAAAGTACATATGTACATAAAATAAAGTAAGCAAGACCAAATGAACAGTAAACTGGCCACGCCCATTGACTCAACTTGGCATGTCCACTTAGCTCCGTCAGGAAATTCCTGGTTAGATGTGAAATGGCACAATTTCGCAAATTTATGAACAGTAGTATTAAACAAAAGACAGAATGATTAGTTTGTGACCTAAACGTCGTACTTACAACTCGAATAAATATTTTGCAGGAAATTGACAAAAAAAGCAGGGGAGAATATGACAGCTTTGAAAGGATTCGGTAGTTTATGACGGGGTTAAATTTATGAGTTTTTACTTGCTATTGTTTGCACATTTAAAGGAAAGGCAAATAAATAATGAGTTATTTCATGTGGCCATACAAAGCAGTGTGCATAGCAAATACTCATGCACTAATGTTCATTTTGAATACAATATGCTCATTTTGAATCCAATATGCTCATTTTGAAAACAATATCCTCAAGTGAACTAAAAATAGCTAGGAGATGAAGTTGCAGGCGGAGTCTGCGATGTTCCTGAAATACTAAGAACTACTTTTTATGTCGTAGGCCTCAATCAGTCAATTGTAATGAGTTACACCAACAAATGATTAAGTGAGAATCCTGCATTAATTTATGTATGCCGTAGAACTGATTACACGTGTACGCCACTAAAAAATGTATTACGGGACAGTTTTTTAACCCTTTCACGTTTTTCAAAATTTTAGACCGGTCCAAAATGGAAGAGGATGCAGACGACAATGAAAACTGGATGCCATTTGAATAAAACCATTTTATGTGGTAGAAAATATTGTGGAAAAAGGAGAAATTGCTTGTTACAAGCAATTTCTTCTTTTTCCACAATGTTTTTCTCAAGTATGAAATCAACAGGAAAGGTTAAACGACCTCACTACGGCCGACCCTTGAATGGTCGCTTAATACAATTTTAAGTATATATCACCTAAAAAGCATCAAGCTATTTGAGTCTTTTATGTCCAGATAAAAGATCAATTATGTGTTTAGAAAATTTAATTTCATATAATAGACACGATGCGCAAATTTTATACACCGATTATTGAATTAGAATTTTCAATTCAAACCCAGCGTATTATTTTGCTACTCTTACTTTGCCTGTCATGCAGATAAGTACAAAAAGGCATTCTTTGCTTCCGTTAAATAGGGTTGTCAACCCTTGCCAAACCAAATAAAATCCTGTCTACAGAACTGTATTAAAACAAAGGTGATGTACGAACATGATTGCTTGAATTGTGGGTATTTATTTATTTCAATATTAATTTTAAAAACACTCTGATTTTGAAGAGAAAGGGTGATTATGGTCGGACAGCACCTGCGAGCAGGCTGATCTTTGTCTATGCCTCCTGTTAAAAACGAAAATATTCCGGGTTCATCATGACATGGGTTCAACGATGAATATTCGTGATTCAGAAAAAGATAAAAAGGAACTTAAATTTTAGACATTATAGCTATTTGGATATATGAGATGAGACCTTCGGATATTGAACAACTCACATCCCTTGACCTTAAATCAGATTTTCATACAAAATGAATAGAAATGAATTACCGTCACATGATCACCTTTTAAACATTGCATTGCTATTATCAAGAAAATAATGCATTTCAATTTTTTGAACCACATAGGAATCTGTCCATGTACGAAAACCACAAAGTTCAGGTCTGGTCTAGATTAAAAGAAGTTGCAGGCGACAAGTTTAAGTTTGTGAAAATTAAAAAAAGTGTCTTTTGAGGTAAAAAAAAACATCGTGGAGAACGAAAGAAAATGCCTGTAACATGTGATTTCTTCACTTTTACATACTGTTTTCCAAAGATTTTGATTTGTCCGTAAAAATGCGGGATTATTAGAATGGATTCAGTGTAACTTAATACTCAATTGAATATAATAATACCTCTTGTAAATTAAATTTTTCATATCCCAATTTTTTTTCCATTATATTACAGCCAGTATCATTCTTCTGGTAGCTATAAAAATGAAAGAAGATAAGAATGTAAGAAGTGGGAAAAATCATTTTTGACCGAAATCGGATTAAAGGCATCTATTTCATCACGATTGTTTCATTGGCAACAACAACGACAACAATAGTAGAAACCCTAAGAAAGGAACCTCTATGAGATCTGTAAACTATATATTAACCAATGGAGTCTGTTTACTGCTTACCACACAATACCTCATTTTTACGACCCCCCCCCCTCCCCACACACACAAGAAAATATGTCTGGAACACAACGTGGAAAATAAAGAAATTGCTTGTTACAAGGCTTGACGAAAAGAAAGTAATTATAATCTTTAAAGTTGTCCTGTTTGTTTAACACTGGAGAGTGAACATGTTTTAAGGAGGATCACACAAAGAAAATTTCTGTTGTTCGAGAGAGAATCTATAAGCCAAAGGCTTTCGTCGAACCAAACATAAATGGGGAAAACTAATGTTATAAACAAATATTCCGTAGTGGGGTAAAGGAGCTTCAAAGGACTTCAGATCAAACCAAGAAAAGGGAGAAAATTCACTGACAAAATGATTTTCTAAACCTTGAAAGAATGGTCCATGACCTGCGGATTTACACATGCTTGCGAAGCTTAGTATCGGCTTGATTGTAAGTTTTAAATCACAATGCGGGATCAAAAGAAAAGTGAAATCGCGCCAAAATGTCAATTTAACCAATTAACTGAAGACCAAATTCTAGACTGGTCCAATTTCAGACGAAGATTCAGACGAAAGTCCAAAGTGCGAGTAAATTGGAAAATTAAGTGTCTTATAGGATAGAAAACATTGTGAGAAAAGAAAAAAATGCTCGTTAGAAATAGGTATTGTGCGGTGAAGGGTTGATACACTACTTTGAAATGCAGGCGATGAATTACGATATTTCTTACTTGAATCAAACCCCAACAACCCCGTATTTGG
The DNA here is from genome assembly GCA_946902895.1 of Fragum fragum. NCBI lineage: Eukaryota > Metazoa > Mollusca > Bivalvia > Cardiida > Cardiidae > Fragum > Fragum fragum. The sequence goes on along the minus strand of OX336370.1, from coordinate 67,404,517 downwards.
ACGAAAAAAAAAAAAAAAAAAAACTTTGGAAAATAATTGATAAATGAAAAAAGTGCTTGTTCACATAAGCAATTTCTTCATCATCCACAATGTTTTCTATCCAAAAGACAAAGATTTTTTTTAAATTTCATCAACTAGAGTTATCGTCTGTATCTCCTTTGAATTCGGACCAGTCTAAAATTCTTACGTCTGATAATGGTTTCAAAATGGGAGTGTCACTTGTTGAACAAAGTAGCCTATAGATGACTGACACAAGTTAGAAACACCTAAAATACATCTTGAACTTTTAGAGGAGGTGAATGTTTTTTTTAAAATAGTATTTTTATTATAGCTGTATTCACGACATTTTGCTCGCCAAGCGACGATATATCGAATCGGTGGCCGAGTGGTAAAGGTGAATGACTAAAGGTCCTGGGTTAGGTGTTCGAGCCCCGCCACCAGAATGTGTTGATAGACAAGATAGGCAGTAGATGGTAGTAGTGAGATGGTCAACTGTTGGTGAGGCACTTGACTTCAAACCCATCATAGGTTCGAGCTCTGGGCTGACCAAACTAACAAAATGTCTTTCGTATGAGACGTTAAACCGAGGTTCCGCGTGGAAGAGCTAGCCATTGAACCATCGAGCATGCTCAAGAAGCAAGCAGTCTCGTCCTGTATCCCTGCTCTATCCTCCGTAACAACTAGTCGTTTTTAAGGGGGTCGTTCATATGAACAGATGTAATGGTACTGAATATATGTATACGTTAATACAGACATAAGCAGCTGTTACTTTAACCCATACCGACACAATCCTGCTTTTTTCTACACACACAAAAAAAAAGGAATATTGAAAACATTGTGGAAGACAAATGAATGGCTTGTTTCTAGCGAGCGATTTCTTCATTATCCAAAATGTTTTCTACGCCCCAAGACGAAACATTTTTACATTTAACCAACTAAAATTGACGTCTGCAGCTTCTTGGAAATTGGACCAGTCTGAACATTTATCGTCTGGTACTGGGTTGAATACTATGCAATTAAATGTACACAACAAATTAACTTTGCCATGTTCTACCAAACTCTGTCTAATTGAACGATTTGATTTGTCAATCTTTTGACTTGCACAGTTGGTCCGTCAGTAAGAAGTCCGGCCCACCGTTGTCGAGAGCCGCAGTTTTCGCTCGTTAGTAAAATTTATTTCTTCAGACGAAACATGTAAATTTTTGCATGTTTGATTACTTATCGTTCTCTACCGGAGCATTTGCCCATATGAGCAATGTCCCAAGAATATTTTCAGTTGTTATGGAGGACGGTGCAATGATACATGGTGAAACTAAATGGAGCACCGCCCGGTTCCTCAACGTGATCGGATCAAAGCACCTTCACACAGGAGCTTGGTATAACGTCTCATCTGAAAGACAATTAGTTGTAAGTTGGGAAAGCCCAGGACTCAAACCTGTGAAATCTAGATTCAATGTCAAGTGTTCTACCAACTGAAAATTAGGGATTAATGGATTAATACAATCGTACAAGAGCATTTACTGGATTTTATTTAACCCTTTCCTGTTTTTTGAAATTTTAGACTGGTCCAAATTGAAAGAGGTTGCAGACAACAATGAATATTGGAAATTAATTGAAATTAAACCAACCTATTTGGTAGAAAATATTGTGGAAAAAGGAGAAATTGCTTGTTACAAGCAATTTCTTCTTTTTCCACAATGTTTTCTCATGTATCGGAGGTCAGTCGGTATGGTCAGTGATCCGTCAATTTGAATCCTCTAACCTTTATAACTCACACTCAGGGGGGCAAAGTACATATGTACATAAAATAAAGTAAGCAAGACCAAATGAACAGTAAACTGGCCACGCCCATTGACTCAACTTGGCATGTCCACTTAGCTCCGTCAGGAAATTCCTGGTTAGATGTGAAATGGCACAATTTCGCAAATTTATGAACAGTAGTATTAAACAAAAGACAGAATGATTAGTTTGTGACCTAAACGTCGTACTTACAACTCGAATAAATATTTTGCAGGAAATTGACAAAAAAAGCAGGGGAGAATATGACAGCTTTGAAAGGATTCGGTAGTTTATGACGGGGTTAAATTTATGAGTTTTTACTTGCTATTGTTTGCACATTTAAAGGAAAGGCAAATAAATAATGAGTTATTTCATGTGGCCATACAAAGCAGTGTGCATAGCGAATACTCATGCACTAATGTTCATTTTGAATACAATATGCTCATTTTGAATCCAATATGCTCATTTTGAAAACAATATCCTCAAGTGAACTAAAAATAGCTAGGAGATGAAGTTGCAGGCGGAGTCTGCGATGTTCCTGAAATACTAAGAACTACTTTTTATGTCGTAGGCCTCAATCAGTCAATTGTAATGAGTTACACCAACAAATGATTAAGTGAGAATCCTGCATTAATTTATGTATGCCGTAGAACTGATTACACGTGTACGCCACTAAAAAATGTATTACGGGACAGTTTTTTAACCCTTTCACGTTTTTCAAAATTTTAGACCGGTCCAAAATGGAAGAGGATGCAGACGACAATGAAAACTGGATGCCATTTGAATAAAACCATTTTATGTGGTAGAAAATATTGTGGAAAAAGGAGAAATTGCTTGTTACAAGCAATTTCTTCTTTTTCCACAATGTTTTTCTCAAGTATGAAATCAACAGGAAAGGTTAAACGACCTCACTACGGCCGACCCTTGAATGGTCGCTTAATACAATTTTAAGTATATATCACCTAAAAAGCATCAAGCTATTTGAGTCTTTTATGTCCAGATAAAAGATCAATTATGTGTTTAGAAAATTTAATTTCATATAATAGACACGACGCGCAAATTTTATACACCGATTATTGAATTAGAATTTTCAATTCAAACCCAGCGTATTATTTTGCTACTCTTACTTTGCCTGTCATGCAGATAAGTACAAAAAGGCATTCTTTGCTTCCGTTAAATAGGGTTGTCAACCCTTGCCAAACCAAATAAAATCCTGTCTACAGAACTGTATTAAAACAAAGGTGATGTACGAACATGATTGCTTGAATTGTGGGTATTTATTTATTTCAATATTAATTTTAAAAACACTCTGATTTTGAAGAGAAAGGGTGATTATGGTCGGACAGCACCTGCGAGCAGGCTGATCTTTGTCTATGCCTCCTGTTAAAAACGAAAATATTCCGGGTTCATCATGACATGGGTTCAACGATGAATATTCGTGATTCAGAAAAAGATAAAAAGGAACTTAAATTTTAGACATTATAGCTATTTGGATATATGAGATGAGACCTTCGGATATTGAACAACTCACATCCTTGACCTTAAATCAGATTTTCATACAAAATGAATAGAAATGAATTACCGTCACATGATCACCTTTTAAACATTGCATTGCTATTATCAAGAAAATAATGCATTTCAATTTTTTGAACCACATAGGAATCTGTCCATGTACGAAAACCACAAAGTTCAGGTCTGGTCTAGATTAAAAGAAGTTGCAGGCGACAAGTTTAAGTTTGTGAAAATTAAAAAAAGTGTCTTTTGAGGTAAAAAAAAAAACATAGTGGAGAACGAAAGAAAATGCCTGTAACATGTGATTTCTTCACTTTTACATACTGTTTTCCAAAGATTTTGATTTGTCCGTAAAAATGCGGGATTATTAGAATGGATTCAGTGTAACTTAATACTCAATTGAATATAATAATACCTCTTGTAAATTAAATTTTTCATATCCCAATTTTTTTTCCATTATATTACAGCCAGTATCATTCTTCTGGTAGCTATAAAAATGAAAGAAGATAAGAATGTAAGAAGTGGGAAAAATCATTTTTGACCGAAATCGGATTAAAGGCATCTATTTCATCACGATTGTTTCATTGGCAACAACAACGACAACAATAGTAGAAACCCTAAGAAAGGAACCTCTATGAGATCTGTAAACTATATATTAACCAATGGAGTCTGTTTACTGCTTACCACACAATACCTCATTTTTACGACCCCCCCCCCCCTCCCCACACACACAAGAAAATATGTCTGGAACACAACGTGGAAAATAAAGAAATTGCTTGTTACAAGCAGTTTCTGAATTGTCCACATTATTTTCTACCCAGAGAGACAAGGATTTTGAAAGAATTCAACAAAAAATGTCTTAAACTTCTTTTTATTTGGACCGGTATAAAATTTTACTGTGTGGGAATGGGTTAAAAGCCTAAACTATCATATATAAATTTAAACATCTTTAATGAGGTGAACAAACATTTCTACTATAATATGCAAAATGAGTTTACCGTTAGAATTAATTCCTATAGAATCACACCCCACTCTAACAAGATATCCAGTATCATTGGTAAATAGGATAACCCAGGCTATCAGGTACATTCATGTTTAACTCAAACCCTTCTTGTCTTATCCATTATCAGACGACCGTCATATAGACAATTCTGAATTGTTAGAAATTGCAGACGTTAAATCAAAGTGAGTTCAATTTGAAAGTGGGGTACTTCGAGAGGGAGTGGAAAGGGGGAGAGAAGAGAGAGAGAGGGGAGAGAGGAAGAGAGGAGAGAGAGAGAGAGCGAGAGAGAGAGAGAGAGCGAGAGAGAGAGAGAGAGAGAGAAAGAGAGAGAGAGAGAGAGAGAGAGAAAGAAGAAAGAGAGAGAGAGAGAAAGATAATGAGAGAGATAGAGACAAAGAGTTAGAGAGAGCGAGACAAAGAGATAGAGACAAAGAGATAGAGAGAGAGAGGTAATTGAGTGGTTGAGTTGCTTTAGTTACTGTTTAGTAGGCCATGTTGGAATCCGATAAGTTCTAAAACCATTTTACTAGGTTTCGAAATGTTTATGAGATGTGCTGATTAAAACCGAATCCTCTATCCAACGAATTTGTTGCAAAGCCAGAAGCTTTACAATGGATTTGTTTAATAGAAGTTTGAACGAGAGAAGCGCATACTTTATTAAAAAATACATCGGCAACTTCTTCGGACATTACCAAGTCTACAAATCAGTCGTGTGTTAACCCATTCCCACTCAATCCACCCTTTTTACGCCCCTCAAGAGAAAAGCTTTGGAAAACATTGTGGAAAATGAAGAAATTGCTTGTATCAAGCAATTTCTTCATTGTCCACAATGTTTTCTATCCAAAAAGAGGAAAAAATAAATCCAAAATTCCACAAACTTGAAATTGTCATCTGCAGCGCCTTTGAATTTGGACCAGTCTAAAATTTTGCTGTGTGGGAATGGGTTAAAGAGTATAATCGGCGGATCACTGGCCACGCCCACTGAGTACCTACAGCAAGGTCCTGTTAGATATTCAGCACTTTATTTCGTAAAGTTTATGACCAGCAATATGTTACGAAAAAAATGAAATGGTTGGGTGGCGACCTGAGCATCGTAATTTCAGCTTGAATAAGTTTTAGTTACAACGTTTATGTCGACAAACCAACAAAGCAAATTCGCATAAATGTCGGCGAATATCGGAGTTCAAAGTTCACTTCCTGTGTATATGAATGATTTGATTGGTCGATTGATTCTTTAATTGACATCGCGATCCGTTAATTAAAACCACGGTATTTACTTTTAATTAAAATAGAATAAAATAAATTGGTATTGACCACTAAGGAAATTGAGCTCGCGAAGAACAAATTCAGATATCATCTGAAAAAAATCAAAAAGGTATTAAATATATGATTAAAAAAATTTATTTTAATGATACATTCGGATGCAATAGCTCGGCTGCAGGAGCATTATAACTGAAGTAGTGAAAATTCAAAAGTTCCTTGGCTATATACCCTTGGAATATGATCATGACCTTGACAAATGACCTTAAACTATATAAAGGTATAGACATGTGAAATATGGGGTCCCGAAATAGAGTGATGGTAGAGGTAAAATATCAAAGTTTTTGGACAACGACGAAGATGACATCAGGCTTATAGTATTATTTTGGAACTTCTCCGAAAAAAAGTTGAGCTAAAATCAGCTTAAACAGACTGCTTATCAAAGAAACCAATGATCTAAATACTAAGATAAGAGCACAAAGGTACATTAAATTGGCTCTCCCCTGATCATCAGATACCCACGGACAAGTTGGACCATCGGAAAACCCGTAAAATTTTTAAAGGTATGTAAGACTTAAACAAAGTGGGTAAAAAGAAAAGAAAAATCAATGTAATAGCATTGTATCGACGATAATTGAAGTATAAGATGGATGTCAAGAATGATTGTTAACAGGAAATGGTTAACCTGGAACCGAACCTAGGACCCTTTTTTTCAAACAGGACAATTATTTAACGAAGCACACAGGTCCCAGTTCGCCTGCCGATTTCAAAAAGTAGTCGATTTTTTTCACTAAGACACTTATCGTGACATTTTTTTACTTTTCGAATAACATCGAGAAGTAAAGGGTCTAAACCTGTTCAAACAGTATTTTCTACCGTCCTGATAACGGAGATTATTTTGATGAAATAAGGATATTTAAATCATAAGTGATTTAAGGTCATTTAGTACTTTGGACAAAACGAAACCTTTCATGTGGAATGGTTCATCGAAAAAGTCAAATAGCGCTTTCGTTCGTTTCTCATTCCCACAGAATCCCTCCTTCTACGCCCATCAAGAAAAAAAGCGTTGAAAAATTTTGTTGAAAATGAAGAAATTGCGTGTCAAGCAATTTCTTCATTTTCCACAATGTTTTCTGTCCAAATAGACGAGAAAAAAAAAAAAATAAAATTCCAGCGGCTTGAAGCTATCGTCTGCAGCTTCCTTCAATTCGGATCAGTCTAAAATTTTCTGGTGTGGTAATGAATTAATGTCAGCGTCTGTCGATTCTCGTCGAATAACCATCGATATCGAAGGTAGAACCCTGACTCCATGAAGGTAAATTACCATACTGTAAATATGGTAGAAAAAGGAGGATAAGCTAAACCTCTCCTTTATCTAATGTATTTTTATCAAAATGACGTGACAGATGAAAAGGGACCATCTGGAAAGTCACGCTAAACTATCGATCCTGGACAGACGGCACAGACTTTGCAGACTCGGTCTAAGGTGAGCTAATGGCGCATATTAGCCTACATTTCGCTTTTGGAAGTTTAATCCATTCCCACACAGTGACTCTTTTGGGACGCCCCCAAGAAAAGCAATTGGAAAAACATTGTGTAAAATGAAGAAATTGCTTGTAACAAGCAATTTCTTCTTTTTACACAATGTTTTCTATCCAGAAAGTTGAAAAAATCTAAATTTCATAAACTTGAAATTGTCGTCTGCAACTTCTTTGCATTTAGACCAGTCTAACATTTTCTTGTGTGGTAATGGTTTGATACATGCCAGAGTATAATTGACGGATAATTGACATAGATAGACCAATCGTTTGATACATATAGACCGGAATTGAACTTTGGACAACAACATTCGTCGTCATTTAAGTAAAAGATTATTTGCGACTTAAACGTTGTAACTATGGTTTATTCAAGCTGTGATTACCACATTTAGGTCGCCTACCCACCATATAATTTTGTTACATATAACCGACCATGAATCTTGAGAGAAAAAAAAGTCGAACTTCCTATCGCAGGTAGGTAGGCGTGGCCAGCAAACCGTCACTTCAAAGTCCCTGGTGATGACACGCGTCCACAATAAAATCTAGATCCATGTTTATTCCATGTTTATTTTGAATGGCTCGTGCATGTCATTTCTAACAATCTCGACCATAATATTTGCGTGAAGGCAAGACATTTAATAGCCTGTACTCCAAAAGCTTCAGTTAGAATACTCGCTGATTATCTAAGGAATCATCAACCCATTACCAAGCGATAAAAGATAGTCCATATTCAAAGATGATGCCGACAACAATTTTATGATGATGGAAGTTTATTCTTTTTAGTCTTTTTGGGTAGAAAGCATTGTGGATAATTAAGAATTTACTTGTTACAAGTTTTCCTTACCTTTTTTGTTTGTTTTGGAACGTCAGGAAGAGCTATAGTGTGGTAATGGGTTCAGCCACTGGCTACCTTTAGATTTTACAACGATTGGGAAACAAGTTCTTCCAACTTAGATTAATCCCTCTCGATTCTGCTTCCTGGAAAGTTCACCAGTACTCGCGCCGAAAGTGTGGGCCAATGACAGAACCAAGATCGATAGCCGCTCCCGGGAATCGAACTCAGGAATTCCTGACCGGGAAGCCGACGCTCCGACTCTCGACCACAGACACCTTTAGATCACACAGTGAAGACTCTGGTCAGAATGTTGAGTTAATCATGCTGATCTGAACTCACGTGAAATTGTTTGAAATGTAACGAACAGGCTCAAATATCACGTGTCATCTATAGACTGAATGTAGGATGGGTATAAAGTGATCCACAGAAGCCCCATATAGATAGAATATGGCAATTGTACCACGGTCTAATATTTATGGGCTTTTTGGGGTGTTTATATTAGAAGTTATAAATCAAATTGGGGTATTATTTGTCTCACAAAGATTTCTCGGCTTTTAAAGTTATCAGTTGTTTTAGTGGTCTTCGCGCATTTGGTCCAACCAGTAACACACAGTCCCGCTTTTGGAATCAAAAAATGGCTTTGGAAAACATTGTGGAGAATGAAGAAATTGCTTGTTACAATTAATTTCTTTATTCAACAATGTCTTCCACCCAAAAGACAAAGTTCTTTAAGAATTTCACGAACTAAAAGTTGTCGTCCTGTATCTTCTTTAAATTTGGAACAGTCTAAAATTTTGTCGTCTGATAATGGGTTAAAAATAGGGAGTATCGGTTGTTGAACAAAGTGTAGTTTACTGGCACAAGCTATAAAAACGGAGACACAGAAAAAAATTTAAAGAACTTTTGGAGGCGTCCTATCTTTAATATCATCGTTGGGCGAGCAAAATGTCGTAAATACTGCTTTATTCACTTTTACTTGTCACTTGTTCGAGCCCAACCGCCATCGGGATGTGATGATAGGCAAGGCTCTCAATAGCCAGCTTTAACCCTTTCCTGTACAACGCAGGATTTTATTTCGCTGTGATTTTATACTTGCGAAAACATTGTGGAAAAAGAAGAAATTTTTTCTACCACATAAAATAATTAAATTCCAATTTTCATCTGCAACCTCGTTCAATATGGATTAGTCTAAAATTTCGAACAAGAGGGCCAGAATGGTCCGAAATCGCTAACCTGACTAATTTATGATGATTGAAAAAAAAAACCTTGAAAGAGCACTTGCATGTTTTACCTTGAGCTATGACATTGAGGTTCTCTGAAAATGATTGCTTTCAAATGGCTCACCTACTCACGATTGAGATTAATTGTGACATTATATTTTTTGCAACTAAAAACATGGACTAAGGTACATACACCAACTTGTCATAGTGACAACTTTGTCTTGCTCACTACAAGTAGGCTTGACGAAAAGAAAGTAATTATAATCTTTAAAGTTGTCCTGTTTGTTTAACACTGGAGAGTGAACATGTTTTAAGGAGGATCACACAAAGAAAATTTCTGTTGTTCGAGAGAGAATCTATAAGCCAAAGGCTTTCGTCGAACCAAACATAAATGGGGAAAACTAATGTTATAAACAAATATTCCGTAGTGGGGTAAAGGAGCTTCAAAGGACTTCAGATCAAACCAAGAAAAGGGAGAAAATTCACTGACAAAATGATTTTCTAAACCTTGAAAGAATGGTCCATGACCTGCGGATTTACACATGCTTGCGAAGCTTAGTATCGGCTTGATTGTAAGTTTTAAATCACAATGCGGGATCAAAAGAAAAGTGAAATCGCGCCAAAATGTCAATTTAACCAATTAACTGAAGACCAAATTCTAGACTGGTCCAATTTCAGACGAAGATTCAGACGAAAGTCCAAAGTGCGAGTAAATTGGAAAATTAAGTGTCTTATAGGATAGAAAACATTGTGAGAAAAGAAAAAAATGCTCGTTAGAAATAGGTATTGTGCGGTGAAGGGTTGATACACTACTTTGAAATGCAGGCGATGAATTACGATATTTCTTACTTGAATCAAACCCCAACAACCCCGTATTTGGACGAAAAAAAAAAAAAAAAAAAACTTTGGAAAATAATCGATAAATGAAAAAAGTGCTTGTTCACATAAGCAATTTCTTCATCATCCACAATGTTTTCTATCCAAAAGACAAAGATTTTTTTTAAATTTCATCAACTAGAGTTATCGTCTGTATCTCCTTTGAATTCGGACCAGTCTAAAATTCTTACGTCTGATAATGGTTTCAAAATGGGAGTGTCACTTGTTGAACAAAGTAGCCTATAGATGACTGACACAAGTTAGAAACACCTAAAATACATCTTGAACTTTTAGAGGAGGTGAATGTTTTTTTTTAAAATAGTATTTTTATTATAGCTGTATTCACGACATTTTGCTCGCCAAGCGACGATATATCGAATCGGTGGCCGAGTGGTAAAGGTGAATGACTAAAGGTCCTGGGTTAGGTGTTCGAGCCCCGCCACCAGAATGAGTTGATAGACAAGATAGGCAGTAGATGGTAGTAGTGAGATGGTCAACTGTTGGTGAAGCACTTGACTTCAAACCCATCATAGGTTCGAGCTCTGGGCTGACCAAACTAACAAAATGTCTTTCGTATGAGACGTTAAACCGAGGTTCCGCGTGGAAGAGCTAGCCATTGAACCATCGAGCATGCTCAAGAAGCAAGCAGTCTCGTCCTGTATCCCTGCTCTATCCTCCGTAACAACTAGTCGTTTTTAAGGGGGTCGTTCATATGAACAGATGTAATGGTACTGAATATATGTATACGTTAATACAGACATAAGCAGCTGTTACTTTAACCCATACCGACACAATCCTGCTTTTTTCTACACACACAAAAAAAAGGAATATTGAAAACATTGTGGAAGACAAATGAATGGCTTGTTTCTAGCGAGCGATTTCTTCATTATCCAAAATGTTTTCTACGCCCCAAGACGAAACATTTTTACATTTAACCAACTAAAATTGACGTCTGCAGCTTCTTGGAAATTGGACCAGTCTGAACATTTATCGTCTGGTACTGGGTTGAATACTATGCAATTAAATGTACACAACAAATTAACTTTGCCATGTTCTACCAAACTTGGAAATTTGGTCAAAGATCAAGGTAAAAAAAAGTCATCTTGATTAAAAAGCTTTAGGGAATATTTTTGTATTTAAAATGACTGTCGCGTATTCTCAACTATTACCTGTTCAAACCTATGTTTTTACGTCCCTGTGATTTTATGAATGAAGAAATATTGTAGGAAAAGAAGATATTTCTTCTTTTTCCAACATATTTCTACCCTACTGAAAGGTTATCTTTCAAATTAAATCCAAATCAAATTTTCGTCTGCAAAACATATGAATTTGGACAGGTCTAAAATTCTGAACAACTGGAAATTGTTTTTTAAAAAAATTCTAATATGCTACTTTTGCTTTTATTCTTTTTTTTAATCTTCAAGTTTAAAATTCGCTTTACATGCTACCGAAGCGATCTCAGTATGACGAATATAAAATATTTTGAAATATAGGAAAATTGAAAATTATTTAGAAGTGGGAAACATGTCGATGTCAAGGTGATAAGAGAAAAATCGATCTTAGTTCCAAATTTGGTAATTGAATTTAAAAACAATGTAGAAGAAGCGGACATTCGGGTATGTGACCAAGAAGCATTTGTTGAATAAAAATTACAGTTTTGAATGGGGTTTTTCGCCGCTTCCAACAATCTTTCAGTTATATCGCGGCGGCTGGAGCACCTAACAATTGAATCCTGGTATTTCTCACACCAGTTCTACCATTACATCCTTTCCTAGCATCCAGCTGCTATCCCACATAGGTTTACGATTATCGACCCATTGGTGAGAGACAAATAGTCGGAAAGGATGGGTGCCGCCGTCGGGGATCGAACACTAGTATATAGATAAATGGATTTTAATAGCAGGTATATCACAAAACAAACGCCTATGGTGTGACCAGAGAAATATAGGAGTGGCTATTTTCGCCTGATATTCTGTAAGTGAAATCAAAACAATTTCATTAATCGTCGCTTCCGACAACCCGGAGATAGCCGTCTATAATAAATGACCATTTTAATACCGATATTGATGTATCGATTATGCTGTTATAAAAATTCATACCACCTGAAAAGGGACCAACAGACCATGAGCATGCAATCCCGCTTTATGACTTCCGTCATGAGATATCTGAGCTTTGGAAAATATTGTAGGAAAATGAAGAAATTGCTTGTCACAAGCAATTTCTACATTTTCCCAAAATATTTTTAATTATCCACAATGTTTTTTTCCCAAAAGACAAGTTTTCTTAACATTTCATCAACTTGAAATTGTCATCTGCAACATTTTTTTTTTTGAATTTGCACCAGCCTAAATTTTTGTCATCTGGTAATGGGTAAAGGAAAACCGAAAATCGGCCTTTTTCAGACTGTGCGGAAAGTGCGGGCTATATATGGGTTCGAACACTTGTGTTTTTTTCACTATAAATTGTTATTCAATCTCATATATAAGGCAAATAAGAGGGATTAGTCATTACCGACCGGCGTTCTGGAAACTACACAATTTTCACCAATTTTTACGTGACTGGTTCCAAATACTTGTAGAGATTATCATATCCCGGCAACCATTCTGTCAGATGATACAAGGGTGAAGGACTAAATGAATCATGACTTGAATATAACCAATGAAAGGCGATGATTGAACCAGCATTAGGCTATGGGGAACTATCAGAGTTTTGTGGTATTTTGAGACTTTTTTTTCCCCTTTTAATGGCGAGGCGCTTTTTCTGTGAGGATTTTTGCTCTTGTAATGACAAAGATGTAGAAGTCCAGAGATGTTGAGTTTGAATCCGTCTCCAATATTCTATTTTCTCGAAGAGGACAATTTCAAGTCCGGGGTGAGCCATTTAGCGCTCAGAAACAAACGAAAAAGGCTTTGCTTATAGTAAGGTAAGCCTGCCGCGTCTACGTTACCCTTCGATATAGGTTAGATTAGAACAGATTCACCAGTCAACAAGATGTGCTTGTTAAACACGACTGTCCCAGAAACCGGCTGCAATTTTCAGTAAATATGACATTGACAATGTTGATATTCAAACATCTTGGTCAATAACAAAGTTACCGTGCATAAATATGACGTTGAAAAGTAAATTGGACCCCAACAGTGGACATGGTAATTAGAACAAATGAAAAGGTCTTATCATAAATAATATTCATAAGAAGTATCAACATCCCATTAACTACTAATCAAAAGTTATGGCCAATATTTAAAAAAAATGGAGAGTAACATTGACACTGCCGACTTACAGTCTCGCCATTGGCACAAATGGAAAATATCTTACAAAAAGAAAAGAAAATATAAATTTGATGGTCATTGCACTTACTATTCAAAAGATAACGTGATAAATGTTGAACATTTATATTTGACACTGAAAAAGACATTGATTTTGACAAACGTGACCAATTTGAAAGTGTTATTTTGCGCCCATGTGGCCCTTCTAAAAATACATTAACCTGGCACGATGGTCTCACACATGGTGCTATGATGACCTTACCACTTTCCAATCCAAAGCCATGACCCATGTTAAAGTTTTAAATGATACCTTGAAAAGTGACATTGACCTCAACAGCAGAGCACCATTAAAGACATCAAAAGGAACATATATTTTAATTATGGCGATCCTAACAGTTTTTGGTCATGGTGATTCTACCACTTATCTATCAAAGGATATGGCCAGAGATAAAGTTTAAACGCGAAATTGAAAATGACCTTAAAGATGACCTTGATACTGATACTAACAGAAAGATCTTACCACAATGGAAATGCTTTTAAGTATATTTTTTTCTATACTATTTATCCGCCTAAATGAATGGCCAATGTTTAGGTTTTTAAAAATGACACAGACCAGGACTGATGATATCAACAAAAACGCATTGCCACAGGTACCACACTTACGAAAAAGAAAACCATATCACTTTATTACAAAAAGAGTAGTCTTCGGCAAATACGGAAGTTTTTCTTCAGCACGTATTTTACTTTTAAAAAAGGCTCCAACAGTATGAGTTTGAATTTGGAACGAACAACAATAAAAAAACAAAAAGAAAACACATGAAATCCAAGGCCTTGCCAATGGCGATCAAAAGTTATTGTCATGTTAAAGTTTTAGGCTGACAAAATGAAGTATAGAAATAACGGACCAAGAGATTAACAAACACAGCAAAACTATACGCCCTCGATTTATCGATGTGTTGGAATGGATGAATGAATGGGGTTTAACGAAAATTTTTACAGTATTTCAGTCATATCGCCACGGCTGGAGCTCCTAACATTGGATTCCTAGAATTTCTCACAGCAGTACTACCATTAAGCCTGCGCAGACTGACCAGAGTCGAAACTTTACGCACTTCGTCGAAGGTACCTTTTCGCTTGACGTGTAATATATATCTACAAATGAGAAAAAACAAAGTGTAGTCGTTCTTTATTGCGTATATAAATCGAGAAATCGTGTCAAAAACGATCTTCTCTTTACTTTGAAGTGTCGATTTAGATAACAGTCAAGTATCTCTTACGTCATGTCTTCGCCTGTCTAATCAACAAAACGAGCTTGAACTTTGGACGAAGACAGGAGCAAGGGTTGACGAGGGACTGCGACGCTCGAAAAACATCAATTCTTTCTTTTTTTCTATTGACCTTACTAATAATTTCTCCCGTTGCTAGTTATTTCTACGAAATGTCGTATCGTCCTAAATACGGAAAGTTAATCTTTAACACTTTTCAGGTTACAAGGAATAATTTAGTTTTCATGTTAAACATGTGGATAAGAATTTATATTTGACATTGACCTTAAACACATTGCACTCATTGAATATATGAAAGTGGTGATCAAGTGTGTTGAAGCAACGAAACAAGTTTGTGGGAAAAGTTGACAATGACCTCAAAATATTGACCTTCAGCAGATCCAAACTAACGTTGTCTAGGCAAAAAAACGCACATTGCAACATAAGCACGGACAGCAGAATATGTATGTCCTCATCTGTCGATAGGTGTAATGATAGGGCGAAGCTTGATTGAATTGATGCAGAAGGAATCGCCGACTAGGGAAGGTGCCAGTGAAACGCTCTCCTTCTGGGGGAGTCTGAGGGATTTAGCCCTATGATTTTTTTTATCCTTTCCTGTACAAACCCTGGTTTTTACGCCCCTGTGATCTTATACCTGGTAAACGTAGTGGGAAAAGAGGAAATTGCTTGTAATAAACAAATTCTTCTTTTCCCTCTACGTTTTCTACCCTTTAAGTTGGTTACTTTTCGATTTGCACTCACTTTTAATTGGCGTCTGCAACTCTCCAAATTGGATAAGACCAAGACTTCTTGTCTCGAGGAAGGTTTCATTCACATTCGCCTCGATATCATCATGTTAATGACATTGTATCTCTGTGATAACATTGAAGAGACATAGGTTTTATTCACGTTCGTCTCCTGAATCAAAACTATTCACATTATGTCGCTCTTGTATCAAAACCTGTCAGATTGAACTGTTGGAAACAAGACATATACCTCTGGTTATTTTGATAACGTTGATCTGTGAACGAGCTGGATAGAGATAAAGACAGACCTTACTGTTTACTGAAGGATTATTTGAACTGCCCTCCACAACCCGACAACAGTTAACATCGGCCTACACCGAGTTACCCTTTCACTTTTCAACCCATTACCAGATGGCAAAAAAAATTAGACTGGTCCAATTTGAAAGGAGTTGCAGACGACAATTTAAAGTAAATGAGATTTTAATTTTTTTCTACTTTCAGGGTAGAAAACATTGTGTAAAATGAAGAACTTGCTTGCTGCAAGCAATTTCTTCATTTTACACAATGTTCCTATGTGTTTTTCTTGAGGGGAGTCGAAAAGCGTTTTATAGGAATGCCTGATTGATAAACCACTTTATAACGGCTCCAACCTGATTAAGAAAGCCAGTTCAAGCCATCGCCTTGGAAGATAACTATATACATGCAATAATAATGGACCCCCGTTAGAAGGCATTTTTGCCTTACCTAGACAAAAGAACAACGGTTAGTTGGCAACCTTAACGTCGCAACTGCAGCTTGTATTATGACGTTTAAGTCGCCAAAGCAAAACAATACTTTTCATTAATAACGGAGTTCCATGTTCAGGAATGGTTTGTTCTATTGGTCGATTTATTCTTTGATTGACATCGCGATCTGTCAATTGACGGATCACTGGCCACGCCCACTGACTCCACTGGCCACGCCCACTGACTCCAACAGGAAGTTCCACTTTAAGATTAAACGGCGTTATTTCGCAAAATTAATGGTCAGTTACATTTGGCCAAAGACCTAAACGTCGTAAAAACATATCAAATAAAGCTGTAATCACGACGTTTAAGTCGCCAACCAACAAAAAGTGCTTCACATAAATGTCGTCAAATATCGGAGATCAAAGTAAGTTTATACTAATTTATTTTAGTTCTATTGCGACGAAATTTTTAAGCTTATAGAGTCGCTCTCGAACACACTAACCAGATGTTTTCACGTCCATGAAAGAGAGGCAGTGGTTAAACCCCACTGCTACCCAATTCTACAGATTGGTAGACTGGGGCTGGCTATTAAGTGTCTTGCCCATGTACACACCCCGGTAAAACTTCAGATCACGAGTTAAGCACTTATACCACTCGTTCATTGGGGCAGTTTAAAGTTCACTACGGGTCTAAACGAATGACTTGATTGGTTGATTGATTCTTTATATGACATCCGCGAGAGGTCATTTGTCCCTATAAAATTACACAAACAAAAGGCGCTTGAGCGTCTCCACTGTTCAAAAGGCTTGAACTTTCTACGCATACCTTCAACCCATTATCGGACGGCGAATTTCGATAATTCTACGCCGACATAGGATCGACTTTTTCTCCAGAGCCACAGGAGACGCAGGTCTGATTTTGCGCATGTGGGCACCGCCAATACCTACCTCCGCACAAAGTCTGAAGTGTGTCGAAGTCATAGCGGCGAATCCCGGTCCATACCCATGTACCCTATTCGGCCTTGCTCGCCCGATCCTGAAGTACATGTATTTTACCCGACCTAGGTTTGCACTTATTTCCAGAACCAGAGCAGCCTACGCCCCGATTTCGCGCATGCGCATATAGACCCCACAATACATACCTCTGCATCAAGTAAGAAGCGTGTCGGAGTCATTGCACCGGAGCGCAGTCCAAACCCCGCACTTCGGCGAATTTCGACCACTTTACGCAAACCGAATTTTTCATCGAGTCAGAACAGCCGTGGGTTCGATTCGCATGAGCGAAGGGATCACCAATATACATGTACAAATACAAATACATGAACTTAAAGCAGGAGAGCGTTGCCGAAGAGGGAACTTGGATTAGGACCGCGCTCCGCCGCCATGACTCAAACACACTTTAAACTTGGTGCGGAGGTTGGTATTCGGGGTCACTACGAGCACGCGCAAAATCAGACCCGCGGCTGCTCTTGCTCCGCAGTAAAGTGCGATCCTAGCTTGGGTTAAAATCGTCGAAATTAGCCGAAGTTAGCTTTTCGGGCCCCTACGCGCATGCACAAAATCGTGCCTGGTTCCGGAAAAAAGTGCGATCCATGCTTGGGGTAAAATCGTGGAAATTAGCCGAAGTTTGGGCTTTGGTTTGGACCGCGCTTCGGCCCTATGATTCCAAAACGCTTCAAACTTGGTGTAGAGGTAGGTATTTTGGGCCCCGACGCGCAAGAGCAAAATCGCGCAGGAGGCAGCTCTGGTTCCGGAATATAAGTGCAATCCCATCTCGGGGTAAAGTACATATACTCAAAGAGATCGGAACGTGGTTGAAGAGAGGTCTTGGGTTTGGACCGTGCTTCCCCGCCATGACTCCGACACACTTCATACTTGGTGCGGAGGAATATATTGGGGGTCCCTACGCGCAGGCACAAAATCGGCCCGCGGCTGCTCCAGCCCCGGAGAAAAGTGCGATCCTAGCTCGAGGTAAAATCGTAGAAATTAGCCGAATATCGGGCTTGTGTTTGGGCCGTGCTCTGGCGCTATGTATCCAAAACGCTTCAAACTTGGTGCAGAGGTAGGTATTTTGGGCCTCTACGCGCCTGCGCAAAATCGGGCCGGAGGCAGCTTTAGTTCCGTAAAAAAGTGCGATCCTAGCTCAGGGTAAAGTACATTTAAACTCAAAGAGCGGGATAGCGTGGACGAAAAGGGGTCTTGGGTTTGGACCCCGCTCTGGTACCACCTTTAAATGTAATGTTCTGCAAAGAAATAGTTCCCAGATAAATTCTTTGATTTACGTGCATGACATGAAGAAGTGTTCTCGAACTTTTCAGAACCTAACATCAAGCAACTTTCTGTTGTTTATACGTTGAACAGTGTGACAAAACGAGGATATGGAATTTTATTAATGGACTACTTTAGGGGACCATTATACATTATACACTTTACAAGTGATGTGTTTTCAAAAATTGTATTTTATGTATGAAACCACATGTTAAATATTATATGAAGTAAGATATGTTTCTATGTAAGATGGTATACAATGAACTTGTTTTTTATTCAAAAACACAAAGCCAAAAAGGGATAGGTAATATAATAGGCTGATATTTGAAAATGTATGTAGAGTGAAAAAGGGCAACAGCTAGAATTTGTCACAGGAGGTGACCTAATACTCCTACAAGGGCATTGCTTGATGTTTTCTGTTAAGTTTTATAAATATATCTAAAACTAAGCAGAGTTCATGGTTCAAAATTGTGCCTTGCAAAAAATTTTTACAGATATTCAAAGCAAGTTTAATTACTATTGAAGCAAAACTGAAAGTGGAGTTTGGGATACAAATCATAAGTAGATAGGTGCAATTATGAGAAAAATGGCTATATTCAAGGGGAGATAAGACTTCAAAATGGTATCTTGCATTACTTCATTATGTGATAATTGTACATTACAAAGTGATTACAATTGAAGGGAAACTGTTGGAGGAGTTCGAGACACAAAATTATTATACAGGTGAAATATGAAAAGGTGTCTAAGTTAACCCATTCCCACATAGTGACGCTTTTGGACGCCCCTAAAAACGCGTGGAATAACATTGTGTAAAATGCAATTTCTTCATTTCCACAATGTTTTCTACCCAGAAAGTTGAAAAATCTAAATTTTCGTAAACTTTAATTTGTTGTCTGAAACGCCTTTCAATTTGTAGCAGTATAAATAAAATGGCTGTATTGGGTGATCATAAAGTTATAAGATTCATTTTCTTGACAAAGACAATTTTCCACTTTGAAATTGGTTAAAGCAGAAATAACTCTTCTGCTAGGGGGAGTTGAGACTTCAAGAAAGTGTGTTGCAAACTTTAACATGTGACCAATGTCTGATGTAGTAAAATAATTTGAAATAACTTTAATGTTGTACAATAATGAAATGTTTGAAAGTCGTCTTTGGAACTGTGTTAAAGATTGTAATGATCAGATCAATTTGTTTGATACGGATAAGATGATTAAGATTATATTGGATTCTGTTTAAATCAGTACAATCAGGCCTAGGAGTCATACAGGTGCTCAAATATCTCTAAGGTTTCTCTCCTTATAAACAGTTATCTGCTAGACTACAAAATTATGGCAACTTACCAGATTTTCCAAAAAAGCCAAACTTGTTCACCCTTTCATGTTCTCATGCATTATTGCCATCACTAAGTTTCAACCTATATTCAGATTGAACAGTTGATCAACACAATATGTTTTGAAAAAAAAAAAACCCAACCCCAAATGAACTGAATCATTGAAAATATTCTATTATGACACATAAATATTGCCATATAAACTAACACAATCCAAGGATGCATAAATCTATATCAACCATTTGGGGAAAGTATGGGAACAACTCACTTAATTTGTGTAACAGGTCATGGCTGTTTATTTCACCTGAGCACAACATGTTTCTTGTGAGCTTTTTGCGATACTTGAATGTCTGTCATCCTTCTTCTGTCATGGGTTGTCAAATATTTAGCGCTAACAATCACAGTTCACAATTTAATCTTTCTCAAACTGACTGTAAATGAACAGCAAGAGGGACATTGGTCGTGGGGCACTCACCCGAGATAAAGGCTCTTTTTGTTTCAACAGTCTAATTTCATGTTAAGGTTAGGATTATGATACAAGTTGGCCACACTAACATATAAAGATTATGTACCTAGAGATCTAAAAGTCTGTAATACAAATTCCAAGGCTTTAGGGCAAATTTGAAAGAAGGAAAAAACTTTTTCCTCCCTGTATATCCATGGGTTAAAATTTCAGAAATAAGAAAGAAGTCTGTGAACTGATGCTTCATGCCTATAACCCCCCCCCCCCCCCCTGGAGCTCCAATCCTGGAGACCCGAGGATAATGATTTTAGCTATTTTGTAAGAGGTCAATAAACTGATGCTTCATGCAAAATATCAAGGCTCTACGCCTTCTGGGTCAGGAGGAGAAGATTTTTAAAGATTATTCTAAAATTTTACCTTTGTTGCCATGACAACCAGGGTTTTTAACAGATTTCAATTCTTTTATATATTTTGAAAGGAGGCCACCTAAGGGACATTTCTGCCAAATTTGGTTCAAATTGGCTGGGAGTTTTGGGAGGAGATGTCGATTAAAATTCCCTCTTTATTACTATATAAACCCCTCCCACTGGAACTCCGCCCCTGGGGACCGAGGATCATGAATTTAGCTATTTGGTAAGAGGTCAATATACTGATGCTTCATGAGAAATATCAAGGCTCTACGCCTTCTGGGTCAGGAGGAGAAGATTTTTAAAGATTATTTTAAAATTTCACTTTTGTTGCTATGGCAACAAGGTTTTTTAAAACGGATTTCAATTCTTTTAGCTTTTTTCAAAGGGGGCCACCTAAGGAACATTTCTGCCAAATTTGGTTCAAATTGGCCCATTGGTGGAGATGTCGTTTAAAAATCCTTTTTTATTTCTATATAAACCCCACCCCCGGGGCTCCGCCCCTTGGGACCCAAGGATCATGATTTTAGCTATTTTGTATGAGGTCAATACTAATGCTTCATGCAAAATATCAAGGCTCTACACCTTCTGGATCAGGAGGAGAAGATTTTTAAAGACTTTTTTTTTTTAAATTTCACCTTTGTTATCATGACAACCAGAGTTTTTAAACAGATTTCAATTCTTTTAGCTTTTTTTTAAAAGGGACCACCTAAGGAACATTTCTGCCGAATTTGGTTCGAATTGGCTCAGTAGTTTGGGATGAGATGTCGTTTAAAGAAATTGTTGAAGGTCGACGGACAACGGACGGACTCTGGACATAAGGGGATCACAATTGCTCTGTTGAGCACTTCGTGCTCAGGTGAGCTAAAAAACCCAAACTTGAATATGGTGACATTTAGTCAAGGGAAAAGGAACCTTATTGACATACCCTTGTTACCAATCGAGAGTTTAGAACTTTGATTCAGTCTTGCTCAAACTTCTGCAAAAAATTGCATTTTTAAGGGGAAGATTTGTGAATGTGGTGGAATTTTAGAAACTTTCAACTTTGGCAACATTCTGATCCATATCAAAGGAAAAGTGGCCTCAAAAAATTCGTTATTAAGGCTGATGAGGTCACAATTTTACCTAATCTTTCTCTTACTTGCTACATGTAGCGCCGGAGGGCGGTCCAACTCCAAAACCACTCTTCGGCAACGCTCTCCCTCTCTTTAAGTACATGTATTTTACCCCGACCTAGGATCGCACTTTTTGCCGAAATCGGAGCAGCCGTCGGCCCGATTTAGTGCATGCGCATAGGGGCCCCCATAACCTACCTCTGCACCAAGTTTGACATGTGTCAATGTCATAGCGCCGGAGCGCGGTCCAACCCAACGCCGCACCTCGGCCAATTTCGACCGTTTTGAGCCGACATAGGATCAAATTTTTTCTGGAACCAAATACATACCTCTGCACCAAGATTGATGCTTGTCGGATCTAGGATCACACTTTTTTCCAGAACCAGAGCAGTCGCCGGCCCGATTTTGCTCATGCGCATATGGCCCCCGAATACCTACGTCTTCTCCAAGTTTGACGTGTGTTGGCGTCATGGCGTCGGAGCCTGGTCCAAACCTAACACTGCACATTGGCCAATTTCTACCCTTTTATGCTGACCTAGGATCGAACTTTTCACTCGAGCCAGAGAAACTGCGGGTCCGATTTTTCGCAGGCGCCTAAGGACTCCCAATACCTACCTCTGCACCAAACCCAAAATCACTTTGGCCACGCTCTCCAGAGCAGCTGCCAGCCCAATTTTGGGCGTAGGGCCCCCAATCCCTACCTCTGCACCAAGTTTGACGCGTGTTGGAGTCATAGCGCCGCAGCGCGTTCCAAACCAAACTCCGCACATTGGCCAATTTCGACCATTTTACGCCGATCTAGGATCGAACTTTTTCCAGAGCCAGAGCAGACGCAGCTTTCCGATTTTGCGCATGCGCGTATAGACCCCAATACCTACTTCCACACCAAGTTTGAAGTGTAACGGAGTCATAGCGCATGAGCGCGGTACAAACCCAAAACCTTCCATTTGTAGGTTTATTACAAACAGTCGAAAAATGTTTCCCTTTCTAAAACTGCAAGTTACAATTACTTTGCTGAATTGTGGCATGAATATGTGTTTTTTGAACATTGATAGCTCACCTGAGCACAACGTGCTCAAGGTGAGTTATTGTGATCGGTAATTGTCCGGCGTCCGTCCGTAAACAATTATCAAAAAATCTTCTCCTCCTAAACCATAAGGCCTAGAGATTTGATATTTGGTACATATCATCACCTATTGACCCTCTACCAAAATACTTCAAAGACTTAAAATTAACCCTTTTCTGTGCAATTCCTGATTTTACAAAGGAAATCTTTAAAAATCTTCTCCTCCTAAACCATAAGGCCAAGAGCTTCATATTTGGTACATATCATCACCTATTGACCCTCTACCAAAATACTTCAAAGAATTACCGTATTCTGAAAATTAGCCCTTTTCTGTGCGATCCCTGATTTTACAAAGGATTAAAGAAGGAAATCTTTGAAAATTTTCTTCTCCCAAACTATAAGGCCTAGAGCTTTTATACTTGGTATGTACCATTACCTATTGACCCTCTACCAAAATAATTCAAAGAATTACCGTATTCTGAAAATTAGCCCTTTTCTGTGCGATCCCTGATTTTACAAAGGATTAAAGAAGGAAATCTTTGAAAAATCTTCTTCTCCTAAACTATAAGGCCTAGAGCTTTTATACTTGGTATGTATCATCACCTATTGACCCTCTACCAAAATACTTCAAAGAATTACCGTATTCTGAAAATTAGCCCTTTTCTGTGCGATCCCTGATTTTCAAAGGAATAAAGAAGGAAATCTTTGAAAACTTTCTTCTACCAAACTATTAGGCCTAGAGCTTTTATACTTGGTATGTATTGATGTCAATCCTTCCATGCATTGCCATATTCAGGAAATTAGTGCTATATGGTGGGATCATTAATATACCTAGGATCAAAAGAGAAATCCTTAAACATCTTCTCCAAAATAATTAGACAGAGGGCTTTGCTATTTTGTTTATATCATAAAGCCATGAACCATCATACTCAGGGGAGCGATTTAGGACCATCATGGTCCTCTTGTTACTTATGTTACTTTTGTAACTTGTTAAAAAATGCTCCATATATTGTGCTAAAAATAGTTCCTTAGAATGATGTTTTGTTCCATCTTCACAATTGTTTAATTATATCTTTGTTCAACTATCTGTTCTCCTAGTACTAGTCCGGGATTCCCAACACGTGATTTGCAACACTTACGCTGGTAACCACAATTGTGGCTGCGAATAAAATGCGTGGCCTTAAAATCATATCCAGTAATAAGTCCTTCCTACTGGACTCACAGATCGCCTTACTGTACAATGTTATTAGCTTCCATGCTTCAATCCATATTTCTGGGTCTTAAAAAATTACAACTAGTGAAGATTCAATATCAATCTTTATTCCAATTTTATCCAAAAACAAAAAACATAACCATAAAATACTTATCACGTTAACTGATGCATCAACCTACTACCAGATGACAAATATTTAGACTGGCCCATATCGAAAGGAGTTGCAGATCACAATTTAAAATTTATGAAATTTCAGATTTTTAAACTTTCTGGATAGGAATTATTGTTGAAAATGAAGCAATTACTTGTTGTAAGTAATTGCTTCATTTTACACATTTTTCCCAATTGTCTTTCTTGAGGGGCGTCATTGTTCAGAAATGGGTTAACCAAATACCAGATGAAAAAGTTTGAGACCTGTTTAAATTCAGATGAATTGAAAAGACTTTGAAATTCAAGTTTTACTTGAATAAGATGTAAATAACACAAATACCCCTTGCAACTTCACTTTTCAGTAAAAATGATCTTGTCATTTATCACAAAGAAATAATTTTGAACTGTTTACCACTGGAAATATCTTGCGACTTAAAATACAGTATGAAATAAAATATGAAGGTCTTTATCTTTTTAGAGATCAAAGTGTTGCAGTTGATGTATAAGTAGTCATGCATAAATTTGACCTTAGAAAAGGTCTTTGACCTGCACTAAGAACTAATGAAGAGATTGAAATTCATACCAATGGTAAGGCCACAAAGATTCCAAAACAACTTGAGGAATCAAATCATTTTTGGCTCATCTAGACATTATAGAGATTCATTGTGTGAAGTTTCAATTCATTCATATGAAAAACAAACTGCAAGTCGGCATAGAAAATATCACATGAAACAAGAGGACCATGATGGTCCCAAATCGCTCACCTGAGGCATCTCCAAATTACAGTACTTTTTGTATAAAAGACACAGCTTGAGCAAAATAAATAAAACAAATATAAAGTTTTGGGTATAGAACAAAGCTATTGAGTAATGCTATCCAATAAATATGAATGCCTTTGGCTTTATAGTTTAATCAATTACCAAACTATCCCACATTTTGATGTCCTAAAGGAAAATAGGTTTAAAAATACATTGTGAGAAATGGAGAAGCAATTTCTCCACTTCTCACAATGTTTTTTACCCTAAAAAATTCCTTGTATTTAATTTTCAATCAAACTTTAATTACCGTCTGCAACTGTGGACCAGTGTTAAGAGGAGAAATTTGATATTGCTCTTGGGGCCCTTGGGTCTGGGCAATTTTGACCCAATGGGTATAATTATAGCAACCATGGTAGAGAACAATCTGGATGTATTATTAACTAATTATAAATGCATTACAACTGATTCATTGGGAGAGGAAGATATTTGAACATGCTCTTATTGAGTGTTTTTCATAACTGTGGATGCTTTCTGAAGCCAAAGGATATAAACATGGTGGATAACAATAAGGTTATGCTATGTTTTTAATATAAATTCTCAAGGCCCTATAATTGAGCGAAAGAATTCTTTCATAGTAAGCAATTTAAACAATTCGACCCCTGGAGCAGACACTTTTTTTATCATAAGGGCATATTTCCATGTAACATAGTACAAAATTATGTAGTAATGCTACATACCAAATATGAATGGCCTTCACCTTATATTTAGAAGGAGAAGTCCTTTGAAGCTACATAGCAAATAAGAATGTCCTAGACCTTATAGTTTATGAGAAGTCTTTTGATATTGCTCTAATTAAGCATTTATCGAAACTTTGGCCATTTTTGACCCAAGAGATTAAATTTTTGAAAACTTGGTAAAGAACCGTGTGATTAAGCTTTATATGAAATAAAAATGCCTTTGGCCTTGTACTTTCTAAAAAAAATTACAAAGATTTACTCAAATGTCCCATTTTCAAATGCCGCGGCATCAAGAGTTTTTCACAGAATTAAATTCTTTTATCAACTTATAAAATATCTTCGCCCAAGGAACATCCTTGAAAAGTTTCAGCTTGATTGGCCTACTGATTTAGGAGAACATTTTTTAAAGATTTACTAAAATGTCCCAATTTCAAATGCCGCGGCAACCAGAGTTTTTCAAAGAATTAAATTCTTTTAACAACTTAGAAAGAACTTCGCCCAAGGAATATCCATGCAAAGTTTCAGCTTGATTGGCCTACTGGTTTGGGAGGAGAATTTTTTTAAAGATTTACTAAATGTCCCATTTTCAAATGCCGCTGAAACCAGAATTTTCCATGAAATAAAATTCTTTTAACAACTTTTGTAGAACTTCACCCAAGGAACATCCCCGAAAAGTTTCAGCTTGATTGGCCAACTGGTTTAGGAGAAGAAGAATTTTTAGAAATTGTGGACGAACGGACGACAGACAAAGACCGATCACAATAGCTCATCTCCCACTTTGTGCTCAGGTGTGCTAACAAAAGGCACCCAGTCTTAAAATGTTAAATGTTCATTCAAGAAATACAGTATGGCACTATATCACAAAAACTGCTACAAAAACATGGCTATCTACCATGGAAACTACCAGGTAGCATGGCAAAATCCTCCTTTGTATACAGATTATTTCAGAAATGAAGATATGAAGATAATAAATTTTTCTTTTTGTGATGTATGAATCTAAACAGTCTAAATTGACAAATCGGTTCATCAATTTATTTGATTTATAGCAGTGATCTTTGATGACATACAGGTAATTCATATAAGATATATCACCAAGATCATACACATTTCCTCCTCTTTATTTCATCTTTGTTCACAAGTCTTGTAAGATTCAATATTAAGTTTGTTTTAATGGGATGTGTTATATATGTCGTATATAAATAATGCTAATTATAAAATGAAGAACAACAAGATGCTGAAGCTACGATGTTTAATTAAGAACTGAACTACAGTAACAATAGTAACAGAGACTATATAGAATACATTCAAGTAATATGATAGTCTAAATTAAAGGTGGTACTGCATAGTACAGGGATCATAGAATGAATACACAACAATCTCCCCCTTCAAATTTAAAGTCATAAATTTTGATAATCAAAAACTTTAAAACTAGAATGATTATAAAATCTGAACTAAAATAGTGTGCATATACTGCTTTAACTTAACATGTGCCTGATAAATCAGATCATTAACAATCTGTGAAATTCCAATGTTCCAGCTGGACCAAGTTACTGGCACTTTATCTGCAGTAATCACAACTAAACAAGACAACAAGTACCTGTTAATTACAATGTTAATCGGTCGGGCGGTTTCCTGACCCTTGTGGGATATCGTCTTTCTGCTGTAATTGGGATACTCCCACTTTTATCATAATTTGTAATTTCAGACATGTCATTATTATCTTTGTTTTTAAATGACTTAGGATCTGTACTTTGTACATTTGGACACTGGTCATTTTCTGGAATTTTGACACTTGACAGTAATGGTGTAGGTAAACTCTTATCAGTCGAGGTTGACAAAGGATGGTGAATTAATTCTGATTTTCTGATTTGGTCTGCATGCCTTTTCCACCTTAACCCATTACCTACATCAATCGTGTACATCAAAGGTCCTTCACGCGAAAATACAGAGCCTTGTAACCATTTTTGATTACCCCTGTAGTCACGAACTAACACATTTTGACCAATTTCAAATTCACGTAACTTTCTTTGATCATTCAAAGCTAATTTCATTTGCGAATTTGTAACATGTGTTTGAGTATCAGGCCTTAACAAATCTAACCTTGTCCTTAGATTTCTACCTAAAAACAACTTAGAAGGCGTTTCTCCAGTTAGAGAATGAGCAGTATTTCTATATCTCAATAGAAATGTATTGATCTTCAAATTTAGATTGTTTGAAGACATAGTCATAGCTCTCATACTCGTTTTGAATGTACCTACAAATCGTTCTGCTAAACCATTTGTACTGGGTTTAAACGGCGCTGGTCTTAAATGTAAGATTCCATTATCTTTCATGAACTTTTGAAATATTTCGCTAGTAAACTGCACACCATTGTCAGAGACTAATTGCTTAGGTAGTCCATTTCTTGCAAATATTGTTCTAAGTTCTTCTACCGTTCTCTCGGCTGTAGTCGATTTCATAACTACAATTTCGGGCCATTTTGAATGCGCATCTACTATGACTAAGAACATTTTGTTTAGAAAAGGACCTGCAAAATCAACATGAATCCGTTCCCATGGCGATGTCGGCCATTCCCATGGATGTAAATTACTTGAGTGGGGTGCTTTTTGATGCATTTGGCAACCTGTGCATTGATTTACCAAATTCTGCGATTGTAAAATGG
This sequence comes from Fragum fragum, assembly GCA_946902895.1. Lineage (NCBI taxonomy): Eukaryota > Metazoa > Mollusca > Bivalvia > Cardiida > Cardiidae > Fragum > Fragum fragum. Next base: position 67,376,321 of record OX336370.1, on the reverse strand, counting down.
TTTCAACATAGGATTTTCCAAGGGATAAATCCAGCCATTTTGAGTATTTTCAAGTACACGTGACAAAATAATTTCGCGTTGGGTTTCCCGTTTAATTTCTTCGTTTGTAACAGGAAGTTGCTCAATTTGCATCGCATAAAATGTTTCCTCACCATTTTCAGTGCATTCTGAAGTTTGCCCCGTGTTTCAGGGTATTTTTGTACTCTATGTCATAGTCAAAACCTGACAAAAATACAGCGTATCTTTGAACTCGCGCAGCTGTCGTAGTTGGAATGTTTTTCTTAGGATTGAAAATTGACAACAAGGGCTTGCAATCAGTAATGAGGGTGAATTTCCTACCGTATAGATAAGGATAGAATTTCTGTACTCCCCAATAAATTGCAAGTGATTCTTTATCAATTTGTGCATACCTTTGCTCAGTTTTAGTCAATGACCTTGAAGCATATGCAACTGGTTTCTCTTCACCATTTTTCATGACATGTGACAAAATTGCAGATACACCATACGGACTTGCATCTGTTGCTAATCTTACAGGCAATTTTGGATCATAATGTGTAAGCACTGGCTCAGATGTAATTAATTGCTTTGACTTTTGGAAGGCGTCTTCACATTTTTGTGACCAATCAAATCTTTTGTTTTTCTCAAGCAATTCATTCAGCGGTTTAATAACAGTGGATAAATTGTTTAAGAATCTGTGATAATAGTTCAGTAAACCCAGATAAGCTCGCAATGTCGAGACATTATGTGGTCTGGGGCTGTTCAAGACTGCATCTACCTTGTTTTTGCTCTTCCATAAGCCATGTTTATCAATTTCATGCCCACAATACTCTATTCTATCTTGGAAAAATGAACATTTTTCTTGATTAAGTTTCAAACCAAATTGATCCAATCTTGATAAAACAGTGTCTAATGTTTGCAAATGTAATTCATCGGTTTCACCTGTAATCACCATGTCATCCAAAATACATTGAACATTACTTATTCCCTGAAGGATTTGTTCAATTGTTCTTTGCCATATAGCGGGTGAAGCTGAAACACCATATGCTAATCTTTCCATTGCATATAACCCTTTATGCGTGTTTAAAGTAAGTACCTTTTTACTGGTTTCGTCCATTTCTAGGTGTAGGTACGCCTGTCTTAAATCCAATTTAGTGAATTTTTGGCACGGTGACAAATTAGCAAATATATCCTCCACACGCGGTAACGGATATTTATCTACATCCAAAGCTTGATTCACAGTCACCTTATAATCTCCACAAATACGAATTTTCCCCGTAACGGGTTTCACTATTGGCACTATAGGCGTAGCCCATTCACTGGTGTTAACCTTGGAAATGATTCCTTGACGCTCAAGATTATCCAGCTCCTCCTCGATCTTCGGTTTCAGAGCGTATGGTACTGGTCTGGCCTTCATAAACTTGGGTTTCGCGTCATTTCTTAACTGCAAAGATCCCTTTATACCATTTATTTTACCAATACCGTCACTGAATACAGAGCTGTATTTTGACAAGATATGTGTAAGCTTATCATTCGTACTTACAGATTCAATTTTCATGATTTTATTCCAGTCCAGCTTTATTTCCGCTAGCCAATCTCTGCCTAGAAGAGTTGATCCATTTCCATTCACGATATGAAGTCGTAACGTTTTTCTTTGTCCATTATAGTGAACATCCATGTTTTTAACTCCAATCTGACGGATCACTTCTCCTGAATACGTTTTCAGAATAGATTTTGGGGTTTCCAACTTCATCTTCCCAAAATGTTTCTTAAAATTGGAGTAACTCATCAGACTTACTGACGACCCGGTGTCTACTTCCATCACCACTGGTTTCCCGTCAATGTCTATTATTACTTCAATTTTTGATTTCCTAGTATTCAGAGTATGCACGTGTAATACCTCATCGCGTTCATTTTCACTTAACGTATGAACTTCTGAACGGCATATCGGCGCAATGTGTCCTTTCTTCTGGCATTTGTAGCATGTAGCATTTCTTAACCTACATTTCTTCGATCTGTGGTTCGTTTTGCCACAATGCTCACATTTCTTTGTAGCTTGATTGGTAGTAGGCTCGGGATGACGAGACTTTTTCCTGTTGCGAGGTTGTTTTCTTACAAACAATTTATTCGTGCTCTCCCCGTTTGAAGACCTACTGAGTTCAGCGGCATCTCTAACAGCTGTCTCCATGGCGGTAGCAATTTCTATAGCTTTCACGAGTGTCAAGTCTTTCGTTGACAGCATTTTCCTTTGTATAGCCTCATCTTTGAGTCCACACACTAACCTATCGCGTAATGTGTCCTCCAAAGTGGCACCAAAGTCACAATGTTCCGACATTTTTCTGATAGCTGCCACAAAGTCATTTACACTTTCCGACTGTAGTTGGTTTCTTTTGTGAAAACGAAATCTTTCTGCAATAACCAAAGGTTTTGGTGACAAATGTTGGCACAAAATTTGACAAAGCTCATCAAACGACTTTTCTGAAGGTTTTTGTGGTGACGTCAAATTTCTCACAAGAGCGTAAGTCTTGTCTCCTAACAACGTCAATAATGCAGCAACCTTCCTCTCGTTACGAACATTGTTCACAGTAAGATATTGCTCTAGCCTTTCTTGGTAAACAGTCCAACTATCGGTATCAATATTAAAAGGAGCAATAGTTCCCAACAAAGCCATAATAAAATATGCACTAAAATATCAGAACAAAGTAAAATCCAAAATTCTCGTCGCCAATTTTGTTATATATGTCGTATATAAATAATGCTAATTATAAAATGAAGAACAACAAGATGCTGAAGCTACGATGTTTAATTAAGAACTGAACTACAGTTACAATAGTAACAGAGACTATATAGAATACATTCAAGTAATATGATAGTCTAAATTAAAGGTGGTACTGCATAGTACAGGGATCATAGAATGAATACACAACAGGATGTAATACCACTTTAATAGTATTTCAATCATATTGTGTCATCCGGAGCACATAACCATGGTTTTCTGGTATTTCCCACACCAGTACTACCACTGCAACCTTTCTGAGCCTCCAGTTGCTCATTCTACTTAGGCTTACAATTTCTATCTATTGTAGAGAGACTAATGTCTGAAAGGATATTTGCCACATCTAGGGATTGAACCCCAAGGACATGATTGAGAGTCTGATGTGCTACCAACTAAGCTATGACTGCGACCTCAATGTTAAGCAAGTCAGTTTTGAGGAAATTATGAATCAACATCAGATTGATTGATTGAATTGGATTTAACCCATTACCACACAGCAAAATTTCAAAATGGTACAAATTCAAAGGAGATGCAGAAGACAAAAGTGTATGGAATTTGAGATTTTTTAAAACTTTTACGATAGAAAACACTGTGGAAAATGAAGAAATTGCTTGTTACAACCAATTTCTTCAGTTTACACAATGCTTTCTCAATTGTTTTTCTTGAGGGGTGTCCAAAAGTGTCACTGTGTGGGAATGGGTTAATGCCATTTTTAACAGTATTTCAGTCATATTGTGGCAACTGGAGCACCTAACAATGGATTCCTGGTATTTCTCACACCAGTACTACCACTACATCTTTTCCTAGCCTCCAGCTGCTTTCCCACTTTGGTTTGCTATTATTCACCCATTGGTGAGGAATCAACATCAGTCTTGAGATACTCATTGTATTTATCTGTGAACATATGATGAGCTATCCACTGATTAAAAGTCAAAACAAATCAAGACTGATTCAAGTTGAAAGAAGTTTTAGGATGATAAATACAAGTTGGTGAAATTTCAAAATACAAATGTATTATTCATTCGGGGCAGAAACATTGAGGGATATGTAGAAAAGCTTTTTATAAGCAAGTTCTCCATTTTCCACCCTTTTTTTCTGGAGGAGAGTAATGGGATTGTGCCAAGATGGTGAAAGCAATGGATATTAACATTTCAATATATGATAAAATATCCTTTTAAAGGAAAAAAAATATTTGCAGCAAAATTAACAATGCCTTCTATAGTCCATCAAATTTTACCGGGTAGGAATGACTTTTCCTAGGCTGTCTCATTTTGTTGAGAATTAACCCATTCCAACTCAGTGACGTTTTTAAACGCCCCCAAAGAAAAAAGATTTGGAAAACATAGTGGCAAATGAAGAAATTGCTTGTAACAAGCAATTTCTTCATTTTCCACAATGTTTTATACCTAAAATGACGAAAAAAATAAAATTCCATCAGCTTGAAATTCTTGTCTGCAGCTTCTTTCAATTTCAGACCAGTCTCAAATTTTGTTGTGTGGGAACGGGTTAATAAAAACATAGCTGAAGTAGCCTGTAGCAATGGGCTAATAATCAATTATACTCTTTAATCAGTTGGTTTGGGCTTTTGATTACGATAATCAACTAAGAAATTTAGTAATCAACTAATTATTTCTTAAAAAGTTTTTATCTGGCATATGTTATTAATCAAAACATCGCAATCATAATGCCATGTTTTCAAATTGACTGCAGTTGCTGAATGACTCTTCAAGCTCTGAGTTTTAACCTTTTATACTTTATTTGGGGAAGGATGATGCAGGATATAAACTCAGAAATTACTATTACCTGGTATTTATCTTTTCATAATCGATGGTCATATGATTATTTTAGGAGACGAATCTTCATTTTGAAAGTAGGTCTAATTGATATCAGCTATAGTAAATAAAGATTGTTGTTTGTACTAGATTTAATTTTTGTTAATCCTTGCCATGCTAAGCCGGGAATATTCCTGTTTTGGCAGAAGGTATAGACTTAGATAAACCTGCACATGAGTGCAGTCTGATTTTTGTCTACACCTCCTGTTTGTCAAATTTAAGCCAGAGTTGTGTAAATATTCAATTTTCAAAAGAAATATTGACCCTCATTACAACCTTCCAGTGCTGTTAGTCCTTTGATTTTAAAGCAATCTTATATGGGATTTTAATTCAGCATGACAAGGGTCAATGGTGAGACTCATTTGTTTTCTATGCTGGACTTGTTGATTTTTTTCTTGGAATCCTTGCAAGTTTCAGATATGTGAGTCTGGGTACTCACAGATAACTAAACCTAGATTACCGGTATTCACTGTTTGCTATGAAGGTACAAATCATAGATAAATATTTCAAGTCAACTGGAATGATCTATGTCACTCATTTGGTCTTGTTTTATATCTTTTTCTCTGCTAATAATATTCTACTTAGGGAACCGATTCATTTCAACCCTGTTGTGAGGATGAACCAAGTCTCCATCAAAATACACAATCAACAGTTTCAAAATCAAAGCTTATAAGTTTTATAACAAATGATGTAATTATCATTGCATAAATTATAAAAATCAAAGTAGCAGGCAGAAGTGGTAATGCCATAACATGTATATATAGAGTGCTGAACTGATTTCAAAGATATCAATTATGTAAACGATCATTAGTTGATTTAATCTTCCGACTAAAACCCGATAATCAATTATGATTTGCAACTGATTGCCCAGCACTAGACGTAGGGTCATTGCATAAGTGGATGTCTAAGTTATTTTTGATGGACTATTTTGACAGTTAATTCTCCATTTATTTTCAAAATTTGCATACAAGTAGAGAAATGTATCCCCCAAAGACATAAAGTAGAAAGGGACCATTTGGAATCCAATAATTAATCAAGTATTTGAAACAAAAGGGCCAATAGCCCTAGCACTTATATGAGATAAGCTCTTTTTTTCTCCAAGATTTAATACTACCTGGGTCTGGAGAAGACTTTCTTTAAATATTATATAAGTCAACTTATGTTACCATGATTACCAAAGCTTTCAACATATTTCAAATCTTTTAGTAAATTTTTGTAAGGGGGGGGGGGGGGGGCTTCTGATGAATATACCTACCTAATTTGGTTGAAATGGCAAAATAATCTAGGAAGAGTTGCTTTCTTTATTTCTATATAGACCCCACCATCCTTTGGGGTCTGCCCCTGGGGACCCCAGTGTAAAAATTAGAGCAATTTAGAAAAAGGTCATTGCACTGATGCTTCATGCAAAGCAAAACTATAAATTGTCGCAAAGCAGACTAATACCCCCAACAGTGCTTGTCCATATACAAGTGCTATCTGCCAAAGGGCCGTAACAAAAAAGGACTTATTAATTAAAGGGCCATAAATCAGTCAAAAATAAATGGACCATTACCAAAATATGATATGCACGTCTGACTGTGAAATTTGAATCAAATCAGTCCAATTGTTGCTGAGAAATTCAGCTGACACAACTTTTCACCAATGGGCCATAACTCTGTCAAAAATCAATGGACCGTAAACCAAAATAGAATATTCACTTTTCTTCTAGATACTGATTATATCAGTGAAGTTTGAATTAACACTGTCCAATAGTTGCCGAGAAATTGAGCAGACATGAAAAATCTACAGACAGACGGAAGGACCGACCAACTGACAAGCTCACTCCCATATATCCCCAAAACATAGTTCTTGGGGTTATAACAAGGTTCAACACCTTCTTGATCTGGAGGAGATTTTATTTCAAATATCACTCTTGGTTCCATGACAAACAGAGTTTTCATAGGAGTTCAATTTTTTTAAGAACTTTTATATGGGGTGGGGGTCTAAATTTTGTTGAAATTGGCCCAGTTGTTTGGGAAAGACATGTCTTTTTAAAAATCCTTCTTATTTCTTTATAAGCTTTGCCTGTACCCTAGGGCAATGATTTTTAGCAATTCTGGAAGAAGTCCATGTACAGATGTTTTATGCAAAATATAAGTGATTTCTGGGTCAGAAGATTATTTTTTAAATTTCCCTTTTGTTGCAATGACAACTAGAGTTTTCAATGGTTTTCACTTTTTTTTATTAATTATTATAGGGTGCCTTAATATGCCTGCAAAATTTTGTCAAAATTGGCCCAGTGGTTTGGGAAGAGATGTCATTTAATGAAATTGTTGACACACAAAGGACAGCGCATGCCGGACACAGGACCGAAAGTGATCAAAATACCTCATCAAGAGCACTTCATGCTCAGGTGAACTAAAAAAGAGGATCCAGCAAAGTGAAATAATGCATTATATAAAATAATGTATAGAAAGGTAGGATGTTCATTCTAAAACAAGACACTTTAGCTGAAGTTTAACCCTTTCCCTTTTTTTTTAAATTTTAGACTGGTCTAAAATTCAAAGAGTTTGCAGACGACAATAAAAAGTGGATGCAATTTGAAATGAAACCATCTTAGCTGGTAGAAAATATTGTGGGAAAAGGTGAAATTGCTTGTTACAAGCAATTTCTTCTTTTTCCACAATAATTTCCCAAGTATTTCATCACAAAAAATGTAAAATCCAGAGTTTGTACAGGAAAGGGTTAAAGAGAACGCACAGTCCACACCAACCCACTAGGATACTTTCCCAACCTGCTAGGTTCCTTCCCCTTTGACATTTCACAACTAACTACATAACCCTTTCCTGGTTAATCCCTGTTTTTAAAGTCCCTGTGATTGCATAATTAAGAAATTATTGTGGAAAAAGAAGAAATTGCTTGTTACAAGCAATTTCTTCTTTTTTCACAATATTTTTTACCCACCTTAATGGTTATTTTTCTAATAAAATCAACTTTAAATTTTCGTCTGCAAAACCTTCGAATTTGGACGGGTCTAAAATTTCCATAAACAGGAAAGGGATAAGTCAGTATTTTGCCATTACAATACTCATCCTTCATCTTTCCATTTTAACATTAGTATATTGTTGTCCTTCAGACATAGGGCCAGAAACAGCCCTGATCTGTTGGTATCTGTGAAGCCATCCAACCAGTCACTAGGTCCAAGGGTTACTGATGCGCCATTCTGAGTTGGTCTGAAAGTAAATAAAACAAATTTGATTCATAATGGTGTAAAAGGGGAATAGTTTAACCCATTTCCACACAATGATGCTTTTGGACACCCTTAAAGAAAAACAATTGGGAAAACATTGTGAAAAATGAAGAAATTACTTGCTTTCATTAATGCCATATCTTCCCCAAAAACACACCATAAAATCTATAAGAAAACCATACCCCAGGCTCAAAAGCATAAATAAATATGGCGATTGAAATTTGAAGATAAACATAATTCTACACAGTAAGCCGACAATGCATGAAGTATTGATATTATGAAGGCCCTTGCTTGCTCTAGTAACCTAATAAGTGATAGATTATTTCAACTATTTTTCCTTCCCCCAGGACAAATATGGCTTTAATTGTCATCTGTCTGGAACTTATTTCCATTTAGATTAGTCTAAAAAATTCTTGCATTATAATGGGTTAATTGTCTAAAATTTCTAGTGCACTTTATTTTAACATAAACCGTTTACCACATGACAAAATTTTAGACTACACTAAATTGAAAGATGTTGTAGATGGCAATTTCAAGTTGGTGTGATTTGAAAAATATTTGCCTTTCAGCATAGAAAACACTGTGGACAATGATGAAATTGATTGTGCAAGCAGTTTCTTAATTGTTCACAATGTTTTCCAAAGTTTTTTTTTAATCCTGAGGGGCATAAAATAGCTTGATTTGTGTAGGAATGTGAGTTAAAAGCAATTATCAATTGATTTTTCCCTCTTCTCTATAAAAAGAATTTTAGGGAAAGTTCATCTGTCACACTGACCTTTATGATTCAAATCTTACAGTGAACCTCCTGGGTCAAGAGAAACACTTTGTTATATTATTTCAGCTAAAAAGGCCTAATCACATGTTACCTCCTGCCATGCTAATTTCTAAGCTATTAACCGATTCACACACAATAAAATTTTAGATTGGCCCAAAATGAAAGAAGCTGGAGACGACAATTTCAAGCTGATGGATTTAAACTTTTTTTGTCTTTTGGGTAAAAAACATTGTGGAAAATGAAGAAATTACATGTAACAAGCGATCTTCATTTTCCACTTTGTTTTCTAAACCTCGCTTCCTTGGGGTCGTTTAACCCATTCCCACTCAATCACTCCTTTTTACTCCCCTCAAGAAAAAAATTTTGGAAAACATTGTGGAAAATGAAGAAATTGCTTGTATCAAGCAATTTCTTCATTATCCATAATGTTTTCTATCCAAAAAGATGAAAAAATTCAAAATTCCATCAACTTGATATTGTCGTCTGCAGCTTCTTTCAATTTTGACCGGTCTAAAATTTTGCTGTGTTGGAATGGGCCACAAAGCGTCACTGAGTGGGAATGGCTTAGGGCAAAATGAATACCATGCCAACCATTCTTAGCAAGACCTTTTCAAATTATCATTATTTGGTATTTTCAAAAGGGAAATAAATCTTTGTCAGTCAAATGATATACATGTGGTAAATATATTTCCTTGTATATTTTTTCCTGAGGAAAAGATTTGTAGGAAAAAGTTAATTGACAAAGAAACAGATGAATGGCAACACGAAGGAAAATAGCATAGGAAAAATTACAAAAGTCTTCTTGGCCTCAGTGGAGCTAAAAACCGGTCTAGGCTTACCTGGTTTGAAATATTTCACATGTTGTACATACAAACAAGATGGCCAGTGGCCCTGGCACTCAACTGAGATAAGACTCTTTTTTCTTCAAGGCCTTATACAAACATTATCAAAACTCAACTTATGTTACCATTCCAACCAATGCTTTCAACAAATTTCAAGATTTCAATTCTTTTCTCAATTTTTTAAGGGCACCACCCAAGGAACATTTCTGCCAAGTTTGGTTGAAATCTGACCAATGGTTTGGGAGGAGATGTCTTTTTTAAAAATCCTTCTTTATTTCTTTATACCCCCCCCAGGGGCTCTGCCCCTGGGGTCCAGAGGGTGATGATTTTAGCAATTCTGAAAGAGCTCATTGGACTGATGCTTCATACAAAATATCAGGGCTCTATGCCTTCTGGGTCAGGAAGAAAATTTCAATTTTGTTGCCATGGCAACCAGAAATTTAACGGATTTCAATTCTTATAGCAAATTTTAACGGGGACCATCCAAGGAACATTCCTGCCTAATTTGCTTGAAATCCACCCAGCGGTTTAGGAGGAGATGTAATTTTTAGATTGTTGACACACGACGGACGATGCAGGACGGACAGAGGACGATCAAAATACTTCACCATTAGCACTTTGTGCTCGGGAGAGCTAAAAGTGTATTAATATAGTAGAATGTATGATCTTCCTTATCTAATATTCATCTTCTAAATTTCAGATGAAGCCAATCTGATCTTATCCTGATTACTTTTTCAAATTTATTTTTCATCCATAAACATTCATATTCTCGAGAACACAGCTTGGAAAAATGGTTGAAAATGAAAAAATTGCTTGTTACAAGCAATTTGATCATTTCCCTCAATGTTTTCTACCCCAAAAGACAGTTCTTTTTGAAATTTCAAGAATTTTCTATGAATTTTGACCAGTCTAAAATTTTGTCATCTGGTAATTGGCTAATGCAATTTCAAAATAGTCCCTTTTTGACTGACAGACAACATTAATGTTGGGTAATTACCTGAAGGGTGGGATGGGTATTGAGCACACAACCCTGCTAGCGTGTATATCCACTATCACAATTCTGCTGTATCCATCATCCACAATAAATACAGAAAATTTCTGTCCGATGCCCATCACAGTCTGCTTTGATGGCAACTCTTTTGGCAAGATGACTGAGGACATATGTCTGGGCACACATTTCTTATCTACAGTATCCATGGTGTAAGTTGATAAACACTGAATCCTATCTCTCTTGCTCCACGTACACACTGATATCCCATCACCATATGTATCAAATGGAACATGCATACACCAGTCTGCTGTATGTGTGACACTTACAGTAATGTGATCATTGTTGGTCACAGTCCAAAAACAGCAGCACTGTCTGTCTACTGACACTAAATGCAGGGTACCATGATATGCCTCACTGTTGTCATTTACTGGAGACCAGTAAGATAAAATTTTCAGACTGGTTATCCAATCATTGTGCCATTCTGAGAGTGTATTTATCAATGCACCTGAACCCAACTGCCAGATTTTCACAGTTTTATCAGCTGAACCAGTCACAATTAAATTCAAATCACGCCTGGCATCAAGACTGAACACTGCTGAAATATGTCCAACATAGCGACACATTAATTGTCCGTTGTCAATATCCCAGCATGCAGCTGTGTTGTCATAGGAAGCTGTGTACAGATAAATATCGTCAAATTGTAGAGCAGACACACTGTGAGTATGAATCACCTTGACACAATCCCCGGAAGTAACATCCCAGAAACGTACTGTATGGTCATCAGAACCTGAAAATTAACATTTATATATGAAGACTAAAGTTTGTTTTTTTCCAAAGTCTTCAGTGATATCATATTGCAACATCTATATGGGTTTTTTTCATGAAAAGGTAATTTCTTAATTCCTGATACCTTTATCTTTAACCCATTCCAACACAGCAAAATTTTAGACTGGTCCAAATTGAAAGAAGCTGCAGACTACAATTTCAAGTTGATGGAATTTTGAATTTTTTCATCCTTTTGGGTAGAAAACATTGTGAATAATGAAGAAATTGCTTGATACAAGCAATTTCTTCATTATCCACAATGTTTTCCAAAGCTTTTTTCTCAAGGGGCGTAAAAAGGAGGGATTGAGTTGGAATGGGTTAAAACACAAAAAATGAATTATTGAGAAATGTCTTCAGGTAGCAAGAGGCCCAATAGGCTGGTGTACATTTGAGCTCTTTTTTTTCCAACAATTACATTTAATGTTAATGTTTCGATTATGATATAAAGGTGCCTAACCATACAATATACATATATGCTCTGTTCCTAGGGAATCTAATAATCAAGATTTTAGCAAAATTCAAAGAGTCAACAGATTCTTTATGACAAATTTCAAGGATGTAAGATTTCTGTTTCAAGGCAAGAACATTTTGTCCACTGGTGATCAGAGGGTAATTTTTTTTTGAAAATTTGGAAATCAGTCAATGTGCTGAAGCTTCTTGCAAAATATCAATGGTTAACTTGGTCTGGAGAGCACATTTTCCAAATTTAACTTTTGTTGCCATGATAACCAGACTTTTAAACAATTTCAACACTTAATCCAGTACCAAACAGCAAAGTTTTAGCCAAGTTAATTGAAAGGGGGTGACAATTTAAAAGTTATGGAATTTTAGATTTTTTTTCAATTTTTTGGATAGAAAACATTGTGTAAAATGAAGAATTTGCTTGTTACAAAAGTGTCCAAAAGCATCAATGTGTGGGTATAGGTGAAGATTTTGAAAGAGGACTAATTAAGGATTATTTCAACCAAATTAAGAAAATAACTTTAGCAATTTTGAAAAAGATTAAGGTATTTAAGCTTCATGCAGAATATCAAAGCTCTGTATGTTCTGGGCCAGGAGAAGCAAATTTTTAAATATTTTACAACATTTGTTTTGTTGCCATGGTAACCACAGTTTGCAACAGATAGCAATGATTTTGAAGGACCACCTAAATTTGGTTGAAATTGGCACAGTGGCTTAGGAGGAGATGTTATCTAAAAATCCTTCCTAATATTCCTTATTTCATATAGACCCAAACATCCTGCATCTCCACCTGGATACCCTAGGGTATTGATTTCAGCAATTTTCAAAGAGGTCAAGATACTTATGCTTAATGCAAAAGATCAGGGCTAAAGTCCTTCTTGGGTCAGGAAGAGAAGATTTCAATGTTTTGTTTTTTCCCCGCTTTTATTGCCATGGCAACCAGTTGTTTTTTTTCTATTCTTTCAGGTATTTGGAAAGAGAACATCCCAACAAACATTTTTGCCAAAGTATGTTGAAACTAGCCACTTTGAAGATGTCAATTAGAATTCTTTCTTTATATTTATACAGGCCTCACCCAATGGTGCTCCAATCTTTGCACCAATAGTAATTATTTCAACAAGTTGCAAAGAGTTCATTATACTGATGCTTCATGCAAATTATTAAGACTTTATGCTTTCTAAGTCAGGAAGAGAATATTTTTTTTATTTCACTTTTGTTGCCATGGCAACCACAGCTTTCAAAAGATTTCAATTCTTTTAGCCATTTTGTGTTGATTGATTGATTGAATGAGGTTTAATGCCACTTTTAACAGTATTTCAGTTTTATCGCTAGAGCACCTAACTATGAGTTCCTGGTATTTCCGACACCAGTAAGACCACTGCATCCTTTTTGAGCTTCAAGCTGCTCATACCACTTAGATTTACAATTATCCACACATTGTTGAGTCATTTTGAAAGAGGACAACCAATGGATCATTTCCTGTCAAATTTGGGTGAAATTTGCCCAGTAGTTTGGGAGAAGATCTTGGCCGCCATTTTTGTATACAAACCATTCTACTCTTTGTTACATGCTACTGGCCAAAAGTTTTGCAAAATAAACACTGTTTAGAATCTAAGAAGGAGTTTCTCTCAGATTAAATGGGCAGGTCAAATGTAATTAGAGGGCGGCCCAGCAATTGGTCAATAAAGCAGCCACTAAACAATATAAACTCTAAGAATGAGGTTAGTATTAGTTCTGTAGACTAGGGTAGTACATTATTGAGTCAAAGAATTATATTTTTACCAGTATTTTACCAGATAAATATTTTTACCAGTAGCAATCATATCTCTGTTATTAGTTATGGCCATTACTCTTCCTCTGTGACCTTCCAAGGTCATGACCTCAAAGGCAGACTTGTTTTTCATCTTGTTGACAAGATTGGCTGAATGAACAAACAGACTTTTGTACTTCTGGACTGGAATAGACGGCTCCAGGCAAATTCTAGCACCTACTCTTTTAGCCATATGAATCCAAACTTCTCGGAAACTGTTTATCAAATGATTCCAGTATCTACAAGATTATAAGATTAATTGATTGAACAGGGATTAATGCCACTCTTAACAATATTTCAGTTATATTTTCGTGAATGGAGCACATGGATTCCCAGCCTCCAGCTGCTCATCTCACTTAGATTTACGAACTAGATTAAGAGAATGAACACAAACTGCAAAATTGGGAAATACATTTATATTCAAATTTCATATGATCTGATCAGGATTGAAATAAGCACAGTGCATAAATTTGATATTACACAGGTGATACTGCACTAGAGTATGAGTATGCAAATGAGATGCAGCCTATGGTTACATCTTTGACCCTTTCCCGTTTTTTTTAAATTTTAGACTGGTCCAAATTCAAACGTTTTGCAGACGACAATTTTAAATAGCACTTGTTTGAAAAATTTTGATTCAGTAGGGTAGATAATATTGTGGAAAAAGAAGAAGTTGCTTGTTACAATATTTTCTCAAACATAAAAACACAGGGATGTAAAAACCAGGGATTAAACAAGAAAGGGTGAAGTTATTATAAAAACAATGTAACAATGATGTAATTTTTTTCATTTGAACACAGCTTTACCCTGTCCACAGATTATAATATAAATTTACAATAAATTTAAAATATTCATGTATTTAATCCATTACCAGAAGACAACATTTTAGACTGATCCAAATTCAAAGAAGTTGAAATTTCGGATTTTTAAAAATTTTTGGGGTAGAAAATATTGTGGAAATCTAATAAATTGCTTGTGACAAAAGTTGCCAAAAAGCATAATTGTGTGGGTTAACTCCAAATTTAGGTAATATTAAAAAGAGTGTCATAGTCACAATATTTCCCTTTTTCTGTGCGGCAGCCTTAAATCATAAAACCATGACAATGTGCACATGGTCAATTGACTAGAAACATTCTGTGAAAATTATATTCCAATGTAGGAGTAGATGTATTAACCCATTCCCACACAAGCCCTCCTTTTTACGCCCCACAAGAAAAAAGCTTTGAAAAACATTGTGGACAATGAAGAAATTGCTTGTAACAAGCAATTTCTTCATTATCCACAATGTTTTCTATCCCAAAAGACGAAAAAAATTAAAATTCCATCAACTTGAAATTGTTGTCTGCAGCTTCTTTCAATTTGGACCAGTCTAAAATTTTCTTGTGTTGGAATGGGTTAACAAGACGTTGACATATGGACTGATGGATATAGGAACAAATAGACAGATGGAAAAGATGATACCTTTTATTTATAACGAAAATGATATAATAGCAACTATAATAATGTTATTTTACAAATAGCTTTACACTTTTTGCAGAATATAAATTAGTAAATTTCTCTCCAGATAATGCAGGCTGATACAATTCTGTGAACTTATATTGTGAAAAAATACAGTGACAACAGTAGATTTTTTTTCTAAGCAATGTCTCTTTACTGTGATGCTGATTACTCATAAGACAAATAATTGAAACTACATAAACTCTTATTACTGTGTAATAATAAAAAAATGTGCAATTCTAATTTTAATTTGCAGTTCTACAATACCCAAATGATTTTGCACTTGGTCCATTGCTGCAAAAAATTGCTAGATATATGGTATGGTCATAACTCAATACTGTTACTTACTTTGACACAAGACAACAGTTAAGAAGACTTTTCTCGTCTAACATCATGAGTATTCTGACACGAATCTCTGCAGGCAAGAGTCGGATAAAATCTCTGTACAGAAGGCTAGGTAAAATATTGGACAAATAACTCAGCTCCTGGAGGGGAGGAAATGAATAAAATTACTTTTTAATTGTTTTTCTTCTTTAACAATGGAAAATGGAAAACGTTGTGAAAGAAACTTATGCAAGAGTTGGATAAAATCTATGTACAGAAAGCTGGGTAAAATAAATGACAAATCAAGATGTTTAATAAAATAGAGTTACTCAAGTGCCGGTATTGCTCCACAGGCCTGTAATGCATTCAGGGATTCAATATAATCTAAGTAATCCTTGCCATATCAGGCAATTAAATATACTGGTAGTCCCTAAAAATATTTGAAATAGTTCACAAGAAGAATTTCAAACTTTTCATAATTTAACATAAGCATTGTCTGATCTAGAGCATGAAATTGGCTTTTTTCTAATATCTTTCAGGGGGGATTTCTTCCAAAAATAAAGAACAAAACATCTGATATATCTTATAAGTTAATAGATTTTCTTTAAAATCCCCCCCCCCATTTTAATCCTAGATCAGACAGTCAGATTCAAATGTTTTAAAAACCGACAACGCATCTCTCTACAGCTTGTAGTGGTTTTAACCAATTCCCACTCAACAAAAACTTAGACTGGTCCAAATTGAAAGGATTTGCAGACGACAATTTAAAGTCTATGAAATTTCATATTCTTTTTAACTTTCTGGGTGGAACACATTGTGTAAAATGAAGAATTTGCTTGTTACAAGCAATTTCTTCATTTTACACAATGTTTTCCCAATGGTTTTTCCTGACGGGCGATCAAAAGCATCACTGTGTTGGAATGGTTTAACATCATCTTGATGTATGTTTTACATGGATACAAGTAGTATTAAAAGGGAGACAATCTTGCAAGAATTTTAAACCTATTCCAGCAGCATTTACATCCCTTGAGAAATCATTTATATGGCCGATCCATAAAACCCAGGTTTTCCAACTGAATTAATTTGAATCAAGGAATCTGATAAAGGGTCACCCAAGGATCATTTGATTTCTGTGAATTTCAGTGGATATCCATTATGCTTATTATGATAAGAACATTTACAAAGCTTTCAGTATTAACTATATAATGAAATTAGCCCTGCCCCAAAACCATGATTTTCATCCAATCAGATTTGTTAGAGTCATCTGACAAAATTTTACCAAAGATCAATCTCTGTGAAAGATGCTAATACTCTAGCCAGTAGTTTTTGAGAAGAAGATTTTCTAACCTTTTACAAAATAACCTAAATGGAAATTAACTAGCCCATAATAGGTTTATAATTACTTAAAATAAATTTTGCAGACAGATGCATGCATGCCAGGCACAACACCATGACGTTGGCCCAGAGGCCTTTTGAGCTAAAAGATCTTTGGAAGGACAAGTCACAAATGACAGTCACAACACCATTACAATAACCCCTGAGGCCTTTGGCCAGTGGAGCTAAAAAAAAAACCCAAACAAATAAGAAACAACACAACTATTGGCCTTAAGCGTTTTGATGCCTCTCATGAAAAAAACCTGGGGAAAACATTGTGAAAAATAAAGAAATTGCTTGAACCTAGTAATTTCTTCATTATCCACATTGTTTTCGACAGGAATGTTGAAAAAATCTGAAATTTCATACCTTAAATTGTTGTCTGCAACTCATTTCAATTTGGACCAGTCTAAAATTTTCCTGTGTTGTAATTGGTTAAATCACTCACCTGAGTTAAACAAAGGACATGATTGCCAATAAATATCTGAACCATTAAGTTTCATGACTTGTCATTCAAAGATTTTGACTCTACATACCATATTTCTAACTTCTTGGCTTTGTTTTTTTAGAGAAGAAGATTTTAAAAAAATTTCCTTATTTGTCACAATATAAAATAGGGTATCTGGCTTTGGCTCAAAGCTGAAAAATGGGCTTATTTCAACACAATCCCTCTTTTTCGATGCCCCTCAAGAAAAAAGCTTTGAAAAACTTCATGGATAAGGAATAAATTGATTATAACAAGTGAATTCTTCATTGTTAATAATGCTTTCTACCCTAAAAGACAAAGGCTATACATATTCTACCAAATTAGAATTGTCATCTGCATCTTCTTTCAATTTGGACAAATCTAAAATTTTGTCATTTGTCAATGAAATTGGTTGAACACGTGGCACCGAAATATTACCAAGGAGAATCATAAAAACAAACTTGGTTGAAGTCCTCAAGGAGTTCTGTAAATTAGATATCTAAGCTTTAGGCATTTTGGTTTAGAAAAGATCTTTTAAAGACTTCCTTCTTTGTTTAACCCTTTCCAGTACAATCACTTGTTTTCACAGGTTCATGATTTTATACTAGGGAAAAGATTGCAGGAAAATAAGACATTGTTTGTAACAAATAATTTCTTCTTTCCTTACAAAGTTTTCTAACCTTTACAATGACTTTTTTACTTGTTTAAATAAATTGTTATTTTTGTCAGCAACACCTTTAAAATTGGACCACTTATAAATTTTGTCATCTGGGAAGGTTTAAATATAAATCGAGGTTACATGAATTTACCTTTGAACCACATAAACTGACCAAGTTATCCAGGGTTCGTACCCTCTCTCGATCAGTTAGACTCAAAAACTTGACACTAACAGCATGCAGCCATATAAGAAACTGCTTCTCTGCATCATCATAATCTAGAACACTTTGTCCTGAAATGTGAAATCAGTCATATCCTAGAGGCACTCGAGTCTCAACTTTTGAGTGCCTGATTTCAGTGATTTGCCCTACCGGCCTGAATTCACTTGTCATAAAGGTATATTCTGGGAACAAGATTTCAAAGTTTTCACTATATACAAAACATGGACATAGGCCCCGCCCACAAAACTAATGTTTTTTACCCTATCAAAATTCTCAGAAGGGATGACAAAGAGTCACCCAAAGATTATTCCTATGATTTTGGTTTAAATCCATCAAATGATTTCCAAGAAAAAGATTTTTATAGTGTTCAGTATATACCATATAAGGAAATAAGCCCCCCCCCCCCCATAGAAGCTATGTTTGATTGAAACAAAAAAAAATTTTTTTGTCCTAATATTTTCTACTTTGAAAGCTATATGGAAATCAAGCAAGGCTAATACAATCATGTGCATTACCAGACAACAAAATTTTAGATGTGTCGAAATTGAACGAAATTTCAGACGATAATTTGTGGAATTTACAAAATCTTGAATTTAAAAAATCTTTGCCATTTAGAATATTGTGGACATTGAAGAAATTGCTTGTTACAAGCACAGTGTTTTCCATGACCCTCTGTTTCTTTGAATTTCGACCCTCAGTTTTTAGGAATGACCCCCAACATTTCTTAACAGCCTTCTTTATCTCCTTTGAAAGGGGTCATAAAATCCCAAAATGACCCCCTAGTTTTGAAAGTCGAGGGAAAACCCTGCAAGCAATTTCTTCATTGTCAACAATGTTTTCCACAGCATATTTCTTTCCGGGCGTCTAAAAGTGTCATTGTGTGGGAATTGGTAATGGCAAATTAATTCAAGGAACATTTATATATCACATTATGAATTTGCAGATAATAGGGTTTTGTTTGAATTGGGATTAATGCAACTTTCAACATTATTTCAGTCATATTGTGGCGGCTAGAGCAACTAACCATAGATTCCTGGTACTTCTCACACCAGTACTACCACTACATCCTTTCCGTGCCTCTGGCTGCTCATCCCACTTAGGTTCACGATTATCCACCCATTGGAGGTAGACAAATATAAAGGATATTTCCTGTGACCGTGGATCGAGCCGAGGACACCATAGATAGCAGTCTGACACGCTATCAACTGCAATATGGCCGTATAATGGGGATCAGCCAGATCACACAATTATATTGTTTCAATTTTGCGATCTTTGTTGTCATCCACCGACCTGTGTTCTCGGAGACGGGTGTACAGAATAGAGTTCAAATTCAGAATGAATAGCTTGCTTGGCTTCTTCAGCTCTTTCTATAGTGTTTGTAAACATAAAATTACCCATATCTCCTTGTGATGTATTTGTTGGTAAAGGGTCTGATGGTGATCTGTAATGTGTAAACTTAGATGATCTGTGACTCATCTGATCCAAGTCTTCTTGCTTTAACACCAGCATTTTACCAGTCTGAAATATAAAGAAAAAGAAATTTCTTATTCGGATTTCCCATCCATTTATGACAAAAACCAAGAGGAAAATGATGGTCCTAAATTGCTCATTTGAGTCATCTGTTGATTAAAGTACTTTTTTTGTATAAAGAAAAGGACACAACTGGAGTCAAAAAAATTATAAGTGATAAGATTTTTGGCATGTGAAAAAGCATCCAGTAATGCTTGATACCGAGTATGAATGCTTTAGGCTTTATAATTCAATCCATTTGCAAACAATCCAACATGGAACATGGTTTTGGAAAACATGAGAAAAGAGAATTTACTTGTTATGAGCAATTTCTCCATTCCCTAAAATATATTCTACTCTAAAAACTACTTATACTTCAATTGCAATCCAATTTGAATTGACAATGCAACTGCTTTCAGTTTGAACCAGTTTTAAATATTGACATCTGGTCATGGATTTAGAGCAGAAGAATTTAAAATAGCGCTTATTGAACATTCTTCTAAATTTTGGACTTCTCAGGCAGATACATATTTCTCCCATTAGGAATGATTTCGGCATCCTTGGTAGAGAACGATCTAGATGTACATGTACTATATAGTATACCCAGATGGTTCTCTACAAAGGATGCCAAAATGGTACCAGTATACCCAGATGGTTCTCTCCAAAGGATGCCAAAATGGTTCCAGTATACCCAGATGGTTCTCTACAAAGGATGCCAAAATGGTTCCAGTATACCCAGATGGTTCTCTACAAAGGATGCCAAAATGGTTCCAGTATACCCAGATGGTTCTCTACAAAGGATGCCAAAATGGTTCCAGTATACCCAGATGGTTCTCTACAAAGGATGCCAAAATGGTTCCAGTATACCCAGATGGTTCTCTACAAAGGATGCCAAAATGGTTCCAGTGCTCCCTTTTTTATACATTGATGACACAAGATGTGGACTTACTAAACTTCTCTATAAGGTTAGAATTAGGAATATGTCTTTACTCATGAAATTGAAATATCTTTTCATCAAGCCTAGGATTTGTCTTTGCTTTTGTTTTCATGGAGTCTTTGGAGTTTAGACTATTAAGAATGTGGATTACAGGGTATTTATCTTTGTGTCTTGAACTAATCCTTTTCCCAAGAGATTGAATTTTGTATTGTTTTCATTGCTGATTTATATGAGCTTGCATTTATCATGAATGAACCATGTGTTAGACCAGTCTTTTAAAATATATTCAGATCTTTTGAAGAATATTTTGGTCATCTTGATAACTCTCTTGGAAGTATAATTTTATGTCATACGCTAACAATTTTATTTAAGTGGTTATACCCTTATGTATATCATAGATAAATTTGGTGAATAAATTTGGTCTGAGCCTTAAGGAGTACCACTCATTGTTTCCTGCCTCCTAAAAAGTCTATAATCCAATTTAAATTCAATATCATTGGAGTTTTTATAAATAACCATATACCCTTTCCCACACAATCAATTGTTACAAGCAATTTCTTTATTATCCACAGTAATTCTTTTTACCCAAAAAGAGACAGAAATTTAAAATTTCATCATCTAAAACTGTTGTCTGCCTTTTCTTTTAATTTTGACTATGCTAAAATTGAAGTCCCTACTCCAAACATGCAGATGCCAATGCTTGCTGTTCAAGTACTTGAAAGTGGTTATGATTTTTATGTAAAAAGGGGGAATAATTCATTAACAAAAAAATAATAATTGAGATATCACCCTTTTTGGTATACCTGGTAGTTTGCTCTTTTGATAGTGAACTTGTATTTCGAGTTTCAATTGAATATACCCAATGATAACAGAGAAATTACAAAATGTCAGAGTTTTTTGATGGCCATAGTAATATCTCTGAAAACAGCCAAGCTTAAGATGAAATACTTCACCTTTGATCATCTTTCCTCCCCTTAATGAAAAAAACTGCACCAAAAATCATTTACAACAGATATTCAAAATATTCATTTGTTTCATTTGTTTGATCAGAAAGCCTTTGATTATTCTTTGATTGTCAGGTAACAAGCTTTTATTTCCCTAAAAAGAACCGTTTTATCTCAATAAAACTTTCTAGTTGGATATACTTTCGAGATTGGGGTTTTGACATAGAAAACGTAAATAATGAAGAAATTGTTTTTGTTACAAGTGATTTCTTCATTTTCCATAATGTTTTCCAAAGCTTTTTTTAACTTGAGAGGCACAAAAAGGAGAGGTTTTTCTGGGAATGGATGACAACAAAAGTGATGTTTGATTCTCAAACCCAGACTATTGAATAAAATTACGGATGTTTGTACCAGTCATTTTGTACCATAGTATTGGTCATTTCGTAGCATGGTATTGGTTGTTTCGTACCATGCAGTGACCATTTTGTACCATGTTGTAGTCATTTCGTACTATACATCGAACGTTTCGTACCATGTTTAGAAAAAAATCTTATATTATTTGAATGGTAAAATAACGCATTCAAAATTAATAAAATAAGAAAATATTTTATCATGTATTTGCTTTATCTAATTTACCAATCATTAAACAAGTGAAAATCAATTAAGATAGTTCATTCAGGCAAAATACAGTCCATTCAGGCAAACAGATAGTTGACGATACCGTATCAATACATTACTTTTTTCCAATAGGGGATTGTTTTCATGAGAAGAAAATTAGTAGATAATCAGAACCGTATTTATGTCAAATGTGTATCATGGTTTACCGAATTATGTGACAAAGTAACCATGAACAAATTGCCACACAACAAGATTTAAGACAGTTCCAAATTTAGAAATTTGCAAACCACAATTTAATGAGGACGGAACTTTTAAAATATTTGTCTTTTGGAGAAGAAATCATTGTGATAATGAGGAAATTGCTTGTGATCAGCAATTTTTCCCCCAAGTAATTTTCTGATGGGGTGTATAAAAGCGGGACAGTCAAATGATAGGTAAACGCCAATCTAATCATAATTGAGCAATCAACAATTGTTCACCCTTCCACAATTAGCTCTTAACTGACCTTACTTAGCACGACCAAACAATGGCAAACAATCTAAGAATTTCACAGATCATGGCAGACTATTGTTGGAAAAGATACTTGTGGCAACTGGGGATTGAACCCTGGAGCTGATGATTGAGAGTCTGGTGCAATAATGGTTTAACATATATTTCAAGAGAGGGTCTGAACAGATACATTTTATATCAGATCCAGGTATAATTACATCTGGTAAGCATAGCGAACTGAAATAGGAACGAATGAGTATAGATAGAAAACCAATTACATTGCAGATGACAACATCCATAATTAAGATGCAGAATTGAAAAACTTTCGTTTTTAAAGTTTATGAAATTATTCTTGTATGTGTCTCGGTGATATGCAGAAAAAAATTACATCTAGTAGTGGTGGTCGTCAAATTGATGTTGCCCAGTAGGGTGGATCTGATTTTTATATTTTGTACGATGGTATTGTTCGTCTTTACTCTGCAAATCGACTTTGATTCCTGCTAGAATTTAAAAAAGGCCCAAACAGAGTGATTTTAAATTAATTTATCTTAAGCGTTTTCCAAATTTCAAATCGTCGAAAAGTATTATTTTTGCACTTTGTTATATTAACACCCGATAAACAGAGTGCTTCCAAGATGTTATTCAAGTAGAAGGATAACTCCACATGTACACAACGTTTCCATTGGTGCTTTTTCTCTAATCAAGCCAATCGACAGTCGTATTTCTTATCCTGTTCTTTAGACAATCTTCTGGACGCTTTATAATTTTAATGAAAAGTAAAAAGCGTTTCAATAATCAGATTTCACCTACTTTTTTAGCAACCTGGAATTACAATGTTTGCTAAATTTGATTTCAAATCCTCAACAATGAAGCCGACAAGCTAGAATAATGCATTGGTAAAAGTGTTGCTGCTGAGACAATGTCTAAGAAATCGTATGGAGGTAATCGCTTCTCTGGCCACAGAACTGCTGGTCTTGGCTACAACCCCCAGGAAGATGTTCAACTTCAGAGGCAGATGGCCCAAAATAAGACACAAAGCCGCCCAGGTATATAAATAGACTTACCTTTTTCCTTATAACGTTTGTTGAAGAATATCTTGTAGGCTAATCAATTGTGCAGAATGACTTGTAAACCAAATGTTTCCATAACCGACTAAGTCACAAGTTAGAGGGGCTATGCCAAAGAGAAAACAAAATTTAACTTCAAAATGACTTTTTCTTGGCAACATAGAACATTCTGAATAGAAAATTTTGTGAATGGATAGTTGGTTGTTTTGCAATATCCTTATTTCTTTTAATTAGCCATCTGCGAAACTAAAATTGATCACGACTAGACATGGCAACAGTCACTTGATATGACACATTATTTTTTTAATTAGACAAAATGGAGGATAGTTAGTTGTCAAGAAAACAAATATGCAGGCGTTTGTTTCTGTTGGCAGAATCAGGAAGAAACGGCAATGTAAAGAACAAGACATTCACTCTAAAAGTAGAGACATATTAGAAAAAGAACAGTAGTATTGGAAATGCTCTTCTTGTTTGTGTATGAAGTAATATAATAACTGTTGTTAATGAAGTAGGCTAATCTCAAGGAAACAAAATCATGACTTCATTTTACTGGACCTTGTGGTCACCAAGAGTGAACTGGCATGGAGCAAGTTGAACCAAGCGAGATATTGAAAAAGTATCTTCCAGTCTACATTGATATAAGGTGAATTTTATGTGACAAATGGTACTAAGAAAAAGATGAAATTGGAAGCAATAGAGCCCTTAACCCATTTTAACTCATTTACCCTGTCACAAGCAATTTCTACATTATCCACAATGTTTTCTGCCTCAAATTTAAAAAAAAAATATCCAAAATTTCACAAGCCTGAAGAGTCAACTGCAAGTCCTTTCAATTTAGACCGGTCTGATGGGTTTAACTATAATCTAAGGTACAATTAATTAAATAATAATCGTGTAGCTGTATTTCGATCCCAGGGATAATTTTTGGCCACAAGATCGCGAGATTCTGTAATTAAAATTCCAGAAATTGCATTTCAATTGAAAAAGATTCTGGCTTTACGGTTTTAGCATACTAATTTTACACTTGGTGACAGCCCATGCCAAATAAAATGGAAATCTGCATAATGAACTAGTTTATACACAATGTTCCCCACATTGTATTACACGATAAAAGGGAAGCAGATAACTATTTTCAAAATTCAGCTTGTTCAGAGTTTTTTCTTATAATATGCTGGAACATTGATGATGTCAACAGACATAGTGTTTTTACATTATCTGCAGGTAAATGCGAGGATAATGCCTCCAAAAGGAGGAAACAAGAATTAAACCCAACCAACATCCTATTATGAAATAAGTTTTTATTACCAAATATCTTAACCCTTGTCATGCTGAACCCGGAATATTCACATAAGTGCAGTCTGATCTTGGTCTACACCTCCTGCTTGTACCCTTCCTGCCAGAGTTGTTTATGAAAAAGATTTCTTAAGGAAATATTGATTATTTAACAACAAGTTCTATCAGTGCTTTCAGCCCTTTGATTTTACAGCAATTCAGTAAGCTAATTTATACAGCATGACAAGGGTTAATTATACTAAGTTGTGCAATTGCCAGCTCTGATTGAATTCATCGCAATTGGCCTCTAAACACAGGTTCAATACTCTGATATTCATTTAAGTGGAATTTAAACCTTAGACTTAGAAATTCTTGGTTAAACCTTACATGCAACTGTCATATAACTTTCAGGGTTTTCATTAGTTCCCAAAAGTCGAGAGTCATTGACCCTTGGGCCAAAATTTCCAAGAGTCAAAATTGAAATCCCAAGAGTCAAAATGCCACACGTCCCCCTCCCTCCGAGCAATTTAGAAAAAAAAAATTATAACTTATTTTAGCAATGGTGTTTTAAAAGTGTTATATTTTTTTTTTTAGCAATGGTGCCTTAGAATAAACTCTGTCTCAGTCCAATCTGACAGTACTCTATTTTCAAAAAAGATAAATTTTAGGAAAACTTCAGAATTTATATATATATTATAAGTTCGAATCAGTTTAAGAAAATCTCAAGAGTACTAAGAGGATCAAATTATTTCTGTTTTTCATAAAAAGAAGTGCCGATTTTATGCACAAAAAACCAATGACATTTCTTAGACAACATTTTGTTTGGTTTCATTTTACTTCTTGATTATATTTTGTGAACTTTTTATAAAAGAAAAAGCAAATAAATAAATTTCAGTAGGACTAGAACTCTGAAAATGGGTTTCATCATTAATTTCACAGGTGTCAAGTACCTGTCCATTTTGATCGCCGATGCATGTCCATCACTCGAAAGTGTGTTAATTACCAATCAAGCTGGGCGTTATCCTTGATAAGGATTTATATTTCCTTAATCAATTAACCATTTTCCAATAATTTTGGCACACTTATGATGACCCTTAACGCATGGCTGCTAATGTTCGAGAGTCAAAATGACGCACAGTGGCAAATTTTCAAGCGTCAAAATTGCTTCTTTTTGAATTTCTCTGCGTCAAAACCCGAAGTCTCGGGTCAAACGAAAACCCTGACTTTAATAACTCTTTTTCTACCAGTGCTATCACTTTGGAACTTTGTATATGCTATTGTTTCTCATCATATAATCTTCTAGGCAAAGATTAATCACAATTACATTTATTATAGTGGAATTTTAACCCTTTTCAGACTTAGAAAATCTTGGTTGAACTTTACTTGCAACTGTCATATATCTTTAATAACCACCTTTCTACCAATGCTATAACAACCAAAGGGAATTTCTTATGAATTCTAAGAAAATCTCTCTGAAACCATGAGCCTGTAGTATTTCCTGATTGTCATCTACCAAAAAACTTAATGTTATGATGTCCAATTGACCTGCAACTGTCAAACTTCATGTACAATTGTTGCGAAATACCCAAGGAATTGCCCTTTTGGTTTTGGGTCACATAGGTGAAAGGTCAAGGTCAAAATTGAACTTTGGTTGAAAACTGTTTCTGTGTTCTAAATTTCTACAAACCATAATCCATTCAACCTACGACCCTGAAACTTTATACATGTCTTGTTCATGACCCAAGGTGTCCTATTGTTTTTAGGTCACATAGGTCAACGGTCAAGGTCACAAATTGAACTGTTTGAAAACTGTTTCCATTCTCCAACTCAGAGCCATTTGACCTTGGGCCTTGAAACCTTTTACATGTATTTTCCAAGGAGGGGATCTATTGTTTTAGGGTCATAAAGGTCAATGATTCAAGGTCTCAATTGGAATTTTTGGATAATTTAGCGTAAGGATTAACTGTGCTACTTGAGTGACAAAGTGATGGTGGGAGATATAAGTCCCCCTTGTGACAATTCTAGTTTTATAAAGTTCTCATGAAAATCTGATGCAAAGCATCTTGCAATAAGTTTGCATTTGTCATTTGAAAAAAGTAACATTCTGAAGAAATCTCATTGAATTAACCCTTTCCTGGTTAATCCTTGGATTTTGCGTCCCTGGGTTTTTATACTTGAGAAAATATTCTGGGAAAAGAAGAAATTGCTTGTAACAAGCAATTTCTTCTTTTCCCACAATATTTTCTACCCTGTTGGTTAGTTACTTTTCAAATTGCACTCACTTTTAATTGTCGTCTGCAACTTCTTTCAATTTGGGCCAGTCTAAAATTTTGAAAAACGGGAAAGGGTTAAATCACTCATAATGTCTTCGCAAATGGAACATTTTCTCTCATGAATATTACTATTCAGAATGATTCCTGCTATCCTGTAGGAGTTATTTGAATATTTCATAGTTGATTATCAATGTAATTTGTATTCACCCTCAGCTATTATTCTTTGATGTCATTTAACCCTTTCCTGTTTTTCAGAATTTTAGACTGGTCCAATTTGGAAGAAGTTGCAGACGACAATTGAAAGTGGGTGCAATTTGAAAAGTAACCAACCTACAGGTTAGAAAAAATTGTGGGGAAAGAAGAAATTGCTTGTTACAAGCAATTCCTTCTTTTCTCATAATGTTTTTTCAATTATAAAATCACAGGGACATAAAAACAAGGGATTGTACGGGAAAGGGTTAAGAAATTGACGCCTCAACAGCGAGATGATTGATTGAATCGTTTGAATAGGGTTCATTGGCTCTTTTAACAGTATTTCAGTCATATCACGGCGGATGGAGCACTTCACAATAGATTCCTGGTATTTCTCACACCAGTACTACCACAACATCCTTTCCTAGCCTCTAGCTGCTTTTCCACTTAGGTTAACGATTATACATATCTAATGTAGAAGATAAACTCTGCACAAGAAATTAACAAACATACACACACTCACAAACAGACAGAGGTTACTCTGTTATGCCTGTTGCCATAACATGATGTGGGCATAAAACTATGAAAAAAAATACAGTCAAACTTCAGTGACTCGAACACTTTGGGGACTGGCTTCTTTTGTTCGAGATTTTGGAAGTTCGACTGATCTGAAAATCAGATAAGGCACTATCATTTCGGAGGTAGGTAGTGTATGAAAATATGTTCACTTACTTGATTGACCTGTTCTGAGTTGCATAGAACCCCAACGTGAGAAATTTACCTACGTTTTTTTTTATCATAAAATTTGACAAAATTAATTGCACTAAACAAACACAATAATATCTTCGCTTCGTTCCAATGTTCATTCTATAAATAACGGTTACATACGTGGCCTCAGTTGCAAAATTCGGTTCTTTAACATAAAGCATAAAAAAATACTACACCTGTTTTATCAACAGGTCATTTTATCTTATCTGAAAAAGGCAGAATATATTTCAAGCGCAACGAGAGCCATAAAGTTTCTTTTCAAGAGTATCGGCAGCCTTCCATAGTTGTGGTCTTCGGTGTTGAATAGCATAATATTTTATCATCAGATTCTGAAGGTGATTTGGAATGGGTCTGAAAAATTCACAATTGAAACAATCTTCTTAGATAATTTTTTCTGATGAATGTGCAAACAATTCATTAGCCATCGCAATATGACTGATATACAGTTAAAAGTGGTGTTAAACCCCATTCACTCAATCTGAATTAGATAATTGATGAAATTAAAGTGCCTTGGCACAGTAATTTTCTCTTAATTAGTACAAGCGCCATTTGTTTATTCCCAAGATTAAGGTCACAACTGAAGGTCATGTGACAGACAAGCGCTAGCATCTGTGATGTTACTCACTTTTATTTTCAGCTACTGTTTATTTGAGGCTTTTTTTTGAGGTTCAGCTAAGGATTGCCTACCCAAATTAGGTTCAAAAGTTATCTACTTCCTGTTTGACACGGCAGTTTATTTTCAGACATCTCCTAGTGTAGTTCTGTTGTATATTTTTTGTTTGATTTTTCTATGCAAAATTCTATAGCATCAACTGGAAATTGGGTATGGAATTTCAACCAGGTATCCTACATTGCAGCTGTCATATTTATGTCAGCAAGTCCCCCATAAAAGGCCAATTTCATCCAAATTTTGCAGAAATTTTCTTTAGGTGGCCACCTTGGAAAATTATTAAAAGAATGGAAATCTGTTGAAAGCTCTGATTTTGCAACAAAATTGAAATTTAGAAAAATGAAAATCCTTATCCTGACCCAGACGGTTTAGAGCCTTGATATTTTGTACTAAGAATCATTAAACCAAGTCTCAGTACATCAACCTCTTTCAAAATTGCTTATATCATTACACTTGGGTCCCCAGGGGCAAAGTCCCAGGGTTGTTCGGGCCTTTATCAAAATTAAGATGTATTTTTAAAATGACATCTTCTTTTTTGGGTGGTCCTCTTTCAAAATAGATACAAAGCATAGAAATCTGTCAAACTAAAGTATAGTAAAGCCAACTTGTATCATAAACCTAACCTTAACATTAGATTCGACTTCTGAAAGAATAAGAGCCTTTATCTCAGGTGAGTGCAATGTCATCAGCAACGTCTTTCAATTTTGACCATTCAATAATTTTGTTGTCTTTTAAAAGGTTAACCCATTACCAGATGGCAAAATTTAACAATGGTGCAAATTGAAGGAATTACAGAAGACAATTTAAAGTTTATGAATTTTGTTAATTTTTAGCTCTACTGGCCGAAGGCCACTAGAGCTATAGCAATGGCTTTTTCCCGTCCGGCGTCCGTCCATCTGTCCATCAGTCCGTTGTCTGTCTGTTAAACTTTTCCTTGTTTACGCGATAGAGTCCACAGTTTTAAACAGATTCCCTTCAAACTTTCACAGAATGATTGTACCATCATAAGGATCATTCCTTTTGAAAATGGGTATGATCCGTCAAGAAACACGGAAATAGGGGCCTAATAAAAACTTAATAAAAATCCTTGTTTTTTATGCGATAAAATCCACAGTTTTTAGCGTATTGTTTTTAAACTTTCACAGAATGATTGTACCATCATAAGGATTGTTCCTTTGGAAATTCTTAAAAGATTTTTCAATTAAATTTTCATAAGGCCCCTTTTCCCGTGTTTCCTGATGGATCTGACCAAATTCCCAAAGGAACAATCCTTATGATGATACAATCATTCTTCTGTGAATTAAATTTTCATAAGGCCCCTTTTCCCATGTTTCTTGACGGATCATACCAAATTTCTAAAGGACGATCTTTATTTTGGTACAATCATTCTTTGAAAGTTTAAATACAATCTGATAAAAACTCTAGACTCTAGAGTGTTAACGAGGAATTTTTAGTTAAATTTTCATAAGGCCCCTTTTCCCGTGTTTCTTGATGAAAATTTAATTAAAAGTTTAATTAAAAATCCTCGTTTATGTGATAGAGTCCACAGGTCTTATCGGATTCTCTTCAAACTTTCTCAGAATGATTGTACCATCATAAGGATTGTTCCTTTCGAAAGTAGGTTTGATCCATCAAGTTTCATGGGAAAAGGGGCCCAATGAAAATTTAATAAAAAAATCTTATTTAACACATAATGGCCCTAGATTTCACCTGAGTGACTTCAAACTTTCACATAATGATTGTACCATCATAAGGATTGTTCCTTTCAAATTTGGTCTGATCCATTGAGAAACATAGGAAAGGGGGCCTTAGGAAAATTCAATTAAAAAAATCTTAATTAATGCTTGTAAGTCCACAGATGAGATGGGGTTGTCTTTATACTCAAACAGAATAATTATACTTTTGTAAGAAGAGTTCCCTTTGGAATTGGTTCAGATCCATCAAGTAACATGGGAAAAGGGGCTATATGAAAATTCAATTAATAAAACCCTGTTAACACAATGAAGCCCACAGCTTTGATCAGATTTTGTTGAAACTTTCATAGAATGATTGGAAGGTCATAACTATCATTCTTTTCATAACAGGGTTTGAACTGTCAAGAAACACAGGAAAAGGGGCCTTATGAAAATTTAATTTATAAATCCTTGTTACCAAGTCAAGAGCTTTCATTGGATTTTCTTCAAACATTCACAGAATAATTGAACAATAATAATGATTGTTGATGTTTGCATTAGACCTGATCCGTCAAGTATCACAGGAAAGGAGCATTATGAAATTTAATTTTAAAATCATTGTACCACAATAAAGTCAACAGTTTTCATCAGATTCTGTTTAAAATTTCACAGAATGATTATTCCATCATGAGGATTCTTTCTTTTCAAATTAGGCGTGACCTGTCTAGTATCATGGGAAAAGGGGCCTTTTGAGAATTTTATCTATAATCCTTGTAACCAAGTCCAGAGCTTCATTGGATTTTATTCAAACCTTCACAGAATCATTGTACGATAATCACGATTGTTGATGCTGACATGAGACCTGATCCTTCAAGTATCACAGGAAAAGGAGCCTTATGAAAATTTTATTTTAAAAATTTTACACCAAGATAAAGTCTGCAGTTTTCATCAGATTCTGTTCAAACTTTCACTAAATGATTGTACAAATACTTAAATGGTTCTTTTCAGAACTGGGTACAATCCATCAAGTATCATGTAAAAAGGGGGCCATATGATTTTTTTTTTAAATATTCTAGTAAACATAATGAATTCCCAATATTTCATCGGATTCACTTTTCACCTTCACAGAATGATAAAACCAACAGTAAAATATCACGGGGAAAAGGGGCCTTATGAGAACTTGAATTTAATATCTTTGTTAACACAATAAAGTCAACTGTTTTATTGGATTCTCTTCAAAGATGCATGGAATAATTGTGGCATTCGAAACAAAGGAAAAGGGGCCTTACAGATTATCATTCAAAACATTCTTGTGTATGTGATGAAGATCACAATCATTATCAAATTGTCTTTTAAATTTCACAGGACAATTGTCGGTTTGTAAGGAAAGTTCCTTTTGGATTGAAATTGATCCATCAGAAAACACAGGAAAAGGAGCCTTATTTATTTTCATTCAAAACAATCCTGTTTATGTGATAAAGTCCACAATTATTGTCAGATTCTGATGAAATATTCACAGAATGATTATAGGGTCATTAGATAACTTTCTTTTGGAAATGGAGTGGATATGTCATGAAACATGGGAAAAGGGGCCTTGAGGATTGTTGCTTAAAATGATAAAGGGGATAAAGCCCTTTTTTTTCTTAATGCATTCTTCTTTGAGCAATTAACTTCCTTAAATATCAGATTTCTTTAACGGAAAACTTGATAACCATTAGAGCATCTCAGGCCCTCATGGGCCTCTTGTTTTCATTTTTCTGGGTAGAAAACATTATTGAAAATGAAGATATTGCTTTCTTGTATTTCTTAATTTTCCACAATGTTTTCCCAATAATTGCTTCTCTTCAGGATTGTCCAAAAGCATCATTGTGTAGGAATGGGTTAAACACTAGTTGATTCCATCTATCTGTAATACATGTCAGATTTTTAGCTCACCTGAGCACAAAGTGCGAGGTGAGCTATAGTGATCTGTCTTTGTCCGTCGTCCGTCCGTCCGTCTATCCGTCCGTCTGTCCGTCCGTCCACAATTTCTTAAAAAATCTTCTCCTCCTAAACCAGTAGGCCAATCAAGCTGAAACTTTGCAGGGATGTTCCTTGGGTGAAGTTCTTCAAAAGTTGTTAAAAGAATTTAATTCCGTCAAAAACTCTGGTTGCCGTGGCATATGAAAATGGGAATCTTTAGTAAATCTTTTAATATCTTAAAAATCTTCTTCTCCTAAACCAGTCGGCCAATCAAGCTGAAACTTTGCAGGGATGTTCCTTGGGTGAAGCTCTTCAAAAGTTGTTAAAAGAATTTAATTCCGTCAAAAACTCAGGTTGCCGCGGCATTTGAAAATGGGAATCTTAAGTAATTCTTCAAATATCTTTAAAAATCTTCTCCTCCTAAACCAGTAGGCCAATCAAACTGAAACTTTGCAGGGATGTTCATTGGGTGAAGCTCTTTAAAAGTTGTAAAAAGAATTTAATTCTGTCAAAAACTCTTGTAACCGCGGCATATGAAAATTGGAAATTTTAGTAAATCTTTGATGTTGTTTTTTCATAGACATCAAGGCCAAAGGCATTTATATTTTGTAAAGAGCTTAATCATATGGTTCTCTACCAAGTTTGTAAATATTTAATCTCTGGGGTCAAAAATGGCCCTGCCCCTGAGGTCCGAAGTTTGGAAAGATTCTTAATAAGAGCAATTTCAAAAGGCTTCTCCTCTTAAACTATAAGGTCTAGGATATTCATAATTGGTATGTAGCATAACTAGATGGTTTTGTACTTTATCACAAAAAGTTTTCATCCAAGGGTCAAAAAATGGCCCTGACGAGGGGTCCAAAAATTTGGAAAAACGCAATATTTGAGTATGTTGAAAAATTCTTCATTTTAAGGCGGAGGGCATTTATATTTTGAGTGTAGCATATCCTGGCTGTTATCTATCAATTTTGATTAAATTATGCCTGTAGGTTAAAAAACACCCCTTCCCTGGGTGTCCAAAGTTCCTAAAAATGCTCAATTAGACCATGTTCAACAGTCTTCTCCTCCCAATCTACAAAGTCTAAGGCATTCATATTTGATTTATAGCATAACCAGATGGTTCTCTACTATGTTAGCTAAAATCTTAGCCCTGGGATAAAACATGGCACTGCCCCAGAGGTCCAAAATTTTGGAAAACACCCAATTAGAGCAACTTCAAAAGTCTTCTCCTTCTGAAATATAAGATGAAGGGCATTCATATTTGGTATGTAGCATGACTAAATAATTTTGTACTATGTTACAGGAAAATATGCTCTTAGGATAAAAAATGTCTCTGCTCCTGGGATTGAAAATTGCATAAATCGCATTGAAAGGATTCTTATTAAATAGAAATGGAGAAATTGCTTGCTTTCTCACAATGCTTTTTTAAACCTTTTTCCCTTAGGGTGACAAATTCTGGGATAGTTTGGTAATCAATTAAACTATGAAGCCAAAGGCATTCATTTTCATTTTAAAGCATTACTGGATTGTTTTGTACAAAGCCCAAAATCTTATATTTGTTTTATTTATTTTGCTCAAGTTGTGTCTTTTTTTATACAAAAAAAGTACTGTAATTTGCAGATGCCTCAGGTGAGCGATTTAGGACCATCATGGTCCTCTTGTTTTGTATCAGGTTCATCAGGACGGTCTTCTCAAGGCTACTCTGGGGGTGTTGGTTATTCCATCACAACATACCGAGATAAAATGATGCAGATGAACGACCAGGAGCGGATCATTGAGGAGAAAAAGAAACAAATTGAAATGAAGCTGGCATCTGAGCAGAAAAACAAAGAGGCTCAGGCTGCTGCAGCTGCTGCCCAAGCTAAAGCTGCCAAACAGTAAGTAAATACTGAATGGTGTGATGCTACTGGAATATGTACACCTGTTTCATCACGACTCTTTTTGATGTCCCAAAGGAAAAAGAAAGCTTTTGAAAATAGTGGGGAAAATGAAGAAATTGCTTGTTACAAGCAATCTCTTCATTATTTGCAATGTTTTCTACTTAAAAAGACAAGGATTTTTAAATTTCATTGATTGAAAATTGTCATCTACAGCATCTTTGAATTTGGACCAGTCTAAAATTTGATGTCTGGTAATGGGATACGGTGCTGATTTGGTGTAGTGGTATGCTGAAGTGTAAGGGACCTCTTGTTCAAACCCCACTTCTCTATTCATTCAGATGATACTTAATACGAAACCTCTTTTTCACAAGATTTGGGCTGTTTGGCCCAACCTAAATCCCCATTATTGTCAACTACATCCTAATTAACAAATATTTCCAGGTGAAAAGGAATATAAAGGTGTGGAAAACAGGAGATTATTGCATACTTCTTTCAAATAGTTTTCTCATGTGTAAAGCTTAAACTATGGACTTCAGATTAAACCTTGTCTTGCTAAAACCGGAATATTCTGATTTTGGCAGGAGGTATAGACAAAGATCAGCTGGCACATAAGTGCAGTATGATCTTAGTCTACACCTCCTGTTTGTACTTTTCCAGTGAGAGTTATCTATGAAATTGATTTTCAAAAGAAATATTGATTGTCAAACAACAAGTACTACCAGTGCTTTCAGCCTTTTGATTTTAATGCAAATTTGAAAGACTTTTTATACAGTATGACAAGGAAATAAATAGCTCTTCAGTTTTTAATAGCAAATTTATTCATTTGAAGTTGTATTTTCTTTAGCATTTTGGTCCAGCCTGAAAAGTTAAGACTACTAGTATAGATTGTAGGTGTAATAACTGTTGATATTTTACTTCCAAGAAAAAAGTTTAGATAAACTTTGTGGACAAAGAAGAAATTGCTTGTTACAATTTCTTCCTCATCCACAATTTTTCTACCTAAAAAGACAAGAATAATATTTCATCATCTAAAACTTGTCGTCTGCATCATCTTTTTTCAATTTGGACAAGTCTTGAATTCAGTTATCAGGTAATTGGTTGAAAAAGCAAGTAAAATTTACAGTTGTATTTTTGTAACCTATATGCTAATTATACCTAACCCACTTCCACATATTGCTGTAATTTGATGTACTGAAGAAAATTGTTTTTTTTTTTAAAAAAAGGTGGTAATATGAGTAATTACTTATCACAAGCAATTGCTCATTTTTCCAACTATATTAGTTTGATTGACTTGCAATATTTTGCATTTTGAATGTTATTTCTCAGTATCAATGCAATTGACCATTTCCTTCTGTCAATCACAGAGTCATCCTTTGAACCAGAAGTGAACATTGAACTCCAACATTGTCCATCACTTTTGTTGAATTATTTATGTTAGTTTGGTTACTGAAATGTTGAAAATAAATAGGGAATATTACAACAGTGTCTTTTTCTATTTGTTTTTATCGTGTTCGAGAATCCTGTGTACGTATTTTTTATTGGATGAGACCGAAGGTCGAATCCAATAAAAAATACCTACACACGGTTCGAGAACACGATAACAACAAATAGAAAAACACACTGTTGTAATAGTCCTTTTATTATATACCTTTCAGGACATGAAATTAAGAAAATTCTCTTAAATGATTAAGAAATAACCAACTTTCCGGGGAAAAAACCCAAACGTCAATACACAAAAAAGGAGTCCGTGTTGGTACTCGACGAATACGGTTTTTTGGTACACGCCGAATATTGATTTTTTTTCTGACGAGTTGTATAAGATAGCCAGATTTTAAATCATATCGTTTATAGGTTTATAATTAAGTTTATTAGAGTTGTTACAATGTTTGGGTTTTCAACAAACTATTTCATATATTTGCTATATGTTAATGGCTATAGATTTTGCAAAGCAGGGCTTTTTTTCTAGAAATTTGGAAGAGGCATCAGAAGAATTGGGAAACATAAGTTTAATAAAAGAAAGTAATAAAAGTAAGATTCATGCATCATTTTCAAGGTTCAATGATAAATAACTATATTTAAGGGTCTTACCAGTAGTAAAATGAATAGAAATATAAAACAAAACATATTTTGAAGATAATAAATCCATATAATGCAAAAATAAGCTGTAATTTTGGGAAATTTCTCTGCCACAAGTGGGGAAAAGAAGAGCCTTATTTTGGATTGAGAAGTAGCCTTTTAAAGGCCCCTGTTAAAGAATGAAAAAAAGCCCTGCAAAGTAATGCTGTTAGATATTGAAGTGGAATTTCCTTCTGGAGTCAGTTAGCGAGTCCAGCATTTTTAGTGGGTCAGGCTAGCAATCCGTCAATTGCCTTCAATTTCTTTCATATTTGGCAAGTCAATCATTTTGTTGTCTAGTTAATAACTTAATTGTTATTGGATAAGCCCATTACCAGATGATACAGTGATATGCAATGATTTTGGAAGGAAGGGTTTGTTTAACCCATTCCAAAACAAGGACGCTTTTAGACGCCCCTAAGAAAAAAAAAACTCTTGAGGCTCTTTTCTATCTAGAAAAACAAAGAATTTCATATTTTCATCTACTGAGAATTGTTCTCTACAAGTTCTTTCAATTTGGACCAGTCTGAAATTTTGCTGTCTGGTAATGGATTAGAAAAAGTGGTGATATTCAAAAGATTGATGGATCACACTAACAAACTAGCTACGAGGGCTTTGAAACAGTGTCCCCATGGTTTTAAAAAACTGGGTCATTGATGGTTTTCGGGGAATAAACACAGCCTTGGCAGATCACTGATAATATAACATGTTAACCTATTCTCACATAATGGCACTTTTGGATACCCCTCAAGAAAAACAATTTGGAAACATTGTGTGAAATGAAGAAATTGCTTGTAACAAGCAATTTCTTATTTTTACACAACTTTTTCTACCCAAAAAATTGAAACAATCTAAAATTTCATAAACTTCAAATTTTCATCTGCAATTTCTTTCAATTTAGACCAGTCTAAAATTCTGCCGTTTGGTTATGGGTTAATTTGGAAAATAAATGCCAAATAGGGTAATAAAAATCCTTGTGGAAAGGAGAAGTTTATTTGCTCGCCATGTTTTCCAGAGTTTGATTTATGCATCATGTCAGACTGTGGGGTTAATAACTATAACTAGGAAGCCCATTACACATAAACATTTTACATAATATGTAAATATATAAAGAAAGTGAGGTACCAGGAATGATAGAATAGAGTTATAAAAGACAACTTCTTGACAAAAAATACTTCAACATAAACTTTTAGAATGTGATTTTATCAATTTTGAAAATTGCTAAAAGAATTGATATCATTGAAAACTCTGGTTGCCATGATAACAAAACTGAAATTTTAATAAAAGCTTTAAAAATTATCTCCTCCTGACACAGAAGGTGTAGAGTCTTGAAATTTTGTGTGAAGCATCAGTACATTGACCTTTTCCAATATTAATATTTCAGAGCATAGGGTGATTTGGCTTAAATAGAAATAAAGAAGGCAAATCTTTGGTCAATTTTAACCAAATCTTATCAAAAATTTACCCCAGGTTGCCCCCTTTTAATGATTACTAAAATCTCTTGAAAGCATTTGTCGGTTGGCATGGCAACATAAGTTGATTTTAGTTAAATTCTAAAAGGAGGTCTTTTCCTGACCCATTAGTATTAGGCCTTGAAGAAAAAGAGCCTTATCTAAGGTGAGCAATAGGGCCACTGGCCCTCTTGTTTATTTTCTAAAGTTAGAAATGGGTTGATGAAAACAAGTGATAATTAAATTTGTGATTACCGTAAGTGAATGATTGGCTTCCATGGATAACAAAGTTATAGACCTGAAGGACCAGCTTCAAAAGAATACTGCCAGTCCTATCTCAAAGTTATAGGCCTCTGGCATGAAGACCATTAGCATAAACCCTTTCACTTTTTAGGTCACCTGACCGAATGGTCATGGTGACTTATTGCAATCATCGTTTGTCCGTCGTCTTGCGTCGTGCGTCGTCCATTAACTTTTAAACATTTTCATCTTCTTCTCAAGAACTACTGGGCGGATTTCAACCAAACTTGGTAGAAAGCATCATTGGGGGATGCCAATTCAAGTTTGTGAAAATAGGGGTTCTGGGGGTCATAGGGGCCCCAATCTGGGGCAAAAAGGGGTAATTTTTGGTTCTTCTTTAAAAATCTTCTTCTAATAAACTGTTAATGCCAGAGCTTAAATATTTTGTGTGCATGACAACTAGGACAGTTATATTATAAATTGTGAAATTCATGCCCCTGGGGTCATGTATGGGGCCACACCCAGAGGTCAAAGTTCATCATGTTAAAAAATTCACATTTTCATCTTCTTCTGATGAAGTACAAAGCCAATTTCAAACTATCTTGGTGAAAAGGATCATTTGATAATGGTTATTCAGATTTGTGAAAATTGAAAGGCTGGGGGGTCAGGGGGCCCTAAAATGGGGACCAAAAGGGGGTAATTTTTGGTAACTTTTAAATATTTCATCTTCTTCTCAAGAACTACTGGGGGGATTTCAACCAAACTTTGTAGCAAGCATCATTCGGGGATGCCAATTCCAGTTTATGAAAAAAGGGGTTCTAGGGGTCAAAGGGGCCCAAATAGGGGGCAAAAAAGGGTAATTTTTGGTACTTCTTTAAAAATCTTCTTCTAATAAACTGTTAATGCCAGAGATTAAATATTCTGTGTGCATGACAACTAGGACAGTTATATTATAAATTTTGAAATTCATGTCCCTGGGGTCATTTATGGGGCCACACCCAGAGGTCAAAGTTCATCATGTTAAAAAATTCACATTTTCATCTTCTTCTGATGAAGTACTAAGCCAATTTCAAACTAACTTGGTGAAAAGCATCATTGGGTACTGATTATACAGATTTGTGAAGATTGAAAGGCTGGAGGTCAGGGGGGCCTAAAATGGGGACCAAAAGGGGGTTATTTTTGGTAACTTTTAAACATTTTCATCTTCTTCTCAAGAACTACTGAGGGGATTTCAACCAAACTTGGTCGGAAGCATCATTGGGGGATGCCAATTCCAGTTTGTGAAAAGAGGTTGGGGGGGGGGCTTGGGGTAAAAGGGGCCCCAGTCGGGGGCAGAAAGGGGTAAAAAATTTTTTACTTCTTAAAAAATCTTTTTCTAATAAACCCTAAATGCAAGAGCTTAAATATTTTTTGTGAATGACTGGTAGGACAGGTAAACTAAAGTTTGTGAAATTTATGTACCTGGGGTCATGTATCGGGCTACGCCCAGGGTTCAAAGTTCATCATGTTAAGAAATTCATATTTTTAGGTCACCACCGAATGGTCATGGTGACCTATTGCAATCATCGTTTGTCCGTCGTCCGTTAACTTTTAAATATTTTTTATTGTTTTCTCAAGAACCACTGGGCAGCTTGGCTTAGAGTTTTTATATTTTGTCCGTAGCAACCATCATCTAGAAGACTTCTAGCAAGATTTTTTAAATTATGGTACTGGGCTCAAAAGTATGCCATCATTTGAAACTAACTCTGAAGATGATGGAGCTTTGATATTTCGTATGTAGTATCATCACATGGATATTTCTCTTGTTTACACAATAAAGTCCACATTTTCAGCTACACTAACCAAAGGCCAGCGGGGCTATTGTCATGGTCCTGTGTCCATGGTGCATATGTGCATGCGTAAACTTTTCTTTAAACAACTATATCTTGAAAAATACTGGGCCAATTTTTAACCAAACTTAACAGGGGTGTTCCTTGCACAATCCTCTTCCAAACTGCTAAAAATAATTTTGTTCCATGAACTCTTGTTGCTATGGAAACAAAATTAATTTCTAACAGAAATTTTGATTGCAAAATTCTTTAAAACTACTAGGTAGATTCTAATTAAATTTCACAGTAATGTTCCTTTGGTGGACCTTTTTCTAATTCTTTCAATCAAAATCACTTGTCTTGATGCTCTTTTACTCAGGTGACCTTTAAGGCTCACTGGGCCTCTTGTTTCCTTTATTGTAGTGTATTAATGAAAATGTATTTTTCAGAGCTGCAGAGAGAGCAAAAAAGTCATCATCGACTGCGGCACAACCTAGTGCAGAAAAAGCCAAACTGTTGGTCAATGATGGTAATTTTTTGGAGAGATTTAAACAGATGCAGGGAATGGCTGGTAAATCACAAGGACAAACCTCTGCAGGAAAAACACAAGGTTACAATATTAGTTCAATGTTTTTATCATCTCCTCTAAACAATACCAACTGACAAATGAAACTGACAAATCGAATTAATGGGAAACAATTTCATAAAATTGCTCTTAATCCCACAATATTTTCTTAAATGAATGTCACTAAGAATGAAATTGCTGCGGGAATAGTGAGAAAAGAAGAAATTGCAAGTTAAGGCCTCTCCAATGAGGGTTGGTGAAAGTCCTGTAATACTGGCTCTGTCTGTCCCGCTGTCCACCCAGCCACTTTGTGCTTTGTCAAACAAATTCTGTGTCTCAACAGATTTTCCCAAAATTTTGTGTGTTGAGACCTCTTATCAATATCTCTTATGAGTCTGAGTTTGAGATTTCTTCAAATATTTATATCACAAGGTGCTGCCATTTGACTTGTCATTTAACTCATTCCCACACAACAAAATTTCAGTCTAGTCTAAATTGAAAGAATTTCATCAGTGACTTTTGTAGTGTATGAAATTTTAGTTATTTTGGTCTTATGGGATAGAAAACATTGTGGATAGTGAAGAAATTACTTGTACCAAGTAATGTTTTCCTAAGCTTTTTTCATCAGGGGTGTAATAGAGAGTGGTTGTCTGGGAATGGGTTAACCCATTCCCACACAGTATCGCTTTTAAACGTCCCTCAGTATGAAAGCTTTGGAAAACATTACTTGGTACAAGTATAACTACCCTATTTATCTTATTGGAATGTTCAAGATCACTGTTAAAATGGCTGTCATCTGACAAATCATTTTATGTGGTATTACTACCATGTTTCTCACTGGATTTTCTTCAGATTTGTGTCTGAATACTTCTTATCCATATTTCAAACATGTTTGAATATTATATTCATCTAATCCCTCCCTCAAAAACATCTGCCATTTGAAAAATTATTCGACATATGATGTTTACTTTATTAATCATCAGACTCCACTTATTATCTAAGGCAAGTTTGAATTATAGATAAGATTTCTTTAATTGCTCATTTCTAGCTGCCAATCGACAAATCCTTTGACTTGCAATAACCAACAAGTGGCTCTTTCAGATTTATGTTCAAATATCTTTCATCAATAGTCCCTGACAAGTTCCAGTCTTGGATTTCTTTTATTGCTCATACCTGAGATGGTTCACAAAATGGCTGCCAGTTTAAAAAACCTTAAATATGCAACAACTTTTTAGCTCACCTTAGCACAACTTGCTCAAGGTGAGCTATAGTGATTTTACTGTTTCCGGTGTCCAGCGACATGAGTTGTCCATCAGCTTCTTTTGAGCACTCTAGAGGCCACATTCTTGGCTCAAATGTCTTGACTTTAGGTCAAAATAATTGTCTCCATGATATCTTGATCAAGTTCCTTATTGGGTGACATGGGGTCTAAAAATAGGTCAAAAGATCAAATCATAGAAAAACAATGTGTACACTGTGGAGACCACATTTTTGGCTCAACTGTTTTGATTGATTGTCAGAATATTTGTCTCAATAAAATCTTGATCAAGAACAGTATTGTGGCAAATTGGTAAAAAACTAGGTCAGTAGATCAAATATTAAAAAAACCTTGTGTGCACTTTGGAGGCCACAAATGTGGCTCTAATGTCTTGATTGGCAAAATATTTGTCTCAATAGGATCTTAGTCATGTTTGGTACTGGGTCACTTTTGGTAAAAAAACTAGGTCACACCGTCAAATCTAATAATACCTTGTTTGCACTCTAGATGCCACAACTTTAGCTCACCTGATCATACAGTTCACAATTACAAAAAAATCTTCTCCTAAACAAACCATGGGATTACAATCAAACTTAATAGAAATGATCCTCAGATCATGCTCTTTCAAACTACTCAAGGAATTGAGATCTATGAAGAACTTTGGTTGCCGTGGCAACCAAGTGAAAAGAATTAAAAAATCTTCTCCTCCCAAATAATAAGGCCTAGAGCTTTGATATTTGGTATAAATCATCAACTATTGACCCTCTACCAAAATACTTCATAGAAATTCTGTATCTTGAAATTATCCCTTTTCTGTGCAATCCCTGATCTTATTCTACAAAATATAAGGCATAGAGCATTAATATTTGGTGTGTATCAAAAGCTATTGACCCTTTTACCAAAATACTTAGCATATTCTGAAAATAAACCATTTTCTGTGCCATCTAGCAGCCATATTCTTTACTTGAATATCTTGCTATTAGTTTAGAATGTTTGCATCTATGAATTCTTAAGAATTTATATTTGATCACATGGGGTCAAAAACTAAGTCACTAGGTAAACATCAAGAAATTATTGTGTGTCCTCAAAAGATAACATACTTGGCACGAAAATCTTGATTTTGAATCAGAATGTTTGTCTCCATGAAAGCTTGATCAAGTTCTATATTCAATCACGCAGGGTAAAAAAATGGGTCACTATGTAAATCTTAGAAAAACCTTGTGTGTATTCTAGAGGCAACATTTTTCTTGATATTTGATCAGAATGTTTGTCTTCATAATATCTTGGTCAAGTTGGATATTTGGTCAAATTGGTTCAAGAACTAGTTCAACACTAAGCAAAACTTATGTGCACTCTAAAGGCTACATTGTTTGCTCAAATGTATTGACATTTGGTCAGAATACTTGACTCCTTGATTTCGATTCCTGGGAGTAGCTATCGATCTTGGTTCTATCATAGATCTACACTTTCAGCAAGTACTTGTGCATTTTCCAGGAAGCAGAATCGAGAGGGATTAATCTAAGTTGGGAGAACTTGTTTTCCAATCAATGTAAAATAAATACTATACAAAATCACTCTAATTATTATGATACTGTAAAATAAATAGGTTTAAACCATATTAATGGAAAAAGAAGGTGACCAGGCAAAATCTTAAAAAAAAGCTTGTGTGCACATCAGAGACCAAATTTTTAACTGAAATGTCTTTATATTTGCTTTAAAAACCCTTTCCTGTTCAAACCCCGGGATTTTACGTAACTGTGATTTTATGCTTAAGAAAACATTGTGGAAAAAGAAGAAATTGATTGTAACAAGCAATTTCTCCTTTTTTCACTATATTTTATGCCTCTGATGGTTTCATTTCAAATTACATCCAATTTGCATTGTTGTCTTTAACCTCTTTCAGTATGGGCCAGTCTAAAATTTCTAAAACAGGACAGGGTTAACAGGTTTCCTTTTTCCATTCCTAATTCTGTGTAAGGACATCAACATCTCTGACAGTATGTGACACATTTCTTTTAATCAACTATAATTTTTTTTAGTCTGCAGTTTCTTCTTGGTTGAGGGGGGAACCTTGAATTTTGTCACCTGAAAAGTGTCAAGAAAAAAAAAGAGATTTTCAATTTACAGATAAAGCGAAAAAAGAAGTGAGTGCAGAGGTATATACTGAGCCTAAACGACCAAAGGAGGAATTTTCAACAAAAAAGTGGTTCCAAGAGAAAAACTGGAACCAAAGCGAAACATACAAGGTAAAAACAAGGGATAGAACATAGAAATTTTGTTTTGTTGTATGTGGAATATATTAATTAATTTCCTTAGAAAACAATGGATATCAGAAAGGCGAGAACCCCTTATCTCGGATGAATGGGGTAAAACTTGACCTCAGGACCGAGATACCTACCTGAGCCTCTGTGTGAATATTGTCTTAGGTTAGTGCAGTAATAACCAAATTAGATATAGAAGAGTTAAGACAGGAACCTGAAGGTGAGCCTGAGCCATTGCATGAGTCCGAACTAGAAGGAACTAGAGAAAACGGTGTATGTCTCTTTTGCAAGAAAACATCGTTAAAAATGAAGGAATTGATTATTTTAGTTCCTTCTTTTTCTACATTGTTTTCTAAGCTCTTTTCATTAGGGTTGTCATAAAGCAGGATTGTGTTTGATTGGGTTAACTTGCTTCATGACATTTACAATTGAATGATGTGATCATTCACTATCAAATTTGGAACTCAGTCAAATACACATTATTTACAGTTATGTCTGATTTTGTTTGTATGCAATGTTTGTTTTTCACTAGGAAAATTTATTAGCATATGGCTCAGTGGGTACAAAGATCTTTGTATTTCAGGAAAGAAATAGAGGTGATGAAGAAAGGAGAAACGAGGAGAAATTAAAATCTGTATTTGATAAGGAACCTGCTAAACCTAGTAGAGAACGAGAATCGGCCAGAGAATCACCATTACACAAAGAGTTTAAAACTCGCTGGGAGAGTGAATCTGGTAGAAATGAAAGAAAAGATCTCTACAGGTACTTACATCTTTTATCAGCATTGAATTAAATTTGCTGTAAACCCATTACTAGACACCAAAATTTTAGACTGATCCAAATTGAAAGATATTAGGAATGAGAATTTTTAGACAAAGGATTTATAAAAAAAGCTAT
The DNA here is from genome assembly GCA_946902895.1 of Fragum fragum. Taxonomy (NCBI): domain Eukaryota; kingdom Metazoa; phylum Mollusca; class Bivalvia; order Cardiida; family Cardiidae; genus Fragum; species Fragum fragum. Next base: position 67,331,397 of record OX336370.1, on the reverse strand, counting down.
GTTATTTTGGGTGGAAAACATTGTTGATAATAAAGAAATTGCTTGTAACAAGCAATTTCTTTATTTTCCACAAGTTTTTCAAAAGGTTTTTATCTAGGGGTATCAGAAAGCGTAATTGTGTGATATTGGGTTAAATTAGAATTGAATTACATCCACAAGCTCTGCTCTCTGTTGGAGGAGTTGCCCTTTAGGTTTGGGGCCATGTAGGTCAAATTCAGACATGAATTTAGCGTTGGAAACGGCTCGATCTTTGAAAAATTTCTGTTGTGGCAAAGCAATGTTCAGGGGTGTATCTCTACTTTTAATAGATTCAGTTTTGTTTAAGATTCATTGAAGATTACCAAAGGGCTTGATACTTGATTCGGTTATTTTTTTAGAAAAAAGTTTTGTAGACAATAAGCAATGGTCCTTTTGTTAGTCCATAGCTAACCCAGTCCCATACAATCCAGCATTTTAAAGCCTGTTAACACAAAAGCTTGGGAAAAAAGTAGTGAATTGTTGCTATGTCTTTATTATCCATTATGTTTCTTGATCCCAAAAGACAAAGATACAGTAGTTAAAATTTCTTCTGCTAGAGATTGTTGTCTGCAACTTTTTGAATTTTGACCAGTCTTTAATTTTGTTAGGTGTCATTGGGTTAACCCTCTTGACAAAGATTCATTAATCTTATTTCAATGCAAAGTGTCTTGCTTAACAAAATCCTAGTTCAGATTTGTATTAGAATCAAAGTCCTGAGAAGTCTCTGTATATAGGTAAGTATTTCTTCTGAAAATCAATCTATAAATAACCCTTCCTTAAAAGGGATTAACAAGTACTGTAGACTAAGATCAGACTGTACATATATGCCGAAATATTCTGTGTTCAGCATGACTAGAGGTAAGGAATTATTCTCCTTTCAACTAAATAATTCTAGGTGAAATTTTACATGACTGTTCCAGCAAGATGCAAGGTAACTTTTAGGGATTTTGTTTTGTAACTTTGAACATCCTATTTAGGTTTCAGATTCAATTCAATAAACAAAAAGCAATTTACCCACTCTCACAAACTTCCATTTTTTTTTACAAACATCAGAAAAACAATGTGAGAAAGCAGAAATTGCTTGCAACCAGCAATCCTGCCATTTTCCACTAGTTACCCAGTAAGACAAATATCTTTAGAATTCTACCAACTTGACAATGTCTTTTTCAACATTTTGAAATAGGACAGTTTAAGAGTATGTCATCTGGGGTTAACTGTTGTTCTCCATTGCTGAAAATATTTTCTATTTACTGGTGGCTCTTGTTTGAATGATGTTTCACTTTTTAGCTCTACGGGCCAAAGGCCACTAGAGCTATTGCGATGGCTTTTTCCCGTCTGGCATATGTGCGTCCGTCCGTCCACCCGTCGTCAATCCCTTAAACTTTTCCTTGTTAACACTCTGAAGTCCACAGTTTTCATCGGATACCCTTCAAACTTTCACAGAATGATTGTACCATCATAAGGATCCTTCCTTTCGAAATTGAGTCAGATCCATCAAGAAACATGGGAAAAGGGGCCTAATTAAAATTTAAATAAAAGTCCTTGTTAACACTCTAGAGTCCACCGTTTACATGGTATCCGCCAAGAAACATGGGAAATGGGGCTTTATGAAAATTTAATTAAAAAATCCTAATTAACACTCTAGAGTCCACAGTTTTCATCAGATTCTCTTCAAACTTTCACAGAATGATTGGACCATCATAAAGCATAAGGAATGTTCCTTTCAAAATTAGGTATAATCAGTCAAGGACCATGGGAAAAAGGGCCTTATGAAAAATTGATTTAAACTATTCTCGTAAACACAATAGAGTCCACAGTTTTCTACAAATTCTCTTCAAACATTCACAGAATGATTATTACATTAAATGAATTGTTCCTTTGGGAAGTAGGTTTGATCCATCAAGTTTCATTGGAAAAGGGGGCCTATGAAAATTTAATAAAAAAATCTTAGTTAACACATCATGGCCCTAGATTTCACCTGATCGACTTCAAACTTTCACAGAATGATTGTACCAGCATAAGGATTGTTCCTTTCAAATTGGGTATGATCCATCGAGAAACATAGGAAAAGGGGGCCTTAGGAAAATTCAATTAAAAAAATCTTAATTAATGCTTTTAAGTCCACAGTTTTCACGGGCTTGTCTATATATTCAAACGGAATAAATATACTTTTGTAAGTATAGTGCCTTTGGAATTGGCTCAGATCCATCAAGTAACATGGGAAAAGGGGCTACATGAGAATTCAATTAAAAAATCCCTGTTAACACAATGAAGCCCACAGCTTTGATCAGATTTTGTTGAAACTTTCAAGGAATGACTGTAAGGTCATAACGATAATTCTTTTCATAACATGGTTTGAACTGTCAAGAAACACGGGAAAAGGGGCCTTATGAAAATTTCATTTATAAATCCTTGTTACCAAGTCAAGAGCTTTCATTGGATTTTCTTCAAACATTCAAAGAATAATTGTACAATAAAAATGATTGTTAATGTTGACATAAGGCCTAATCTGCCAAGTATCACAGGAAAAGGAGCATTATGAAATTTAATTTTGAAATCCTTGTACCACAATAAAGTCAACAGTTTTTATCAGATTCTGTTTAAAATTTCACAGAATGATTGTTCCATCATGAGGATTCTTTCTTTTCAAATTAGGCCTGATCTGTCTTTTATCATGGGAAAAAGAGCCTTTTGAGAATTTTATCTACAATCTTTGTAACCAAGTCCAGAGCTATCATTGGACTTTCTTCAAACCTTCACAGAATCATTGTACAATAATTACGATTGTTGATGCTGACATGAGACCTGATCCTTCAAGTATCGCAGGAAAAGGAGCCTTATGAAAATTTTATTTTAAAATCTTTACACCAAGATAAAGACCGCAGCTTTCATTAGATTCTGTTCAAACTTTCACAGAATGTTTGTACCTTCAGTTGGATTGTTTCTTTCCAAATTGGGTCTGATCTGTCTAGTATCATAGGAAAAGGGGCTGTATGAAAAATTATTACCAAATCCTCATCAACACAAGAATGTCCTCAGTCTTTATCAGAATCTCTTCAAACTTTAATAGAATGATTGTACTATCATTTGTGTTGTTCCTTTGTAAATTGGGTCTGATTGGTTAAGTGACACAAGAAAAAGGACCTTATGAAAAATTTATTACAAAACATAATTATCACAATCATGTCCTCAGTCTTTATCATTTTCTTCAAACTATCATTAGGATTGTTCCTTTGTACATTGGGTCTGATTTGTTAAGTTTCACGGGAAAAGGGGCCTTATGAAAATTTTATTACCAAGAATTCTTGATACAATTCAGTCCACTGTTTTCATTGATTCTATTTAACTTTTAAAGAATGATGGTACCTTCATTAGAATTGTTCCTCTTGAAATTTGGTTGGTTCAGTAAAGTATCATGGGAAAAGGGGCCCTATGAAGTTTTCACTATAATCTCATTAACACATAAAATTTCACAGATTACACAGATTGATGTTACCATCATTACAATTGTTGATTTTGGCAGTGGATCTGATTATGGCAAGTGTCACATAAAAAGGGGCCTTATGACAAAACTTTCTTAAATATTCTGGTTAACACAATAATGTCCCTTGATTTCACCGGATTCACTTCAAAATTTCACTTCAAAATTTCACAGAATGATTGTACAAACACTTAAATGGTTCTTTTCAGAACTGGGTACAATCCATCAAGTATCATGTAAAAAGGGGCCATATGAATTTTTAGGTCACCTGACTGAATGGTCATGGTGACCTATTGAAATCATCGTTTGTCCGTTGTCGTGCGTCGTCCGTCGTCCGTCGTCCATTAACTTTTAAACATTTTCATCTTCTTCTCAAGAACTACAGGGCGGATTTCAACCAAACTTGGTAGAAAGCATCATTGGGGGATGCGAATTCAAGTTTGTGAAAATAGGGGTTCTGGGGGTCATAGGGGCCCAAATAGGGGCCAAAAAGGGGTAATTTTTGGTACTTCTTTAAAAATCTTCTAATAAACCGTTAATGCCAGAGCTTAAATATTTTGTGTGCATGACAACTAGGACAGGTATATTATAAATTGTGAAATTCATGCCCCTGGGGTCATGTATGGGACCACACCCAGACGTCAAAGTTCATCATGTTAAAAAATTCACATTTTCATCTTCTTCTGATGAAGTTCAAAGCCAATTTCAAACAAACTTGGTGAAAAGCATCATTTGGTAATGGTTATTCCGATTTGTGAAAATAAAAAGGCTTTGGGGTCAGGGGGCCCTAAAATGGGGACCAGAAGGGGGTAATTTTTGGTAACTTTTAAATATTTCATCTTCATCTCAAGAACTACTTTGTACCTTCAGTTGGATTGTTTCTTTCCAAATTGGGTCTGATCTGTCTAGTATCATAGGAAAAGGGGCTGTATGAAAAATTATTACCAAATCCTCATCAACACAAGAATGTCCTCAGTCTTTATCAGAATCTCTTCAAACTTTAATAGAATGATTGTACTATCATTTGTGTTGTTCCTTTGTAAATTGGGTCTGATTGGTTAAGTGACACAAGAAAAAGGACCTTATGAAAAATTTATTACAAAACATAATTATCACAATCATGTCCTCAGTCTTTATCATTTTCTTCAAACTATCATTAGGATTGTTCCTTTGTACATTGGGTCTGATTTGTTAAGTTTCACGGGAAAAGGGGCCTTATGAAAATTTTATTACCAAGAATTCTTGATACAATTCAGTCCACTGTTTTCATTGATTCTATTTAACTTTTAAAGAATGATGGTACCTTCATTAGAATTGTTCCTCTTGAAATTTGGTTGGTTCAGTAAAGTATCATGGGAAAAGGGGCCCTATGAAGTTTTCACTATAATCTCATTAACACATAAAATTTCACAGATTACACAGATTGATGTTACCATCATTACAATTGTTGATTTTGGCAGTGGATCTGATTATGGCAAGTGTCACATAAAAAGGGGCCTTATGACAAAACTTTCTTAAATATTCTGGTTAACACAATAATGTCCCTTGATTTCACCGGATTCACTTCAAAATTTCACTTCAAAATTTCACAGAATGATTGTACAAACACTTAAATGGTTCTTTTCAGAACTGGGTACAATCCATCAAGTATCATGTAAAAAGGGGCCATATGAATTTTTAGGTCACCTGACTGAATGGTCATGGTGACCTATTGAAATCATCGTTTGTCCGTTGTCGTGCGTCGTCCGTCGTCCATTAACTTTTAAACATTTTCATCTTCTTCTCAAGAACTACAGGGCGGATTTCAACCAAACTTGGTAGAAAGCATAATTGGGGGATGCGAATTCAAGTTTGTGAAAATAGGGGTTCTGGGGGTCATAGGGGCCCGAATAGGGGCCAAAAAGGGGTAATTTTTGTTACTTCTTTAAAAATCTTCTAATAAACCGTTAATGCCAGAGCTTAAATATTTTGTGTGCATGACAACTAGGACAGGTATATTATAAATTGTGAAATTCATGCCCCTTGGGTCATGTATGGGACCACACCCAGACGTCAAAGTTCATCATGTTAAAAAATTCACATTTTCATCTTCTTCTGATGAAGTTCAAAGCCAATTTCAAACAATCTTGGTGAAAAGCATCATTTGGTAATGGTTATTCCGATTTGTGAAAATAAAAAGGCTGGGGGGTCAGGGGGCCCTAAAATGGGGACCAGAAGGGGGTAATTTTTGGTAACTTTTAAATATTTCATCTTCTTCTCAAGAACTACTGGGCGGATTTCAACTAAACTTGGTAGAAAGCATCATTGGGGGATGCCAATTCAAGTTTGTGAAAATAGGGGTTCTGAGGGTCATAGGGGCCCAAATAGGGGCCAAAAAGGGGTAATTTTTGGTACTTCTTTAAAAATCTTCTTCTAATAAACCGTTAATGCCAGAGCTTAAATATTTTGTGTGCATGACAACTAGGACAGGTGTATTATAAATTGTGAAATTCATGCCCCTGGGGTCATGTATGGGACCACACCCAGAGGTCAAAGTTCATCATGTTAAACAATTCACATTTTCATCTTCTTCTGATGAAGTTCAAAGCCAATTTCAAACAAACTTGGTGAAAAGCATCATTTGGTAATGGTTATTCCGATTTGTGAAAATAAAAAGGCTGGGGGGTCAGGGGGCCCTAAAATGGGGACCAGAAGGGGGTAATTTTTGGTAACTTTTAAATATTTCATCTTCTTCTCAAGAACTACTGGGCGGATTTCAACTAAACTTGGTAGAAAGCATCATTGGGGGATGACAATTCAAGTTTGTGAAAATAGGGGTTCTGAGGGTCATAGGGGCCCAAATAGGGGCCAAAAAGGGGTAATTTTTGGTACTTCTTTAAAAATCTTCTTCTAATAAACCGTTAATGCCAGAGCTTAAATATTTTGTGTGCATGACAACTAGGACAGGTGTATTATAAATTGTGAAATTCATGCCCCTGGGGTCATGTATGGGACCACACCCAGAGGTCAAAGTTCATCATGTTAAACAATTCACATTTTCATCTTCTTCTGATGAAGTTCAAAGCCAATTTCAAACAAACTTAGTGAAAAGCATCATTTGGTAATGGTTATTCCGATTTGTGAAAATAAAAAGGCTGGGGGGTCAGGGGGCCCTAAAATGGGGACCAGAAGGGGGTAATTTTTGGTAACTTTTAAATATTTCATCTTCTTCTCAAGAACTACTGGGCGGATTTCAACCAAACTTGGTAGAAAGCATCATTGGGGGATGTCAATTCAAGTTTGTGAAAATAGGGGTTCTGGGGGTCATAGGGGCCCAAATAGGGGCCAAAAAGGGGTAATTTTTGGTACTTCTTTAAAAATCTTCTTCTAATAAACCGTTAATGCCAGAGCTTAAATATTTTGTGTGCATGACAACTAGGACAGGTGTATTATAAATTGTGAAATTCATGCCCCTGGGTTCATGTATGGGACCACACCCAGAGGTCAAAGTTCATCATGTTAAACAATTCACATTTTCATCTTCTTCTGATGAAGTTCAAAGCCAATTTCAAACAAACTTGGTGAAAAGCATCATTTGGTAATGGTTATTCCATTTTGTGAAAATAAAAAGGCTGGGGGGTCAGGGGGCCCTAAAATGGGGACCAGAAGGGGGTAATTTTTGGTAACTTTTAAATATTTCATCTTCTTCTCAAGAACTACTGGGCGGATTTCAACCAAACTTGGTAGAAAGCATCATGGGGGGATGCCAATTCAAGTTTGTGAAAATAGGGGTTCTGAGGGTCATAGGGGCCCAAATAGGGGCCAAAAAGGGGTAATTTTTGGTACTTCTTTAAAAATCTTCTTCTAATAAACCGTTAATGCCAGAGCTTAAATATTTTGTGTGCATGACAACTAGGACAGGTTTATTATAAATTGTGAAATTCATGCCCCTGGGGTCATGTATGGGACCACACCCAGACGTCAAAGTTCATCATGTTAAACAATTCACATTTTCATCTTCTTCTGATGAAGTTCAAAGCCAATTTCAAACAAACTTGGTGAAAAGCATCATTTGGTAATGGTTATTCCGATTTGTGAAAATAAAAAGGCTGGGGGGTCAGGGGGCCCTAAAATGGGGACCAGAAGGGGGTAATTTTTTGTAACTTTTAAATATTTCATCTTCTTCTCAAGAACTACTGGGCGGATTTCAACCAAACTTGGTAGAAAGCATCATTGGGGGATGTCAATTCAAGTTTGTGAAAATAGGGGTTCTTGGGGTCAAAGGGGCCCAAATAGGGGGCAAAAAGGGGTAATTTTTGGTACTTCTTTAAAAATCTTCTTCTAATAAACCGTTAATGCCAGAGCTTAAATATTCTGTGTGCATGACAACTAGGACAGGTATATTATAAATTGTGAAATTCATGTCCCTGGGGTCATGTATGAGGCCACACCCAGAGGTCAAAGTTCATCATGTTAAACAATTCACATTTTCACCTTCTTCTGATGAAGTACTAAGCCAATTTCAAACTAACTTGGTGAAAAGCATCATTTGGGTACTGATTATACAGATTTGTGAAAATTAAAAGGCTGGAGGTCAGGGGTGCCTAAAATGGGGACCAAAAGGGGGTCATTTTTGGTAACTTTTAAACATTTCCATCTTCTTCTCAAGAACAACTGAGGGGATTTCAACCAAACCTTTTTCTAATTCTTTCAAACAAAATCACTTGTCTTGGTGCTCTTTTACTCAGGTGACCGTTAAGGCCCACTGGGCCTCTTGTTTTTTAAATATTCTAGTAAACATAATGAAGTCCCCATTTTTCAAAATGTAAAATATCAAGGGGAAAAGGGGCCTTATGATAACTTGATTTTAATCTTTTGTAAATACAATAAAGTCAATGGTTTTATCGGATTTTCTTCAAAGATGCATGGAATAATTGTGGCATTGGAAACACAGGAAAAGGGGCCTTACAGATTATCATTCAAAACATTCTTGTGTATGTGATGAAGATCACAATCATTATCAAATTGTCTTTTAAATTTCACAGGACAATTGTAGGGTTGTAAGGAAAGTTCCGTTTGGAATGAAATTGATCCATCAGAAAACACAGGAGAAGGGGCCTTATTGATTTTCATTCAAAACAATCCTGTTTATGTGATAAAGTCCACAATTAATGTCAGATTCTCACAGGATGATTGTAGGGTCATAAGGTAACTTCCTGTACGAAATAGGGTGGATCCTTCATGAAACACGGGAAAAGGGGCCTTGAGGATTGTTGCTCAAAATAAAAAAGAGGATTGTTGCTCAAAATAATACAAGGGATAAAGTCCTGTTTTTTTTCTTCTTTTTGCATTCTTCTTTGATCAATTAACCTCCTTAAATATCAGATTTCTTTAACAGAAAACTTGATAACCATTAGAGCGTCTCAGGCCCTCATGGGCCTTTTGTTATATTTTCAGAGAAAGCAGACAGGAGGATTTTTCTCAGTCAGCTAATCAAGAGACTGGTAGACCAGTAAAGAGTCTAAGAGGGAGCTATGAAGATCGAATGAGGAGGGAAGAATTTGAAGACTTCCCTAACAGACAACCTACATCCTCAACACAACCCAAGATGCATGTTGAGGAGAGAAATATATCTGTCCAGATGTCTTTACCAACAGAAAATGTACAAGTTCAACAGATAGTGGAGGGAATAAGTCCTCATTCAAGTGTTGGGATGCCTCAGCAGCAGGTGTTGACATCAATGCCTGTAGCTCCTCCCCAATTCCAACCCCCTTCCCAAGCCACACCCCAAATGATAACTCTGTCAGGCAATCCTCCTGTTCAACAAATTATCATGCAACAACCACAGCAGCAGGCCCAACCTCCTCAACAGCATACAGAGCTTGTACAAATCCAGCAGGTACAGTCACAACCTGGCCCAGTACAAGTACAAACTATACAGATACAACAACCCACTTCAGTACATGTCCCACCTCCAGGACCGCCCATTCAGGTCCATCAACAAGGACCTCCAATACAAGTACAGCAGGCAGGAGGGCCTCAAGTACAGATACAACAGCCTGGCCCTCCTGTGCAGTTACAACAACCTGGAGTCCCTGTACAAGTACAACAGGGACCCCCACCTGTACAGGTACAACAGGGACCTCCTCCTGTACAGGTACAACAAGGACCTCCACCTGTACAAGTACAACAGGGACACCCACCTGTACAAGTACAAGGCCCTCCCCCAGTACAAGCTCAGCAAGGTCTGCCTCCTGTTCAGGTCCAACAAGGACCACCCCCTCCTGTACAAATACAACATCCTGGTGCACCTGTACAGGTTCAACAACCTGTACAACAGTTACAAGTCCAACAGCCAGGTGGACCTGTTCAGGTCCAAGTTCAGCAACAAGGGCAAGTTTCATTACAACAGCCCCCTCCTCCATTGCATGTCCAACAAGCACCCCCTGGTCAGCATGTAATATTGACTCAAGGTCAACCACAGCAAAGTCAAGTACAAATCCAACAGAATGCTCCTCCAGGACCTTTTACAAGTCTTCCCATGAATCCTCCACAGCAAGTGATAGTTTCACAACCCCCTCAGCCACAAAATTTACCCCCACCCATTCCTCAGCAGTTACAAGCCCAACCACCCCCTGCACAATCTCCTCAGCCCTTGAATATTACCCCTGCCCAGACACCCCCTCCTCCGCCTCAGCTTCATTTGCCTCCCCCTAATGTACAACAGCCTCCTTTATCTTTATCCCAGCCATCAATGTCAATGGCCCCTCCCCTATCAATGGCCCAACCATCTTTGTCAATGGCTCCTCCCCATATAACTGGAGCCCCTCCTGCATCTCAAACATTGCCTTTCCCGCTTCATTCATCAGCACCCATGTACCCGCCTCCCCAAATGCAACCAGCCTCAATGGTTATCACTAGCATGGCTCCTCCTCCTGGTGTGATTTCTAGCATGGCTCCTCCTCCCCAATCTGTAATTACATCAATGGCCCAGCCTCCCCCAATGATAACAAGTTTAGCCCCTCCCCCTGCAGCCACACCACCACCTGGTTTAATCCCAGGACAGGTAACTCATGAAATACAACAGTTGCCCACTTCTGTTCCAATGTCTTCTCAGTTTATACAACATCCCCCAAATGTTAGTATGCCTCAACAAATGCAAACTCCTCCCCCTCCACCTCCTCCTGGAATTCAACAGTTCAATGCCCCTCCCTCTATTTCAATGTCAGTTCCTCCCCCATCATCAGTGGTAGGTACTGCAGCCATCATTGATGTTTCTGTTCCACCTCCTAGTCAGAATCCAGGCTTAATGCCGCCTGTCAATCAAAATCAACCTCCTCCTTTATTACCTATCTCTCAGCAATCATCAAATCCCCCATTTACACAGATCCCTCCACCAGGATTGATTAAACAAGAGATAAATGTTGGGTTTGGTCCTGCTGCTGCTAATCCTCAACCAGGACAAGAACAGTTCACCACAGTTATGGGGGAGTATGGTCCAGTGTTAGTTAAAAAAGAGCCTGAACTCCTACAGGTGAAACAAGAAGTGAACAGTTATGGGACATTAGTACAGCAACCTCCCAGTAATCAGTATGATCCATTCAATAGATCAGACAGTCTAACAGAGGGAGACTATGATCCTGCCATGCCAACAGAAGGAGATTCTCCAGGTAAGCGATAATTTTCAACCTGTAGAATGAAAAATGGTGTCTTACAAATTGACCAAACACAGCTATTATTTAAAAAATTGACTGACCAATCAAATCAAATCAATTATTTAATCTTGAAGTGAACTTTGAATTTATGTTAAACCATTCCCATATCAGTAAACTTTTTGACGCCCCTCAAGAAAAACAGTTGGGAAAACATTGTGCAAAATGAAGAAATTGCTTTCTACCCAGAAAATTCGAAAAATCTTAAATTTTATGAACTTAACCCTTGTCATGCTGTATAAATTACCTTACTGAATTGCTGTAAAATCAAAGGGCTGAAAGCACTGATAGTACTTGTTGTTCAAAATTCAATATTTCTTTTAGAAGTCAATTTTATAACAACTCCAGCAGGAAAATTACAAGCAGGAAGTGTAGACTAAGATCAGACTGCACTTATGTGCAGACTGATCTTTGTCTACACCTCCTGTCAAAACCGGATTATTCCGGGTTCAGCATGACAAGGGTTAAAGTTATTGTCTGCAACTCCTATCAATTTCGAGCAGACTATAGTTTTGCTGTCTGCTAATTGGTTAAACCTTTTTGGTTATTTAGCAACTTAAGTTCATTTAATCTGTAGTTACGATGCTAAAATCACCAACCTATAATTTGCTTTTTATTTCATGTCCCTGATCACAAATTTGACAAAATAATGTTGTTTATAACCTTAGTTGAACTATCATGTCAGCAGGTTGTGGGTGTGGCAAGCGATCCATCAGTGGGTGTGGCAAGCACCATCATTTGAATAATAACAACCCACGCCCACTGACCTCCGAAAGACAGTTTGTCTGATTTATAAAACAATGTTGGTCCTACATAAATGTCAGAGGTCCAACATTGGTATAAACTGATGATTAGTTCCTTGCAGTCAATGGTTTGAACTGCAAGGTCAGTTGACCAATTGCTTGCCCCACCACTTCCTCTGTTGGCCCCACCCACTTACTCTGTAGGCCCCCACCCATTTACAGGAAGTCATGCTTCAATTTTCAATCAGCATTATTTTCAAGTAAAATCCCATTCAAGTTTTCTTGGATCCAATGAGTATCTTTATTGCTGTGAAATATTTAAGTATTGCTTGTAATCATGATTGGATTTTTTACTGATTTGCAAAAACCAACCTAACAATTTTCTTCAAAAATCAAATGTTAGTACTGATAAAAGATGTTTGTTTTATTAATGATTGTATTAAACCAGGCTGTAAATTTTTAATTAGGTTTTCTGAATGAAAAGTCTGGTTGAAAGATTGGTGAATAGGTGGTTGTGGATATTAATTTTTCCTTGTATGGGCAACTCCTCCTACAATTTATCACAGATTTTAAAATTTCACCAAATGTTTATCTTTATATTACCTAGGGTATATCAGCATTTTTGTGATTCAATGCTGCTTCATGCAAAAAGGAGACTTATTGTAAAAATTCTTGTGTGCACAACTACTCTACAGCTCTTGATGAATTTTAACGAAGCCATTTGTGACAATTTTGTCTCTTGTATTGATGAATGTGTAATAACCAGGCTTTGATTAATCCTTACTACTGTTTGGGAGTTTAATGAAGTTATGGATTTGTTTATTTCAGTGAAAGAATCCAGTCCTGACAAGCATGGTGAAAATCATAATAGCAGGTTGGTATAAACTACATATCATCCTCCTAGAGATATCTGTGAATCCATTCTAATATTACAAAATTTAAGCCTGGTCCAAATTGAAAGAGTACGGACAACAACTTGAAGCTTATGAAATTTTAAGTTTATTTTGATTTTCAAGATAAAAAACATCGTGGAAAATCTTCATGAAACATGGCCAGAATCCGAAAACACAAGAAAAGGGACCTTAATGAAAATTTCTTTCTGTACACTCTAGAGGCAATAAGTTTGCCTCAATCTTTATGAAACTTGGCCAGAATAATTGTTAGGTCATAAGGAAGAATCCTGTTGATTATGGGAGGGTTCTATTGGAACCACAGGAAAAGGGGCCTTAATCGTTGTTTACACTCTAGAGGCCACAGTTTTGGCTCAATCTTCATGAAACTTGGTCAGAGTACTTGTAAGGTCATAAGGATGAACTCTATTTATTATGGGAAGGTTCTACAGGAAACATAGGAAAAGGGGCACTTAGGACAAGTTCTTTGTTAACAGTATAGAGGCTGCAGTTTTGGGATTAAACTTCATGAAACTGGATATAATTATTTTGCTCCAGTTTCATTTTTGTAACAGCAGATGATTCAGGCGAGCGATTTAGGACCATCGTGGTCCTCTTGTTGAATTTGGACCAGTCTAAAATTTGAAAAAACGGGAAAGGGTTAAACCTTTCAGTAAAAACATGGTGTTGCATGATGATGTGTTCTGAAAAACCCTATATTCCAAAGATTCAGTCTTCACTGATAAACAATATATTAGTAGGCCAAAAATAGTAGAGTTTACAGATGACTATTTGAAATGTTTTACTTGAAAAAGGTGAAAGGGTTTACATGAAAACATCTCAGAAAAAGAACACATTACTTTTTCCCCTTTCCATCAATGTAGATGGTACTGGGAATGGTTGTTCAGACTGTTATTCAAATCTTGTAGCCTCTATCACATGTACTAACAGATAGTTTTCTTTCTTTCAGAGACTTTATAAAGACTGAAAAGCAAGAGCCAGGGATGGACATTAAGATGGAAGGTATATATCAAATCTGAAATTTTCAGGTTGTCTTTAATCAATCTGTATACTTGTGATAACATACCAGACAATTAATTTTAACCTCATCTGAACACAACATGGTAATGGTGAGCTCTTGTGATCCTTGGAAGTCTGTTTCTAGGGTCAATGATATAAGTGTTGAAAATTATAGGCTATAGTCTCTATCTACACTTTTTTATGCTTATGCCATATAAATAGAGTGTATGTGTCCAATTCTTGTCATGGCATATCTTCTATATTTGTGGATGGATTTCAAAATCACTTGGCACAGTTGTTCCCCTTTAAGAGTACTAATGTCATATGTAAAGTTGTGTTAGATACTCCCTAGTTCATGGTCCCAAATGAAGGTCATGTGACAAGCACTTAACCCTTTCCTGGATAAACCCGGGATTTTACGTCACTGTGATTTTATACTTGAAAAAACACTGTGGAAAAAGGAGAAATTGCTTATAATAAGCAATTTCTCCTTTTCCCACAGTGTTTTCTACCACATAGGATGGTTTTATTTTGAATTGCATCCAATTTTTCATTGTCGTCTGCATCCTCTTTCAATTTGGACCAGTCTTAAATTTCAAAAACCAGGAAAGGGTTAAGGCATCCTAGTCTGTGACACATTTCTAGTCCTTTCAACCAACTTCATACTTAAACCTGCTATCATTGAATTGCAAGGTGGCTGTGCATACAGTGCATTAGGCGAGATTCGAACCCCAGAACTTTTGATCTGGAGGCCTGCATTCTACCACTAGACCATGGACTCTAAATGTTTACACACTACAAATTTGGCTCAATCCTTTACAAACTTTTTCATAATATTCATCAGATGATAGGTATATTCCCAATTGAAAATGGGAATGTACAGTTCAAAAAGTCAAAAGAAGGGGTCTAAATGACAATTCTTTTTTTAACACTCTAGGGGACACAATTTTGGCTAAATCTTGATGAAAATTGGTCTGACTGTTTCAGAGGTCATGGATGATCCAAACAGAAATTGGGGACATTTCATTTAAAAACACAGGAAAAGGGGCTTAAATGACAATTTTGTGTTTTACACTCTTAGGCCACAATTCATGCTCAATATTAATGAAACTTGCCAAGAAGGATTTTCAGGACATAAAGTTGAATACTAATGAAATAGGATTGATCTGTTTAAAATGCAGGAAAAGTAGCCTTAAAGTCAATTTCCCTATTTACACTCTCAGGGCTGCTGTTTTAGACCTAACATTACTAAACTGCTTCAAAATGTTATCTTTGATGTCATCTTTGTCAAGATTTGGCCTAGTCAAATTGGCCCTCTTGACAGACTCTTCCCATTTTGGATGACATTTCAGTCTGTATTTCAAAACTAATTTAATCTAATTTAGGTTGAAATCGTGAGTAAAGAGAAAATTGCTTTTCTCTTTCTCAATTTCTCCTTTTCATGCATGATTTCCAAATCATTATTTCTAGACAGGGTTGTGTGGTAATGGGTTTAGTGTGTAAATCAATTAGGACACCATATGCTTCTTATCCTTTATTTCTTAATGTACTATAATTGATAAATTTAAAAGGTCAAAGGTAATGTTCTAACTGATAGAAATTGTTGAGTATGATCTGAAATAACCATCAAAGCTGGACTTAAATCTATTTGAATGAATTGTGTCAGTCATTGACATAGCTTTGTAATGTTGATTTAACCCTTGTCATGCTGAATAAAAACTGACAGTACTGGAAGGTCTTAATGAAGGTCAATATTTTTTTAGAAAATTGATTATTTAAACAACTCTGTCTGAAAGGGGACAAGCAGGGAGTGTAGACCAAGATCAGACTGCACCCTACAGGAACATTCCGGATTAGCACGCCAAGGATTAATTATTTACAAAACGTTGTACAATGTTTTATTGTATTAGAATATAGTCAAAACAATTTCTGCTATTCATCAATGATAAATCCTTTTCAAAGTGAGCCGTAATCGATACCATCCTATTACAGGCATTTTTTCTATTGAATGGGGGAAATAACTAGACTTCAACAGGTGGTAATGGATTGACATTCAAAGATTTGCTGGCCATGCCCACTGAAAACTGACAGGAAGTTCAATTAACCCTTTCTTGGTTTTTGAAATTTTAGACTGGTCCAAATTGAAAGAGGATGCAGACGACAATGAAAATTGGATGCAATTCCAAATAAAACCACCCTATGTGGTAGAAAACACTGTGGGAAAAGGAGAAATTACGATGTTTTCTCAAGTATGAAATCACAGTGACGTAAAATCCTGGGTTTATCCAGGAAAGGGTTAAGATATCAAACAGCATTGTAGTGCAAAATAAATTGTCCCCAACATGTAACAAAATGGTTGGTTACAGGAATAAGCTGCAGTACGATGCACAGTAATTAGCACAAACCAACGAAAATGCTTAGAATGAATTTGGTTGATTTGAGTTTTCTTATGATTCAATGTGTGATTTGATTGGTCTCTCATTTTTAAGCTCTGCTCTTTTGTTTTTTTATAAAAAAACTGACATATTGCTATGGCTAGGTTGTTGCCCGTGTCTGCATTCTGGTTGGCTACTGCATCAGTGTTGTCTTAGTCCAAAAACTTTAATGTTTTGTTATATCTAAGGTATTACTGTTCACATTCACTTGAAACTTGGAATATAAGTAATCTAGTGTTTGAGCTATGGATACCAACAAGGGGATACCCTAAATGCACTTTTGAATGAATTATGCCCTTTTTTTTACTTTTACCCACTATCAAGTACTCTAACAGTTGAATGTTTTCATCTGCATGTAGTGCTCTTGTTTGAGTGACAGCAGTGATCCTTCAATGAAAAGACTACAAATAAATATTGACCTTTGTCATGCTGGAATATTCCGGTTTTGGCAGGAGGTATAGACAATGATCAGCCTGCACATAAGTGCAGTCTGATCTTAGTCTACACCTCCTGTCTATCCATTTCAAAGAAGGATTGTTTATGGGATTAACTTTCAAAAGAAGTTATGATGACCAAACAACATGTCCTATCAGTACTTTTAGGCCCTTGATTTTAATGTAATTCTCAAAAAAATCAACATGATTAAAGATATGAAAACTTCTGAAAGCTGTTATGACAGACTTTACTGTTGTGGGTATTGGGTATTCCCTGGGGGGCACTTCTTCTTAAGAGGCATCCTCTGTTGAAGTCTGGCTATGCATTTGTAGGGTTTATAAATAAAAGGGGTGCGTAAAGGGGCTAGGTACTGATGGGCTGGTTCTAGTTTTTCCCCCAGAAAACCCAGAGTTACGTCAACTAATCGACAACATGGCAAACTATGTGGGGCGTAATGGTGAAGAGGCTCTGAATAGGATAAAAGAAGAAAACAAGGACAAGCCAGAGTTTTGGTGAGTGAAAGGTTTGATATCACAGAAGGGGGAAAAGAAATATAAGACCTGTCATTTGATTTTCTCTCAGATAATCTGAACTTATCCCATTCCCATACAATGAAGCTTTTTTACACCATTCAAGAAAAGATTTTGGGAAATTGAGGTAAATGAATACACTGTTTTGTACAGGCAATTTCTTCATTAACCACAATGTATCTTTCACGCATGACAAAGATTTTTAGAATTTCATTAGCTAGATATCATTGTCTGCAACTCCTTTGAATTTGGACTTGTCTAAAATAGTGTTGTCTGGTAATGGATAGATGGAGTATAGAATACAGAAGTTAGTGAGCAAGCCTTGATGCCTCTGTCCTGTCCCAAAGAAAATCATGGAACAGATTCTTTTTCTCACATAAACAAAGGTTTTGTGCTTTTAACTTATTCCCACAAAATACAGTTTTTGGACACTTTTGAAAAAAAAAAACAATTGGGAAAGCTTTAAGCAGCATGAAGATATTACTTGTATCAAGCAATTTCTTTGTATTCCTGAATGTTTTCGACCAAGAAAGTTGAAAAAACTTTCATAAACATTTTATTGTTGTCTTCAACTCCTGTCAATTTAGACAATTCTAAAATTTTGCTGTCTGGTGGTTTGTTAAATCAATCTTTGAATACCACAAAAAATTTTACACTTCTAATTCAAAAGAGAGGGGTTATATTTATTTACCACTGTCTTTCCTTTGCAATCTTCAATCGTGAGATGTCAAGGGTTCAATCTCCAATGGCGACACATGTCCTTTTCCAATATTTGTCTCTCACCAATGGGTGGATAATGGTAAACATAAGTGGGATAGCAGCTGGAGGCTAGGAAAGGATGTAGTGGTGGCAAAGGTGCAAGATACAGCAGAAATCCATTGCTAGGTGCTCTACTGCTGCGACATGACTGAAAAATTGTTAAAAGTGATGTTGAATCCAATGCAATCAATCAATCTCCATCCTCTGGAAAACACTTTTTTGTGCCACAAACATATATAGTTACCTCTGTCTATGTGTTAGTGTATGTGTGAGTCCAATTCATGGCCGAAGCATATTGATGGTTCAGCGCGAAACAGTTGTAACTGCTTATATGTTTATAGACAGTTACAACTGTTTCATGCTGACCCACTAATATCTTCTACATGAATTGATTTTTATGAAAATAACTTGGCACAGTAGATCCCCCTGTTGAGTACTTATGTCAGGGGTAAAGTTCTGTTGAATAGTTCCAAGTTCAAGGTCACAGTTGAAGGTCATGTGACAAGCAATTAAGCAGGAGCATCCGTGTCTGTGACACATTTCTAGTCTCAAACAAGTGATAATATCCAGTTCAAACTTTGAATGGCAATTCAACTGTCACTTACCAAATATAGTTCCGCAAATTATTTATGTCCTGTTGGCTTATTGACTAATTTTAGGGACATTGCCTATTATAGTGGTAGGTTTTCAACGCATTTTTCACAGCAACTATAAATAGAAATCTCTTGAAATTTAGTTTGGAGGTTCAAATATGGATCTTTCATGGGTGTTATTGAATATATTTAATTGACAGAAAATTTCATTTTCACTGGTTTTAGTTTTCGTACTCAATTGCCATTTGACAAGGACCCTTGAAACTTTTAACAAATGCTGTCCTCGATCAAATTACATTCCATACAGCTTTCTTGTCAATGTTAAAGGTCCCAATGTAACTGCTTTTGAAACCCTTTCAGAGCTCTTGCTCAAACACTTTTTGAACTTGAATCATAAAATTTTACATTGTTGCAAGTGACCTTAGGAGGTACAGTTTTGTTTTTGTCACGATGGAAATTTCCCTGTGCTTTATTTCAAATGCCATTTGACATAGATGTTGACAAATGAGGAAGTAATTACCCATACTTTTAGGGTCATATAGGCTAAAGGTCAAGATAAGTGTTTCTTTCTGTGAAAGAATTTTTACAAAATACAGGTGGGAATATTTGTCTGCTTGCATTAAGTTCTAGTTGTTTTCCGATTTGTTTGTCTGTCATTCACTATTCTACCATAAAATTTATTAACACCATTTAAAAGTAGTAAAGCTGATATATGAGTTTTGTTTGAAGATCCTTAGACTATACTATGTTACATGATGAGCATTTGCAACTATCTAAGTTCTCTTGAACTTAAAGAAACATGACTCGCTAAAAAAAACTTGTTTGCACTCTAGAGGTCACATTTCTTCCTGAAGTGTCTTGATATTTGGTCAGAGTGTTTATCTGCATAATATTCCAGTCAAAATCAATATTGGGTCATGTGGGGTCAAAATCTAGGTCATTAGGGTCAATGCTTAGAAATAACCTTATGTGCACTCGAGGGGCATATTTTAGGCTCACAAAACTTGATATGTGGTCAGATTGTTTGTCTGCATAATATCTGGGTCAAGATTAATTGTGAGTAGTATTGGGTCAAAAATTAGGTCACTAGGTCAAACCTTAGAAATAACACAACTTTAGCTCAAATTTCTTGAAACTTGGTCAGAATAGTTGTCTCCATCAGACAAGTACAGTATTGGGTCACATGGAGTAAAAAACTAGGTCTCTAGATCAAATCTTAGAAAGACTTTGTGTGCACTCTTGAGGTCACACTTTTGCCTCAAATGTCTTGGTATTTTGTCTGCTTAATTTCTCAGTCAAGTTCAATATTAGATCACATGACTTTGAAAAATGGGCTACTTGGTCAAATCTTAGAAATAAGTGTGTATGTACTCTACAGGGCATATTTCAGGTTTAATAACTTGATATTTGGTTAGATTGTTTGTCCCTATAATATCTAGGCCAATTATGAATCAGGGTAATTTTGGGTCAGAAACTAGGTCATTAGGTCGTATTTTAGAAAACCTTACATGCACTCTAGAGGCAGCATTTTTGGCTCAGATGACTTGATATTTTTTCAGAGTGTTTGTTTCCATTAAAATCTCTGTCAAAGTTTATTAGTTCACATGAGGTAAAAAACTAGGTCACTAGGTCTCATCTATTGAAGTAGCCGTCATTGCGCAGTCGGAAGCGCGTCAGACTCCTAATCTTCAATCATGGGATGTCATGGGTTCAATCCCCGGCGGCGGCACATATCCTTTCCAACATTTGTCTCACACCAATGGGTGGATAATCATAGGCTAAGTGGGATAGCAGCTGGAGGCTAGGAAAGGATGAAGTAGTAGAACTGGTGTGAGGAAATACCGGGAATCCATTGTTAGGTGCTCCTGCCACAGCGATATGACTGAAATACTGTTAAAAGCAGCATTAAACCCAATTCATTCAATCAATCATCTATAGAAATCTTCTTTGCAATTTACACATCACTTTACTGGCACAAATAGCTTGAAACTTCATTTCTGAGACAAGATTTGATAGGAGATCATGGCCAAAATTAGGTCACTTGGGCTCTTTAGCTCACCTGAGCACAAAGTTTTGTGATCGTTGAATGTATGTTGTCCGTCTTGCGGCATCAACAATTGGCCCCTACCGATATATGGAGTTCTCCCGAAAATTGCCCTTTAATTAACTCCCTTGATTCTACTGGGTAGTTCCGGTTTAAATTTCAACAAAGAGTATATAAGGGCTGAGACTAAAAGCGTCCGTTTTTGAGAGAATTAATTATTTTTTCGGTATTTCACACATAAGAATATTGAGTACTTTTGTAATACTTATAGATTATGAAAATGTTCTGGTAGTTTTTATTTATGTTGACACGTTATAATCGTCTTCCCGTCCGAGAATTATCCAGTTTTCATATTCTACTTCTCATTTTCGAACAAAATTAGCAAAAATGTCCTTCATGGTGAATTGTTGCTTTTATTTGCTATGCTTGAGAATATCTATTGAAACATGCAAACAGACAAAACAACAACGGGGGGGGGGGGGGGGGGGGGGGGGGCAAAAGTATTGCGATAAAAGGAGTATATTTACAAAGGAATTACTCCAAATCTGAGCGATCTGTTATTTTTGATACAAATGCTTTTTAATATTTCGTTCTGAGATTTTTTCATCTACAAAGGTTTAAATGGTAAGTTAATCTTAAGAATTATCGATGTCCGTCAATAAACACCTGTTTTAATCCAAGTAACTTACACGTTTTGAATCGGTATCTTTGATTACGCAATAGTCCACGGGTGGTATCCGGATATATCTCATAACGATCGGCTAATTTGCTTTGATTTTCACATGACTGCCCAGATGTCCTTCTTTTGACTAATTAACAGGGGAGTCGGTTGACTTATATTATTTGGAATTTATCTACTTCTAAAGATTGATTAAAGTTTTATCTTTCTGTCCATATATTATATGCAAAATGACGTGGTTGGGTCCCTAAGTAAAAGTACACTATCAGAGGTTAAATGCTCCTTTTTTGCGTAGAATTAGATATTTTTTCAAAATTTGATATAGTGGAATGTTGAGTACTCTTATAATACTCTTAGAATATGGAAATGTTGTGGTAATTTATATTAACGTTGACACGTTTTAATCGTTTTTCTCTCCCGACCTAGGAACCAATATCATTCTCGTCCACTTTTCATATTTTGCTTCTCATTTTTGAAAAAAAAAAAAATAGCAAAGGCGTCCTCTGTAGGAAATCATTGCGTTTACTTCTTTAACTTGAAAATACTTATTAAAACAATGAAACCACACAACAGCAACAAAGAATAACAATATTGCGATAAAGAGTGTTTTTTACGCCGATTTTCTCCACATCTGAAAGATCCATTATTTTCGGTACACATGGCTATTAAAATTTCGTTCGTATCCTCTTTCATTCTGAGATTTTTTTTTCTGTAAAGGGTTAAATGGTAACTCAAATTTAAAAGTTAACGATGTCCTCTCATAAACTGCTGTTTTAATCCAAGTAACTTCCATGCTTCTGATCGGTATCTCTGATTGCGTAATAGACCACGGGTGGTATTTTGGATATACACTGGATATATCTCATAATGATCGGTTATTTGCTTTTGATTTTCACCCGATATCCTCTTATTACAAGTAACAAAGGAAGTCGTTTGCTTTTCCCTCCAATTTTAAGGAAATTACGAGTTCGTACATTTTAAATAGGATTATAAATGCAAGAGGTAAAGGAAATCTATTTCTCAATTAGAAAAATATGGAAAAAATGTTTAAGTAAGAAAAATCTGAAGAAAAAAAAATGTTTAAGATCACTTTTTTACAACAAAAAGATTTGATTATTTAGTACATATACATTGTATCATATATATCATTGCATGATATATCTCATTATAGTAATAAGAATTTGTTATCAACTAAATGGATTAATACGTTCAAAAAGATTGTCTTAGTATCTTTTTAACACTTCTTACGGTCATCTCTTTTATATTTCCACTCTTTTATTTCTCGCTTTTTCTCAAATACTTAAATACATGAAATGATATATAAAACAATAAATTAAAAAAAAAAAACATTCAGCAGGGTAGAAATACTGTGGAAAAGGCGAAAATTGCAACAAGCATATTCTTTTTCGACAATGCATTCTCAATTTGAAAGCCACAGGGACGTAAAAACCAGGGTTACCAGAATACATTTTATATGAAAAATATAAATTGTGCACACATCTAATATCAGACCCTAAAGCTTGTGCAGGTTAAATGGATTAGTTTGGTTTACCCATTCCCACATAATGGCCTTATCATTTTCCGATTGGTAAGAAATTAATGATACATCTTACTTGCAATTGGTAAGGACCTACAGAGGCAGCAATCATTTCCACAAGCCTCCAGACACTTTACAAAGCCTTTTGAGGATCATGAAGTGAAATTCTGATTAAATTTATTTCATATTCATCAATGAAAAGGGTATTTGGTAAATTCCCATGGTCATGAAATGAAGACGTATGGAAGCTTCTTTGTAACAGTTCCTGTTTGTAAAATGACAGATGTCTAATAAATTCAAAGCCCCGCTTGACATGTGAATCCATTTTTTAAAAAAGGAAATAACGGAAAGTATTTCCGTGAGTATCATTGTATTTATTTCGATCAAAAAAGCTCTTTTTATGGTAATTAATACGTATATCCGGAATTAGGGTATATCCGAAAAATACACTTTCATACCGGCTCATTTACGATTATAAACACATAAAACGTCACTTAGCTTTAAAAATTAAGCTCAGCTGTTAAAATAAAGTAGTCTCTAGATCATCTAGGGTTTCAACAATAATGACACATAGTAAGAGCTGGCAAGAACCTGTTAAAGTTTTCGATATCGATATCAGCGATTTTCCACTGGAACTACCCAAAGATTTAAGGAAGGTCACTCTAATACTTAAACTAAGCGGAGTAACTCTGGATATCGGTAGGGGCCCATTGAAGTGTTTACACTCTAAAGACCACAATTTTGGCTCAATCTTCATGAAAATTTGCCAGAATACTTATTAGGTCATAAGAATGATCCCAATGTATTATGGGAAGGTTCTATTGGAAAACACAGGAGAAGGGGCCTTATTGATATCTTCTTTGTTTACACTCTAGATGCCACAATTTTGGGTCAATCTTCATGAAAATTGACCAGAATAATTGTCAGGTCACAAGGATCCTATTGATTATGGAAGGGTGCTATTGAAAAACTAGAGAAAATGGGCCTTAATGACAATTCCTTTGTTTACACTGTAGAGCCACAAGTTTGGCTCAATCTTAATGAAACTTGCCCAGAAAATTTTTTAGGCCTTAAGAATGATCCCTATTGATTATAGGAAGGTTCTATTGGAAAACACAGGAAAAGGGGCCTTAATCACAATTTTTCTTTTTACACTATAGAGGCCACAATTTTGGCTCAATTGTCATGACACTTGGTCAGGATAATTGTTAGATCATAAGGACGATCCCAATGGATTATGGGAAGGTTCTATTGGAAAACACAGGAAAAGGGACCTTAATGACAATTTCTTTGTTTACAATATAGAAGCCACATTTTTTGCTTAATCTTCAAGAAACTGGTTATAGTTATTTGGCTCTAGTTTAGTTTTTTAAACAACAGATAATTCTGGTGAGCGAAATAGGACCATTATGGTCCTCTTGTTCACTTCTGCAGTCAGCAACTCAGGTTAGCACTTTAGGGCCAATGGCCACCTTGTTTTTGAAGGGCTTTGATAAAGCAAGCTGTTCGTTCTTTTTTCAGAATGTTTACCTTTGTAATTTATTTCTTGGTTGTGAAAACTAGTAATTGATTGAGAAAAGGCTAATATTCTTCACAAATAGGGAAAAGAAAGAATGGAAGATAGGAGAACCTTTATTCTTAACCCATTACTGAAGAATTTGATGTTTTGACACACTCAATAAAAATAGGATTCTGTGTATAACATGCAATTTCTTTCCTCACAAGGGTTTTTACCCTATTTGGTACATATTTTTTGGTTTGAATGAATTTTGAATTGTGATCTGCAACTTTTTTTCTTTTTGGACAGGTCTACAATATTGTCATATAGTAATAGGCTGTTAGCTTACTACACAGAATTCTCTGAGATTAGGTTACTATAAAAGAAAGTTTTGTTACTTCTTCATTCCCTAGACTGATCATGCTAACTGTCCTGTGTAACAGTGCTGTCCACCTAGCATGCTAAAGGATGAGGTCAGGCTCTCAGCTATTTTTGTCCTGTAATAACTAACCATCTTCTTGGTCCGTCGCTTTTCCCATTCCCACACAGCAAAATTTTAGACTGGTCTAAATTGAAAGAAGCTGCAGAGGACAATTTCAAGTTGATTGAATTTTGAATTTTTCCTCTTTTTGGATAGAAAACATTGTGGATAATGAAGAAATTGCTTGATACAAGCAATTTCTTCATTATCCACAATGTTTTCCAAAGTTTTTTTCTTGAGGGGCGTAAAAAGGAGGGATTGAGTTGGAATGGGTTATATGAGCATGGACTACATTGGTTATGATAAATAAAGAGAAATACTCAGTCTTCATTTATGACAGATTTGAAGGACAATTAACTGTAATTGATAAACCTCTTTCTAATTTTCAAATATCTTACCTTAACCCATTCCCATACAGATTTTTTAGACTGGTCCAAATTGAAAGAAGCTGCAGACGACAATTTTAAGTTGATCAAATTTTAAATTTTTTCATCTTTTTGCATAGAAAACATTGTTGATAATGAAGAAATTGCTTGATACAATTTCATCATTTTCCACAATGTTTTCCAAAATTTTTTCTTGAGGGGCGTAAAAAGGAGGGTTTGTGTGGGAATGGATTAACAGCAATTAGGATATTTTCATTGTTAGGGGCTCATTCTCTGTCTCAGATGAAAAGTGTTATAATGATTAACTTAATCAAAGTATTCAGTTTTTAGCTCCACTAACTGAAAACCATTAAATTTTGCTATGGCATTGTGTCTGATGTCAGAAAGTATTCAACCAAATTTCACTAGAATGATTCTTGGTTTACCTTTTTATGCTTCCTTTAAAGAATTTTGATCAGATAAAAAACATTGTAATTATGGGCTGGGCTAATTCCATATATGGTGAAAACTTTGAAAATCTTCTTTTCATAAAGCAGTGGATGGTTTTAACTCATTCTCACACAATGACACTTTTAAAATCCTCTGATTATGAAATCTTTGGAAAAAATTGTTGAAATGAAGAAATTGCTTGTTCATTATCCACAATTTTTTCTACCCCAATAGACAAAATTTTTAAAGATTTCATCAACTTTAAATAGTCATCTGAAACTTCTTTGAATTTGGACTGGTTTAAAATTTTATTTTGAGGGAATGGGTTAAACTAAATTTCACAAGAATGATCCTTTGGTGACATCTTATCCGATTTATTAAGGAATCAATTATTTTATGGTGAAGAGGTCATGAGAAGACTTACTGTGATGCACAGCAATTCAAGTATAATTCTGTCATAACATCTCATCTATCATATAGCTGAAGGTACAGGTTAAAAAAAATTCACTCTTCATTTTTGTCGAGCCAGCTTGCAGTGAGCAAGACATAGTTGTCACTATGACAAGTCAGTGTACGTGTGTAAGTGCGTCGTCTGTAAATCCGTTATTTAGTTAGTCTGTCCGAATTTGTCTGCACAATTACTCCTACATTTATGGATGGATTTCAAAATGACTTGGCACAATTATTTTCCATCATGAGTAGATGTGCCATTTGAAAGAATTTTATGGATAGTTCTAATCCAAAGGTCACAGCTCAAGGACAAACACTGAAATTGTGATTGTCAAGAACATTTCTCCTGCAATTATGGATGGATTTTAAAATAAATAGGCAGAATTATTCTCCATCATCAGTAGATGTGCCAATTGAAAGAATTTTTATGCCCCCACCACTTAATGTGTGGGGGGGCATATAGATTTGCCTTTGTTCGTCCCTCCGTATCTCCGTCCTTCCGTCCGTCCTGAAATTGTCTGGGGCATATCTCTGAAAGAATAATGGCTATCAACTTGAAACTTCATAGATGGATAGACCTTATTGAGGAGAAGTGCAGTGCACAAGAACCACAACTCTTGATTGCATAATTTTGGAGTTATTGCCCTTTGTTATTTTAAAGACTTACATTTTGTCAAGGGCATATCTCTGAAAGTATAATAGCTATCAACTTGAAACTTCATAGATGGATAGACCTTATTGAGAAGAAGTGCAGTGCACAAGAACCACAACTCTTGCTTGCATAATTTTGGAGTTATTGCCCTTTGTTATTTTAAAGACTCACATTTTGTCAAGGGCATATCTCTGAAAGTATAATAGCTATCAACTTGAAACTTCATAGGTGGATAGACCTCATTGAGTAGAAGTGCAGTGCACAAGAACCCCAACTCTTGCTTGCATAATTTTGGAGTTATTGCCCTTTGTTATTATCAAAGCTACCAATGGGGGCATCTGTGTCCTGTGGACAAAGCTCTTGTTTGGATAGCTTCAAGTTCAAGGTCAAAGCTCCAGGTCAAACACTAAAGTTTTGCTTGTCTGGAGCATGATGCCTACAATTATGAATGAATTTCAAATTGATTTCAAAAATATTTTCCACATTTAAAAATTGATTTTGAAAAAGATATTTTACACAATTATTCTCTGTTATGAGAGATTAATGGTCAAGGTCAAGTTGATGGTCAAAACTTTGTGGGCTCGACAGCAGTTGTCCTCGGACAACATCTAGTTTATATGCAGATATGCTTCGTCTGTCTGTCCACCCATCCCTACACATTCATTTCACACATCAAGGATTATTCCAATTCATATGATGGATGACATATAGTTATTTGTCCAAAATTGTCTATGTAGTATAAATAACCTAATAGACTACAAACTTCAAAACTCAAAAAAGACATGAAATCATTGACAAGCACTTGTTCAGGAAGCAAAACCTGTCCATGATGGCTCTTGTTCAGCTGGAAAAAATACAGGATTTTGTAGTTATGGGTTAACTTGTAAGAATTTTACTTGTTTATTATATACCTACCAATTTACTTTATGAAATACTTTCATTGTACAGAGACAATACATGTATTTTACTTGGCAGTAAAAAATCCTTACTGGACATGTACTGAATTGTAACAGATGTTGTAAGATGACATTTTCCCGGTAAAATAAAGTTATTAGAATTTTAAAAAGATAAATTTTAGACAAGTTTCGTAAGCCTCTTTAATCTTTTATTTCCACAATTTGTTGGTATATGATAAATGGAATACTCTGACATAGTATTGATGCAAAATCTTGTATTGGATTCTTGACACTTAGGAAAATTTTTATATTTCACACAACCTTTGGTCTGGTGAAATATCCAAATTTTTTATATGGCTCGAATCCAGTACAAGGTTTTGTATATATAACATAATATTCATCATACATATTAGGTTCTTGTACACTGAGTCATGTAGAGAACATCAGTATTTCCAGTATAGAATACAGGAGGCGAGGGGTAAACGTCAGGAAGACAGAGGAAATGAAGGAGATGTGGAAGATAATGAAGGTAATCAAGGCTCTAGATACAGGGAGATTTTTAAGGGTTAAAATGTTGGATGGTGATAGTTCAATATAAAGAATTTTTGATTGTTACACCTTCTACATGAAGTAAGAATCCTCAACCAATCATGTTTAACCCTTTCCTACATAGTGACGTTTTTTGACGCCTTTGAAGAAAAACAGCTGGGAAAACATTGTGTGAGAATTACTTGAATCAAGCTGAAATTTCATAAACTTTAAATTGTCATCTGCAACTTCTTTCACTTTGGACCAGTCTAAATTTTGTTGTCTGGTAATAGGTTAAATTGTGTCTCCAACATATTGTTTTTTGACAGTTTTATCTTTGTGTTCATCCTCTTTTTCTTTTCTGGACAAAATCTCAAACTGTTTAGCTTCACACCCCTGTACATGTCAAGCCTGGTCGTGTAAGCAAAAAATCTTTTGCCAAAAGTACAAGGTCAACAATCAAGGTCAAAGGACAAAATCAGACCTGAAGCTCATCCAGATGAATCTCTAAGTATTTTGCTTACTTTTATGTAGTTTTACACCATTGTTTAGTAGTAGACATAGTTGTGAAAGAAACAATGCAATCCTGTCTTGAGAAGGGCAAACATATAGCAAGGGCTTTGTCTGTCAATCTGTCAGTCTGAACCCTTTTCCCCATTATATTTTATACTTTTTGTGACAGGGCTATATTAGGGGAGTATAAATCTTCTCTGACGGTCAAATTTTTAGGTCAAAGCCTTGTTGGCACTCTAAAGGCACTCTAAAGACTATACATATACATGTATAAAAAAACATCTAGTTACCCACAAAGTTTGTCATAACTATAATCCTTTAGGGCGTCAAAAGGCAGAATTGTGTGGTCATGGATTAACAAGTTGTGCATCTCTTTTACAGATGGCTTTTCAAGTAGAGGTAAAAAAGGTCAGAAAAGAAAGAGAAAGAGTAGGTGGGGTCCAGAGGAAGAAAAAACTGAAGGTGAGCTTGGATATATTTTACCTCACCTGAGTGCATGGTGCTCAATGGAGGTTTTGTGATCATCCTTTGTCCTTTTTCTGTCCCTCATACATCAACAATTACTTAAACTCTTTCATGTTCAATCCCTAGTTTTTACGTCACTGTGATCTTGTACCTGGGAATCAAGAAATTAATGTGAAAAAAGTAGAAATTGCTTGTAACAAGTAAATTCTCCTGATATACAATATTTTCTACCACATAGAATGGTTTCATTTCAAATTACACCTTATTCAATCAGTATAAAATTCTGTTGTGTGGGAATGGGCTTATAACATTTTCAAAACCACTTTCAACAGAATTTGGAAGAAATTTTCTGAACCAGGTATCATACAAAAGTTGCTCAAAGAACTGAAATCTATTCAAAATTAAGGTTGCAACAGCAACAAATGTTAAAATATATATATTAAGAGATAATTTAAGATACAGTATATCTAATTAATCAGAAGAACCAGAATTTTTGTTATTTGATATCAAGCATCAAATCTTTATGAAAGTAAGGAAACTCATGATCCTTGAGAGGTAGGATGGAACCATTTGGGTGGTCAGGCTCAGGGCTCCAGAAAGCCGATAATTTGCTGGTCTGGACCGAATTTTGAATTCCTAGACTGATTGGAATCCCAAAAATAACAAAAATTGGTCTGAAATCTTCATTAAATTATTGGTAAACTCGCCCACGATCTATCCAAAATTACTTGAAACTGAAATAATTCAAGGGTTTCACACATAACCTACAGACTAACAGATGAACAAAATTACCAAAAAACAACAATTACAGTAAAAACCCTCCTTACGACCACCCCAGAAATACTGGAACCCTGCTATTACGACCGAATATTTACAGAACGGAATTTTTTTGTTCTTTATTTTAATGGTCGGGAACCCCTCTAAAACGGGCACCCCACTATTCCAGATTACGACCACTTAATTCAGTACCAACTTTACACTATTTTGAACCCCACTAAAACTACCAGTAACTTTACACATTGAGAAAACCACCCGAATTTCACTCTTGATAAGAGCGATGCTAATTTGGTATGAATGTATTGACAATACAATATTGGATTTTTCATTATGTTATATTGAACCCTTATTATAATAGGCGTTGTTTCTATTAAAAAGATTGAAGTGGCCGATCACTTTTAGAAATTATACCTTGTATTATTTTTAATTATTTGAATATGTTACGGGTTTTGACTCGAGTAATAAAGTCTAAAGTGAAAAAGTATCTGAGAAGTTACAATTAGTTTGTTTCCGGCGTTCCAAACATTTGATTAGCAATTAAATTTTGATTTCAACTTAACTGATGTTTGGAAGTCGCATTATAGAATATATGGTATCAACAGTTTGACACTTTGAACCTGTACTTACGTATAAATAATCTGAGGTCTGACTTCTGAATCAGATCAAATGGAGAAGAGAAAAAGTAAAACTTATCAAAGATTGTAAATTCAAAAATGACATAAAATTCCGCTGTAATGCATGTTTTATTTTTTCTATGTATAGTGTTAATATATTCAAATAACAAAGATAAAATAAACATGAATTACTTGTCAACAAACGACCAAACCTCGGTATTACGACCATCCTGCTACTATAACCACTTTCAGAAAGTACCACAAGTGGTCGTTTTAGAGGGGTTTTACTGTAGTTTACCCATCGGCCAGTCAGGTGCCAATCCTCACATTGACCAAATTTGCAATTGGCCGATAATTCAAGCTTAACCGAACTTAGGGTATCGAGTTTTATAAATTGTTTGCATTAGTACATCGGTTTGACTAACACATGTTCACAGTCTTATCAGAAAGGACATCTAATACTGCCTTAATTTGAATTGCTGTTACTTGAGAAACAAATTTCTTTCACTATAATATGGTATGCATATATAATTTGAGACATGAAAGGCCTCAGTTATGTTCGTATAAAATTGGAATGGTTCAACACAACACTTCTATGAAATTAGTTCATTATTAGTTATCCTGTGAGACCGGGCTTTAAATTTGTATTAAAAATAGTCATGTCGTTAATTTATGTCTTTTAGTTACTTATTTATGGCTAGTAACATAGCGAATAGAATTCTATAATAAGTGAAAATCTGCAAAATGCAGATGATTTGAATATAACATAAAACGACTGCTTAATAATATTGCTAGTTCTGCCAATTAAAACAACAAGTCATGAAATCTTCCTTCATGGTGGAAAACACCCAAATGATAAATCGCAAATCAACTAAAATTAATAAATGACCAAGTTTTGCACAAAATTCTACTCTGGGAATATAGTGAAATATGTGGGAAACCCCAGCAAGTTTGTCTCGTTTGTCTCTTTGATGTACGTCACAACTCTGCGCTCCCATAGGGTAGAAAGGACTGACCCTACATTATTGTGACGTCAGCTGTGTTTTTTCCATCAACAGAGGCACATGTTGAGAGAAAATTGCTATGACTGTGTTAAATTAACATTACTTTGGATAACTAGTTTATGAAAAAGTATGTTACTACTATAATTATACCCTCAAAACTATGTTATAAGAGGTATAAGTCAGATATGTGCATATCCTATTTTGGTTATGGTTTATTGATTTTTGACTGAATTATGGCCCTTTAATCGAAAAGTCCATTTTTATGCCCTGCATCAATAGATCGGGGGCATATTGTTTTACCGGTGTCCGTCTGTCTGTCTGATTGTCTGTCTGTCGTTGTCTGTCTGTCTGCAAAACTTAACCTGCCAACTAAACATTTTCCTATAACTTCAACCCTGATTAAGTTACAATGCTAATATTTGGTATGTACATAGGTCTCAACAAGGCGCAACTGGGGAAGGTCATTCCATCAAGGTCAAAATTTTAACCCTTTTCCCTAAAACAAAGAAAAAAAAAACGATAAAAATCACCCGTTTCTAAAGAATTCCTGTTTTGGGGGCATGGTGTTTCAGAAACACATCTTGTTTGTTATGGCCCTTTGGTGGATAGCACTTGTATATGGACAAGTGCTGTTTGGGGGTATTAGTCTGCTTTTCGACTATGGCTAGTTAAATTGGCTGTACTTGGATGATTTGGGGGGGAGACGTTCGTCCCGGAAATATTCTGTAAATCCCGGAAATTTTAATGATATAATTTTTTTTATATCTAATTTTACAAGAAATTAGAATTTCGTGGACTTCTGTTAATTGTAGGAAGTGCAATTTATACAGAACTAAATTTTCAAAAAACAAAATGAAAGTAGGATCTGTCATTTGTTTCCAATAATCTTCCACTCGTTGAAAGCAGAAACTAAAAAAATGTAAAATTTCACCTACTTGAAATGCATTGTCATATGCAACTTCTTTCAATATGGGCCAATCTGAATTTTTAATCTTTAGAAATTTGTTAAGAATTATTTGATATTTTTAGTAACAGAGCCAGTCCACCATCCGCCGGTTGTAACATTACAAGATTTCTCACGGAGGATGGTTGGTAGTGACACAATGACTCCAGAACAGTTAGTACAGATCAGAGAGCAGCAAGAGGTAATTAGACTAACTGAAAGTATATTGGACAACAAATTTTTAGACTTGTTGACAATCAACCAATTCCCACCCAATAAAATTTGGACTTGTCCTAAATGAAAGGAATTCTCGTCAGCCTGCAATATTTGTGTAGACTGACTAGGGTTGATACTTAAGCCTTTCTTACTCAAAGAAGCTTTAAGACATCTCCAAGAAAAAAAGCTTTAGATAACATGGTAAAAAATGAAGAAATTGCTTGTTACAAGCAATTTCTCCATTATCCACAATGTTTTCTACCG
Organism: Fragum fragum; assembly: GCA_946902895.1. NCBI lineage: Eukaryota > Metazoa > Mollusca > Bivalvia > Cardiida > Cardiidae > Fragum > Fragum fragum. Next base: position 67,298,426 of record OX336370.1, on the reverse strand, counting down.
CAAAAGCTAAAAAAATCCAAAATTTCATAAGCTTTGAATTGTCGTCTGCAACTACTTTCAATTTGGACCAGTCTAAAATTTTACAGTGTTAATGGGTTAAAGCACTCCATAGATTGTCCTTTAGCCAGACACGCCACATATTGACTGTATATGCTGAAAAGGGCTCATGAATATAATGTGTTGCACATTAATCACATTAATCCATTAAGACACAACAAAATTTTACACTGGTCCAAATTGAACAAAGTCACACACAACATTTCGAATTGTGCTAAAATTGGAAAAATAATTGCTAAATAAGGAATGAAAAATTCAGAGAAAAGGAGTACATGTAATTGCTTATTACAAGCAATTTCTTCTTTTCCAACAAAATTTCCAATGGTTATATTTCTTGTGGGCATCTAAAAGTGGCATTGTGTGGTAATTGGTTAATTTTTGTATTTTGGGGAAGAAAACATTGTGGATAAAGAAAGAAATTGCTTGTTACAAGTATTTTCTTCATTTCCACAATGTTTTCCAAAGCTGTTTACTTGGAGGGGAGTCAAAGTGCTATTGTGTGGGAATGGCTTAAACATTACATGTACTTATTTTAATTTCTCATATCAGTTAAACATGATGTATGAGCTGATCATTGCCCAAAAGAAAGCACAAGAAGCTGCCTTGATGGCTGATGCTCCTGGTATTAAAGTTAAACCTAAATATGAATATGACTCAGATGAAGAGATTGATGGTGGAACATGGGAGCATAAAGCCAGGAGTAAAGAAATGGAGGCAACTAAAGGCAAGTCAACTTTAGAACTTCATTTGGTAGTTAGTTCTAGGTTTTTAATGTCGCTAAACTTCAGTTTAGCGACATTATTGCAGTCATGAGGGTTAATGGTGACGGTGTTAAGGGTGTTAGTAGTTAGTTTGCCTGACTCTTTAGATCTAGATAAGAAAGTGTGATACCAATCTAACTCTGTTATTCCTCTTCTTGTAAGAACTCTTTGGTATTGTCTTTTTGAGCCCTATTCTGAGCTTTCTAAGAGTACCAACAACATAGGGTTAGGGCCAGTCCCAACAACTCAGCTATTTAGACTAAAAAAATAGTTCTCTTATTTTCAAATCCTTTCATTTTATATCTGTTTGGTGTGTGAAATTATTTCCATTTAATTTATAGTCTTTGAATTAATGATTACAACAATAAAAATACATGTTATACTTTTGATTATTTCTGTTCAATGCTTTTCAAGTGTAGTAAGTTTGTATAGCAACCATTTCCAAATACATTCTATAGTCAAAGGGAGATAAATAAAAAATTCCCTCTTCCTGTCTAATTTGAGTCAGCCTTTCTAACCAATAACCTACTTAATCCTTTTCTTTTCAAATTCTGGTGTTTTTTTTATAAATCTTGAAAATAGTGTGGAAAAAGAAGGAACTATATTTCATTATATGCTTAAACTTAGAAGTTTATGTCACCCACCCTGATGGCTGGATACTAGTAAACCTAAGTGGGATGAGCAGGTTGAGGCTCAAAATTGATGTTGTAGTACTACTAGTGTGAGAAATACCATGAACCCACGGTTAGGTGCTCAAGCTGCCGCGATTTGACTGAAATACTGTTAAAAGTGGTATGAAACCCTCTGCAATTAATCAATTTTATACCTCAGTCAAAAAATCGACAATCAGTTTAATGAAATAAATGTCAAATGTTGGTTATTCAGAATTAAAATTACTAATTCAAATGGCGTTTGATAGACATGTTATCTGATTAACAGGTAAATTTCAACCTGAATTTTTAAGTTCAGCTCAAAAAAAAAAAAAAAAAGAAAAACAACAATAAAAACTCAACATAACAGGAACAGCTGATATGTCTGATATAGGATAAAGATTCAATTTTATATGAAATAAAGAACATATGAAGTTGAGACTTGAACATTACCTAGACATATCCAGAAGTTCAAGATTTCCAATTTCGAGATAATTAGTGTCGATTAATTGTACATTATAAAAGATCTGTGATACTTTTGTTTAACTTCTATCTTCTCTGCCTAAAACTGAGAATGTTACCTAGTGATATTTTAGATTCATTTCTCTATGAATAATGAAATCATAAACCTATCTGGAACGTGGCGACATTTAGGACCTTCAGTCCTTTGATTTCTTCCTAATATTCAATTTTTTCTTCTATATTTGAATTATCTCTAGGTTAGATTTATCCATTCTAACATAATCCTGCTTTTTGACATCTCTCAAGAAAAAGCTTTGTAACAAAAAGTCATAAAATGAAAAAAATATGCTTGTATCAAGCAATTTCTTCGTTATCAACAGTTCCCTACCCCGAAAGATAATGTTTTTCTTTTTTAATTTTATCAACCAAATACTGTTGTCTACAATTTTTTTGAAATTGGACCTTTCTAAAATTTTGTTGTCTGGTTATGGATTAAGACTTAGTTATGATTAAAAATCAAAATCCGTAAACCACTCATTATCTGGAGCTTTGTCCTCTTTATGCATACTGAACTATTATGTCATTATGATCAGGGGGGGACCAGCTTATTAACCCTTTTCATGCTGATCCCTGAATATTCTTGTTCTGGCAGGAAGTATGGACAAAATTTAGCTTGCACATAAGTGCAATCTGATCTTAGTCTAAACCACCTGCTGATACCTTTTTAAGTAGCATTTGTATGTAATATTGATTTTCAAAAGAAATACAAGCCATCTATACGGGCTTTCAGTGCTTTGATTTAAAATAATTCTTGGAAACAGATTTAATTCAGCATGACTAGGGTTAATATCTGTTCAAGAGATCTATGTCTTATCTTTAATTATCCCACAACAAAAGGGAGGGGTGTATTGGAATAGCCCTGGCAACATATTTTCGTCAAAATTGAAAGAGGTTACAGATGGCAATTTAAACTGCTTTTGAATTGAAGAGTGTCAAGAGAAAGTAATGTGAGAAAAGGATAAAATGCTTGTAATTAGCCAGTTCTCCTTTTAACACAATCTTTTCCTTCTGTATGGTACATCAGGGCTTCAAATAGTGACTTATAAAGAATCTGTTTATACTTTACAGAATGGGCTGAAGCATTAACAGATTCTGGGAAAGGAAAACATTTTATTGGAGATTTCTTACCACCAGATGAACTGGAAAGATTCATGGAAACATTTAGGGTAGGTAGATGTAATTTCGTTTGTTTTGTGTAATATACCAAAATAATTAAGCCATTCCTGCACAATCCTGATTTTTGATGCTGCTCTAGAAAAACGCTTTGGAAAACAATGTGGATGATGAAGGAATTGCTTCTATCAAACAATTTCTTCATCAACAACAATGTTTTCTACCCAAATAGACAAAATCTTTTAAATTTCATGAACTTAAAATTGTCAAGTGCAATATTTGTCAATTGAAAATTCAGTTGTCTTGTAGTAGGTTAACTGCAACTTATTTTATTCCACTTATTACTAAAATAGTAGATATGATATTTCTAAAGCTCATGGACATTTCTCTCCCTAAAGACTTATAACCAACATCAGCCTGCAAGGTATGACAGCATACTGTTTGTTTAAAAGTGAAAAGTTACTCTTGTAAATGGAATCACTCCCTCTATCTTGAACTCTGTCGTAATTTAATTGAGATGTCTACAAATAAAAGTAAACCCAAAACGTTTCTACAAACAAAGAAATTGTCTTTAATGAATTAAAAAATGACAATTAGGTTTTTAGTAATTACAAAATCATTTTCTATACCAATGACTTAAATACGTATGACAAGAAATGTTGTGCTTAAAGAAAATGGAGTGACTAGATCTTCAATTGAAGGAGAATTACCAATTGCTTGTAGGATAGACAGCATGTTATTATTATCATGTTGATTTCTCATTTCTAAAGTTGGATTGATCTATTTCTTGTTTGATTCTCTAATTAGTTGATCTATTTGATGTCATCTTGTTGAAGCAACTGGTGCACAAAGTCAGATATAGCGCTTTTATTAGGCAATTAGATTTTGGCAAATGCATCAGCCAATCAAAAACTTACATTCTGTTACGGCTTAAATGTGATTGTGACGAGTGATGAAGTTGATGAATCTTCGAGATACAATCCATGGGTGTTTATATTTCTACTAATAACCAATTTTCCATAAAGAGAATCAACTCAAGCATTTCGACAGCATTGCGTAAAAAAAGTAGATTCTCGCCATTGGAATTACACATTAAATTAACTCTAAATCAATACAAAACAAACATAGAAATAAATATTAACGCAAGATCTAGCTATTATGACATTTATAAATGCCGTTACCTCCATAAATAAGAAAATCAAATGTATTCATACTCTGTCTTCCTTTATATAAATAAGGCGGCTAATAGAGAAAAACTATTGGAAAGACAGAATCACTGGCGATTGTTATAGCAATCAAAATAAGACTTGGCAATACATAAGCTGCCTAATGAGTTAACATATCCATCTAACTGACCACTCAAGATGATTGCATAGATGGCATATTTCAGGATGAAATTCCTATTGTACCTATATCCAGATCGCTCATATGATGTTACTGTAATGGCTATTGCAGTATTGTTGAACGTTGAAGTAGAATTTCCTGTCGGACCTTATTTGGCTTAGCCAGTGATCTGTAGTTATGAACAGATCAGCTTGCTCATTGTTGCACCCTGAATTCCTAAGCATTGTCTGTATCATAAGATGGAACTTATACACATAACTTGTGCTTTACAGGCTCTTAAGGAAGGCAGAACACCTGACTATAGTGATTATAAAGACTTCAAACTGACCTGTGAAAATATAGGTTACCAGATGTTACAAAAACTGGGCTGGAAAGAAGGTGAAGGACTGGGATCAGAAGGTCAAGGAATCACAGCCCCTGTAAACAAGTAAGAACTCTAGTACACATCCGGAGGCGGTTGTATATTGGCGTCATATTCTCCGTCTATCAGTACATCCGTCCGTACGTCCGTACGTCCACTTTTCTTGTGAGCGCAACTCCTCCTAAATTTCTGCTTGGATCTTTTTGAAACTTAGTCAGTGTTATCACCTTAGGCTGGATCTAAATGAAACTTGGTGGATGTTATAACCTAAATTGGTAGATGTGCATGAAGTAAAGATTTTATGGTTGATTAATTTCCCTGAATTATGCCCCCTTAAAACTTAGTATCTGGGGCTTATTGAAATTGCAGCCTTGTAAAGGCAACTCCCCCTTAACTTTTTGTCTTGATTTAAATGAAACTTGGGCAATGCCATCACCATAATTTGTAGATGTACATGGATCAAGGATTTTATGGTTCATTAATTTCCCTGAAGTATGCCCCCTTAAAACTTAGCATCTGGGGCTTATTGAAATTGCAGCCTTGTGAACGCAACTCCTCCTAAATTTTTGTCTTGATTTAAATGAAACTTGCAAATGTTTTGAATTTGGTTCTGTCAAAATAAGTAGTGTCTACAATTATTTTCGTGAAACAGCAGCAAAGTTGCGGCGTATATTTTGACTATGGCACTCTTTTTCTTGAATTTATATGAACTTATTCATAAAAAACGAAGAGAAACATTTTGAGAAAACGTTGTTTATGAAGAAATTGCTGGAACCCAGCATTTTCTTCATCAACTACAATATTTTTTACCCTTTAAAATCAACATTATGATAATATTCCAGTAGATAATGAGTTACCTTTGAGAATTGGAATTCCTTATTCTTGCTACCTACACACAGCCATTTACAATGAGAATTGATATGAAGGTTCAAATGAATTTTTCTGTATGTCCTACATATGTTTATCATTTTAAAACATATAGACACATTCCTTATGGTGGCATTACTGTTTTAACCTACTCTAAACTGTCTTCTGTTTTCAAGACCGTCTAAAGTGGGCTCAATTTCTCCTTTTCTCACAATGAAGACTACTCTATTTGGCATTCATTTTCAAATTGAAGTGCAATTTGAATAATTGTCTGTTACTTCTTTCAGTATGGGCTAGTCTAAAATTTTGTAGTCTGGTAATAGGTTAACTTATTGATTTCATTGCAAGGGGATACCCATTTGCTGAGCTCTTCTTGAAAATTTAACCATTTTCCAGACAATGACGCTTTTGCACATCCCCAAGGAAGATAAATTTGGGAAAAAGTAATAGTGTAAAATGAAGAAATTGCTTGCAAAAATCATTTTCTTCAGTTTCCACAATTTTTTACCCAGAAAATTTAAAAATCTCAAAAAAATTTTAAGACCCCTTTCAATTTGAACTAATTTAAAAAAATTCTGGTAATGGGTTAATGCAATGTGTTACAGGGGTAATGTGAGCGTAGATGGTAGAGGAGTTGGATTAGAGAGACCAGATGGGTTGACAAAAGATGACGATGAATTTGATGCATACAGAAAACGAATGATGTTGGCTTACAGATTTAGGCCTAACCCACTGGTAGGTATTTTACTAATTCCCCAAATTAAATTCTTTGAAACATTTGTTTTCCAATTCACTATTTGTATGTTACCCAGTTCAAAACAAGACAAATTTAAGACTGGTCCAAATTCACAGGTTTCAGAGGACAATTCAAAGCTGACAAGTGTCAGATTTGGCAGTATTTTTCCTTAGGTTGGGTCCTTTAGAAATTGCTAATAGAATTGAAATTCGTTTATAAACTCTGGTTTCTATGGCAACAAAACTGAAATATTAGAAAAATCTTTAAAAGTTATCTCCTCCTGACCCAGGAGGCACAGAGTTTTGATATTTTGCATGAAACATCAGTACATTGACCTATTTCAGAATTGCTAAAATCATAATTCTCGGGTCCCTAGGGGTGAAGCCCCAGGGGTTGGTGGAGCTTATATAGAAATAAAGAAGGATTTTTAAAACAACATCTCCTTCCAAACCACTTGGCAGATTTCAACCAAATTTGGTATTTATGTTCCATTGGTGGTGCCCTTAGAAAATTGCTTAAAGAATTGAAATCTGTTGAAATTTCTGGTTGCCATGGTAACAAAACTGAAATTTTAAAATAATCTTTGAAAATTGTCTCCTCCTGACCCAGAAAGTATAGAGCCTGGATATTTTGCATGAAGCATCAGTACATTGACCTCTTTCAGAATTGCCAAAATCATCACCCTTGGGCCCCCAGGGGCAGAGCCCATGGGGGGGGGGGGGCTTATATAGAAATAAAGAAGGATATTTAAAATGACATCTCCTCCTTAACCACTGGCTGATTTCAACCAAAGTTGGCAGAAATATTCCTTCGGTTGGGCTTATTTAGAAATAAAGAAAGATTTTTAAAACTACATCTCCTCCCAAACCACTGAGCCAATTTCAACCAAAGAATTTAAATCTGTTGAAAACTCTGGTTGGCATGACAAGAACAAAATTGAAAAAAATAAAATAAATTAAAAAAAATTTCCTCCTGACCCAGAAGTCAAAGAATCTTGAATTTGAATGAAGCATCAGTACACTGACCTCTTTCAAAATTTATGAAATATCAGAGCCACTGGGTGATTTGGCTTAAATAGGAATAATGAAGGCAATCCTTTCAAAACTATTTTGCCAATTTAAATCTTATCTGGCAAAAATTTATGTTAGGTTGCCCCCTTTTAATAATTACCAAAAGATTTGGAATCTGTTAAAAGCATTGGTTGGCATGGCAACATAAGTTGATTTTAGTTAAATTTTAAAGGAGATCTTTATAAAAAAAAAAGAGCCTTATCTCAGGTGAACCCAGGGCCACTGGCCCTCTTGTTTCACAGTGTTTTCCACTGTTAATTTCCTGCAGTGTGTAAAAACTAAAATGTATAGAAATAGTTCTACATCTTCTTTTTGCATATAGATCAATGAATGCTCATAGCATGTAAAAATTGGATTCTTGGATACCCTAGTTCTCATTACACAATAAAACTTTGTTAGCTCAATTGTTTGTGGAAACCGGAGATGTTGTAGATGTAAACATTGTGCCTTTGAATTTGTGTTGATGTGTAGAAATTTTGACATTTTGTGACATTTCTAGTATTGTACCATACCCACACAATGACGCTTTTTGAGGGCCCCCATAAGCTTTATAACAATCGTAGGGAATGAAATCTTAACCCCAGTCATGCTGAATGAAATCTTGTATAGAATTGAGTTAAAATCAAAGCCCAAAAGTTGAAGAAATCTTAAATTTCATAAGCTTTAAATTTTCTTTTCAAATTTGACCAGTCTAGAATTTTTCCGTCTAGTAATGGTAAACTAGAAAAAGTTTCCCTGTTTTATCACTAATTAAGGAATTTATGACTTGTTGGTTATTTAAAGGTCAAGGTTAAATGTTTATAATTCTATTTCAGAATAATCCAAGGAGACCATACTACTAAACACAGGTCAAGGTAAAATGTTTACATTTCTATTTCAGAATAATCCAAGGAGACCATACTACTAAAGATACAGATTTTATGTTGTGATACTGACTCAGTCTTTAGAATATGGTGAAAATATTTGGTCCGACATCATAGTGCTATTTTGTGGTAACCTTTGTCTTGGGTCATCTATTTCCTATGTCCAGCTGAATATTGAAAGTGTTGTCATGAAATGCTGAATTTGTGAAACAAGTCATCTATAAACAGACAAAAACAAGGCAATGTCCCTTTTCATCTGTTTAATCCATTCTTGTTTTTCAAATTTTTAGTCTGGTCCAAATTGAAAGAGGTTCCAGACGACAATGTAAATTGTGTGCAATTTGGAATGAAACCATCCTATGTGGTAGAAAATATTGTCAGGAAAGGAGAAATTACTTGTTCCTTTATCTACAATGTTTTCTCAAATTTATTCAAATTTGAATTTTATTTTTCATGAGCATGGGTAATCATGTATTCCTAATATGACATAAATTTGGGGGGTAAATTGATAAAATCAAGAACTTCATCCATTTGAAATTATCTGCGAAACATTAAATGCTTTTCTGCAAAAGGACATCATTACATGCATTATGTGACATCCTTTTCATGGTGAATAACTATTTCACCAATACCACCCATTTAATTTTGATTCACTCAGAATTTGATAGTATGAGTGAAAAAAGGGAGATAAAAGATTACCCAGATGGCAAAGGGCTTTTGATATTTTCCATCAAACATCGTCTCCCTTAACCCATTCCCGTTTTTGGAAATCTTAGACTGGTCCAATTTCGAGAAGTTGCAGATGGCAATAAAAATTGGATACAATTTGAAATTAAGCCATCACATGTGGTAGAAAACATTGTGGGAAAAGAAGAAATTGCTTGTTACAAGCAATTTCTTCTTTTCCCACAATGTTTTCTCAAGTATACAACTACAGCGACGTAAAATCCCGGGTTTGTACAGGAAAGGGTTAAACAGTGTTTCCTTAAATGATAACTTTAGATACAGCAGTTTGTGTAAAATATTTCTCTTGTATTGCTCAATAGTATGTGCTGGAGCATGTTTGTGTGATATGATACTGTCGCACCAATTGATGGATTGCTGGCCACGCCCACTTACCTCCGATACGGCAGGTCGACTGTGTTAACCTTTCCTGTTTTTGGAAATTTTAGACTAATCCAAATTGAAAGAGGTTGCAGACGACAATGAAAACTGGATACTATATGAAATGAAACCATCCCATGTGGTAGAAAATATTGTGGAAAAAGGAGAAATTGCTTGTTACAAGCAATTTCTTCTTTTTCCACAATATATTCTGGAGTATAAGATCACAGGAAGGTAAAATCCCGTATTTGAACGGGAAAGGGTTATTGAACAACAGTAGTTTGCAAATATTTTGATCAGAGACATAAAATACAATGCAGATTGTTGGATGGTGACTGAAACTTTGTAATTACAGTTTGAATAAACTATAGATATGGTAATAAACCCATTACCAGTCTCCAAATTAAGGACTGGTCCAAAATCAAAAGAGTTGCAGACGACAGTTTAAAGTCGGTAAGATTTTAGATTTTTTCAACATTCTTGGTAGAAAACATTGAGGAAAATGAAGAAATTGCTTGTTATAAGCAATTTCTTCATTTTCTACAAGGTTTTTCCCAATTGTTTTTCTTGAGGGGCATTAAAGAGCGTTATAGTGTAGAAAAAGGTTAAGTAGCCAAACCAACAAAAGTGGACGACATTAATGTCGGAGGTCAATATTCTCATTTAGTCTGAATAATTTGATTGGTTGATCAGTTTTATTTGAATGACAAAGAGGATGTGTAAAATGTGCTTTGATTTTCTTGGATGTGGAGTTGTATATAATCAGATGAGCTTGTAAATGACAAATACTTTAAACGTACAAAATAGTTTGTTTCGTACTGCATAGAATCATAGCTAAAAAGGAGGACTCTTATTGATTCAAAATATTCATGAAATTATGACTGGTTCGATCCCCGACGGCGGCACTCATCCTTTCCGACTATTTGTCTCTCACCAATGGGTCGATAATCGTAGACCTATGTGGGATAGCAGCTGGAGGCTAGGAAAGGATGTAATGGAAGTACTGGTGTGAGAAATACCAGGATTCCATTGTTAGGTGCTCCAGCTGCCGCGATATAACTGAAAGATTGTTGAAAGTGGGGTAAAACATCATTCAAACAAACAAAATGAAATTATGGATTTAAGCCATTTCCAGATGACAGTATTCCGTTTACAGTAAACATGAATTAATCCAAAATCAGTTACTGATTATGTCTTTGCAAATATTAATCTACTTGTTAGTATTTGATGTAAATATATTATCTAAAGTATGGGTGAAAGAAATGAGAGATAAACAAATAAATAAAGAAATAACAATAGACTTTTTTCAAGAGTTTTGCATTGACTTGTACTCTCTAAATTTATATGTTTTGGTTTGTCTTAACCCATTCCCACACAACAAAATTTTAGACTGGTATAATTGGAAAGAATCTGCAGAGTATTATTTCACGCTGATGGTTTTTTTTGTCTCTTTGGGTAGAAAACATTGTCGATAATAAAGAAGTTGCTTGATACCAGCAATTTCTTCATTTTCCACAATATTTTCCAAAAAATCTTTCTTGAGGCCTGTAAAAGGAGATTTGTGTGGGAATGAGTAAATATTGTAATCAAGTCAGTGAATTGTAAATAAAGAAGACTATAATTAAAATATCTCTTCTCTGATACTTTTTGCTCCATAAAGAGAAAATTGTCGATTTAATAGTCTAGCCCTATGTGAGACGATAAAATATTGGACCGGTCCTAACTAAAATTTGTTGCAGACAACAATTTTTAGATGGTGGAATATAAAACAAGGAGCCCATGAGGGCCTGAGATACTCTTACTTGTTCAAGATTGATCCACTCCAATTCCAAAAGGAAATTTCCTTATGACCCTAAAATCATCCTGAGAAATTTTGAACAGAATCCACTGATAAATGTTGACTTTATCAGATAAACAGTGAAAATCCATGTGGCTCCTTTTCCCATGTTTCTTGACAGATCAGACCCATTTTTGAAAGGAACAATCCTTATGATTGTACAAATAATCTGTGAAAGTTTGAAGTGAATCTGATGAAAACTGAGGACTGTTGTGTTTCAACAAGGATTTTTAATACATTTTGAGCTCAACTGAGCATAAAGTGCTCATGTGAGCTATTGTGATCACCCCTCTGCCAGTGTCCATCCAACATCCGTCAACAATTTCTTTAAACAACATCTCCTTCCAAACCACTGGGCTAATTATAACCAAATTTTGCAGAAATGTTCCTTAGGTGGTCCCCGTCAAAATTGCTAAGAGAAATGAAATATGTTGAAAAGTCTGGTTGCCATAGCAACAAAAGTGAAATTTCTAAAAAAATACTTCTTCTCGTGACCCAGAAGGCCTAGGGACTTATTATTTTGCATAAAACATCAGTATACTGACCTCTTTCAAAATAACTTAAATTAACATCCTCAGGTATCAAAGGCGGATCCTGGGGGGATCTAAATAGAAACAAAGAAGGATTTATTAAATGACATTTCCACCCCAACCACTAGGCCAGTTTCAACCAAATTAGGCAGGATGTTCCTTAGGTTGACCCCTTGAAAAACAGTTAAAAGAATTTAAATCTGTTAAAAACTCTGGTTGCCATGGCAACAAAACTGAAATTTCAAAATAATCTTAAAAAAAATTTTCTCCTCCTGACTCAGAAGGCGTAGAGCCTTGATTATTTGCATGAAACATCAGTGTATTGACCTTTTTCAAAATTACTTAAATCAATACCCTTGAGCCCCGGGGGCAGAGCCCCAGGGGGGGTTGGGTTCTATAAACAAAGAACGAGTTTTGAACGACATCTCCTGCCAAACCATGAGGCCAATTTGAACCAAATTTGAGAGAAATATACCGTAGAAATCCTCTCCTCCAGACCCAGATGGTGAAGAGCCTTGATATTTTGTATAATAAACAAAGAACGAGTTTTGAACGACATCTCCTGCCAAACCATGAGGCCAATTTGAACCAAATTTGAGAGAAATATACCGTAGAAATCCTCTCCTCCAGACCCAGATGGTGAAGAGCCTTGATATTTTGTATAAAACATCAATACCTCATCAAAATAGCTAAAATCATGTCCCCCGCTCCCCAGGGGCAGAGCCTTGGGGGGGGAATCTATATTGAAACAAAGAAGGATTTTTTAATTGACATCTCCCAAACCATTAGGCCAATTTGCAACAAATTCAGCAAAAATGTTCCAAAGGCGGTCCACTTTTAAAAAAAAGCTAGAAGAATTAAGATCTGTTGAAGACTCTGATTGCCATGGCAACAAAAGTAAAATTTTGAAATAATCTTAAACAAAATGCGTTTGAGAAACACAATACCCCTGTACAAGAGGTTTTTTTTCGCATTTGACCTTGGTATGTGACCTTAACCTTATCACTTGACCTTGACATAAGGAGATGCGTAGTATGGAGATGCATCACCATGCCAAATATGACCATAATATCTTGAATAGGCTAGTAGTAATTGGCAAGCTTAACATTTGCAGACCGGCAGGCTCAATGACAGACAGCAGTAAAACAATATGCCCCGATCTTTCGATGCAGGGGCATAAAAATCTTTTCCTCCTGACCCAGAAGGCATAGAGCCTTGATATTTTGCATGAAGCCTCAGTTCATTGACTTCTTTCTTATTTCTAAAATAAGACTTTTGGATCCCTAGGTACAGAGCCTATATATATATAAAGTATGGCTAACTTTTATCATAATCCTAACCTTAACATAAAATTAGACTGTTTAAAGAAAAGGGGATCTTTATCTCAGGTGAGCACCCAAGGGCCAACAGCCCTCTTGTTTAGTTAAATTTTCATAAGGCCCCTTTTCCTGTGTTTCTTGGTGGATCTAATTTAATGTCAAACGGAACGGTCCCTATGATGGTACAGTCATTCTGAAAAAATTTGAAGAGGATCTGATGAAAACTGTGGACTCTTGAGCATTAACAAGGAAAAGTTGATAGACAGACAACGGATGGGAAAACGCCTTTGACCAATAGAGCTAACTAGATGGTTGTCCCAGGACAACTGCTGTCGAGCCTGCAAAGTTTGGTAGGTATCATGCTCCAGATAAGCACAATTTTAGTGTTTGACCTTGAGCTTTGACCTTGAACTTGAAGCTATCCAAAAATTTCTTTCAAATGGCACATCTACTCATGATGGAGAACAATTGTGCCATTTCAATTTGAAATCAATCAGTAACTGTAGGAGAAATGCTCTTAACAAGCACGATTTTAGTGTTTGACCTTGAGCTGTGACCTTGAAGCTATCCAAAAAAATCTTTCAAATGGCACATCTACTCATGATGAAAAATAATTGTGCCAAGTTATTTTGAAATCCATCCATAATTGTAGGAGAAATGCTCTGGACAAGCACAATTTTAGTGTTTGACCTTGAGCTGTGACCTTGAACTTGAAGCTATCCAAAAAGTTCTTTCAATTGGCACATCTACTCATGATGGAGAATAATTGTGCCAAGTTATTTTGAAATCCATCCCTAAATGTAGGAGTAATTGTCCGGACAAATTTGGACATACAGACTAACTAACACACTATCGCACTTGTCATAGTGACAACTATGTCTCGCTCATCTCAAGCGGGCTCGAAAAAAAGGACACATAGTTTGACAAGACACAAGACAACACACCATTGTAATGGTCCAGCTAGTCCAAGTCGCAGAAATGCCAAAATTCTGCTTTCAAAGATTGTAAAGATGTTTCTTCTTAGTAATATCTATAGAAACTAAATATAAAGCAAGAAGTAGGGGAGTTACGGATTAGAAAAGTTAAGAATCTACATTCTATAGCAATTTATTAATTAATATAACAAGTCCATGTATAGAAACCCACAGTGTAAATAGTTCAAGTCTAGTTGACATGTACATGTAAAAAGAAATAAACTCTGCTTATACAATAATCAAGAAAATATATGTAAATATGCCCTCAGTTAACAGTACATGTTATTACAATTTCACCATTCATATTAAGTAATAACCAGACAAAAATCTTTAGACTAGTCAAAATTGAAAGAAGTTGCCAATGAAAATTTTTAGTTGATGGAATTTAAGAAATCTTTTTGGGAAGAAAACAATGTGGATAATGAAGAAATTGCTTGTGACAAGCAATTTCTTCATTTTCTACAATGTTTTCCCCAAACCATTTTCTTGAGGGGCAAAAAAAGGCATCATTTTCTTTGGGAATGGATTAAAAAGTACAAGATCACCATATGTACTTGCCTAAAGAGATTCATAAGAGATTAAAATAATTGTGTTTCTGTATAGCGACACTTCTTACAATCTTGATTAAAGGTGTTTCTAATATTCATGACCTCACATGCTGTGCCTATGAAATTTGATATTTTGTGTGTGATTTTAATGAAATATGGTATATATTTGTTGTAAAAAAGTAACTTTTCTATGACATGATTTTTTTTTTGTTGTTATTGGAGAACTGTGACAGACAATATTTCAAGAGAGTGCCTTCAGTAATTGATAGATCACAGATGTCAAAGAATCAATGGACCAATCTAATCATTCATATTGACTATAATTGAGCTTTGAACTCAAACATTAGCTAAAATTTATGTAAACCAATTTTTGGGTTTGACAACTACATCTTTTACAAGCTACAGCTAATTCAAGCTGTAGGTTGATGTTTATGTCATCAAACATCATATTTTGGTTACATGTTCACTGGCCATAAATTTGTAAAATGATGCTGTTTAATATTGAAGTGGAACTTCCTGTCGGAGCATTTACCATGATAGGGTTTTATTAAATAAACCCTTTCCTGTACAAACACGGGATTTTACGTTGCTGTTATTTTATACTTGAGAAAACATTGTGGTAAAAGAAGAAATTGCTTGTAACAAGCAATTTCTTCATTTTCCACAATGTTTTCTACCCTATTGAATGGTTATTATGCAAATTAAATCCACTTTTAAACATAGTCTGCAAAACCTTTGAATTTGGACAGGTCAAAAATTTCCTAAAAACGGGAAAGGGTTAAACAGCTGAGTTGAAAAATGAAAACCATGTCCTTGTGAAACACGAACAGTCGAAAAGAGCAAACATTTTGAATTTTTACACAATGTGTATAATCATCTACACATAAGAACAAAAAGTATGTGTCTAATATAAAATGTTGTTGAGCCATATTTAAACAAGAGGACCGTGATGGTCCAAAATTGCTAACCAGAATCATCTGCTGTTAACCCTTTCCTGGATAACTCCGGGATATTACGTCACTGTGATTTTATACTTGAGAAAACATTGTGGAAAAAGGAGAAATTGCTTGTAACAAGCAATTTCTCCTTTTCCCACAATATTTTCTACCACATAGGATTGTCAGATTTCAAATTGCATGCATTTTTCATTGTCATCTGCAAGCACTTTCAAATTGGACTAGTCTAAAATTTCATAAAACAGGAAAGGGTTAAAACAAGAGCACCGCCTACAGTTGTCTACGCTCGGCTATTGGGTGCCGGATAGTGGATAAAATGCATCTAGAGTTATCCCCCTTGATAGTATAGGGCGCTCTTTTGATAGTGAACAAGTATGCCAAGTTTCAAGTGAGAACGCCTTTAGTAGAACCAGAGATATCACAAAATGTCAAAATTTTCGCACAACACTGAAGACACTGAGGCCATGCAATACCTCGGGTTTTCTCCGAAAAGCCAAGCTCAAAATGCAACTGGATGATTATTATAAAGACTTTCATGAAGATAGTGGATAAAATGCATCTAGAGTTATCCCCCTTGATAGTATAGGTTGCTCTTTTAATAGTGAACATGTGTGCCAAGTTTCAAGTGAATGCCTTTAGTAGAACCAGAGATATCACAAAATCTAAAAATTTTCGCACAACAACACAGATGACACCAAGGCCATGCAAAACCTCGGGTTTTCTACGAAAAGCCAAGCTAAAAATGCAACTTGATAATAATTATAAAGAGTTTCATGAGGATTAATTCCAAAATTGTGGCCCTATAGTGTACACGAAGAAATTGTCATTAAGGCCACTTTTCCCATGGTTTCCTATAGAACCTTCATATAACTAAAAGGGTTCATCCTTATGACCTAACAGTTATTCTGGCCAAGTTTCATGAAGAGTTAGCCAAAATTGTGACCTCTAGAGTGTAAACAAAGTAATTGTCATTAAGGCCCCTTTTTCAATAGGGTTCATCCTTATGACCCGACAATTATTCTGGCCAAGTTTCATGAAGATTGAGCCAAAATTGTGGCCTCTAGAGTGTAAGCAAAGTAATTGACATTAAGACCCCTTTTCCTGTGTTTTCCAATAGAATCCTCCCATAATCAATAGGGTTCACCATTATGACCTTAAAATTACTCTGGCCAAGTTTCATGAAGATTGGGTAAAAACTGTGGCCACTAGATTGTAAATACTTCAATTGTTGACGCCGCACAACAGACAAAGGACGACAGACATTCAACAATCACATAAGCTCACCATCAGCACTTTCTGCTCAGGTTAGTTAAAAAAGAAAAATACTTCAGGAATAAATTGTGAGAAAAGAAATACATTGTAAGAAAAAGAGAATTTTTTTCAAGCAATTTTCAATTTCTCAAAACCATTTACTCTTTTAACATATTCTGAATTTTGGAAGGCATTCTCTTTCAAAATGAAACAATCTAAAATTTTGTCTTCCTCTGATGGGCTAATGCCCTCCTCCCCCTTCCCAAAAATGTTTGAGAAAACAATGTTACTTCTTACAAGCAAATTTCTTCATTTTCCACATTGCTTTCTGCTATGCAATTCAGAAACTTTTAAAATTCTATCAATTTGACATTATAGCCTAAAACTTCTTTCAATTTGGACCAGTATAAAAGTTTGTCATAGGGTAATGGTTTAAACCAAAGCAATGTTCCAATATCAGCATGTGTAAGAACTAGTATATGGCTTTAGGTCCTAAACCCTTTTCAATCCCTGGTTTTTACGTCCCTGTGATTTTATAACAGAAAACATTGTAGAAAAGAAGAAATTGCTTGTAACAAGCAATTTCATCCTTTTCTTCTATATTTTCTACCCTACTGAATGGTTATTTTTGTAATTAAATCCATATTGAATATTCATCTGCAAAACCTCTGATTTTGGACTGTTCTAAAATTTTGCAATTCAGGAAAGGGTTAACTCATTATCATACGGCCATTTTTTGACTTGTCCAAATTGAAAGAAGTTGCAGATAACATCTTAAAGTTTACAAAATTTTAGATTTTTTCAACTTTCTGGATAGAAAACATTTGGGTAAAAGAAAAAATATCTTGTCACAATCAATTTATTCATTTTACACAATGTTTTTCCAATTGTTTCTCTGGAGGTGCATCATTTTGGAAAGGGTAAAATAAGAATCAAACAAAACTTTCTAATTGAAAGAAGTTGCAGACAGTTTTTCTAAATGAATTAAAGTGATAAGAGGCATTCAGGATTGAAAACATGATGAGAATATGTCAAATAGCTTGTCACATGCAATATCCCATTCTCTCACTATGTGTTCTTCAGTATTTATCATGTCAAAATATGAGAACATTTATTGCCCAAATATTTTATTTTCTATTGTCCTTATAGTTTTTCTATTACAATTTGTTAGAACTATGACCAACAACAATATTCTGAGAAAATTCTAGACTGGTTCCTGGTTCAATATTGACTGGTTTATCTACAGCACCTGCCTCGACACAGACCATAGTTTGATATTCATCATCTCCGAAGTCGGACATTCCCTTGGCTTTCTCTAACCATGGATTCCATACAACTGAAATAAAGTGAGTTGAAATAAAAAAAAAATTCTTGTAACAAGCATTAACCCATTCCCACAAAATCCCGTTTTTCTACATCCCTCAAGAAAGAAGCTCTAGAAAACAAGAGCTTTGTCCACAGGACACAGATGCCCCCACCGGTAGCTTTGATAATAACAAAGGGCAATAACTCAAAAATTAAGCAAGCAAGAGTTTGCACTGCACTTCTCCTCAATGAGGTCTATCCATCTGTGAAGTTTCAAGTTGATAGCTATTTTACTCAGAGATGTGCTCCGGACAAAATGCAAGTCTTTAAAATAACAAAGGGCAATAACTCCAAAATTATGCAAGCAAGATTTGTGGTTCTTGTGCACTGCACTTCTCCTCAATGAGGTCTATCTACCTGTGAAGTCTCAAGTTGATAGCTATTATACTTTCAGAGATATGCTCCGGACAAAATGTTAGTCTTTAAAATAACAAAGGGCAATAACTCCAAAATTATGCAAGCAAGATTTGTGGTCTTTGTGCACTGCACTTCTCCTCAATAAGGTCTATCCACCTTTGAAGTTTTAAGTTAATAGCTATTATACTTTCAGAGATATTCCCCGGACAATTTAGGGATGGACAGAAGGAAGAATGGAATTACGGATGGATGGACAAAGGCAAATCTATACGCCCCCCCCCCCCATTAAGTGGAGATATGCCCCAGACAAAATATAAGTCTTTAAAATAACAAAGGGCAATAACTCAAAAATTAAGCAAGCAAGAGTTTGTACTGCACTTCTCCTCAATGAGGTCTATCCATCTGTGAAGTTTCAAGTTGATAGCTATTTTACTCAGAGATATGCCCTGGACAAAATGTAAGTCTTTAAAATAACAAAGAGCAATAACTCAAAAGTTATGCAAGCAAGAGTTGTGGTTCTTGTGCACTGCACTTCTCCTCAATGAGGTCTACCCATCTATGAAGTTTCAAGTTGATAGCTATTATACTTTCTGAGAAAAGCTCTGGACAAAATAACAAAGGGCAATAACTCCAAAATTATGCAAGCAAGATTTTTGGTCTTTGTGCACTGCACTTCTCCTCAATGAGGTCTAACCACCTGTGAAGTTTTAAGTTAATAGCTATTATACTTTTAGAGATATGCCCCGGACAAAATATAAGTCTTTAAAATAACAAAGGGCAATTACTCAAAAATTAAGCAAGCAAGAGTTTGTACTGCACTTCTCCTCAATGAGGTCTATCCATCTGTGAAGTTTCAAGTTGATAGCTATTTTACTTTCAGAGATATGCTCTGGACAAAATGTAAGTCTTTAAAATAACAAAGGGCAATAACTCCAAAATTATGCAAGCAAGATTTGTGGTTCTTGTGCACTGCACTTCTCAATGAGGTCTATCCATCTATGAAGTTTCAGGTTGATAGCTTTTAAACTTAGAGATATGCCCCGGACAATTTAGGGACGGACAGAAGGAAGAACAGATTTACGGATGGATGGACAAAGGCAAATCTATATGCCCCCCCCCCATTAAGTGGGGTTGGGGGGGCATATAAATGTTGATAATGAAGAAATTGATTGTGACAAGTAATTTCTTCATTTTCCACAATGTTTTCTTCCATCAAAGCCTAAAATTTAAAACAACTTCTAATTGTCCTCTACAGCTTCTTTCAGTTTCCATTAGTCTAAAATTTTGTGTTGTAATATGTTAAACAGTTTAATTGAACCCATCCCATCATATACATTTGGCCTCAATGCATGACCTTGGCCTTAGTCAATGCCTCAGAGGGAACTACTGCTCAAGATGTCGGACAATAAATGCAAATCTATATTGAAGTATATCCGTAGATAATTTAATATTTAGTTTAGTCTATCAAAAACAAGCGTTCTGATTGGTCCAAAAATTTAATTCATACCTCCATGAACAAAATTTTGAGCACGCAGCCATTTTATATGCTTCCGCACAAAATAGTTCCATACAAAAAGGTATCAAAATTTGTAAAGTTGTTGCATTTTTCGCTCGATGCTATTAAATTATAAGAAATGAAGAGGATATTTTTTGTTTTCATGGAGGTATGAACCGAAAAACCTAATCACACCCATGTATGAATCCGCTTCGCGTATTCATACAGTGTGATCAGTTTTTTCGGTTCATACTCCATGAAAACAAAAAATATTCTCTTCATCTCTTAAATATAGGAGTTGTGATGGATCCTTTGACTTGGATCTATCTGGATAAATATTTTAAATGGCAAATCTTTGTGTAATGGAGGTCTGTTATAAATGTTTATTTGAAAGTCATCCCTATATAGAACCTATGGCTTTAAAATATAACATAACCATAAACATTTGTTCCTCCAGACAAACAATTAATCCAAACCTAGTATTAATTATATAAGGGTGACATCACTTCCTCTATTTTTTATCAAATAGCCAATTCAAGAATGGTCATTGTAATGGCATTTAAATTTTGCAAAGACAACATTTATAAAGTCTTTTTAGAAGAAGTAAAGCTATCTCCCTGATAAAACTCATCAGGTTTTCATTTAACCTTGTGACCTTTGATCTAATTACCTACTTTTTAAAAGTGACCTATGATCTATTTAACTAACTTATGACTTTTACCTGTCATCTGCTTACCTACCTTATGACCTTTACCTTTGATCTACTTACCTATCTTATAACCTTGACCTTGATCTACTTACCTATATCAGGTAAGTTGTTATGATTGACCGTGACACACTTTGTAGACCCTTCACCCTCAGGGAACAGCTGGACAGGTACTTGACAATTTTTGTAGATTCTGAACAGAGAAACCATTAACGCATCACCCACACAAGAAATTTTATACTGGCCCAAATTGAAAGAAGTTGCAGAAAACAATTAGTAGTTGACAAAATTTAAAAAAATTCTTTGTCTTTTGGGGTAGACAATATAGTGGATATTGAAGAAATTGCTTGTCACATTGAAACAGACAAAATAATTCTAGACTGGTCAAAATTGAAAGAAGTTGCAAACACTATGGATAATGAAGAATTTGAAGAATTTTTTTCAAAGCGTTTTTTTTGGGGGGTGTATAAAACAAGATTGTGTGGGAATGGGTTAAAATGTCAAAAATTGTGCAAACAATTTCAAAATCCATCATTGATGAAGTAATGCCTCTAGCAAGTTCAATTCATACTGATTTTAACATTTCACCTTGAAAGTATCCAAAAATTTATTCCACTTGGCAAATTGACTCATGATGGAAAACAAATGCGCCAAATTATTTCAAAATCCATCTGTAACTAGAGTAATCACTTAGGATGAATATACCACCACAGCACCTTGTCACAAAAACAGTCTTAATCACTGAATGTAGCATAGAGAGAGTTTGTATAAGGTACTTTAGGAACCATTTTGGCATTTGGGAAACACTTAAGTAATTAGAATATCTTCTTTGAATAGCTATTGAGCAACCAAGGGACATCTATAAACATCTATGTGGAATTTGGTTGACACAGCCCATAGAGAGTTCATTTTTTTTTTTGGAAATCCTCCTCAAAGCTGTGTTTTTCATCAAAGCAAAGTATTTTTTTCAAAGAATCTGATAAAAGGTTCAACCAATGATTATTCCTGTACTTTCTGATGAGGAGGCTTTCAAAGTTTTCACTATATATAGCATTTAAGTAAATTGACCCTATCCCACCCACCCCCAAAAAAGCTCCATTTTCCCATCAAATCAAAGTTTCTCGAAATAATCTCTTAGAGGGTCACCTAAGGATAAGTAATTTACATTTCTTACTATTATATTTTTTTCACGGTAACCATTACTACAGTCTAAATAGTGTATGGCTGAAAGTCACCAAGCTGTAATTGTGACACTTGTCATGATCCAGAAAATATGAAAAGTTTTCACTGTACATGAAAATTAGCATTTCCCTTAAAAGCCATACTTTCTTCATTGAATCTAATAGAGGGTTACTCAAAGACCATTCCCATCAAATTTGGTTCAAATCCATGCAGTAGCTTCTTCCGAATAGAATTTTAAAGAAAAGTTTTGGCAGGATAGACCATGATGGACACAATGCCTCTGCTAAAATGGTTCTGATCATGATTCAACAATTAATCTTGATGTTCACCATTTACATTATTATAATATCCTCTTTGAATTCACAAGGACTGTAATAATGAGAGAACAAAATCTGTTAATACCTGTCGTAGTTTTCATCAATGAACACTTTGTCTCTCCCTTCTTTATGATCTCCTCCATGTACCTACAAGTAGACATGGCATTGCACTTTTTTATGTTATATTAAACCTTTACTAGACGGCAAAGTTTTAGACTGGTCCAAATTGAACGGAGTTGCACAAGACAATTCAAAGATTATGAAATTCTAGATTTTTTTCAACTCTCTCCATTGAAAACACTATTGAAAATGAAGAAATTGCATTTAACCAAGCATTTTTTCACAATGTTTTCCCGATTGCATCACATTGAGGGCGTCAAAAAGGGTCACTATGGGGGAATGGGTTAACCCTTGTCCTGCTAATTTAAATCCTTTACAAAACTGCATTGAAATGAAAGGGCTGAAAGCACTGGAAGCACTTATTGTTGATTAAAATTCAGCTTAAGATTTTATCTAAAAAATAACTTTTGCTTAAAAGGGACAAGCAGGTGGTGTAGACAAAGATCAGACTGCACATATGTGCAGGCTGATCTTTTTTTAAACCTCCTGATGAAATATGAATATTCCGGGTTCATTATACCATTAAGCACACTTTCTCTAATACATATTGATGACACATTTTATTTGGCTGTCAGGATTTTCTCAAATTAGGTTCAATCCCCAGCAACGGCATATATAATTTCTGACATTAGTCTCTCACCAAAGTGTGGATAATCGTAAACCTAAGTGGGATAGCAGCTAAAGGATAGGAAAGGATGTACTAGTAGTAGCAGTGGTATGAGAAATACCAGGAATCCCTTGTCAGGTGCTTCAGCTTCCGCAATATGACTAAAATACTGTAAAAAAGCGGCGTTGAACCCATTCAATAAATCAGTTGTCTCGAATTACCAAACTATTTTTCCTTAAACCTTTCCGGTAGATTATCTAGATTTTGTATAATGAAGAAATTACTTCAACACTGTTTTCCAAAGCTATTTCTCATGGGCGCATGAAAAGGCGTCATTGTTTGGAATTGGGTTAACCCATTCCAATGTTCTGCCAAGGATTTTCAGAAAAGGCGACAATTGTTCCCTTAGCCTTACATTTTAGGAGACATTTTCAAAATGAAAAGACAATTCCATTTCACTGTAATATATAACACCATAGCATAGATTCATAATTTTCCTCCCTATTGTACTGACACCAGGCATTATCTCTGACCCAACTACACTGAAACTTTTTGACAGAAATAGCTGTATTTGTTTTTTTTTTACCAAATAACAAGTTGCAGAACTTAAGACTGGTCTAATCTGAAACAGGACCAGAAAATGTTGCAAGTATGAAGTATTGGATAAACCAAGGTGCATCGGATGTTTAAAAGTATCAGGAAAAGGTCTGAGAGATCTTTGTAATATGGAAATGGAGCTTTAAATTATTCCAGGACAGGCAAAAGCCAGTGCAAAAAAGAACCAAACTATAATTGATTTAGATATTTATAAATCATTTTAATTATTATAAACACAGTTTTTGTAATCCTGTAATATTTTTGTAAAAGCTTGTCACTATATTAACCATTGACAACAAATAGTTTTGACAAAATCGGTCGCAATGTCATGTCCGGATATAGGTACACTTACAACAGCAAACTTCTTTTAACAACAAAATATAAACTTTAATACCTTATATAAGTACAGAAAAATTAGATATCAATTATTCCTCACTGTGAATATATATTATCACTTGTTTTGTTTGCTTTTTGAATCCAACAAAGTGTCACTTGATAATTTTCAAGGGCACTTTACGCAATATTTTGACAAATGAATATTGTGGAAAAAGTAGGTCTGATTGACAGATTTATTCTTAGAATCGGCACTCCTTTCGAGTAGACCGGTACCACCGTCCACTTTAACAAAGCTTTGTTGAAGTCCAAAGAGGTACCAGTCTATCCTTTTGAATTAATCTAAAACAAATTGACTGGATTCCGGTTATGGCACAATGTAGGATCATTAACACGGTGCCATATGACTGAAATAAAATAATCTTTGGGAATTCCTAATTTTGACAAATGACATCTTGGATATTTATAGCTAGAAATATTATTCCTTCAATGTAAGGAAATAATATCAAAATGAAGGAACACAGGTATGTTTGATCTTGAGCTGTGACATTGAGGTTATCTGAAAATTTCTTTCAAATGGCACATCTACTCACCATTGAGATTAATTGTGACATATAATTTTAGCAACCATAAAATGGCCCTTACAAATATGGACTAAGGCACATACATCAACTTGTCATAGAGACAACTTTGTCATGCTCACTACAAGTAGACTTGTCAAAAAGAAAGTAATTAAAATCTTAAAATTAAACACTGGAGATCAGTTGTTGTTTCTCACTAGTTGCCCATCTCACTTAAGCATACCACTTGTATTTTGTCCATTGATGGCAGACATAAGGTACTTGTCACAACGATTGTGCCAAATGACCGATGAAAGTTGACCCAAGTCGTTTATAATTTTTTTTTTTTCAATTGGAGGCCATTTATTACTTTTTAACCAAATTCTATTCATGTCCGGGTACTGGTACACTTAAGATGTTGCTTTGGATTTTTTCCTAAATAATTGTTTTATGTACCCCAATCATATATTTGTAAAATGGACAACTACTTCCCATCCAAACAGAAAATGAAGTACCATGGTGAAACAAATACCAATTCCTCTTTCTCGGCAGACATTGTGACATAATAAAGCATCGCCATGTAATTAACACTGTGTTATAAAACCTCACTGGTGGGGGGATACATGTCACCTGTTTGGAACACATACTTTAATTGGGTCCTGCCTCTTTCATCAAACTGATTTGTCTTTTTCCTAGTTTTTCCAGTTTTTTTAAAAAGATATCACAAAACCATGAATTTTTCCCACCACAAAAATCCTGACTATTTGCCGTTTTCCCGGTAGCATGTGAACCCTGTTCACCCAATGTATGAAGATTGGGTGTCTGACACATTCCTAACTTCGCTATGGTGGCAGCCCAGATGTACTAACAGACACACCAGCATAGTAATAGCCCCATTGGCCATTGTCAATATGATTCATATCATATCATATTCATATAGTTTGATTGAAATTGGCCCACTGGTTTGGGAGGAGAAGGTTTCAAAGTCAAAAACTGCCAAGCCAATATTTGGGTGTCAACAAAAAATTCAAAAACAACTTTTGGAAAGGGTCACCCAAGGAACATCCATGACAAGTTTGGTTGAAATTAGCCAAATGGTTACTGAGGAGAAGATGTTCAACGATTTCAAAGTCAAAAACTGCCCCATCCATATTTGGGTGTCATCCAAAAATTTGTGAGCAACTTTTGAAATTTGCCCAATGGTTACTGAGGAGAAGATGTTCAAAGATTTCAAAGTCAAAAACTACCCCACCCTGCCCTGCCCATATTTGGGCATCAATCAAAATCTTGCGAAACAAATTTAGAAAAGGGTCACCCAAGGAAATTCATGTCTATTTTGAAATTGGCCCAATTGTTTCTGAGGAGAAGATGTTTAAAGATTTCAAAGTCAAAAACTGCCTGTCTTGCCACGCCCATATTTGGGGGTCAATCAAATTTCAGGGAACAACATTTGAGGAGGGTCAACCAAGGAACATTCCAGCCAAGTTTGTTTAAAATCTTCCCAGTGGTTACAGAGGAGAAGATGTTTAAAGAATTGTTGATACCCTCCGACGCACAACAGACAAAATGTGATCCGATGAGCTAAAAAAACACACACAAAAACTGGATATCCGCTGCAACAATTTTCGCACCTACACTAGTTTTTATGGGACATTTATGAGAAGATATCACGAAATCGAGGCCTTGGCAGAAGACTGCCTTTCTCAAAAAGTGATGCTTTTTGACGCCCCTCAAGAAAAACAATAAGGAAAACATTGTGTAAAATGAAGAAATTGCTTGTTACAAGCAATTTCTTCATTTTACATAATATTTCAATCCAAAAAGTTGAAAAAATCTAAAATTTTATCAACTTTTAACTAATTTCAACTAATCAAAAAATTTGCCATCCGGTAATTGGTTGACAAAAGCTATCTTACCTTATCGGTATATTCTAATCCTTGAAGACCAACAATCCTCGCCTTGTTGATATCAGGCACAGAGAAATAGGTGTGCATCAATGTTGTGAAGTAAAAACTGGAAGACCCTAGAAATATAAACACAGTGTATGTTCATAATTTATAAACATAATGCAGATCCTAAATATATGAAGATAATTTAGATCCTTAATATATAAACATAATACAGTGTAACATAATCCATGATTCGAGCCTTTTGTGGAAGCTCATATATTTCTTTTATGAAGGAATAAGCAGAGTAGCCATGGTTCAAATCCATGAAATCAATACTAAATATTAGGTCAAAGATAACACTTCCATCTGCTACCAATACTTTCTTGAATGAACGTTTGGTAAAGGAAGATGCAAAACAAGACATTTGATTTGTTAAAATAGTATTTTGGTCCCGTATAAATAGGGTAGCAAATGCGCAGGACGGGGGGAGAGTCGAGAGTTTGAAATCGGATAGATCATGTTTATGACTTTATTGGGCTTATGCTCCCAGCGTAGTTTAAAAATACTGTATGATTTAAAAGAAGTTTGGAGTTGTATTTAAATCATCCACTATACAATCACTGATAAGATACATTGTAAAAGCAGGAGAAGAGGCAGATCTTTAATCTATAAACATAATGTAGAAGCTTAATATATCAACATATGTATTTCCTTAATATATAAACATAATGTAGATCCTAAATCGATAAACATAATGTAGATGCTTGATATATTTATCAACATATGTAGATCCTTAATACATTAACATAATGTAGATCCTAAATCTATAAACATAATGTAGAAGCTTAATATATCAACATATGTAGATCCTTAATATATAAACATAATGTAGATCCTAAATCGATAAACATAATGTAGATGCTTGATATATTTATCAACATATGTAGATCCTTAATATATAAACATAATGAAGATCCTAAATCTATAAACATAATGTAGATGCTTGATATAATAAAAAATAAACATTCAGTAGGGTAGGAAATATTGTGGAAAAAGAAGAAATTGCTAGTTACAACCCTCTTTTTTCTTTTCCTACAGTGTTTTCTCAAGTATTAAATCACAAGGACGTAAAAAACAGTGATTGTACAGGAAAGGGTTAATATATAAACATAGTATAGATCCCTCTAGATTGACAGTCCATTGGTAGCGCGTCGGACTGTCAATCTAGAGGTCCCGGGTTCGATTCCCAACAGCGGCACTCATCCTTTCCGACTATTTGTCTCTCACTAATGGGTCGATAATCGTAGACCTATGTGGGATAGCAGCTGGAGGCTAGGAAAGGATGTAATGGTAGTACTGGTGTGAGAATTACCAGGATTCCATTGTTAGGTGCTCCAGCCGCCGTGATATAACTGAAAGATTGTTGAAAGCGGCGTAAAACCACATTCAAACAAATAAAAAAACAAATCTATAAAAATATTGTAGATGCTTGATATATCAACATATGTAGATCCTTAATATATAAACATATGTAGATCCTTAACCCTTTTGTGTTCAATCCCTTGTTTTTATGTCCCTGTGTTTTTCTACTTGAGAAAACATTTTTGAGAAGAAATCGCTTATAACCGGCAATTTCTTCTTTTTTTATGTTAACCAGATTTTACCTAAAGCACAGTGCCATACCTGTATTAGAAACACTAAGTTTTGTCTCTAAACTGTTGTTTCTCAAGGTCACAGAGTACAACAACTTGAATCTGAAATATGACATTAAATAACCTGCATCCTTTCTTCATAAAACTTGTTTTGTTGCAAAGAAAAATGTACATAAATGATTATACAATAATTCCTTAAGATACCCAATACTCTAATTAATACTTTACCATATATGATTGAACACACAATCAAAGAGTAAAATTTTACACTGGTCCAAATTCAAAGAAATTGCAGATGACAATTTAAGTAGAATTCAGTTCCCAATTTCTAGGCACTGAAGAAAAGTATGAGAAAAACACTGCTAAACGTCTCTGATTTTTCAACTGATTTACACTTTTCAACTTGAATCAGTCTTAATTTTTGTTGTCTAGTAATTGATTAATGGTAGTAACCAGTCTAGCTAACATAGTTGTACAACTAAGACTGATTCACTGTTATCAATTACAATATTGTATCTTCATCTAACCTAGCTTTCCTCATAGCTCAGTTATCAGAGCACGATGTAATCTTCCCCCCACAGCTCTGTTATCAGAGAACAATGTAACTCCATCTAACCTAGCTTCCCATCAGCTCTGTTACCAGAGTACAATGTACCTTCATCTTACCTAGCTTCCCTCACAGGTCTGTTATCAGAGCCCAATGAAAATCAATCTTACCTAGCTTCCCTCACAGCTCTGTTATCAATATGTCTCCATTTTACCTAGCTTTCAGGAAATCTCTGTTATCAGAGTACAATGTAAATCCATCTTATTTAGCTTCTCCCACAGCTCTGTTATCAGAGCACAATGTAAATCCATCTTACCTAGCTTCCCTCATAGCTCAGTTATCAGAGCACAACTTAACTTCATCTTACCTAGCTTTCCAAACAGGTCTGTTATCAGAGCACAATGTAACTTCATCTTACCTAGCTTCCCTCACAGCTATATTATTAGATGACAATGTACTTTACTTTACCTAGCTTTCCTTATAGCTTTGTTATCAGAGCACAAGGTGATTTTGTCTTACTTACCTTCTCCCACTGCTCTGTTATCAGAGCACAATGTAACTTCATCTTACCTAGCTTCACTCACAGTCGTGCTATCAGAGCTGAATTAAAATCAATCTTATCCAGCTTCCAACACAGCTCTGTTATCAGAACACAACTTAACTCTGTCTTAATAAGCTTCCCTAACAACTCTATTATCAGGGCACAATGTTAATCCATCTAACCTAGCTCCCCCTACAGCTCTGTTATCAGAGGACAATGAAGCCCTGTCAGCTTCCCCAATGATCTGTTATCAGAACACAATGTAACTTCACTTTACAAAGCTTCCCACACAGCTCTGTTGTCAGAATACAATGTTGTATCTCAATCTTACCTAGCTTCCCACACAGGTCTGTTATCAGATTACAATGTAACTTCATCTTCATACCTAGCTACCCTCTAAACAATGTCACAGAGCACAATTTAACTCACAGCTCTTACCTAGCTTCCAACACAGCTCTGTAATCAATGTTCAAAATAACTCCATCTTACCTACCTTCCCAAACAGCTCTGTTATCGGAGCAAATTGTAACTTCACCTTACCTAGCTTCCCACACAGCTCTGTTATCAGTGACAATGAAACTACATCTTACCTAGCTTCCCACACAGCTCTGTTATCAGAGTACAATGTAACTTCACCTTACCTAGCATCTCCCACAGCTCTGCTATCACGGCACTATTTAAATCCATCTTACCTAGCTTCCCTCACTGCTCTGTTATCAGAGCACAATGTAACTCCACCTTACCTAGCTTCCCACACAGGTCTGTTATCAGAGCAACTTGTTATCCACCTAACCTAGCCTCCCTCACAGTTCTGTTATCAAAGTACAATGTAACTTCACCTTACCTAGCTTCTCTAACAGTTCTGTTATCAAAGTACGATGTAATGCCATCTTACCTAGCTTCCAACACAGGTCTTTTATCAGAGCAAATTGTAATTCACCTTACCTAGCTTCCCTCACAGTTCTGTTATCAAAGTACAATGTAACTTCACCTTACCTAGCTTTCCTTATGACTTTCTTATCAGATGTTACTCTGTCTTACCTAGCTTTCCTCTCAGCTCTGTTATCAGAGCTTAATAAAAATCCATCTTACCTAGCTTCCCACACAGTTCTGCTATCACTGTTATCAGAGCTTAATAAAGGTCCATCTTACCTAGCTTCCAACACAGCTCTGTTATCAGAGCACAATTTAACTATCTTGATAAGCTTCCCATGCAGCTCTATTATCAGAGCACAACGAAATCCACTTACCTAGCTTCCCCCACAGCTCTGTTATCAGAGGACAATGAAACCACGTCTTACTAAGCTTCCACTACGATCTGTTATCAGAGAACAATGTAACTTCACTTTCCAATACTTACCACACAGCTCTGTTTTCAGAATACAATGTTGTATCTTCATCTTACCTAGCTTTCCATACAGCTCTGTTATAAGAGCACAATGTAACTCACAGCTCTTACCTAGCTTCCCTAGCAGCTCTGTTATCAGTGCTCAATGTAACTCCATCTTACCTAGCTTCCCACACAGGTCTGTTATCAGTGCTCAATGCAAATCTGTCTTACCTAGCTTCCAACACAGGTCTATTATCAGAATACAGTGTAACTCCATCTTACTTATCTTCCCTCACAGCTATGTTACTACAGGACAATGTAACTTCACCTTAACTAGCTTTCCTTATGGCTCTGTTATCAGAGCCCAATGTCACTCCATCTTACCTAGCTTCCCTTACAGCTCTGTTATCAGAGCCCAATGTAACTCTATCTTACTTCGCTTCCCTTACAGCTATGTTATCAGAGCACAATGTAAATTGGTCTTACCTAGCTTCCCACATGGCTCTTGTTTCTTCATCGTCTTGTAAAGAGAAACACGCTGTCATTTGTTCATCATCAGTCTGAAAATTAACAATGTTGGTTGTTGAACTGAGATTGTTATGTTATTGGCATTGTCAAGTAAGTATGCATATTAGTCTTTCAAAAAAAAATGATTAACAAATTATCAGATGACAAAATTTCTAAATGGTCCAAATTCAAAGATGTTTCAGACACCATTTTTTAGTTGATGAACATTCTTTAACCCTTACTAGATGACAAATTTTAGACTGGTCCAAATTGATAGAAGTTGCAGACGACAATTAACAAATAATGAAATTTTAGATTTTTTAACTTTCTCAGTAAAAAACATTGTGTAAAATGAAGAAATTGTTTGTTCATTTAACACAATGTTTTCCAAAGTGTTTTTCTTGAGGGGCATACAAAAGAGTCAATGTTAAAAAAAGGTCTTTTGAGGTAGAAAATATTTTTTAGATTATGAAGAAATTGCTAGTAACAAGCAATTTCTTCATTTTCCACACTGCTTTTTGAAACTATATTTGTGAGGGTTGTCACAAGCATTGTGTGGGAATAGGTTAAAAAGGCATATCTACTTAAGTTGTGGTATGCTCCTGACAAGGGTTAACAAGAGGGCCATTGGTCCAGGGGTGTTCACCTGAGATATAGGATCTATTCATTTCAACAGACTAGTTTAATTTAAGGTTAGGATTTTGAATCATGATCTATACATATACAGGCTCTGTACCTGGGGATCCCAAAATCTTAATGA
Organism: Fragum fragum; assembly: GCA_946902895.1. Classification (NCBI taxonomy): domain Eukaryota; kingdom Metazoa; phylum Mollusca; class Bivalvia; order Cardiida; family Cardiidae; genus Fragum; species Fragum fragum. Next base: position 67,266,698 of record OX336370.1, on the reverse strand, counting down.
CAAATTCCAAGGCTTTAGGACTAATATGAAAGGAGGAGAACACCTTTTCCTCCCTCTTGATCCATGTGTAATAATTTTAGAAATATGACAAAAGTCATTGAATTTATGATTCAAGGCTGAAGGCCAACTGGGTCAGGACTGGAGAAGATTTTTAAAGATTTAACTTTCATTGCCGTGGCAACCAGAACCTGGGGATCCCAAAATCTTAATGACAAATTCCAAGGCTTTAGGACTAATATGAAAGGAGGAGAACACCTTTTCCTCCCTCATGATCCATGTGTAATAATTTTAGAAATATAAAACAAAAGTCATTGAATTAAGATTCAAGGCTGAAGGCCAACTTGGTCAGGACTGGAGAGGATTTTTAAAGATTTAACTTTCATTACCATGGCAACCAGAGTTCTTTCATTAGATTTCTATAATTCTAGCTGTTGTGAAGGAGGACCACCTTAGGAACATTTCTGCCAATTTGGTTCAATTTGGCCCAATGGTTTGCTAAGAGGTGAGCTAAGAAGGCAGATCTACTTAAGATATGGAAAGTTCCTGACAACTTCAATTTATCCACATCTAATCAATATTGAGGAGAACTATGCCTTATTATTTTGAAATACTTTCATAAGGAGTTATGTTCCAGACATACTCAATTTAACATTTGACCTGACCCCTTGACTTTGAGATTGAAGCTTTCCAAAAGTTTGTTTCAAAATGAACATCTACTTATTAAGAACAAGAGGGCCTAAATCACTCACCTGATAATGATTTGAATCAAGCCCTATCTGCGACGCAGATGATTTTAAATGAATAATTTCATAATTTCTATAAGTCTGATAAGCCTGGCCCTGCAACGCCCATATCTTTAAGATAATCAAATTTCACAAAGGAATTTCAAAAGGGGTCTTCTAAGGAACATTCCTGCCAAATTTGGTAAAAATTGGCCAAAAGATTAAAGAGGATAGGATTCTAAATGATTATTCCATTATTTTTTCAAGTCTGATAAGCGTGGCCCTGCCACGCCCTCATTTTTTGGCAAATCAAAATTTCACAAATCAGTTTAAAAAAAGGTTCACCCAAAGAATATCCCTGCAAAATTAGGTCTAAATCAGCCAAATGGTTTTGGACGAGAAGATTTTTAAAGAATTATTCCATGATATCTCTAAGTCACATAAACCCTACCCTGCCAGGCTAACATTTTTTCAAAAATCAAGAATGAGTCTTGAAAATGGTCCAGCCTGCAAGATGTTTCAATTGATTAGAATCCATTCAATTCCATGCTTAATTGTGATGTGTAAGCTCTTTCAATCTTAACTAATAAATAATCTTACCAGCCAGTATTGGGTTTAATCCTTTACAAGATGACAAAATTCTAGACTGGTCTTAATTGAAACATGTTGCAGGCAACAATTAAAAATGTTTTCTGGATACAAAACATTTCTAACAAGGTAGCAAATTGTCACAAAATACGCCAGTAACACTCCTGGTTGTTGACTGGGGAAGGGGATTAAAATTCAAGTCTAATTTAAAGAAAGAGTAACAATTCACAATGATAACTTATGGTTCTGGTGAATTTTCTTGTTATCATGAGGTTTTGAAAACCATAGGCTGTCACACTATAAGAGATTTGAAACAAAATCAAATGTGAAAACAACAAAGGGGAATCATTAAAAAAATAAGCCAGGTAGAGTTATTGTTTTTCTGACCTGCACTTCCCCTTGGTGATATCTATCCACTCATGAAGTTTAATGATCATAGCTATTACACTTTCAGAGATATAATCCAGACAAAACCCAAGTATGAACAAAGTCTGAAAAAAAAACAAAGGGCAATAACTCTCAAAATATGCTAGAAAGAGTTATAGTTCTTCTACACTGCACTTCTCCTTTATGAGATCTATCGACCTATTAAGTTTCAAGATCATAGCTAATATACTTTCAGAGATATGCTCTGGAAAAAAAACCAAGAATGAAAAACAACAAAGGGAAATAACTCAAAAAATAAGCCAGGTAGAGTTATGGTTTAAATGCGCTGCACTTCCCCTTGATAAAATCTATCTACCCATGAAGTTTCATGATCGTAGCTTATATACTTTTAGAGATATGCTTTGGACATGATCTAAGTATGAAAAAACAACAAAGGGAATTAACTCAAAAGATAAGCCAGGTAGAGTTATGGTTCTTGAGTACTGCACTTCCCCTTGATGAGATCTATCTACCCATGAAGTGTCATGATCATAACTTATATACTTTTAGAGATATGCTCCGGTTAAGATCAAAGTAAGAAAATCAACAAAGGGCAATAACTCAAAAAGTAAGCCAGGTAGAGTAATGGTTCTTGTGCACTGCTCTTCCCCTTAATGAGATGTATCTACCCATGAAGTTTCATGACCATAGCTTTTATACTTTTAGATATATACTCCGGACAAAAGTGCACACCGCACGCCCGCCCGGACACCACGGTGATCCCATAATACGTCCCGTTTTTAAACAGGCGTATAAAAATGAATAAATTACCTGTTTCAATCATTTTTTTTCAATTTACAGAATGTTTTCCAAATTGTTTTTCTTGTGGGGTGTAAAAAGTTTCACTGTTTGGAAATAGGCTAATTCCCTTGAAATAAAAGTTGCCGAAGGACAACATGATGAGCCTCCTAAATATTTGACCTTAAGGTCAACCTTGGACCTATCACAAAACTTGCTTGAAATGACACAGCCACCATCATAGCGCAGTTGGTAGTGCGGCGGACTGTCAATCTAGAGGTCCCGGGTTTGATCTCCGACTGCGGCACTCATCCTTTCCGACTATTTGTCTCCCACCAATGGGTCGATAATCGAAGACCTATGTGGGATAGCAGCTGGAGGCTAGGAAAGGATATGATGGCGGTACTGGTGTGAGAAATACCAGGAATCCATTGTTTGGTGCTCCAGCCGCCGCGATATAACTGAAAGATTGTTGAAAGCGGCGTAAAAACCTCATTCAAACAAACAAACAAATTGAAATGGCACATCTGCTTTTGATGCAGAACAATGTGAGGGTTAATTGCAATACTGTTCTAAGTGTCTATATGATGTTTAAACACTTAGAACAGTATTACAATTAACCCTTCAGTGTTGCTTAGCTATTTTGAAATTCATCTGCAGGGTTTGCTCTGGCTTGAAAAAACTTGTCGCCATAACTTTCGCCAAATCAAAAAAGGTTTGGCCAAATGGAACAAATTGGGGCCAAATTGAGAAGAAGTTGTGGCCAGAGGCAACATTTCTCAACTGCACATTATTTTTTTAACTTATATTTTGTAAAATAAACAATATACAGTAAAACCCCTCTAATACGACCTCTTGCGGTACTTTCAGAAAGTGGTTGTAATAGCGGTGTGGTGGTAATACTGAGGTTTGGTCGTTTGTCTTCAAGTAATTCATGTTTATTTTATCTTCCATGTTTGAATATATTGATACTTGAAATACAAAAATAAAACTATAAAAACATGTATTAAAGTGGAATCTTGTGTCATTTTCAAATTTACACCTTTGATAAGTACTACTTTCTCTCCATCTTGATCTGATTCAGAAGTCCGACCTCATATTATTTATACGTAAGAACAGGTTCAAAGTGTCAAACTGTTGATATCATATCTTCTATAATGCGAATACCAAACATAAATTAAGTTGTAATCTAAATTTAATTGCTAATTAACTATTCGGAACGCCGTAAACAAACTAATTGTATCTTCTCGGATACCTTTTCACTTTCGACTTTATTACTCCAGTCAAAACCAGTGACATATTCAAATAACAATTAAAAAGATATGCTCTAATTCTTTAAAGTGATCAGCCACTTTAATCTTTTCAATAGAAATAACGCCTATCATAATAAGGGTTCGATATCAGATAATCAAAAATCCGATATTGTATTGACAATGCATTCGTACCCAATTAGTGTCGCTCTTATCAAGTGTGAAATTCGGATGGTCGGTCTCAATTTGTGAAGTTACTGGTCGTTTTAGTGGGGTTCAAATGAGTGTATCAGCTTTAGTTGGTACCGAATTTAGTGGTCATAATTCGGAATAGCGGGGTGCCTGTTTTAGAGGGGTTCGCGACCATTGAAATAAAGAACAAAAAATTCCGTTCTTCAAAAATATGGACGTAATAGCGGGGTGCCCGTATTTCCAAGGTGGTGGTCAGGAGGGGTTTTACTGTATATAATAAACAGGTTGTAAACATGGTCATTCATTCATAATTATGTCTTAAATGAATGTAGCTAAGTCATACACCTACAATGATTTTATTCATCTTCAATCAGTGCTGTCAGTACTTTGTTTAGAAAATTGAGACTTTGATGAGAAAAATAGAGAGAAGGAAATAGTAATAGGCCTTATATAATATGATTGATTTGATAATGGATTAACATAGACATCTGTAATTAAAAAAAATCGGTTTAATGTTGAACATTCTTTGGTACGATTGAACAAAAAAAGGAATGATTCGTCTTCTTATTACCCACAAATGCTGATTCAGAGTTTCTGCAAGGATTCGTGGTAGCTGTGCCGAGATTAGAAACTTACTGAAACTGTCAGCAGAAACATACGAAAATATGCCCAAATTCGACAATTATGTTAATCAGGAATAGGCAAATGGTGGCCAGTTTAATTACAATTTTCTTAAAGGAGCCAATTTATGCGTAATAATTGAGGTCTACTGATTTTCACACTGATAGCCGTCATCTATGTCATCTGGTCATCCCTTACACTAAGTCACACCCACAACACAAAATCAATACCACCCGCCAACCAATGAGCGCATTTCATTCATCTGATTTGCTGTCAATCAGAGCTGTAATTAAATTTGGCAATGTGTCAGTCTTGTGTCAGACTCGATGACATAATTGACCCAATATACAAGCCTTTAAGCAATTATACCCACTTGGCCCTTGGCCTTAATTTCACGAGATTAGTCAAAGTAAATGTATGTCTTAACAAAACTTTTCAATTTTTTGGCGCCATGGACTTTCGCAAAATGAAAAAAAACTTGTGCCAGAATGCCATTTTTGTCGCATTTGGCGACAATGGTGACCGACAGCGCGAACCCTGACCCATAAATGTATGAGATATGGTCTTAACAAATTTTAATAGATTGACCCATTAACACACGTGAACTTTCTTGTCTCAAGGATTAATAGGTCCCGCTCATCACAAGCTGGGTTCACAAAAAAGTCAGATTTACCTTTGCTGGTGCTGTTGATAATTCCCAAGCCTTGATCCTAGCAAATCCATGTTGGGGGCCCTTGTCCCAGGGTCCAAACTGGGCTAATAAAAGAATAAAATACATTTATATGAATATTAATGATGAATATTTTCTGTTTTACTCACACCTACTTAGCCTAAACTTAATAATGAGGGCTTGCATGTGTCAAGGCCATGAAAACCTGTATGTTTCGAAAAGTGTTCAAAGTCAACATACTTAAGTTATAAAGTGATAAACAATAAATCCGATTTATTTAGAGACACACATTACACATGCTACAATGACACTTTTCAAATGTTGGAATGAATACTGGCTGTACTTATAAACCCTGCACTGATAGAAATTTATTGAAAATAATTACCATGGTGACTGACTTGACAAGGATTTACTAATGTAAGTTTAAAAAGGTTAATTTTTTTTTTACTTGAATTACAATTATAAGCCATTTTTTTTAAATTTCTTATTGCTCTAGGCACTTTGTATTAATAATTTATTTTCATTTTGATGTCATGTTCAATATCATTTCAGTCATATGGCAGCTGCTAGGGTACTTAACCCATTCCCAAATGGTAAAAATTAGACTAGTCCAATTTGAAAGCGGTTGAAGACGACAATTCAAAGTTAATGGAATATTAAAATTTTCAACTTTCTGGGTAGAAAGCATTGTAGAAAATTGTAGAAATTGCTTGTTTCTTCATTTCCCACAATGTTTTCCCAATTGTATTTCTAGAGGGGGTCAAAAAGCATCACTAGGTGGGCATGGATTAACCATGGATTCCCGGTATTTTTTTCCAGCAATATTACTACAACATTCCAGGGGGGGGGGGGGATCTGAAGGTCACGGGTTCGAGCCCCAACGTCACCAGGGTGTGTTCACAGGCAAAACACTTAATAGCCAGCCCCAGTCTACCCAGCTGTAAAAGTGGGTAGCAGTGGGATTCAGCCACTGCCTCTCTTTCAGGGATGTAAAAACATCTGGATTGTGAGTGTTTCACCTGCCAGTAATCCCCTAAAGGGAGTTAGGCAGTATAAATAGATAGATAGATACAAAATATTACTCAAATGTCTTTTTCATTTAAGTATGAAACTGATATTAAGCTGAAAATACAGAAATTTTGATAGACACAACAAACACTAGAACTGTCTCAAAGCATACCTACAACCCCATCATTATTTTCTCACTCAAGTAGGTCAGATGACCTTTGACCTATGTTACCCAAAACAATAGGGCACCATCTTGGGTTACAGACAATATCAGGGTCAAAGAGCTTATGAGATAAAGCATTTAACAAGGTTCCAATTATGACCTTGGCCTTTGACCTATAGGGCACTTCCTTGGATCATTGGCAACAATTGTGTGAAGTTTCATGGTAGTAGGTCAATTGGTTCTAGAGTAAGAGAATACAAATGAGCCTGTGCGTGACATTTCCAACACGGTCACAGGTTCGAGCCCCAACGTCACCAGGGTGTGTTCACAGGCAAAACACTTAATAGCCAGCCCCAGTCTACCCAGCTGTAAAAGTGGGTAGCAGTGGGATTCAGCCACTGCCTCTCTTTCAGGGATGTAAAAACATCTGGATTGTGAGTGTTTCACCTGCCAGTAATCCCCTAAAGGGAGTTAGGCAGTATAAATAGATAGATAGATACAAAATATTACTCAAATGTCTTTTTCATTTTAGTATGAAACTGATATTAAGCTGAAAATACAGAAATTTTGATAGACACAACAAACACTAGAACTGTCTCAAAGCATACCTACAACACCATCATTATTTTCTCACTCAAGTAGGTCAGATGACCTTTGACCTATGTTACCCAAAACAATAGGGCACCATCTTGGGTTACAGACAATATCAGGGTCAAAGAGCTTATGAGATAAAGCATTTAACAAGGTTTCAATTATGACCTTGGCCTTTGACCTATAGGGCACTTCCTTGGATCATTGGCAACAATTGTGTGAAGTTTCATGGTAGTAGGTCAATTGGTTCTAGAGTTAGAGAATACAAATGAGCCTGTGCGTGACATTTCCAACAATTTCGCATGTGCGTGACTTGCACACATAGAGCACCCTGGACAGTCATTTGGGGCAATTAGAATATTTGCTGATTGTTTAAAGAAGCTTTGGGTCAGTATCTATCTACAGAGCGCAGAGTGAAGACTCTGATCAGACCTTGCGGATGCACAGACTTGGCGCACATGTGTAATGGTTGGAAAATGTCACACACACGCTAAAATGATAGTCTATGTATGGACAGAGGAACAAAGACAGACGGGTAGAGATGTTGAAACCAATATACCCTCCTCTACTTTGTAGGTGGGTGCTTTAATTAGATTATTTTAAAGATACTTACGAAAGACTAAAGGTATTCCACCCCTTATTGCCTTCTTATTATCAAACACTGCTTTCTTGCTGAAATGATAAAATAAAGAGGATCAAGATTCAGAACTTTAGTAGCATTGCCAGAAAACAAAATGTTACACTAGTCAAAATTCAAAGAATTTTACAGCCAAGTACCAAAATTTCAACTCAATGAAAATTTGATTTTCTTTCAGGTTAGTTTTTCTCTAAAATGTTTTACAAAACTTTTTTGATTGATAGGTATAATAAAAGCAGTATTTAATGGGAATGGATTACTTATGACAATTTATTTGAAAACAACACACTGTTCGTCCGGAGTCTCATAAATGGTTTCAAATTATAAAATTAGATGAAAACCTGGAAGTAAGGTCTGTAAACATAATTGTATAAATGAGTTATTTCGAAAGCAAAATGCCAGACATTACATAAGTAAATGTTAAGTAAAAGGCCTGTCATTGAAGCTTAAAAGGGTCACAGAACAGTCAACTTTTTCACATACCTGCAGAATAAAATTTCTTCTCCATTGTTTTTCCATGAAGTCACAGTTGCACCTATTGTAGAAACAAACATCATAAAAGTAGATAAAATTATACACTGTGGCTGTAAATCAAAAATTAACTAATCAATCAAGTTGTTCATCTATACCGAAGATGAACTTAAAATTCTTACATTTAAGTTAACAATTTTTTTAGGGGAATTGTGACTTAAACATCATAACAACAGCTAATTCAAGGTGTAGTTACACTATTTAGCTTGCCAACCAAGGATCTGGCTTTAATTTTATTTCCCAGACAACATATTTTACAAATAAAATGTAAGGTTGTTTATTCCCTTAGTCAAACATCCGTATTGGACTTAAGTGGATGTGGCCAGCTACTGTTAACAATTTATTGTAGGCGTAAAAAGGAGGGATTGTTTGGGAAGGGGTTTTAACAGTGAATGAACCTTATCATCGAATGAACCAAGATCTACTGGGAAGTTGCTCCAGTCCCCTGTCCATGAATTTTGGGGTATATCATGTGTTTTTTTTAACAAGTTTCTAACAAAATTTTGCAGCCAAGTACATGAAATGGATTAAAATACTTTACCATGTTTGTTTATGATAACACTGTTATTCCCTAGTTTCAGGTCGGCCATTTCTTTGGTTACCTTCACCAATTTTCTTGAACCTACAGAAACAAGAAACAAGTCCAATACGGAAAAATCTTTTGAAAACATTGTGGAAAATGAAGAAATTGCCTGTTACAAACAAATTCTTTCATTATCCCCAGTATTTTCTACCCTAATTGATATACATTAACAAAGTACATGTATATAACTAAAATATTGTCATAATATAGTATACCCTTAATCAATTCCTACTTAGTGATGCTTTATGCCCCTCAATGCTACAGCTCTAGAAAACATTGTGGATAATGAAGAAATTGCTTGTCACAAGCAATTTCTTCATTATCCACAATGTTTTCTGCCCCAAAAGACAAAGATTTTAAAAATTTCATCAACTTAGAATTGTCAACTGCAACTTCCTTGAATTTGGACAACTCTAAAATTTTGTCATTTGGGAATGGGTTTACTCTGAAATTAAGTACTCTGTAACCCCAGATTCCTTTCTTTGTACCTACATTTCAAAATCTAAGGGGTACATGTAACCCAGGGGGCACGCTGTTAGAATGTTTGAAACCAGCCAAAAGGGGTTGCCCATTTACAATCAAGGTGTAATATAACAACCTATCCCTATATAAAGAGTCAAAACAAATAGCATACTAGAAAATATACAGAAAGGGTCAACCCTGAACTGTCGTTGTACACTGTCACCTCGGTCAACCTTCTATTTTTAGCGGTTATAAAACAAGCCATAACATGTAGCTTGCTGGCTGATCTGGGGACTGACCTAAATCAAGTTAATTATTCAAGTTACTTATGAACCTTTCATCATGTGAGTTGAAGTGACCAATCGTTGCTAGACCTTTGCAAGAAGGTGTTACACTAACGCCCTGCAATGGTCAGCTGACCGCCAAATTGGTACTTAACCAAATCGCCAATGAGCAGAGGGCAGACTTCCTTGGTCAATCTGAACTTGAAATATCTTTGGCAAACTGGGACCATTGTGAATCATTTTGGATAATAATTTGAAATTAAATTCTACAAAATTAAATGTTATAAATAAAAGAAGTTTTGCTGTTTAAATTGTAACAAAGGTGGCTCTCATATTGTACCCACAAAGAAAATGTCTTCTTTAATCTGATTGGCTACAGCTGATAAGATAAGTTTGTGAAAACAAAAGTTGTCCTGAGTGCTTTTTATAACAGGGTTAACGATTTTCGGCATGTGTTCACGGATTGAAAGTCATAGCCTGTTCTCATGATGAATTCATGTTTAAGACATGAGCACACTTGGGTGAAAAATAACAAAATATATAAAGTTAAAGTCTTGGGTTAAAGTTTTTCTCTCAAATGAAAGATGTCTCCTGAAGAGTGCATGTTTGATATATCAGCACCCTGGATAAAATATGATCCTGAAAGTAAAAGTTAGTTTTTGTTAAAAGAAAAAAAAATCATACCAAGTTCAAAATAACAAGGTCACGAATCAAGGGTATTGTCTCAAATGAAAGCCTATCTTCTTAAGAATGTATCTGTGATATATGAGCACCCAAATATGAATCAAAGGGCTGAAGGTCCTGGATGCCACAATGATCCAGAATTAATTATGATGTTATTATTCACAATTCACATGAAAATAACAGATTTTTACAAGTATAAATGTACATTTAATTATACTTAATGCAGTCCTGTTTCACAAAAAACTTTGTGAAAGAATAATGAAAGTGAAAATTACTTTTAAGAATTAAGGAAACAAGAGGACCATTGGGTGTTCACCTGAGATAAAGGCTCTTTTTCTTTCAGCAGTCTAATTTCATGTTAAGGTTAGGATTATGATAAAAGTGGGCCATACTTTATACATATATAGGCTCTGTACCTGGGGATCCAAAAGTCAAAATTATAGATTTCAAGGCTTGAGGGCAAATTTGAAAGAAGGAGAAAACTTTATCCTCCCTCTGGATCCATGGGTTATAATTTCAGAAATAGGAAAGAAGTCAGTGTAATGATGCTTCATGTATATAACTCCCCCCCCCCCCCAAGGCTCCGCCCCTGGGAACCTGAGATTTTAGCTTTTTTGAAAGAGGCCAATATACTGATGCTTCGTGCAAAATATCAAGTCTCTACACCTTCTGGGTCAGGAGAAGAAGATTTTTAAGATTATTTTGAAATTTCAGTCTTGCTGCCATGGCAACAAGTGTTTTCAATGGATTTCAATTCTTTTAGCAATTTGCAAAGGAGACAAACTAAGGGAACATTTCTGCCATATTTGGGTCAAATTGGCCCAATGGTTAGGGAGGATCTATAAATTTCTTTGGGGACCCAAGGGTCATGATTTTCGCTATTATGAAAAAGGTCAATATACTGATGTTTCATGCAAAATATCAAGGCTCTACGACTTATGGGTCATGAGGAGAAGAATTTTAAAGATATTTTTAAAATTTCACTTTTGTTGCCATGGCAACCAGAGTTTTTATTGGATTTCCATTTCTTTAGCCATTTTTAAAGGGGACAACCTTAGGAATATTTCTGCCAAATTTGGTTCAAATTAGCCTAGTGGTTTGGGAGGAGATGTTGTTTAAAGCAATTTATGATGGACAGCAGACCCGAATGGGCACTGGACGAAGGGTGATCACAATAGCTCACAAAAGCATAAAGCTACAAAAACTTTCTATCATGAGAACTTGTATCATGAAAGTGCTGATATTTTGGATAGAATGCAGAAATCTGTTTACCAAAAGAAGCAATGAAAAAATTAAAAGCCCTTTTGCATGATGCCAGACAAAATATATCCAATTTCAAAAGGGGTTCATTACTGTAACCATAAAAATATGTGTCAAGATTACCTTTTATGGAAATTTTATCAAAAATGAAGAGAGATTGGGTTTGGTTATATTCTCTTCAAAATTGAAACTAAAAGGAGAGGTAGGAATGGGAATAGGTTGATGACTTACAACTCGCTTTTAATGCTGCATTGCAGATTCTTTACCTTTTCCGGATTTGCAATTATAGACAGTCTAAATTAAATGGTTTTGTAGACAACAATTTGAAGTTCAGTTAATATGAAAATCAGCCATTCAGTAGGTGGGTTGTAACAAGAAATTTCTCTTTTTTCCACAATTTTTTCTCAAGATTTATATCACAGAGACATAATACTAGGGATGGTTAAGTAGGTATCATTTGGAATCTTTATTTGTGTAATCATTAGTTCAATTACTCTAAATTAAATGGAAACAATTTCACATACTTAAACTAACAGGTATAAAATAAAAGTGTTTGAAAATAATAGAACTATTTTCTAGCCTGAGAGTTATTGGGACTGGCCCTTATGTGAAAAACAAATTCCAAAGCCAAGTAGTTCCTGCTCCAGAAAAAGAGAGTGATTTCTATTTTAGAATGTAAATTTCATTTTTATTTCACCAAATCCTAAATTGTTGGGACTCTTTGGAACCTCAAAATAGATTTCATCTAAATAATTCCAATTAGTACTCACAAGAAGTGGGATGACAGATTTATGTTTGTATCACACCTCCATATCTAGAGCTTAACAGCTAGTCAAAACCACTACTAACACCCTAAACTCACCTTAACTCACCTTAACAAACCCGAACACATCCAGAACACACCCACTAGATGACAAAATGTCAGCCAAACTGACGTTTGGTGATATAAAAATGACCTTGAAAGAGAACATTATAGTAATCTTTTTTTTATAACAGGTTAAAGGTCAAGGTCATATTCACAAGATAATCATCTGAAATGAAAGCCCACCTCAGGATGTTTGTTTTAAGTTTTTGTTTAAGAATTTGTGTGTATGTTTTTTTGTCATTTTTTTTGTTTTGTTTTGTTTTTTTGTTTTTTTGGGTTTTTTTATTTTTTTATTTTTTGTTTTTTGTTTGCTTTTATGACCAAGGTCATTGTCTCAAATATGAAAGCTTTATCTTATAGAGTGCATGTGTGAGCTATTTAGCACTAAGCACAAGTTATACAAGAGGACCATGATGGTCCTAGATTACTCACCTGAATTGTCTGCTTAAAAAAATGCAACTAGAGACAAATAACTATAACCAGTTTCATGAAGATTGAGCCAAAACTGTGAATTCTAAATTGTAAACAAAGAAATTGTCATTGTGGCCCCTTTTCCTGTGTTATCCTATAGAACCTTCTCATAATCTATAAGTTTCATGTTTATGACCTAACAATTATCCTGACCAAGTTTCATGATGATTGAGCCAAAATTATGGCATCTAGAGCGTTTACAAAGAAATTGTCATTAAGGCCCCTTTTCCTGTGTTTTCCAAAAAAACCTTCCTATAATCAATAGGGTTCATCCTTGTGACCTAAAAATTATTCTGACCAAGTTTCATGAAGATTGAGCCAAAATTGTGGCCTCTAGGGTGTAAACGAAGAAATTGTCATTTAGGCCACATTTCCTGTGTTTTCCAAATTAACCTTCCCATAATCAATAGGGTTCATCCTTATGCCCTGATGATTATTCTGGCAAAGTTTCATGAAGATTGAGCCTAAATCGTGGCCTCTAGACCGTAACAAAAAGATTTGGCATGAAGGCCCCTTTTCCTGTGTTTTCCTATAGAACCTTAACAATAATCAATAGGGTTCATCCTTATGACCTAACAATTATTCTGGCAAAGTTTCATGAAGATTGAGCCAAAATTCAGGCCTCCAGAGTGTTAGCATAGAAATTGTCATTAAGGCTCCTTTTCCGGTGTTTTCAAATAGTACCCTCCCATAATCAATAGGGTTCATCCTCATGACCTTACAATTATTCAGAGCAAGCTTCATGAAGATTGGGTCAAAACTGTGGCCTCTAGAGCGTAAATGCTTCAATTGTTGATGCGGCATGATGCAGGACAGACGACAGACATTCAAGATCGCAAAAGCTCATCATTAGCACTTTGTGCTCAGGTGAGCAAAAAAGAGATATAAATACATTAACTAAGCTGAACGCTGAGGGTATGAGAAGCTTGACTTCAGTTGTGTTAATGATTAGTGAGAGATTAGCTAATGGATCATTTGAACAATAATAAGCCCTTTACAGAAGCTCAGTGTGGATTTAGATCTGGCCGTTCTTGTGCTATTCATCTTTAAGAGATATTGGATGAGTGGACAGAATCTGTTGACAGAGGTATTCCCATCGATGTTTTCTACCTAAATTTTGCTTTTGACAGGGTTTCGCATGATCACCTATTATATAAGTTAAGGAAATTGGGAATAAGAGGTGCAGCATTTAAATGGATCAAGGACTTTTTGTCTAACCGACAACAGTGCATAGGTGTTAGGTCATTTTATCTTCATGGTCTGATGTGATTAGTGGAGTCCTGCAGGAAAGTGTCATAGGACCAGTGCTGTTCCAATATTTTACCAATGACTTACCGGATATGGTTACTGGAATGTTGAGAATATTTGCTGATGATACTAAACTATATTCAAAGGTGTAATCATTTGAAGAACATGAGAGACTTCAATCTGACTTGGACAATCTTAGCTGTTGAAGTGATAAATGGAAATTGACTTTTAACACACAAAAAAAGCAAATTACTCCATATAGGCTCAAAGAAAGATAACTATCGTTACACCATGAGAGAGGTGGATAGCAATTTTACTTCAATTTACCTGGCACATTCTGAAAAGGATTTGGTGGTAACATTTGACCAACATCAAAATTTTGACGACCATATAACAAATATTACCAACAAAACACAGAGAACAATTGGTTTGACACGTAGATCATTTGAATGTCTGGACGAAGAGATGTTTTAACCCCTTTACAAGTCACTAGTCAGATCTGGTCTCCTTATCTTAAAAAGCACATCCAACGAATTGGAGATATTCAAAGACAAGGCTAGAGTACAGAAGCTGACATGATTCAAATCTATGAATCAATGCACAAGTTTGACAACTTAACTGGAAGCATGTTTACTCTCGCTCAGGACAATCTTTGTGGTCATTAATTGAAATTCAAACCAAAGAAGTGCCTTCATAACATCAGATCAAACACATTTAGTCAACGATTAGTAGCATACTGCAATTGTTTGGGTGAAAAGACCATCTCTGCTAACAGTATTAATCAATTCAGATCTTTACTAAATGCCGAGATGTGGAACTCTAAGAAATTTTCACCAAACTGCTTTTAAGTGCACTCATGAGACAATAGCTTTTGACAATATTAACCAGTTCAGAGAAATTATAAGAAGATTTATTCAAGAGGGGGGTTCATTACAGATGTTTACGACCCAGGTATCCAGGTATAAAAGCTCCCAAGACATTCGTCCCGTCGAGCTAGTAATGAAAAGACAAAAAAATTATAAGACAATTAAACAGAGTCCAGTGTGATTTTGATATCGGGTGAAACAGCTTATACCGTAGCAGGTAAGCGCTGATTAGAAATGAGTACGATGCGATTTGGTTGCGATATACAGACCACTTTAAACACAAGATGTCTGACATGACAGCTCATAAAATTCATTAATTATAAATAACAGTTGTTTAAAAAGCACATATTACTCATAGAAATGCTACTTACAAGCTTAAAATGTGCAGAAGACGGCTTTTACCGAGTCCAATTTCTTTCCGCTTCGATTTGTTTACATCCGTGATGAGCTGGTCTAAAATGCTCCCTTGTTACTGTCGTCAATCAATTAAATCTATTTAGCTGGTACCTCCCAGATATGATACAGACTATGTGTTGTTTGAATTTGATCCTTTCATCACATAAATTTACCAATGAAATAAATTCAATGAATAAAAGAAATGATTTATTTAATTGATAAGCACATTCATACACAAATAATAGAACTGATTTCATTCAGTTCTCAATTGCAAAAAGAGCAAATAGTTGGAAACACTATATCTATCATTCTTGTCTACTCATTTATCATGCAATTAAGCAAAGTAATTCCCTCGACAATTCATCCCGGTGACACTGCCATCCAATCGGCAATCACTGACTGTACCCAATCACACAACATCCACCCATCCAATCCATCAAATTAAATCTCGTGATCATTGACATCACGGTCCATCTTCCCAATAAGCATTTATCCCGCAATATTAATTCGCCTATCTATCTCCATCCATAACACTATCGTAAGATCCGTCTGTCCCCCACATTAATGCATTCACCCACTCATCAATCTATGTATCCGACTATCCATCAATTAACACATATCGATGAGTTCATCCTACCATCTAGCTCTCAATCTATCGATCTTCCAGCCCATCCATCTATCCACCGAAGCATCTACCCTTAAAATGACCCATTAATCAAACCTACCCTTTTCAGCAATCCATCTACCAACCACATCTTTCCTCGCATCACTTTACCTTGCAATCTATCAATCCATTTAGTCTTGAAGACTTTACTCTCTAGCATAATCAATATGTCCTTCCAAGAATTAACACACCCCTTTCATCAATTTACCTTCTCATTCACCCATCCTCCAATCCGTCACATCACCACTTCATCAATTTATACACCTATCTATCTTCCTACAAATGCACTCCACAATCAATTAATTTATTCACCCCTCAATTAATCGATTCTGATATTCACCCACACTTCATCCATTCTCCCATTAATGCTTTATCCGCCCATCTTCCAAATAACTTCATTAACTACACATTTAATCAATATATCCATCTAACCTATAACAAATTCATACACCATCCATACTCCAATTATTCATATATATGAATATGATATGTAGTTCTGTCTGGCATACTGTGAAGACATGTTTTTTTCGTGCTCTGATATATTCATTCAAAGCTTCTAGAGGCATGAAAAAGCTTCTAGTGGCTTCTAGAATCAAATTACTAAAAGAAGGTCATTTATACTTGGATATGTATATAGGCATCCTTCTTCTCTACAAAGTTTCGAAAATGTTTTAAATTTGAAAAGTGTATGCCGAAAACAAAGAAGTAATACTTTTTGGTGATTTAACTATAATTATGTGAATTCTTCCACTAACAACAATATTTGGAACAAAATCATCAATTCCTTTAACTTGCAGCAACTTGTCTAAACACCTTCTAGGGTTACATGTAATTCATCCTCAACTATTGATCACGCCTATAGTAATCACCCACATAAAATAAGAAAAGTAATTGTATAAAGTTTATCATTAAAGGATCACTATCCAATAAAATTTTCAGGAGTATTAAATTTAAAAGAAAAGAAACGTCCCATACATTCTAGCATTACTTATCGAAATCTCAAGAAATCTGACACGGATGCCTTTATCTCTTATCTGGAGATCGAGCCCTGGTCTGTGCTTGATATATTTGATGACCCAGATGATGCCCTAGATACTTTTACACAGATGTTTTTGAAGGTCTCAGTTTCACAAGCACCCCTAAAGCAAAGAAGGGTTAAACATATAAGTCAGCTTGACTGGTTTAATGAGGATATTTCTTTCGCTATACAGATGCCAAATCAATCAAAACAAAATTGTGATACTGCTCAATATAAATATTGCAGACAAGAAATAAAATCACAGATTAAGGAAGCATAAGAAAATTTTACAGTAAAACAATAAATGGGAATAAAAGAAACCCGAAAAAAGTATGGAATATTCTTTGTGATTCATCAACCAAAAAGAAATTAATCCAAAGTCCTTTCATTTATGATGAAATTAGCTCTCCAATGTTGGACCCCAAAACAACAGCAGATTATTTCAACACATCTTTCACTAGTATATTTTATAAAGTGTCACGTGTTGATAGTCTGAATGAAAATTGTAGAAATGTACTACAAAATCATGTAAACAGAGTGCTATTCGATGAAACATGCTTTCAAATTCCTCTTTCAACTGAAAATGATATAAAAAAAAAAAAAAAAAAAAAAAAAAAAACGTGTATCCCTTGATACCACAAATGCTACAGGTCTTGATAGTCTAAGTCCCAAGTTTCTTAAACTAAGCTAGAATGTATTTCTCAGACTTTAGCTTAAATATCAAACCTGAGTATAAACAAATGTAAGTTCCCTAAACGATTCAAAATGGCAAAGGTAACACCATTACATAATCAAAGGACTGAAAGTAATGAGAAGTTGGAATGCACTGAAAGGGTAATAGCCCATTCCCAGACATTGACGCTTTTAAATGACCCTCATTATGGAAGCTTGGAAAACATTGTGGAAAATTAAGAAATTGCTTGTTACAAGCAATTTCTTCATTATCCACAATGTTTTCTGTCCAAAAAGACCAGGATTTAAAAGAGCCCATCAACTTACAATTGCCCTCTGCTACTTCTTTGAATTTGGACTGGTCTAAAATTTTATTGTGTTGGAATGGGCTATAAGCTCGTGTCACGCACAGCAAAATTAGAATTTTCAAGCATAACATTCTCCTTTTGATCAACTGTAATACGTGAACTCCTTTTAGAATCTTGAAAACAGAGAATAAAAGCTTCTATAGTAAGAAATCAATGACCTCGATGATTATTTGACCCTCAACTCGACCAATTCTGTAACGATCATACTAAACTCAAGTAGATTTTCACTTCAAGTTTATGAGTTTACGTGGAAATTTGCGAAAATGCGCGGAAACTTGTTACAGGGTGATCGATATGAAATACCGGTTTAGACTTAGGAAAAAAGGATATTTAAAGAAAGGTGAGTAAGGTTCAAAGGAAAAAAAGACGTTAACGTTATTTTAACGTTATTGTTTGCACATGGTAGTTTTTCCATTTTCCTAAAAAATCTTAATATATGATGAAGATAGTATCAAATTATCTTCGGCGCCCTGTAGTCGCGCGATTTTCTTATTCGTTATTCGGCTTTAGAACAGTAAAAAATCTTAAGTAAAAAGGACCAAGCTGACAGTTAGATGACACTTGTTAAAGGTTTGATGTGTTATTATTGATTTAAACCTGTCAGAAATAACGACACAATAAATCGTAATTATTGAGTAAATAAGTAGAAACCGCGAGTATATATGTTTATATTCTAACTTTCAAAATCTTCTACTTTCGTTTTGCATCTATTTGATTTTTATTGCGTAAAAGCTGTAAATCTCACAATGATCTCGTTTGCTTGATGCCTAGGACCCCCCCTTAATCGCTCTAGAATGTTTTAAAGCACTGGGAGGCTTGATTTTTTGTAAAAATGCATTTGCGACCTGAGCCATATTTATAAACATTGCCTATCTATGGTCACATGACTGCCAAATGTCACTTGAGATCACGTGATTACCAAACACGGGATGGCGAATCACAAATAATAATAATAATAATAATAAATAAATACTGCGTGTTATCAAGAAACCCGAAATGAAATTGTCTTGTATTCATTTTGCGGTTTTGTTAAATCTAAGTTGGAATTGCTCCGCATTCCAACTTAAAAAAGGATCAAAATAAGACAAAAACAACTATAGGCCAACATCCATTTTACCATTTCTTTCATTTGATCACTACTTGTGTCCTTTTGCATTCATCACGCGTTTTTGAAGAGACGAAGTAAATCGTATCTTTATCCAATCCATTTTCACTTTTGTAGAAGCCTTCAAATTCGGCGGTTTATCGCGAAATAACAGTAGAATATCATTTGATAATCTCACTGCAAAGCAGTGAAATTATCAAAAACTTATACCCTGCTTTCGTTCATTTCACTTTATTTCACTTTATCTGAATGGGGCCCAAAAAAACAAATCTTAATGACGTTATAATGACGTTACCTAGTAATCACATGCAGGCGCTCTTAGGTAATTTTGTCTCAAAATTTTCACATTCGTCCTACTTTTGCATTAAAGAAAAAGAATAATTGTTTGTTTTTGGTGCAATATCAGTAAATCTCTCATTTCATGAACAACAAAAGCCATATTTTCACTCTGCCACTCTTGAAAATATAGCTTTTGTTTTTTACTCAATGAAAGATAAATGGATCTTATACTGAAACAAACAATAATCCTCTATTTAAACCTTTCACTTTTCACTTCTCCAACATTAAAGCAAAAAGGTTTACTATAAACAAGTAGCCCATAGGGCCTTATCGGTCACCCGAGTCAAAATGCACAAAAACAAACAAAAGTCCACACACTAAATATCAAAGCTCTAAGCCTTTTAAATTTGGAAAAGACTATTTTCACTAAACAAGCCCATGTTAAACTTGGGCCATCTTGGAACGGGCTAATTCTGACCCTTGGGGCCATAATTCATACATTCTTGATGGGGTCCACCAGATGATGCTACATAAGAAATATTAAAGCTCTAGGACCTCCTGTTTGGGAAAAGAAGAGTTTTAAAATTTTCACTATATAAGCCCTATGTTAAATTCGGGACGTCCTGGAATGGGCTAATTATGACCCTAGGGCCATAATTCATACAATATTGATTGAGATCCACCAGATGATGCTACATACCAAATATCAAAGCTCTAGGCCTATCTGTTTGAGAGAAGGAGATTTTCAAAGTTTTCACTATATAAGCATATGTTAAATTTGTGACATCCGGGAATGGGCTAATTTTAGTCCTGAGGCAATAATTTGTACAATCTTGATAGAGGTCCACAAGAGGATGCTGTATACCAAATATCATAGCTCTAGGCCCTCCTGTTTGAGAGAAGAAGATTTTTACACATTTCATTATATAAGCCTATGTTAAATTTGTGACATCCGGGAATGGACTAATTTTAATCCTGAGGCAATAATTTGTACAATCTTGATAGAGGTCCACAAGAGGATGCTGTATACCAATTATCAAAGTTCTAGGCCCTCCTGTTTGGGAGAAGAAGATTTTTTAAAAAAATACTATATAAGTACTTTGTGAAACTTGTGCCGTCCGGGAATGGGCTAATTCTGTCTAGAAATTCACTAGATGATGTTACATACCAAATATAAAACCCCTGGGCCCTCTAGTTTGGGAGAAGAAGATTTTTGAAAATTTCACTATATAAGCCTATGCTAAACTTGTGCCGTCCGGGAACGGGCTAATTTTGATCCTGGGGTTATAATTTATACAACATTGATAGAGGTCCACTAGATGATGTCATATACCAAATATCAGAGCTGTAGGTCTTTTAGTTTGGTAGAAAAAGATTTTCAAAGTTGTCACTATGTAAGCATATGTACCCCACCCACCTTTGCCCCCTAGCACGACCATTTCTAGACAGATTTTTTTCTTGTACAAACTTGATAGTCCTTGCCCTAAAGACTTTAAATACAAAATGTGAATCTAATCTGACAGCCGGTTCATGACAAGAAGATTTTTAAAGATGTACCCTTTTTGGTCCCTTACGGAGACCCAAGGGGAGATAACTCCATGACGTGTACAAATCTGACGCGCCTTCCCATAAGGATGCTTCCTGCCAAGTTTGGTTGAAATCAACCCAATGATTCTTAAAGTTCTTGAACTTTTGTTGAATTGTAATCTGAAACTAAGCTCTTCATGAATCAAATTCAATATGTTCTATTTCGTTATTATTTACTCTGATTACTATATCATATGATATAAAATTGGTGACCGAACTCAGTGTGTGCAAAATAAAACAAGATGTGTTTGTGAACACCATGTCCCCGAAACAGGATTTTTTTAGAAATGGGTGATTTTTTTTCTTTGTTTTAGGGAAAAGGGTTAAAAAAATTTCCCCTTGTTAAGACCTATCTACAAACCAAATATTAGCATTGTAACTTAATTAGGGATGAAGTTATAGGAAAATGTTTAGTTGGCAGGTTAAGTTTTTGAGTAAAGTTTAAAGAAAAGGGTTAAAATTTTGACATTGAACTCGATGAAATGACTTTCCCAAGTTGCGCCTTGTTGAAACCTATCTTCATACCAAATATTGGCATTGTAACATAATTAGGGATGAATTTATAGGAAAATGTTTAGTTGGCAGGTTAAGTTTTTGAGTAAAGTTTAAGGAAAAGGGTTAAAATTTTGACATTGAACTTGATGAAATGACCTTCCCCAGTTGCGCCTTGTTGAGACCTATCTACATACCATATATAAGCATTGTAACATAATTAGGGTTGAAGTTATAGGAAAATGTTTAGTTGGCAGGTTAAGTTTTTGAGTAAAGTTTTAGGGAAAAGGGTTAAAATTTTGACCT
This sequence comes from Fragum fragum, assembly GCA_946902895.1. Lineage (NCBI taxonomy): Eukaryota > Metazoa > Mollusca > Bivalvia > Cardiida > Cardiidae > Fragum > Fragum fragum. The sequence goes on along the minus strand of OX336370.1, from coordinate 67,244,951 downwards.
TGAACTTGATGAAATGACCTTCCCCAGTTGCGCCTTGTTGAGACCAATCTACATACCAAATATTGGCATTGTAACTTAATTAGGGATGAAGTTATAGGAAAATGTTTAGTTGGCAGGTTAAGTTTTTGAGTGAAGTTTTAGGGAAAAGGGTTAAAATTTTGACATTGAACTTGATGAAATGACCTTCCCCAGTTGCGCCTTGTTAAGACCTATCTACATACCAAATATTAGCATTGTAACATAATTAGGGATGAAGTTATAGGAAAATGTTTAGTTGGCAGGTTAAGTTTTTGAGTGAAGTTTTAGGGAAAAGGGTTAAAATTTTGACCTTGAACTTGATGAAATGACCTTCCCCAGTTGCGCCTTGTTAAGACCTATCTACATACCAAATATTAGCATTGTAACATAATTAGGTATGAAGTTATAGGAAAATGTTTAGTTGGCAGGTTAAGTTTTTGAGTGAAGTTTTAGGGAAAAGGGTTAAAATTTTGACATTGAACTTGATGAAATGACCTTCCCCAGTTGCGCCTTGTTGAGACCTATCTACATACCAAATATTAGCATTGTAACATAATTAGGGATGAAGTTATAGGAAAATGTTTAGTTGGCAGGTTAAGTTTTTGAGTGAAGTTTTAGGGAAAAGGGTTAAAATTTTGACCTTGAACTTGATGAAATGACCTTCCCCAGTTGTGCCTTGTTGAGACCTATCTACATACCAAATATTAGCATTGTAACATAATCAGGGTTGGAGTTATAGGAAAATTTGCAGGTTAACTTTTGCAGACAGACAGACAGACAGACGGACGGACAGACAGACGGACAGACGGACATCGGTAAAACAATATGCGCCCGATCTATCGATGCGGGGGCATAAAAATAATGTTTTGGTCATCTCTTATCTCATTTCTCAATAGCAGCTCTTTATCAGTGTCAAATTATCAGCTCTATTTCTCCTTTATCATCAATATGAAAAGGAAATGATAAATCTGATCATTATGATGAGGAAATGATACAAGCGACATTAAAAATGTTTTCATGATTTTCGAAAGCAGACGTCTCGTTTATATATATATTTTTCATCTGCTATGCAATCATATTGAAACTATAATACTTGTCTATGATGTATGTTGAACCAGACATTGGATAATCCTTGTTTGAATGTATATGACGTTTGGTAATATGTAATGCTTGTCAATTGTTTGTATTCTTATTTAGAGGCCCACATGGACGATTGGCAACCAAATATGTAGCCCAATTAAATAAAGTCGTTATTATTTTCATAATTATTATATATCCATCCAACCCTGATCAATCTTAATCTTAATCCCCAAATTCATGGTTATATCTCATCAATCCATCAATCCCCAAGTAAAATATATCAATACACCCTCCTATCTACCTATATCGATTGATTGAATGATTGATTGAATGTGGTTTAACGCCGCTTTTAACAGTATTTCAGTCATATCGCCGCGGCTGGAGCACCTAATAATAGATTCCTGGTATTTCTCACACCAGTACTACCACTACATCCTTTTCTAGCCTCCAGCTGCTATCCCACGTACTTTGTTGTACGATTATCATCCCATTGGTGAGAGAAAAATTTCCCCCGCCGGGGATCGAACCCATGTCATCCCATGATTAAAGATTAGGGGTCTGACGCTCTCCCGACTGCCATATGACGGCGACCAACATATACCGAACCAATCTAAATAGCGATATATCCTCCAATGAACTGATATATTAATCCAACCAACAGTCATTCTATGTACCGATACACCACCCAGTCTCTTTATTATCTGTTATCCCTAAATAAATCTCACAATTTCAAATTAATCAATCTAACTTCAAAGTATTGATATGTTTATTTAACCACCAATCAATCAGTGTATCTTTTCATCCTCAAATTATTTTATTCAGCAATCGATCCTCTAACCAATCAATTATCTATTATCAGATCTGTGTATTTTGCAAATTATGCGAACATCCTTTTATCCTAAAATCAATCATTAAAAAATATCCATAAGATATCGATCAAACATCTAGGAAATCCACCCTCTGACCCTCACCAATCTGACCGCTTATAAAACCATTCACAGATGAATCAATAAATTTTATTATTTATCTATATATCTATCAATCCTCTAATTAATCAATTTATACAACAACCCCCTCCCTCAATTAATCTATACATCCAAGTTTCCTCAAGTCATTAAATTCTTTAAAGAAACAATTCATTTAAAAAGTTATTTACATATCTATCAATTTCCAGTCAAACAATATATCCATTAATTTCCCAATCAATTCATACGAGGGACGGTTAGAAAATATTCGGACTTTTCATGCTCAACTCTTTCCACGTGCAGCTATATACTAGTACACACATTATATATTCGTGAAAACTACATTCATTCGCCAATAACGTGGTCAGTTTGTTTTCAATGATCTTTGTGTTTACACAGTATTTTGCACTCTGATATATGGTAGATGTTTCCTCTATCATGGACATCTTTTTAGAGGAACACAGCTCTGAAATTAAGTTTATGAAAGCCCCGTCACATTTATCAGAGGCTACCAAACATTTTCTTACAAATTAATTTGTATCCAGTTCAACCTCAACAACTGGGTTTCTTAGGCAGAACAAGTGTTTGTGACAGTTTCGGACTAGGCAGCCAGCTGAGGCAGTGACCCCAATAACGGTAGCAAATTTTAACTTTTTTGTAAACAAAAATCATCGAGTATCTTTTGAGGAGGTAGTCAACAAGGTTAGGATCGGTAAGGCATCGGCACACAAGATCTTACACGAACATGACATGAGCAAGGTAAGTACCAGGTGGGTGCTTAGACAACTGTGCGCAGATTAAAAGGCAACAGAGTAACCAAAGCATAAGAACATTTAAGTCGTTTAAATCGTAAAGGAAATAAGTTTTTGAACCGCATTATCACTGGAGATGAGATGTTGGTTCATTACTCCGAACCTGAGACAAAAGCTCAAAGCAGTGAAAACGAGTTGGTTCCCCACCTCCTAAATGTTAAAGCCGTCTCCCACGGCTGGCAAAGTCATGCTTGTTACCTTTTGTGATTCACGAGGAATGGTACTTACTCATTTCTAGTCAAAAGGTCAAACTTTCACTGCTAAGTACTATTCTGAAGTAATTCTGAAAAAACTCAGAGAAAAGCTCCAGTAAATGCATCCAAGGTTAGCACAGAAAAATGTCCCCCTTCTTCACGATAACGCACCCTCAAATTCCGCGGCAGCTACAGTGGAGGTTATCAACTCTTACAAATGGCACCCTCCTTATAGCCAAGACCTCGCCCCATCTGACTTTTATTTGTTTCAAGAACTGAAAAATGCTTGCTAGAAAGAAATTTAAAAGCAGGGCGGCTTTGAAATCTGCTGTTACACAGTATTTAAACATAGGTCTACGTCATGGTTCACAGTGCTCCCACGAAGATGGCAAAAGTGCGTAGACGTAGGTGGAGAATATTTTGAAAAAAAAAAGAGTAGAACGATTTTTTAAAATGTTGCATGGTTTTCGTAAACGAGTCAAAAGTCTGGATATTTTCTGACCGTCCCTCATTTGTCTATTAATTTAACAATTAATCTTTACATCTACCCATCCTCCAATCATACTATATTCTTTTCATTTACATAATGTTTTCCAATTGTTTTGCTTGAGGGGCAAATAAAACAATATAGATACCCGTCAATTGAAATCCCCTATTGCATGTATAAGTTACAGAGCGGACACGAAAGCGGGACGGACGGACGGACTGACTGACGGACAGTTCGATTACTATATGCCTCCCTTTGGGGTCATAAAAACTAATTTACTAAGTCAGATGAAAAGGTATTAACATTTTCACAGTATACTATATATGGACATAGGTCACAACCTTAAAAGCCTTGTTTTCAACCAATCCAAATTAGATGAAGGAATCTGACAATGAGTTAACTGAGGTTCATTCCTTTGAAATTTTGTTGAACTCCATCTAATTTGATAAAGACTTTACAAAGAGTAATTTCTGTAAAATTTGGGTGATTTGTTTGAATGGAGTTTAACGCCGCTTTTAACAATCTTTCAGTTATATCGCGGCGGCTGGAGCACCTAACAATGGATTCCTGGTATTTCTCACACCAGTACTACCACTTCACCCTTTCCTAGCCTCCAGCTGCTATCCCACATAGGCTTACGATTATCTGCCCATTGGTGGTAGACAATTGTCGGAAAGAGTATTGCCGCCGTCGGGGATCGAACCCGGGACCCTTTGAATGACAGTCCGACGCGCTACCAACTGCGCTATGACGGCGGCTTAAAATTTGGGTGAAATCGGTCAAGTGAATTCTGAAATTCTTGTTTAAAAATTTTCTGTAAATATCATATTATATGGAAATTAGCCCCACTATTAAAGCCATGTATTTCATCCAATGAAATTTCTTTTAAATATTTTGAAAAGTATCACCAAAACATTATTCCTGTGCAACTTGGCTGAAATCCATCAACGGGTTTCCAAGAAAAAATTTATTCAAAGCTTTCGGCATACAACCAGAGTTCTTCATGGATTTCAACTCTTTGAAGTTTTTTGAAAGAGCATGACCTAAGGATCATTTCTGTGAAGTTTTGTTGAAATTCCATGGTTAGTTTAGGAGAAGAAGATTTTTTTGTAATTGTGAACGGACGGACGGTGATGGACGGACGACGGACGATGACAGATCACAATAGCTCCCCCAGAACACTTCGTGCTCAGGGGAGCTAAAAAGGATGATATTTAGTTAGAAAAGAAGAAAGTGCTTAATAATTGAAAGCAAATTCATCTTTCAAAAATTGTTTTCTATAGCCATATTTCTTAAGCCAGATTCAAGGGAAATAACTTGAGATTTTTTAATCTTTCAGACACTTAATGCATCTATAATACTTTGGCCTTTGAAATCTTACTCCCCTCCTTTTTTACTGGGTTTGAAATAGTGCCCTGACCTTTTAATCATTTATTTGAATGTCTATTCAAAAATGGTGCATACATGGTTTTATTGGCTTCCTTTTGGCTATATAGGTGTACTCTTTAATACTGGTTGATTGAATGGGGTTTAACGCCGCTTTTAACAGTATTTCAGTCATATCGCGGCGGCTGGAGCACCTAACAATGGAATCCTTGTATTTCTCACACCAGTACTACCATGACATCCCTTCCTAGCCTCCAGCTGCTATCTCACATAGGTCTACGATTATCGACCCATTGGTGAGAGACAAATAGTCGGAAAGGATGAGTGCCGCCGACGGGGATCGAACCCGGGACCTTTAGATTGACAGTCCGACGCGCTACCAACTGCGCTATGACGGCGGCTCTTTAATACTGAGGAACATGTTCTTGTGATATTAACTTTGCTTTCCACCCAGAACATTGACAACAAGAGCTTCGCAGAGCGGCGCATATACGCCCGAAGGGGCTTGTCAGTAACCTTGCTTTGTCAGTTATGTTATCTTGAATGATTGCTCATGCATTTTATCAAAAGAAAGATCTTGTTACCTGAATAATATTGTATACACTTGAGAAACATGACAGCTTTCAAAACCATTGTTAAATTTAAAACTATTGCCATGAAAAATGTAGGATAAGATGTGCATACAAGACATTAAGTGTTTTTCGTTCAAGTCAAGGGCAGATAATTCAAGATAACTCAAAAATTTTTGAATTTGAACTTCAAAAGTCTTATGCACAACTAGACATCATAGGGAATATCTGTGCAAATTTTCAGCTCATGCCCATGATAGTTTAGGAGTTGTGCACACAAAAAATTGCTAGGAGACGGACAGACGGACAGACAGATGGATGTACAGACAGACAGACAGACGGACTAAAATCATAGAGATACATTGTGGGCAGTTTCTGTTAAATTCTGTGTAAATTGTAGGAGTTTTGTACAAAATTTAATGTAAATTGAAGCTTTTTTGTTATGTCAAGGGCAGATAATTCAGGAACAACTTGAAGTTTCAAACAAAATCTAGTCCTAAAGACAAGTAGACATCCTACAAAGTCATTGTAGCAAGTTTCAGTTCATTCCCATTCAGAAAGTAGAAGTTGTGCTCACAAGAAATACAGTGATTTCATTCAATACAAGGGCAGATAATTCATGATAACTCAAGAACAACTGGAATGATTTGAATTTCAAAGGTCTTATGCACAACTATACATCATAGGGAGTAACTGTGCAATGTTTCATCTTATTTCCATTGATAGTTTAGGAGGAGCTGTGCACACAATAAACAGTGATTTTCGTTCAATTCAAGGGCAGATAATTCGAGATAACTCAAGAATGACTGGAGCAATTTGAATTTCAAAGGTCTTATGCACAACTAGACATCATGGGGAGTAATTGTGCCAAGTTTCAGCTCAATCCCATTGATAGTTTAGGAGGAGTTGCGCTCTCAAAAAACAGTGATTTTCGTTCAATTCAAGGGCAGATAATTCAAGATTACTCAAGAATGACTGGATCAATTTGAATTTCAAAGGTCTTATGCACAACTAGACATCATGGGGAGTAATTGTGCCAAGTTTCAGCTCAATCCCATTGATAGTTTAGGAGGAGTTGCGCACACAAGGAACAGTGATTTTCGTTCAATTCAAGGGCAGATAATTCAAGATAACTCAAGAATGACTGGAGCAATTTGAATTTCAAAGGTCTTATGCACAACTAGACATCATGGGGAGTAATTGTGCCAAGTTTCAGCTCATTCCCATTAATAGTTTAGGAGTTTGGCACACAAGAAACAGTGATTTTCGGACGGGCGGACGACCAGGGCCATAACATACTACGACCCTTCGGCGTATAAAAACTAAAAGTTCATAAACATTACTAGACAGAAAATTTTTTGACTGGTCCAAATTGAAAGCAGTTACAATTAAATTAGAAAACATTGTGGAAAATGAAGAAATTGCTTGCTGATGAAATATTAAATATCTTCCGTCTTTTGTTAGGGTTCTCCCCAGGCCCTTATGGCATATCAGTTCGATACGCCTTTATAAATTAAGAGAGTTTGCCGATATGCCTTCAAATTGCCGAAAGCACTGTTTAAAGAAAAGTTGTAGTGTGAGACAGTCAAGGGCTTCTAAATGGGCAACTAATGAACCTTTTAATGACTTTTTTATGTATAGTCATATAAAGATGTTAACAGGCTGCATTGCCACTACGCCTTCAATATTTTCTTGGGAGAACCCTGTTTGTGGTAGAAAACATTGTGGATAAGCAATTTCTTCATTTTCCACAATGTTTATCATGAGGGGCTCAAGAAGACTGGATTGTGTGGGAATGGGTTAAATGTTTTATTCTTTAATTTTCTTGCATGTTTGAAATCAAAATAAATTTTTCAAACCCATTTCCACATAATGAGACTTTTTGTCCCCCATCAAGAACGAACAATTAGAACAGTATTTCTGAGATATTGCGAATGCTGGAACACCTAGCCATGGATTCTTGATATTTCATACATCAGTGTTTGCAAAACATCCTTTGCGAGCCTCCAGCTGCTTATCCCATTTAGGGTTAGGATTATCAACCGATTGGTGGCCGGGGCTCGAGCCCTGGACCTCATGATTGAGAGTTCAATGCACTACCAACTGCGCTATGGCCACGGCTGAGTGGCTGCAAATGCTGATCTGAGTCCTTACACATGTCATGCATGGGCTCAAACGTAACTGACAATGAGCATCGTCATCCATTCACATCTTTTAACACTTTTCAGGAAAACAGCTGTGGAAAACATTTAAAGAAATTCTTCTTTATATGCATAGTTTAATACACAAACAGATAAAATGATTTTCAACCTATTATAAGATGGAAATGTTTTGACTGGTCCAAATTGAAAGGAGTTGCAGACGACAATTTCAAGTTTATGAAATTTTAGATGTTTTAAACTTTCTGGGGAGAAAACCTTGTGATAAATGAAGAAATTGCTTATTGCAAGCATTTTTTTCATTATACACAATGTTTTCCCAATTGTTTTCTTGAGAGGTGTCATAAGGCATGATTGTGCGGGAATGGGTTAAATTTCATGAACTACATGTACATGTATTCTGCAACTTCTCTGAGTTTGGACCAATATAAAAAAAATTCATCCTGGAATGGGCTTAACACATTTTTTCCTAGTCAAATGCTAATGAATGAAAAAAATAATTGTTTAACAAATTAACAGATGGCAAAATTTTATACTGGCCCAAAATGAAAGAAGTTGCAGGCAACAATTTAAAGTTTATGAAATTTTGGATTTTTTCATCTTTCTTGGTAGAAAACATTGTAGAAAATGAAGAAATTGCTTGCAACAAGCAATTTCTTCATTTTCCACAATGTTTCCAAAAGCTTTTTTTCTTGGGGGCGTCTAAAAGCGTCACTGTCTGGGAATGGGTTAATGCAAAGTATAAGGACTAGATACCTAATAGATTTGACCCAACACAAAACAACAAATTTTTACCAATTGTCTTTTTGGTGTCAAACAAGAGAGTGGAAAAAGGTAACAAACAATCATCTCCTGTTAATATCTTACTACACACAATGCTTTTGACGCAATTATAACAAGCAATTTCTCCTTTCCTACAATGTTTTCTACCCTGTTAGACACTTATTTTCCATTTAAGTACAACTTGAATTGCTGTAGCAACTTCTATCAAATTGGATCAGGCAAAAATTGTGATGTCTTGTAATGGGTTTATTAAGTTTTCAAAAAATGAAAATGGTAAAACTAAATACCCTCCAATTTGAAGGCAAGGAACAAAAAATTGATTGATTCAACAGTGTCAGGTTTCAATATTTTCAACCTGATTTGAGTCCATATCACAGTTCACATCAGTGTCCATATATTTCTCACGAATTGTCTGTATTTTATCGTATTCAAATTCATCTCCAACAGAGAAGGACAAAAGTTGGTTCATGTCTCTCTCTTCTAGATCATTAAACACATAACCGTTGGCCTGATCTATCAGCTTTGAAACTCGTAACATGCTCTCTTTGTCCTGTAATGTACAAAGTTAATCCATTCCCATACAAACCTGATTTCTGACACCCCTAAGAAATTAATTTTGGAAAACAATGTGGACGGTAAAGAAATGATTTTAACTTCAAAAGACAGAACTAGAATTAAGTTGTCTGGTAATTGGAAACGTGCAACAAAAAATGATATGTTTCTCCTTTTCATGCTGTCGTTTAATTTTTTGTTTTCCTGATTATTTGATTCATAGAAAAGATATCTAAGGAAAGGAAAATTGCGTGCGACAACAGCAAATATAATACATATATTATTGTTGTGTAACAGAGTCCACTTGGAATTGTCGTCTGCTATTCCATTCAAATCTTAATGTTTTAATTCACCAAAAACGAGCATTCTGATTGGCCGGAAAAAAATCCATAACTCCATGAAATTTATTTTGAGCAAGCTGCTATTTTGTAAGTTCCCACACAAAATAGTTCCATAAAAAAAGTATGAAAATTTGTAAAATACTTGCTTTTTTTTGCTCCATGTCATTAAATTATAAGAAATGAAGATATTATTTATTTGTTTGCATGAAGGTATGAAATGAAAAAACTAATCACACTGTATGAATAAGCAAAGTGGATTCATATATAAGTGTGATTAGATTCATCGTTTCATACCTCCATGAAAACAAAAAAATATACTCTTCATCTCTTAATTACCTGGAATATATTAGTTACGTTATTCAGCTAATATTAGTTAGTTATCAATGTTGGCAACCAATCATTTGCTTTTTGCTTTAGGTTCCTGACCATAAATTATACAAGCTAATGTTGTTTAGTATCTCAATTGAATCGCCTTGTTTGAGGTGACCTCTCATTTGGCATGCCCAGCAATAGACGCAATCAAGTTGCACACAGACAGTCATATGCAAAATGGCTAAGACATTTCATCTGGACAATACCATGACATGCTCATTATAGCTAGTTTTGAGAAACAAGTTTGTGTCAATAGGGTCTATCACCACTTAGAACAATATCTCAATTACATGTATATCACAGTAAAGTTTACTTTTTCATGATACTGGGCATCACCAGTACAGGTCCGAGACTCTGCAATGTCTTGCCCAAGGACATACTAATGTAATTAGTGGCATAGCAAGAATTTGACAAAACTTGATTCATACCTCTACCATTAATGGCACAAATGACACCAAGCTATAATCTTCAACAACACCTACAATGGCTTCATTTAACTTCTTATACTTCTGGAGGCTTGGGTCTTCCTGAAAGGATAAGACCATTATATTCTCAAACCAATACCACACAAACCAGCACTTTTATGTCTTGAGGATTTTTTTTGTCTGTAAAACACTGTGATAAAATGAGACATTGCTTGTGACAAACAATTTTTCCTTTTCTCACCATATTTTCTACCCTATTAGGCTCTTATTTCTTACCTAATTGAATGTTTTCAAAATGAAACACTATTTGAAAATTGTTGTCTGCAACTTCTTTTGGTAATAGGTTAACTTTTAAAGTAGAAGGGGGTATCTTGATTTCAATTTGATGGTCTGTCTTTTGTCTACCTTCTATGTTCATCTTTTTGTTTCCCTACTCTTACCCAAAAGGAATCTGACCTTTGACCATGAAAGGTTATACAAAGACTAGCTAATACAAATAAAGCTCTTTTTTGTTGTTGTTACTGTATTTGCTTTTTTCCATGTGTGTGTTTGTTTTTTAATTTAAATTTACTGTAAATTGTCATCTGATACCCTTTCAACAAATCTTGTATAAAGGAACAAAGCATAATTTTCTGCCTACTCTATTTCTTAAAGGTTCAATTCCCTGAGGCTCAATCCCTTGGCACCCAACGACAATGATTATAGCAAGTCTGAAAGAGTTCATTAAACTTATGCTTTATGCAAAATACCAAGGTTCTACTTCCAAGATGGTACCTTTCAATTTAGTATAAGTCATATGTGTCTTACCTTAAACTGATCCATGAGATAGGACAAGTCCAACACTTCTGTATAGAAATCCAGGTTAAAGGACAATTTGCCTTGTTTTTCTATGAGATCAGCTTTAGACAGTATATTAACATGGGGGAGTTCTAACTGCAGCATGGTAGACAGTGATGTTAACAGAACTGCTATGAATTTTGAGGGGTCCCTGAAATACAGAAGACATGAATGTTAGCAGGAAAGCTATAAATTTTGAAGGGTCCCTGAAATAAAGAAGACAGTGATGTTAACAGAACAGCTATGAATTTTGAAGGGTTCCCTGAAATACAGAAGACAGGGATGTTAACAGGAAAGCTATGAATTTTGAAGGGTACCTGAAATACAGAAGACAGGGATGTTAACAGAACAGCTATGAATTTTGAGGGGTCCCTGAAATACAGAAGACAGTGATGCTAACAGAACAGCTATAAATTTTGAGGGGTCCCTGAAATACAGAAAACAGGAATGTTAACAGGAAAGCAATGAATTTCGAGGGGTCCCCGAGATATACAAGGGTAATGATTTTAGCTAATTTGAAAGAGGTCAATATACTAATATTTCCTGCAAAATATTGAGGCCTTAGGCCTTCTGGGTCAGGAGAAGAAGTTTCTTAAAGATTCTTTTTTAAATTCCCCTTTGTTCCTATGGCAACTGGAGTTTCAACTGATTTCAATTCTTTTAGGTATTTTCAAAGGGGACCACATAAGGAAAATTTCTTTCTAATTTGGTTTGATTTGGCTTGATGGTTTGAGTGGAGATGTCATTTAAAAATCCTTCTCGTTTCTATAACAATAGACCCTCCCTGGGCTCCCTGGGCTGCGCCTCTTGGGACCAGAGGGTAATGATTTTAGCTATTTTGAAAAATGTCAATATATTGTTGTTTCATGCAAATAATCAAGGCTCAAAGCCTACTGGAACAGGAAAAGAAGATTTTAATAATCAAGGCTCAAAGCCTACTGGAACAGGAAAAGAAGATTTTTTTTTAAATATCACTTTTGTTGCCATGGTAACTGGAGTTTTAAACAGATTTTAATTCTTTATACTTTTATAAGCAGGGCCTTTGCTGATGATTGCCATTGTTGCCAAATTCAAAAATGAAATTAAAGTGAAATTCAAAAAATCCAATTTGGCAAAAATGCAGGCTATAAACAAGATGTGTTTGTGAAACACCATGCCCCCAAAACAGGAATTTTTTAGAAACAGGTGATTTTTTTTTTCTTTGTTTTAGGGAAAAGGGTTAAAATGTTGACCTTGACCTTGATCAAATAACCTTCCCCAGTTGCGCCTTGTTGAGACCTATATACATACCAAATATTAGCATTGTAACTTAATCTGGGTTGAAGTTATAGGAAAATGTTTAGTTGGCAGGTTAAGTTTTGCAGACAGACAGATGGACAGACAGACAGACACTGGTAAAACAATATCCCCCCGATCTATCGATGCGGGGGCATAAAAATAAATTGGTGGGAGCTAAAGTGATTTCCCTATAAAGTACCATCTGTGCACCAAAAGTTTGTATCAGACTGCAATTAAGACAGATTATTGTTGTCTAGATGCTAAAACAGTGATAATCATGTCAAATTTTAATAAACGAGAGAGTCAATCAACCAATTGAAAGACCTATGATACAGGTGACAGTTTCTGAAAATGATCGTAAAGACTTCTTGATACGTCATTTGATCTCAATTTCACTTTATAAAAAGGAGGGGGCCAAGTGGATACAAAATTTTAGTCCAATATCACAAAATGACTTGAAAAAAATGCCTTCTGTGATTGAATTCCAATGAACAAGTTATATCAAATACTAAGTTATTATTATATTTTTCGAGGAAGATCTTTTTTCAGTCCAAAGTCTCCTAGCTCAGTGGATTTCAGTGGCATAAAACTGGGCAAAAGATCAGACTTCACATTTGGCTTCTTGGCGCTAGATTTGGCTCCAGTTTTTTCAATTTTCAAGTTATGGCAAAAAGGAAATCTTATCAGGCATGCAGTTGCATTTTTTAACAGTAATATATTTGTCGTCTGAGAATCCTTTTCATTTGGAAAAGTCCAAATTTGCTTCAGTGGTAATGGGTAAAGCACTCTCATTTTCTATCCCGTGTTCATGACATTTGGTCAGAATATTTGTCTTTGTGATATCTGGGCCAAGTGTGAAACTTGGTCACATCTATACAGAAAGTAGGTCACTAGGTCAAATCTTTGGGAAAAACCTTTGAACACTCTTTAGCCACTTTTTTTGTCTGTTGTCCATGCAAACTGGTCAAAATGATTATGTGAATGATATCTGGGTCAAGTTTTATTATGGATCATTTCCATCTTAAAAGTAGGTCATGAGGTCATGTGCACCACATTCTTTGTACAAATCAGCGGGCTTGACATGATGTCCCTGGATAATCTATTTCTCATTTAACTTTTTTCTTTAAACTTCACTTTTTTTGTCATGGCATCCGGAATTTCAACAGATTTCAATTGTTTTAGCTAGAGGGGACCACATAAGGAGCATTTCTGCCAAATTTAGATGAAATTGGCCCAGTGGTTTGGGAAGACTTGTTGTTTAAAGAAATCGTTGATGGACGACAGACAAAAGGTGATCACTTCACAATAACTCATATGAACACTTTCTGCTTAGGTGAGCTAAAAGATAAAAAAAGTCATAAAATCTAAATTGTCATCTGCAACTCTTTTCTATTTGGACCAGTTTATAATTTTGTTACTTGTTAATAGATGAACAAGTGTGTCAAATGGCACATCTGATTATGATGGACAACAATTGTGCAAAATTATATTGAATTCATACACGAATATGGGAGCTATGGTCCATACAAATTTTTTACCTTGACCCTGAATCTACCTGAACAAATGTTTTAAATAGTACTTCTGCTCACTGAAAAAAACAATTTTGCCAAATAATTGTGGAATCTGCCATCAAACCAGCAGTTATGGTAAAAAATTTAGACAGACACACCCATGCACTTACACACTACACATACACAGAATTGTCATTGTGACAACTACTTTTGGCTCATTGCAAACAGGGTCCACAAAAAGGGTTAGTTGCTTGCAACAAGCACATTTTACACCTTGTGCCATGCTTTCAAAATTATGTATGACAATAATGATTGTTTCAATTTCACTTTGAATTGTGGTCTAGAGTCTCCTCCAGTTTAGACAGGGATATTTAATCTATCCTCCCTGGTTCAGACAAAAATAAACTTTGGTATTTTGGTTGTCTTGTTCAACTAGACAGATATGTGAATATGGTCTATATTCTTACCCGCAGTAATGAGAATCTACTAAGTGCACAGAAACCAGTCGAATATCCATCTTAACCAGCTCTAATATAATGTTTCTCACTGAGTTGTTGTGTGTATAAAGTTCAACTTGGCCTGGACAATCAAACAATATGTATTTATCTTTCACTTTTTCCAGCTCATTTTTCAACCACTCCACATTTTTCTCTAAGTATTCCATACAATACACAAGGCCACCATTGGGTCCAAGCTTTAAGCCATCCATCACATCTGATATTGTAATTAAATCACTGATATCTATGGCAGGTTTGTAGGGAAGAATGTCATTAGCAGGATCTAGGTTGACAATCGCCACCTGTGAGTAAATAAAGTAATAAATGTACAGAAGGTAAGTGCTATACCTGGCTACATCTGTTTGACTGAGAAATGGCCTGTATTTTTAACCCATTACTATACAAAATTTTAGACTGGTCCATTGGAAGAAATTACAGATGACAATTTTAACTTCATGAAATTTAAAAAATCTTTGTCCTTCCCATTTAGAAATATTGACCTTGTATTATGACCTTGACAAATGACCTTGTTAAAGTCCCAGTAACGCTTAATCCATTCCCACACAACAAAATCTTAGACTGGTCCTAATTCAAAGAAGTTGCAGATGACATTTTTCTCTTGATGAAATTTTAAAAATCTTAGTATTTTTGAGTAGAAAACATAGTGGATAATGAAGAAATCTTGTGACAAGCAATTTCTTCTTTCTCCACAATGTTTTTCCAAGCCTTTTTCTTGAGGGGCATAGAGAAGTTGGAATCATGTGGGAATGGATTGATCTCCAACAGAAAAATCAAAAGATACATAGCTCTGAAAACTTAACTTTTTACATTAAATCAACAATTAACTTAAACAAAAATTTCTTTAATTATTGTTAACTTCAAATCTTTATCAGAGCGTTACAAAAGTGAATAACAATAAAAAAGAACAAGGTGTTTGGGTACTTCAACTTCAAAAAAATTAATACTCAAAATACCGGTACACCTCTTGTTGTCCAGATCCCATCAAATCAGTTTTAACTCCTAGAATTTCATATGTAAGGTGTCAATGACTCCTCAAATTTAACCCTTGTCATGCTGAATTAAAATCTCATATAGAATTACCTTAAAATCAAAGGACTGACAACACTGGAACATCTTAATGACAGTAAAATTCCTTTTGAAAATGATTATTTAAACAACTCTGGATGAACGGGACAAGCAGGAGCTGTAGACTAAGATCAGACTGCACATATGTGCACAGTGATCTTTGTCTATACTACCTGCTAAAACAGGAATATTCCGGGTTCAGCATGACAATGGTTAAGAGCTAGCACAAGCCTGTTCATGATGAGAATGTTTCAAGTACATGTATTTTGAAGTGGACTGGATTTGTCTTTCTATGAGTGATATAGATCTGAGTGCAAACTCAGTACTTATACACATGCATATGACCTCGACCTTAATAGATGACATTTATCTTGATATCAAAAGTAAGTTCTTACCAAAATATGTGTATACATGTAATAAGAAAAGCTTATATAAAATTATGTAAAACCTCTGTGCATTAACAAACAAAGTATAGGAAAAAGAAAACAAGAGGACCATGATGGTCCTAAATCGCTCACCTGAGGCATCTGCAAATTACAGTACTTTTTTGTATAAAAAAGACACAACTTGAGCAAAATAAATAAAACAAATATAAGATTTTGGCTTTGTACAAAACAATCCAGTAATGCTTTAAAATGAAAATGAATGCCTTTGGCTTCATAGTTTAATCCATTACCAAACTATCCCAGAATTTGTCACCCTCAGGGAAAAAGGTTTAAAAAAGCATTGTGAGAAAGCAAGCAATTTCTCCATTTCTATTTAAGAAGAATCCTTTCAATGCGATTATGCAATTTTAAATCCCAGGAGCAGAGACATTTTTTATCCTAAGAGCATATTTTCCTGTAACATAGTACAAAATTATTTAGTCATGCTACATACCAAATATGAATGCCCTTCATCATATATTTCAGAAGGAGAAGACTTTGAAGTTGCTCTAATTGGGTGTTTTCCAAAATTTTTTACCTCTGGGGCAGTGCCATGTTTTATCCCAGGGCTAAGATTTTAGCTAACATAGTAGAGAACCATCTGGTTATGCTATAAATCAAATATGAATGCCTTAGACTTTGTAGATTGGGAGGAGAAGACTGTTGAACATGGTCTAATTGAGCATTTTTACGAACTTTGGACACCCAGGAAAGGGGTGTTTTTTAACCTAGAGGCATAATTTAATCAAAATTGATAGATAACAGCAAGGCTATTATACACTCAAAATATAAATGCCCTCCGCCTTAAAATGAAGAATCTTTTTCAACATACTCAAATTTTGCGTTTTTACAAATTTTTGGACCCCTAGTCAGGGCCGTTTTTGACCCTTGGATGAAATCTTTTTGTGATATAGTACAAAACCATCTAGTTATGCTCCATACCAAATATGAATATCCTAGACCTTATAGTTTAAGAGGAGAAGCCTTTTGAAATTGCTCTTATTAAGAATTTTTCCAAACTTCGGACCTCAGGGGCGGGGCCATTTTTGACCCCAGAGATTAAATATTTAATAATAACTTGGTAGAGAACCATATGATTAAGCTCTTTACAAAATATAAAGGCCTTTGGCCTTGTAGTCTATGAAAAAAACAACATCAAAGATTTACTAAAATTTCCAATTTTCATATGCCGCAGTTACAAGAGTTTTTGACGGAATTAAATTCTTTTAACAACTTTTGAAGAGCTTCACCCAATGAAGATCCCTGAAAAAGTTTCAGTTTAATTGGCCTACTGGTTTAGGAGGAGAAGATTTTTTAAGATATTTAAAGAATTACTAAAGATTCCCATTTTCATATGCCGCGGCAACCAGAGTTTTTGACCCCATTAAATTCTTTTAACAACTTTTGAAGAGCTTCACCCAATGAACATCCCTGCAAAGTTTCAGCTTGATTGGCCTACTGGTTTAGGAGAAGAAGATATTTAAAGATATTTAAAGAATTACTAAAGATTCCCATTTTCATATGCCGCGGCAACCAGAGTTTTTTAGGAAATTATATTCTTTTAACAACTTTTGAAGAGCTTCACCCAATGAACATCCCTGCAAAGTTTCAGCTCGATTGGCCTACTGGTTTAGGAGGAGAAGATTTTTAAAGATATTTAATGAATTACTAGAGATTCCCATTTTCAAATGCCGGGGCAACCAGAGTTTTTGACGGAACTAAATTCTTTTAACAACTTTTGAAGAATTTCACCCAAGGAATATCCCTGCAAAGTTTCAGCTTGATTGGCCTACTGTTTTAGGAGGAGAAGAAATTGTGGACGGACGGACAGACGGACGGACGGACAACGACCGATCACAATAGCTCACCTCGCACTTTGTGCTCAGGTGAGCTAAAAACTCAATCTGTTTAGATGTGGGATCACTAATGATGTTAGACTAGAATTAAGACAGGTATCCTTACATCTCTACCAAAAGCTGATAAGAATTGACTCATTCCTGCACAATAAGTTGTCTTGCCCGACCCTGGAGGGCCGATCACCAGCTGACCAAACATTGTAATGTTTGTGCTTCCGTATCATTGGCAGGTGCCCATTCTGGAAAAAAAACAAGGCATATACGTCTATGTGACCTCATTTTTCCCCTTATATCTTTTTTTATTAACCCTTTCACATTTATTTGTAGGGTTTTTTTTTTTAATTCTGAATTGGTCTAAATTGAAAGGATTTGCAGACAACAATGAAAATTGGATACAATTTGAAATGAAACCACCCTATTTGGTAATATTAATATTTTCCACAATGTTTTCCAAAGCATAAAAAGGCATAAAAAGGAGGGCTTGTGTGGAAATGGGTTAAATATAAACTGAATCATTTTTGCCATATCTGGCAAATAAATCTAGTTACTGAAATCTTTGAAATAGCTCTACAGAAGCACTTCAAACTTTTTATTGTTTCACAAAAGTCGACTCAAGCTATGTGAAATACATTTACTAAGTCAGATGAAAAGGTATAAACACAATTTTCACTGTATACCATATATGGACATAAGCAACTGCCATAAAAGCCATGTTTTTCAACCAATCAAAATACATGTAATATGAAGGAATCTGACAAAGAGTCACCTGAGTATTATTTCTGTTATATTTGGTTGAAGACCATCAAAAGGTTTCTGAGAAGATTTTCAAAGTTTTCAGTATACAGTATTTTTATATGTATATCATATATGAAGTTAACCCCTCACCACCACCAAAAAGCCATGTTTTTCATCCAATCAAACACATTGTGAAATATGATAAAGGCCGGTCTCCAAATGATAATTCTTTTGAAATTTGGTTGAATTCCATCGACTGGTTTCTGAGAAAAAAGATTTTTTTAAAAGTTTTCAACATATACCATACATGGAAATCAGCAATACCTATTTAAGCCGTGTTTTTCATCCAATCAAATTCTTTTAAATAATCAAATAAAAAGTCATCAAAGAATTATTCCTGTGAAATTTGATTGAAATCAATAAACTGCTTTCTGAGAAAAAGATTTTCAGAGTTTTGCTATATGTGGAAATTAGCCATGCCCATTAAAGCCATGTTTTTCATCTGAGCAAAATTCTTTGAAGGCGGTCACACTAAAACAAGCCCTACAGACATTTATAGCCCTACAGACGCCCTACGGAAATTGTGCACGCCCTACGAGTATAGGCGCTATGATAGTGAATAATTGTTAGTTAATATGATTGAAAATAACATTTATCTTCTTATTTCAAAAAGAATTCTGCGAATTTTGCTTATTTCTGGTGATATTGATGTTTATAATATCACATAAATTGACAGGAAGTACTCGACGAAACGCCCTATCGTTTAATTGATCGCCCAAAAAATTCAGCAAATACCAGTCTACGTATTAATATTTTTGAGAGACAAAGTATCCATGTTTTGTTTTTTATCTATATTTTGGTATAATTTCAGGTTAGGAAAGACTTTTTAGATACAAAGAGGATCTCAATGCAATGCAAGGGAAGCAACTCTTTATTTGCAAACAAAATAGACTGGAAAGTCCTTTTTATGAAATATAGTATGGGACATCAATCTTAATAAGACTCTATTTGTTACAAACCTATTAACACATACAGAACTGAAAATCTGAAAAACGGAAATATAAATAGATGGGTTGATGGCTAAGAGTTCTACAAAAAAAAAAAAAAAGAAAAAAAAAATCATTACATTTTTCACAGTATTAATTCAATTTAAAATATTGTCCAAAATGTATAGCCACTAGACGATCAAAACATTTAAGCGTAGTTCAGTATTTTGCTTATCATGTCATATGCAGCAAGTAAAAAAAAAAAAAAAAAAACCCCACAAATAATAGTGACTTCCACTGGTTTTTAATTCTTTATTTACTTCAACACAATACCGCATTAAACAATACAGGAACTTAACCCTTTCCTGTACAAACTAGGGATTTTACGTTGCTTTTATACTTGAGAAAAAATTTGGGGGAAACAAGAAATAGCTAGTGACAAGCAATTTCACCTTTTTAGAAAATGTTTTTTACCATATTGGATCATTTCATTGAAAATTGCATCAAATTTTCATTGTCATCAGCAACCTCTTTTAATTTGGACTACTGGTAGTTCTATAACAATTTAAAGAGGTTTACATTAGAAAAAAATGCGAGAAAAGGAGAAATTTATTGTAACAAATAATTTCTACTTTTCTCACAATGTCTACATTATCAGGCACTTGAAATTTGAACAAGTCTTGAATTATCTTCGGCAAGGCAACATCTTTCCAATTTTGTCGTTTGGTAACTAAATCTCCTATAGGCTTCAACTCCATGCTAAATTGAGTTGCCTCCCTTGTCTTTACAAATTCGACTCGAATAACCGTTTACAACCTGAAGATAAATCTGAAAATTTTTAGAAAAATAAACCGATTCCATTTCTAACTACGGGGATAAGTATTTTAATAGAAATTTGATTGTAGATTTGAGGGGTATCTAATTAAACGGCCGGGGGTTTCCTTATGTTACTTCCGGTTAGGTTTCGGCAATTGTAATCATCAAAATCATCATAAATAAGATATATTCACAGAAAATATTTTGAAATATATAGAAAAATGTTAAATTTCAATCATATTAACTAAAAATTATACACCATTTTCACTCATATACTCGTAGGGCGTGTACAAATTCCATAGGGCGTCTGTAGGGCTATAAATCTCTGTAGGGCTTGTTTTAGTATGACCCCTTTGAAGGAACCTAACAAAGGATCTCATGATGATCATTCCGTAAAATTTGGTTGAAATCTATCAACTGGTTTCTTACTGATCAAACCCTGGACTTTACACCACCATGATTTTATACTTGAGAAAACATTATGGAAAAAGGAGAATTTGCTTGTAACTAGTAAATTCTCCTTTTCTACAATACTTTCTATCATATAAGATGATTTCTTTTCAACTCAAAATTCATGAACAAACTTTGAAAACGGTCACCAAAGGAACATTCCTGCCAGGGTTAGTCCAAACTTAGCTGCGATATTGTAGCCCTCTTTCTGATAATCTTCTGACGTGCCTCGTTAGCAGATTATCAGAAAGAGGGCTACGATATTACAGCTAGTCCAAACTGGTCATGTGGTTCCGGAGGAGAAGATATCTAAAGAAAATATTGATGATGGTCATTCGTGCCTATGGGCGTCCAGTCTGAGCACCAAAATGGCGTATAACAACAGCAAGGATCTTTAGTTTTCATCCAATTCACATATATTCACCTAAATTATCTCTATATAATCAATATCAAATATTAAACAAATTCAAATTCATTCATAAATAATTTGCTAGTTAAAAATAATGTTTTCAAAAAAGGTAGTGAAGTGTCTTGACAAATTCAAAAGAGTAGGGAAATGTCTTAGAAGTGAAACGTCTCAGATGTGAAAACAATAAATAGAGGAACTACTGACACACTCCCTCCACACACATTCAGATACTATTACTTCTCAATCTTCTTGTACGCGAAAACCAATGAAATTGACAAAAATATTTACGGTGGAAAGTATTATGGCAAAACTCCCTACAGAACACAAAGAAATTAATGGCAATACAAATATCAAGACATTATTTAAATACTTTAGTAGCTGGCCATTAAATCTAAAATTTCTCTCAAAATGCTGAGAGAAAAACTACGTAACAGCGGTCCTTCTAAACACCGCCCATAACCCAACAATTGACCAAAGCTAACCGTTTGAATACTTGCATGAAACAATCAGAAAATAATAATCATGACGTAACAGAGTCTGGCTTACGTCCTATATTTTTTGGCATTTTTCAGATATTAAATTCAAGCTTGAGAAAAAAACGCAATGTGATTCGCTATTTTGTCATCGCCTGTCAAATGACTGGTTTGGGGTATTTCGTTGTCGTGGACCAATCATGGCGTTGATGTTTACATCCACCCCTAGGTAGTATTTGGACAAATGAAATGAAATTTTATTCTTTATCTGACAACATTCGGAAACATCTGTTTTATCTGCATGTTTGGTGCTCTTTGTATGTATTTAATACACAGGGCCATTGGGTCCGTTCGCCCAAAAATACTCTCGCCCCTGTGTCAGTTCGCCCCAAAGCAGGACAGTTTGCCCAAACTTTTAACAGGTATACTTTTAGCGCATAAAATGCAAGATTGTGTTTGTAAATGGGTTTTACAAGTACAAATATGACTTAAGGACACAAGCCACAGAGAGGGTCAATTTAAAAAGAAGTTTGTGGACAAGTCATTCGAACAACACAGCTGTCAACAGCCGTTTCGTATCATTCATGTTCTGTTTTGTGTGGTTTGTTGAACTATCAGATTTATAAGTTCAAACTACTGTATCAACTACAAAGTCGGCAAAAAAAAGTTGCAGAAAAGGTTTCAATGAAGGTAGAATCTAAACTATTTGTCTCTGTGGTAAGAATTTATTTTAGAAAACACAGCATTTTATTATTCTACAATTTTGTCATTTCAAACATTATGACCTTTTTCATCAAAAAATTGTGCTGCAGTGGTTTAAATTTGATGAATGAATTAAACAACTTAACCTATTTCAAGTGCTAAAGGAAATAGCTTATGAAATCAAAATGAAAATGACCAAAAAGGAGAAATTCCTTGCGGCAAGATAGGTCTCCTTCTCAAAAGATTTTGTGATTATATTTCTCCATTTTATAACTCTTTGAATTTTTGTCTGCAACTTCTTTCAATTAGGACCTGTCCAAAGATTTGAAGATTTGGTACTGGGTTAATTTCAGTCTTGAAAAGGTTGGATTTTGTGAGAATGGGTAATAGATTATACACGCCCGGTAATCTCGGGCTCCATCTCTTTTTGGAGAACAGTACAAAAATGAGACAATGATACTTCCGATATGGAGCCAAGGACCGGAACTGAACAGAAAAGGTAAATAAAACAGTTCACCTCGCGTACAATTTGATCTGCTATTGACCTATTATGCATTTTCCCAAGACGTCAAGAGTTTCATACCACATAGAAATGATTATATTATCCGTTGGCGGTGATAGATTTCAAAAATAATTCCGTTTGTGAATAGAAACTTGAATCAAAGTTTTGACATCGGACCCGATCAAACACGAAAATGCGTGTTGAAATCGTTAAGTCCATGTTATCAACAATATTGAAAGATTTAAGTGGAGATGACTGTTAAATGAATGATAACGTGTTGGTATGAAATAATGTTACCATAAAGAACTGCGTTTTTCCTACCCCTTTAACGGATTTTCTTAGATGAGAAGGAGACCAGGATGCGGAGCGGGAGACAAGATTCAGAGGGAGAGGCGATGCATATGAAAGAGTACAGTGAATAATTTTCTAGGACTGTAACTTTATGAATATTACAGGACACTGTTTCTTTCCCTTTTACACAGTAAATGTGTCTGTCAGACTCTCTAGAACTGACATATTTATATCAATGTCGCAAGAATCGAGTGACACAACTCACCAATAAATTAATACAGAACCCATGCTTTGAGCTCATTACTTTCAGTCACAACTCTGCTACACGCTGGTTTATTTTCTGCTGACTTGTGTTAACTTTGAGATCACACATTAAGTGAAATGACCATTCAAAATCACTCACACAGCGCTCCAATCACTCATTCCATACACTCACCCAAACCATTGAAAACGCTCAAATTATTTCAAAAACATTTAAAAACCTTCCAAAATGAGCAGCATTTCATTCAAATCGATAACAATTTTCCACAATTTTTATTGGTTGCTTTGGCTTTTAAAGCGTCTTATTGGTCCGTGAAGACAAACAAACACAAAAGCATGTATATTTTAATAAAGGGAGGTAATAAATCTCCATCTATCGATATATACTACCTTACTCCCCTTTCGGGTATGACTGGAAGGTGCGCGTCTGTGCTGTTAGTCATTGGTTAGGGTGCCATATTTAAAAGTATTGTGAATGTTAGATTAAGAGATCTAATAAAACATATTCTGGTCATTCAGGACAGCTTACTATCTGAAAAGAATCGAGACTCTTTTTGAACGCTGCAATTTCAGGTTGCTGTTTCTGGTAGGCTGTTCCAAAATATCACTGTGTAGGGAAAGAAAGAATATTTAGGGAAGAAAGTATTCGTGTGGATCTGTTTGAAAGATACTGTGTGCATATGTCGGGTGGTCCTAACTGGTCTTTCGAGATAGGCTGGTACGGGCATTGCAACAAAACTATTAACGATTTTATATAACATGGTGACTCTGGAAACGTCTCGTCTATATTAAAGAGTTTGCCAGCCGAGCTCCTTCTGCATGAAAATTATTTTGAACCCTTCTTGCTGCTCTACGTTGTACTTTTCACGTTGATATAGGTTTTTGTGCAAGGGCTCCATACAGTTGATGCGTATTCTACCTGGGGTCTGACTAATGTTTTGTACGATGTCTCTCTGATCTTCTAATCTTTGGTCTAGATGTTTCTGCGAATAAAAACCTTAGATTTTATTTGCCTTTGATGTTATATTGCCAATGTGCGTGTTCCATGAAAGATCTCAAGATATTGTAACTCTTAGGTATTTAGCATTGTCCGCAGTCTCTAGCACTTACCCATGTAGCCTGTAATCAAAAGAAATCTTTTTCTTCTTTTTAGTAATATTTAGCATTTGCTGGGATTAAACTCAATTTCCAACTTTTTCTCCCACTGTATTAACTTGTCTAGATCTTCTTGCATGGTGATACAGTCTTGCTTGTTGTTTATAACTAAGTAAACGGCAGTGTCATCTACAAACAAACGAACTTGGGAGGTGATGGTATAAGGAGGGTCGTTAATATTCAAGAAAAACAGAAGAGGACCAAGCACCGATCCCTGAGGTACTCCAGACGTGACTGGAACTTCGGATGAGCATCCAACTTGTAAGACTACTTTTTGTGTTCTGCCTATAAGAAAAGATTTAATCCACAAAAGGGTAGTATTGTTTAATTCGAGTTCCTGCAGTTATACATAAGTTTAAAGTGGCTAACTTTAATCTAAAGTATTGTTGAAGTCTAACAAAACTAGATAAGTTTGTTTTCCTTAAACAAGGTTTCTGGCAAGGTGGTCGGTCACTTGCAGTCGCTTGGTTTCACATGAACACTTTGCTCTGAAACCATGCTGTAAGTCATAAAGAATATTTTTTTGTCAAAATGTTTAGTTAGATTTGATGCTACAATATTTTTAAGAGCTTTACACAGTATACATGTTAAGGATATAGGTATGTAATTTGCAGGATCTTCTTTGTTTTCTTTCTTGAAAAGTGGTGTCACGTTTTCCTTTGCCCATACCTGGGGGAGGGTGCCTGTGTCAAGGGATTTCTGAAAGAAAATTTAGACGAAATTAGCGATTTTGGATTACATTCCTTTAATTTCATCCAAAAGTCGCTCCTCCCACTCATTCAATTTCATTCTGAAATCATCTCAAAATCATGCAAAAATTGTCAATTTCAAGGTGTTATTAAATGAAGCAGTGAATTTGTTTACCTTTTGACATAATCTAGGATACAGCGCCCTCTAAATATAAAGAAAAAACTTAGAGCAAATCAATTATGTAAGCATTGAACATTTGGTTGAGAACAGTTATTTTCGCCTCTATTGAATTCATTGTGGCATTGATTTGTTAGGGTTTTGTGGTTTATTACAGGCTATAAGTTTTCAGAAAATCATGGAAAAGGGGTCGGTTTTGACGTTCGAAGATGGACTGGGGTTACATAAGAGTATGGGGTTCTAAAAGAAGTTTTACAGTACATTTTTATATGCATCGCCTCTCCCTCTGAATCTTGTCTCCCGCACCGCATCCTGGTCTCCATCTCATATAAGAAAATCCGTAAAAGGGGTAGGAAAAACGCAGTTCTTTATGGTAACATTATTTCATATCAACACGTTATCATTCTTTTCACAGTCATCGCCACTTAAATCTTTCAATATTGTTGAAAACATAGATTTTAACGATTTCAACACGCATTTTCGTGTTTGATCGGGTCCGATGTCAAAACTTTGATTCAAGTTTCTATTCACAAACGGAATTATTTTTAAAATCTATCACCGCCAACGGATAATATAATCATTTCTATGTGGTATGAAACTCTTGACGTTTTGGGATAATGTATAATAGGTTAATGGGAGATCATATTGTGCGCGAGGTGCACTGTTTTTCTTACCTTTTCTGTTCAGTTCCGGTCCTTGGCTCCATATCGGAAGTGACATTGTCTCCTTTTTGTACTGTTCTCCAAAAAGAGATGGAGCCCGAGATTACCGGGCGTGTTATAGTTGATAAAGATTTTAAATCATGATCTCATTTGAAAATATTTTGAAAAATGAAGCATTTGCTTCTTACAAGAAATTTCTTTATCAATATTTTCCACAATTTTTCCGAGACTCTTTACATGTTCTTCAAATCTTACAAAGCATTTTAAAACAAGGGTATGGTACAACACTTTTCTACTAATCGTTTTCTGTCAACACAATATATTTGTTTTATTCCCTAACTTGATAATTCATTGTCCCGAAAATTGCCCTTTAATTCACTCTTTTGACTAGACTGGGTAGTTCCAGCTTAAATTTTATGGAAAGAGTGTATTAGGGCTGAGACTAAATGCTCCTGTTTTGAGCAGAATCAGATATTTTCAGGGTTTAACCCATTTCCACACAGTGATGCTTTTAAATGCCCCTCAATATCAAAGCTTTAGAAAACATTGTGGAAAATGAAGAAATTGCTTGTTTCAAGCAATTTCTTCATTATCCACAATGTTTTCTACCTGAAAAGAAAATGATTTTAAAAATTTTATCAACTTAAAATTGTTTTCCGCAAATTATTTGAATTTGGACTGGTCTTAAATTTTATTGTGTGGTAATGGGTTATTACAGAGAAATGTTGAATACCCTTGTAGTATGCTAGGTATATAAAGTTGTTTTGGTAGTTTGTATTTACATACACACTTTTTAATCATATTCCTTACCCCGGAAACCAATTTCAGTTCTTTTTCTAAACAAAATTAACAAAGGCTTCCTTTGTAGTAAATTATTGCTTTTAGTTTCTTGAATTGAAGAACTTATTAAAACAAGCAAACCAAGCAACAACAGCAGAGAAAAAAATATTGCAATAATAAGAGTGTTTTTACACAGATTTTTTCCAAATCTTGGAGATCCATTATTTCCAATTAACATGGCTGTTGAAATTTTATTTTGTATCCTCTTTGGTACTGAAATCTGAAAATCTTAACCACCTTTAGACAAAGTGTCGCAAAAAAGACCCAGGTACCTATCTCGAAGGTCAAGGTCACAATCTGGGGTCAAAGGTCAAAAATCGACACTTTTTGCCGTGTCCACTCTGTAACTTCTATAATCATGCACGCAGGTACAAATTTTTTTCATACAAATGTTCACCACTTTCAGACAAAGTGTCGCGAAAAAGACCCAGGTTCCTATCTCGAAGGTCAAAGTCACAATCTGGGGTCAAAGGTCATAAATCCGCACTTTTGCCATGTCCGCTCTGTAACTTCTATTTATATATAATCATGCACGCAGGTACAAATTTCTTTCATACAAATGTTCACCACCTTCAGACGATGGTCGCGAAAAAGATCCAGGTTCCTATGTCAAAGGTCAAGGTCACAATCTGGGGTCAAAGGGGTTTCCAGAATAGTTCAATTGCGTCCAGAACGGTTAAATTGTATTTACTCTCATATTCTTCAATGGATTGCTTCCATATTTGGACAGATGCTTAATTGGGTGGACCACTTTATATGACCTTGACCCATTGACCTAAACCTTTGGCCTACTTTTGACTTCTGAAAAATCTGTCAATAATGCATTTCTTGATTTCATTCTGTATTTATAGAAATTATTATATGTATAAAAATTTCATTTATTAAAAACCCAGATGTAGATCTCAAATGCATGTGACTGTGTTAACAAAACAAATCCAAGTGCCACATCCTTGACCCTGTCCTTTGGGTGCATTTGTCACATGACTGTGACCAGCTCTTGTTTGGAGTTGAAAACATTGTGGATAATGAAGAAATTGCTTGTTACAAGCAATTTCTTCATTTCTACAATGTTTTTTTCCAAGTCTTTTTTTTTTAGGGGTGTCAAAAAGGGTCATTGTGTGGTAATGGGTTAACCCAACTGTGTTGTTTTGTTAAATAAAGAATTTATTATCATAAATATGGTATTTAAAGAAAGAAAGATATTCAATTCCCTTTAAGTTTGTGACCCCTCCCACATTATCCTGCTTTTCTACATCCTCAAGTGGAAAACATGAAAAAAGAAGAAAATACTGATAATCAGTATTTTCTTCTTGCCATGCAATGTTGTCTAAGCTTTCTGATACAAAATTGAACGATTTTGCCATATCTAAATTGGCACCTGTAACTTCTCGAATCTAGAGTTAGTCTTGGCAAAAAAAAATATTTGGTAATGGGCTAACATTTTCTTTTTCAGCATAAAGAAAGCTGTATCACTGATAAATGATTTAGACAGTAGCAAGTTTCCTTTGGTTTTGTCAAGAATTATACAGAAAATACACTTAAAGGTAGGTGCGCTTTTTGTTTGCTCTTGTTTACTGTAGTGGATTTTCTAATTGTTTGATCGCATGAAACAGTGAAGTGAGGTAAATATTGATAATCTACATAAAAAAGCTATGTCTTTTGATAAGGCTTTTGATTAAGATCACCTACATTTCCAATTTCATCACCATATAATTCATAAGTTATGTACAACATTTTTAACCTAGAGGTACTTCAACATGCCTGAATTAACTGATTAACCAATTCCAAATTGATCCTACTTTTTCATAATCCTCAAGAAGAAATGTAGAAAAACATGGAAAATGAATAATAGCTTAAAACAAATAATTTGTCAAATGTTCGCGATGTCTTCTACCCTAAACACAATGGATTTTGTAAAAGTCACAAAGTTAAAATTGTCAGTTGCCACTTCTGTGAAATTGGATATGAAGCAACTCATAAGCAAAGCAAGCAACTTATATGCAACATAGTTAACCAGTCCCTTATAACTTCCCTTTAATAAAATTTACAATATTAGGCCCAGTGAAATCTTTTCAAAAATCTAATTGAAAATCATCCAAAAAACATCCATGATTACCCATGTAAAATCAAATTGATAACTATTTGTTGCTTTCTCATAAGAAACCCCTTTCCTGTGAAATTTGGTTGAGTTTCAGCCATTAGTTTCTGAGAAAACGATACTTTGTCAGCCCGATTAGCTCAGTTAGTAGAGCACTTGACTTCAAACCTCAAGACCTGGGCTGACCATATCAACTAACAAACTAATTGTCTTTCGGATGAGACAGTTTCCTGTATCCTTGCACTATCCCCCGTAACAACTAACCGTCTTCTGGGAGCGTCACTCATATGGGCTTGTGCTACGGTAGCGAGGATTAATAAACGGAAATACTGATGGATGGACACACTAATGCACGACATCACAACACCACGATAAACGCCCTCTGACTTTCAGCCAATGGAGCTTTAAAGAAAGAGAGAAAAGACAAAGAAATCTTTTGTTAGAAACAATTGTCCTTTTTACACAATGTTTTCCTGAAGGGGTCTCTAAAGGTGTCAATATGTGGTTATAGATATTGACCAGCTGAACGTAATTTGGTATAACTTTAACTTGAAATTTACAAGGATGTGATCTGCCTGTAAGACTGTAGTTTATTTTAGGATGAGAGGACATTCACAGAAGACGAGGAGGAGAGACTTGAGTCTACGCTCAACCTTGCAGGTCCTGAGTTTGAGCTGGTGCTGGAAACTCTAGAGTTCTTCTTACATCAGGTATAGTTTTAACCCTTTCCCGTTTTTCAAAATTTTAGACTTGTTCAATTTGAAAGTAGTTGCAGGCAACAATTAAAAGTGAGTGCAATTTGAAAAATAACCAATTTACAAAATGACGTCTCCTCCCAAACTGCAGGGTGGATTTCAACCAAATTTAGCATGAATGTTCCTTGGGTGGTGCCCTTTAAAAAATTGCTAAAAGAATTGAAATCTGTTAAAAACTCTGGTTCTGGGGCATCAAAATGTCCTTGTGTAGGAATGGGTCAATGGATCCCTAGCCATTCCCTCTGATCTTAAACCATTCCCACTCAGTGATGCTTTTAGACGCCCTCAAGGAGAAAAAATTTGGAAAACTTTGTGGAAAATGAAGAAATTGCTTCTCACAAACAATTTCTTTATTTTCCACAATGTTTTGTACCCAGGAAGTTGAAAAAATCCAAAATTTGATAAACATTAAATTGTCGTCTGCAACTTCTTTCAATTTAGTGGTCTGGCAAGAGGTTAAAGGAATTTCCAACTAGATATTGAACGGCATTATTTTGCATGATTTATGGCCAATTTACAAAATGACATCTCCTCCATAACTGCTAGGTTGATTTCAACCAAATTTGGCAGGAATGTTCCTTGGATGGTGCCCTTTAAAAAATTGAAATCCGTTTAAACTCTGGTTGCCATGGCAACAAAACTGAATTTTTTAATGAAAACTTCAAAAATTATGTCCTCCTGACCTAGAAAGGGTAGAGCCTTGATATTTGGCATGAAGCATCAGTACAAAGACCTCTTTCAGAATTTCTAAAATCATCACCCTAGGATACCTAGGGGCGAAGCCCCAGCAGGGGTTGGGCTTATTTAGAAATAAAGAAGAATTTTTAAAACAACATCTCCTCCCAAAACGCTGGGCAGATTTCAACCAAATTTGGTAGGAATGTTCCCTGGGTGGTGCCCTTTAAAAATTGCTAACAGAATTGAAATCCGTTTAAATCTCTGGTTGCCATGGCAACAAAACTGAAATTTTAATGAAAACTTTAAAAATTAACTCCTCCTGACCTAGAAGGCGTAGAGCCTTGATATTTGGCATGAAGCATCAGTACAATGACCTCTTTCAGAACTTTTAAAATCATCACCCTAAGATACCCAGGAGCAGAGCCCCAGGGGGGCCAGGACTTGTATAGAAATAAAGAAGGATTTTTAAAATGACATCTCCTCCAAATCGCTGGGCCTAGAGTCTTAATATTTTGCACGAAGCATCAGTACATTGATCTCTTTCAGAATTGATCAATTCACCAAGTGGGATTGGGGCTTATATAGAAATGAGGAAGGATTTTTAAAACAACATCTCCTCCCAAACCACTTGGCTGATTTCAACCAAAGAATTTAATCAGTTAAAAACTCTGGTTGCTATGACATCAAGAGTAGAATTGAAAAAAAAAAAATCTCCTTCTGACCAAGAAGATGAAGAATCTTGAATTTTGCATGAAGATTCAGTACATGACCTCTTTCAAAATTAATAAAATTTAAGAGCCACAGGGTGATTAGGCTTAAAAAGACATAAAGAAGGCAACCCTTTCAAAACTATTTAGCCAATTTAAACCAAATTGGGCTTGTTGATTTTAGTTAAATGTTAAAAGAGGTCTTCTCCCGACCCTGTTTGTATTAGGCCTTGAAGAAAAAAAGAGCCTTATCTCAGGTGAGCGCCAGGGCCACATGCCCTCTTGTTTCTATTATCCAAAAAGTTCTTTAACCTTGCTTATCATTACTGTCCTTCTTAGAATGTACATGACTCTATACTTAGTTTATTCTTTAGTTCGACTGCAACAAAAGCTTTATGCTTATTGAGTCGCTCTCAAACACTCACAATCTAGATGTTTTCAGAGAGACTGGGGCTGGCTATTAAGTGTCTTGCCCATGAACAAACCCTAGATCACAAGTCAAGCACCTATACCACTCTGCCATCAAGGTAGTCTCTATAGAGTATAATGTCATCTAATAAGATCACTTATCAAGGTCATATTTACAAAATTTGATATGTTTCTATTTGTGTCTAACTTGTACACCTTGTTTTCTCAGATTTTAGATTGACCGATTGTGGCTTTCAATCAGTAAATAGACCAATCAAATCATTCATTTAGACTTAAAGTGAACTTTGAACTCCAACATTGGCTGACATTTATGTGAAGAATTTTTGTTGGTTTGGCAAGTTTGATTTCGTAACAGCAGCTTACTCAAGCTGTAGTTACGACATTTAGGTTGCCAACCAGCCATTTTACTTTTTACATTGCCTAGGATGAATGTCTTGGACAGGCTATTGTGATAACCTCAGTGTCAGAATCAGCCACTTTGTTAACCCACTCCCGCATAGTGATGATTTTGGACGCCCCTGAGGAAAAACGAATGGGGAGCAAACAATTTCTTCATTATACACAATGTTTTCTACCCAGAAAGTTAAAAGAAAATCTTAAATTTGACACACTTTAAATTGTTGTCTGCAACTCTTTTCAATTTGGACCAGTCTAAAGTTTTGCCATCTGGTAATGGGTTAAAGGTTTATAGCTCTATTATTGCTTGTGCTAAGGGGCTCATATTACACATACATGCACTCATTAGGTGATAGCCTTTCATGTAGACCAACACCTATGATCTTGAGACTTTGACCTTTTTGCGACTTCAACTTTGCTTATATTTCTGAATGCTTATACCTAGGGCCATCAGACTATAAATATACACTTACCAAGTTATAGGCTTTCACCTGTGACCAAGATCTTTGACTATATGACCTTGACCTTTGACCTACTTGATAAAACTAACCATAGGCTTTAACCGAAAAATTCAACCTTGGTTATATCTTCTGTATGCTTACACCTAGGGCTATCATACTTCATGTATATGCCAACCAGGTGATATGCTTTGACCAAGACTTTTTACCTCATGACCTTGATGTTTGACCTTCTTTTAAAAACTTTCCCAAAAACTTTATCATTGCTTATACCTAGGACCATTATTTTTCCACTCTAATTAGGTGATAGTCTTTCACTCGCAACCTTGACCTTTGGCCTACTTTGACCATCATTGTCATGTTTACTGTAATCAGGTGATAGCATTTCATATGTGACCAAGGTCTGTTACACTGTGACCTTTACCTTGTCCCACACTATTTTTACCATTACATAATCATAACTTTATTTTTGTGATAACCTCCTAATACGGCAAGCTTTTTTTTTCTGCTAAAAACTCTAGTTTGTTGCATGCTACTGACAATAAATTTTGGAAAAAAATATCATTTAATATTCAAGTTGAACTCTGTTGGAGCTTAGTGGCCAGTGATTCTTTATAAAAAATGAATGTGATCATTAGTATATTTTGATACAGATTTATCAATGTAGAGAGGAAATAAAATTAAAACTGATTTCTTTCTCAAATTACATTTAGATATAATATGAAATATTTCTATCTTTTTGTAGGCTGCATACCACACAGCAAAACCTGCAGTATTAGGTCAACAGTTGACGCAATTAGAGATGAACGAAGAAAAGGTAACAGTATAGTTTTGGAATGAAGTTAATAAACCATACTTTACCAATTTCTTCACCATAAGGATTAAAGATGAGGCCTCGGCCATATCTCTGTTGGTAGTGTGTATGACTCCTGATCATCGGGTTCGATCCCTGGCAATGGCAAATATCCATTCCACAATTTTTTCCCACTACTGGGTGGATAATCGTAAACTTAAGTGGGATGAGTTGCTAAAAGCTCAGAAAGGATATTGTGGTGACATGGTTGTGAAAAATACCAAGAACTCTTGGTTAGGTATTACAGCTGCTGAAATATGACTGACATACTATTAAAAGAGGCATTAAACACCATTCAATCAATCAGTCAAATTAGAAATGTTTATTTCAAATTTCCCATGAAATAAAAATTAACACAAGATATCAGACTCCTACTTCTTAGTATTCCATTTATAACCCATACCCACACAATCCTACTTTTTTACAAAGAAAAAACCCTGAGAAAATATTGTGGAAAATGAAAAAATTACATGTAACAAACAATACCTTCATTTGCGTAAATGTTTTCTACCTTGAAAGAAAAAGATTTTAAATTTTCACCAACTTAAATTGTCAAGTACTTTCAGGTTAGACCAGTCTATAAATTTTGTTGTTTGGTAATGGGATAACATACATGTACTTACAGATTCAGCAGATATGATCATGAGTGATGTCATTTTATATTACCATAATTAATCTTTTAACACTCGAGAAAATTTTAGACTGGTCTGAATAGAAAGAAGTTGTAGGCAACAAATTAAACTTTATAAAATTTTGGATTGTATCAACTTTCTGCATAGAAAACATTGTGGAAAATGAACAATTGTTACAAGCAATTTCATCATTTTACACAATGTTTTCCCAATTGTTTTTTGAGGGGCACCAAAGTGTCATTGTGTGGGAATGGGTCAATGGATCCCAAGTCATGCCCTCTGATCTTAAGCCATTCCCACTCAGTGATGCTTTTAGACGCCCTCAAGGAAAAAAACTTTGGAAAACATTGTGGAAAATGAAGAAATTGCTTGTTACAAGCAATTTCTTTATTTTCCACAATGTTTTCTACCCAGGAAGTTGAAAAAATCCAAAATTTCATAAACTTTAAATTGTCGTCTGCAACTTCTTTCAATCTAGTCATCTGGTAATCGGTTAAAGGAATTTCCAACTAGATATAGTGTGGCATTATTAGTAATGATTTATGGCCAAATAGTTAGATGGTTGGTTGAATAAACTGTAGATACTACATTATGGTTTACAAACCATAAAAATGCTTCTCTTAAATATTGTTCAAAGACAGAGTTCAAAGTTCATATCAAGCCCAAATGAATGATTTAATTGGTCAATTGATTCTTTGTTTGAGAGCCTTGATCGATCAATTGTTATATATGTATGAATCATAAGTGGCATGTTTAACCCATTACCAGAGACTGGTTCAAATTGAAAGTAGTTGTAGACGACATTTCAAAGAATGTTCACAGGGTAAATTGGAAATGTCATAAAGGGTAGAAAACATTGAGAGAAACAATCAATTTCTCTTTTCTCAGAATAATGTTTCCCTGAAGTAATTTCTTCTAGGCAAAAAAAAAAAAGGATTGTGTTGGAATGGCTAAACTGCAATTTTTTTCTTTTTTTTTTCTGGTGTGAATAATTTTGACCATACCATCTATATAACCTATCCAGCTTCTTTACATCCCTCAAGAAACAAGAGGACCATGATGGTCCTAGATCGCTCACCAGAACTGCCTGCTGTTAAAAAAATGCAATTAGAGACAAATAACTATAATCAGTTTCATGAAGATAGGGGCAAAACTGTGACTTCTATATTGTCATCAAAGAAATTGGCATTATGGCCCCTTTTCCTGTGTTATCCTATAGAACCTTCCATCATCTATGAGGTTAATCTTTATAACTTTACAAGTATCCTGACCAAGTAACATGACAATTGAGCCAAAATGATGACCTCTAGAGCATAAACAAAGAAATTGTCATTAAGGCCCCTTTTCCTGTGTTTTCCAAAAGTACCTTCCTATAATCAATAGGGTTCATTCTCACGCCCTAATAATTATTCTGGCCTAGTTTCATGAAGATTGAGCCTTAATTGTGGCCTCTAGACTTTAAACAAAGAAATTGTCATTCAGGCCCCTTTTCCTGTGTTTTCCGATAGAACCTTTCCATAAACAATAGGGTTAATCCTTATGACCTAACAAATATTCTGACCAAGTTTCATGAAGACTGAGCTAAAATTGTGGCCTCTAAGGTGTAATCAAAGAATTTGTCATTAAGGCCCCTTTTCCTGTGTTTTCCATTAGGATCCTCAAATAATCAATAGGGTTCATCCTCATGATCAAACAATTATTCTGACAAAAATTCATGAAGATACGACCAAAATTGTGGCCTCTACGGTGTTAACAAAGAAATTGTCATTAAGGCCCCCTTTCATGTGTTTTCGGAAATATACTTCTTATAATCAATAGGGTTCATCTCTTTGACCTTATAATTATTCTGGCAAAGTTTCATGAAGATAGAGCCATATTTGTGGCCTCTAGAGTGTAAACAAAGAAAATGTCATTAAGGCCCCTTTTCCTGTGTTTTCAAATAGAACCCTCCCATAATCAATAGGGTTCATCCTCATGACCTAACAATTATTCTGACCTAGTTTCATGAAGATTGGGTCAAAACTGTGGCCTCTAGAGTGTAAACACTTCAATTGTTGACGACGGACGAAGGACAACAGACATTCAATGATCACAAAAGCTAAGCATGAGCACGTTGTGCTCAGGTGAGCTAAAAAGCTAAGGAAAACATGATGGAAAATGAAGAAATTGATTATAACTAGCAATTTCTTCATTGTTCACTTTTCTACATTAGTGGTAAATATTTTTTTAATTTCACTAACTTGAAATTGTCATCTGCACACACTTCAATTTGGACCAGTCCAAAATTTTGTCATGTAGTAATGGGTTATTCAGGAAATTGTTTAAGTAAATAAAAGTAGTTTGTTTTGTATCACTTCAGGTTAAGACTATAGTAGATACATGGACAAACACTGCCAGGGATGTTGTGCAAAAACTCAGACAACAAACTCTATTACCTAATCAGGTTAGTATTGAAGCTAAGGGATAAATATTTCAAGTATATGTATGTCTATATTCGTTTATCCCATTTCCTTATGGCAAAATTGTGGACTGGTCCAAATTAAAAGAAGTTGCAGATGACACTGTAATATTTATGAAATTGTAGTTACAATGTATAAATTGCAAAGCCAACAAAATTCTTAAGATAAATGTGGGAGTTCAAAGTACCCTTCCAGTCTGAACTAAAGCTGCAGACGTAAATTTAAAGTTTATGAAATTTCAACTTTCTGGGTAGAAAACATTGTGTAAAATGAAGAAACTGCTTGTCATTTTACACAATGTTTCCCCAATTGTTTTTTTGAGGGGCGTCAAAAGGCATCACTGTGAGGGAATGGATTAAGAGAATGGTCAATACTGCACATTTTTAGCTCACCTGAGCACAAAGTGCTCTGGGGGAGCTATTGTGATCGGTCATCGTCCGTCTGTCCGTCCATCCATCTGTCCGATCACAATTACAAAAAAATCTTCTCCTCCTAAACTAACCATGGAATTTCAACAAACTTCACAGAAATAATCCTTAGGTCATGCTCTTTCAAAAAACTTCAAAGAATTGAAATCCATGAAGAACTCTGGTTGCCATGGCAAGGGAGTGAAAAAACTTAAGAAATCTTCTCCTCCCAAACAGTAAGGCATAGAGCTTTGATATTTGGTATACATCATCATCTATTGACCCTCTACCAAAATACTTAAAAGAATTACCGTATTCTGAAAATTAGCCCTTTTCTGGGCGATCCCTGATTTTACATAGAATAAAAGAAGGAAATCTTTAAAAATCTTCTTGTCCCAAACCATAAGGCCTAGAGCTTTGATATTTGGTAGAAATCATCATCTATTGACCCTCTACAAAAATACTTCAAAGAATCACTGTATTCTGAAAATTAGCCCTTTTCTTTATGATCCCTGATTTTACATAGAAATAAAGAAGGAAATCTTTAAAAATCTTCTTCTCCCAAACCATAAGGCCTAGAGCTTTGATATTTAGTACAAATCATCATCTATTGACCCTCTACAAAAATACTTCAAAGAATTACCATATTATGAAAATTAGCCCCCTTAGGGGCAATCCTTGATTTTAAATAGAATAAAAGAAGGAAATCTTTAAAAATCTTCTTGTCCCAAACCATAATGTCTTGAGCTTTGATATTTGGTATACATCATCATCTATTGACCCTCTCAAAATACTTAAAAGAATGACCGTATTCTGAAAATTAGCCCTTTTTCTGGGGGATCCCTGATTTTACATAGAATAAAAGAAGGAAATCTTTAAAAATCTTCTTGTCCCAAACCATAAGGCCTAGAGCTTTGATATTTGGTAGAAATCATCATCTATTGACCCTCTACAAAAATACTTCAAAGAATCACTGTATTCTGAAAATTAGCCCTTTTCTTTATGATCCCTGATTTTACATAGAAATAAAGAAGGAAATCTTTAAAAATCTTCTTCTCCCAAACCATAAGGCCTAAAGCTTTGATATTTGGTACAAATCATCATCTATTGACCCTCTTCCAAAATACTTCAAAGAATTACCATATTCTGAAAATTAGCCCTTTTCTTAATGATCCCTTATTTAACATAGAATAAAAGAAGGAAATCTTTAAAAATCTTCTTGTCCCAAACCATAAGGCCTAGAGCTTTGATATTTGGTATACATCATCATCTATTGACCCTCTACCAAAATACTTCAAAGAATCACTGTATTCTGAAAATTAGCCCTTTTCTTAATGATCCCTTATTTAACATAGAATAAAAGAAGGTTAACTTTAAAAATCTTCTTCTCCCAAACCATCTGGCCTAGAGCTTTGATATTTGGTACATATCACCATATATTGACCGTCTACCAAAATACTTCAAAGAATCACTGTACTCTGAAAATTAGCCCTTTTCTTTATGATCCCTGATTTTACAAAGGAATAAAGAAGGAAATCTTTGAAAATCTTCATCTAACAAACCATAAAGCCTAGAGCTTTGATATTTGTAACATATCATCAGCCATTGACCCACTACCAAATTACTTAAAAAGATTAGCCCTTTTCTGTGCAATCCCTAATTAAAGCTAGGAATAGATAATGATATCTTTGAAAACCTTCTTCTCTTAAACCATTAGGCCTAGAGCTTTTTTACTTGGTATGTATTGATGTCTATACTTCAAAGTTATATCAATATACCTAGGATTAAAAGAGAAATCCTTAAACATCTTCTCCAAAATAATTAGACAGAGGGCTTTGCTATTTTGTTTATATCATAAAGCCATGAACCATCATACTCAGGGGAGCAATTTAGGACCATCATGGTCCTCTTGTTTACCCAAAGATATGAAGGATTTATTCATACATAAGTCATTACAGAATTCTCTTTAATCCTATGTCGTCAGGACTCATTGAGACAATTCTAATGAGTCCCGAAATCATAGAATTTAGTTGTGATATTACTTTTTAATAAAATGCCTTTACGTCTTGAGATCCTTAGCTTTCAAAGGGGATTTAAATTATGGTCGCTTAACCCCATTCCTACACAACAAAATCTTAAGACTTGTCAAAATTGAAAAGAGTTGCTGATGACATTTTAAAGCATATGAAATTTAGGGTTTTCTACTTTTGGGGTAGAAAACATTGTGGATAATGAAGAAATTGCTTGTGATAAGCAATTTCTTCTTTTTCCACAATGTTTTCCAATTTTTATTTTTTTTCTTGGGGGGTGGGGGGAGCAAGATCAGCTGTAATGAATTGTTAGTTGTTAGTCACTCATAAAAGAATTGCATTTATCAAAGTATTCTACTTATTGCTCTATTTTGTTACAGCTAGAAGATGTGAACTGGAGACTAAATCTTCAAATGGCTCAATCAACTAAAACCAAGATGAAACTTCCAAATGCCATGTTTGAATTTAAAGTTAGAAACAACGATAACACAGACACAAATAATGTTAGAGTAGAGTTTACCCATGATGAATTATATAAGTTCTATAATCAGGTAAGAAAGTTAGTTTATTTATTAATAAGTTAATTTTTAGTTTTGTCTATCAAAAACGAGCATTCTGATTGGTCAAAAAATTTAATTCATACCTCCATGAACAAAATTTTGAGCATGCAGCCTTTTTGTATGCTTCCGCATAAAATAGTTACATACAAAAAGGTATCAAAATTTGTACAGCTTTTGGTTTTTTCGCTCGATGCTATTAAATTATAAGAAATGAAGAGAAAGTTTTTTGTTTTCATGGAGGTATGAACCGAAAAACCTAATCACACTGTATGAATCTCTTAATCAACTAAATGACAGCTAGAATTGACATATTATGACTGTCAATGAAAACTTCAATCAACCAATCAATTCAATCATTTAGATGCAAAATGAACTTTTAACACTAGACATATGAGTTGAGTAATTTCGGTGGCTTAATAAAGATTGCAGCTTCTTCAAGCTGTAGTTTTGACATTCAGGTTGCCAACCAACCATTCTATTGTTTGTTACATGTTGAAATAAGATTTGAAAGGTTACGCCATTTAACCCTTTCCTGTTTAAATACGTGATTTTACGTTCCTGTCATCTTATACTCGAGAAAGCATTGTGGAAAAAGAAGAAATTGCTTGTAACAAGCAATGTCTCCTCTTTCCACAATGTTTTCTACCACATAGGATGGTTTCATTTGAAATAGCATTCGGTTTTCATTGTCATCTGCAACCTCTTTCAATTTGGACTAGTCTAAAATATTTGATACATGTCATCATCTATTGACCATCTTCAAAAATACTTCAAAGAATTACAGTATTCTGAATATTAGCCCTTTTCTGTGCAATCCCTGATTTTACAAAGGAAAAAGGAAGGAAATCTTTTAAAGTCTTCTTCTCCCAAACGATTAGGCCTAGAGCTTTGTAAATTAGCCCTTTTCTGTGCGATCTCTAATTTTAGTTAGGAATGAATAATGATATCTTTGAAAACCTTCTTCTCCTAAACCATTAGGCCTAGAGCTTTTTACTTGGTATGTATTGGTGTTTATACTTCAAAGCATTACCATATTCAGGAAATCAGTGCTATATGGTGGGATCATCAATAAACCTAGGATTAAAAGAGAAATCCTTAAACATCTTCTCCAAAATAAGTAGACAGAGGGCTTTGCTATTTTGTTTTAATCATAAAGCCATGAACCATCGCAGGGGTTTTCCTACCTTTTTAAAACTGGGACCTGGGACCCATGATTTTGGGAAAAATAGCTCGTAAATCGGCAAAATTGGGAAATGTCTAAACATGTTGTCTCAGGTGGATTTTAAGTACCATATAACACATCTCAAGGTCAGTGAGGTTACCCAAACTGGGTTTCAATAATAAGTATTTTAAGGTTGTATTACAGCCTTAAAATACTTATCATTTAACCCATTACCACACAGTAACGATTTTTTAAGCCCTCAAATAAACAAATTTGAGAAAACCTTGTTAAGAATGGAGAAATTGCTTTTAAAAAAGCTATTTCTTCATTCTACACAATGATTTCTACTGAGAAAGTGAAAAAAATCAAATTTTTCTTCAACTTTGAATTGTCGTCTTCAACTTCCTTGAATTTGGACCGGTCCAAAATTTCGGGAAATGGGAATGGGTTAAACCCAGTTTGGTAATAAGGGGTATCATAAAATTTGACCATAAATATTTGATCGGACAATTTAGCTAATTCCCAAACAATGATGCTTTTTGACACCCCTCAAGAGAAAGGTGTGAGAAATCATTGTAAAGATGGGTGAATAGCTTGTGACAATTAATTTCTTTATTTTCTACAATGTTTCCTAAGACCTTTACAAAAAGATAAAGATTTTTAAAATGTCTAAATCAAGAAATTGTTGTCTGCAACTTCTTTGAATTTGGATCAGTCTATCATTCCGTCGTAGACCGGGTTATACATGTAGGTTAAACCAGGGTTAAACAAGTGAAAGTGTATAACAATGTAATCTACGGTTGAAGGGAAAAAACCAATCAAAATGCAGTCACGAAATTTTGGTCCATGTATTTTTCTTTAAAATTGGTAATTGAATCATTTTGATAAGGAAAGGTTGTAACTGAAAAGTCGTTTCTATCATTCTCTATATCTTTTTTGACCACGAGAACAGTAGATGATCGAAATCGTAGGTGTCAACATGAATGCATTTTGCCAATCTCGATCGATGTCTGCTGTTACTAGTATTTGTTACAAAAAAAATCAAAAGTAAAAAGAAGGTTAATATTTTTCGTTCAATTAAAGAAATACCCTGAAAATTTTCCGAAGATTGTGGTTTGCTGCAAATTTAAAGTTCGGCCGTTCATAAACGAAAATACAGTATCGTAGAAGGTCGGAATCAAAATAAATTGAATTTATAACATTATAATATTTGAT
Source organism: Fragum fragum (assembly GCA_946902895.1). Taxonomy (NCBI): domain Eukaryota; kingdom Metazoa; phylum Mollusca; class Bivalvia; order Cardiida; family Cardiidae; genus Fragum; species Fragum fragum. Next base: position 67,203,330 of record OX336370.1, on the reverse strand, counting down.
TATATCCTTTATTCAGTTTTATAAGATTGACCAGTACACGCGAGGAAAGTGTGTCACTGTGAGAACACAACGCGGTCGCCTCCGCCTAGACAGTCGGCCCCTTTGAAGTGGGTTGAACCTCGGAGAAATTTACAGAGTGACGTCACATTGAAAACAAGTTAGGCAAGGAATTATGCGATTTTTTTTAGCATAAATAATATTATATATTATCTCGGATATGATTTGATATTAAAAGTAAGTAATTAAAGCTAATTTTCTCGGAAGCTTTGAATTTTAATCCTTTAAATTTCATCTGGCTTTGTTTATAATATACGCGCGCTTACAATAGCCTAATCCAATTAGCGCACGTGCGATTGACACGATGTCGTCGTCTGATAGATAAACAGTGGTTAATAAACAGTATCTGTGTTCTTTTTTTCTTTTTTTTTTAAGAGTTTTGGAGAAATCGGCGAGCGTAACCAATATTATACAAACTCAAATGATGGCCCTCCATTTTACCAGTTTTCGGCAGCCGAAATTGGGGGAATTTCACTCATAATTTTGGGAATTTTTACCTGAAAATTGGGAAATTTTATACGTTTTTGCGATTGGGAAATGGTCCGGTATTCGGCCCCAAAATCGGCGTAGGAAAATCCCTGCATCGTACTCAGGGGAGCGATTTAGGACTATTATGGTCCTCTTGTTTTTGTCAAGAATTGGGACCATATGCAAGCTAGGTTTTGTAAACTGTCATTATGACACATGCGTAAAGCTTTGTTGTAATTTCTTCTTCAGCTAGAGAGCATTCAGAAGCAGATTGACAATTTAAGCTGATAGATTGAGAAGAGTATTCCAATGTTGATTATGCAACTACAGCTACACTTCAACAGATAATATAGATGAATGAACACTCCATGAACACTCCATATACCCTTGACCTGATTTTACAAGTTCATTTCCCCTTGACCTATTTTTATACAGACTCAAACATAACATTTTATACATTCACCTCTTTCCTTAACCCATTCTAACACAAGAAAATTTTAGACTGGTCCAAATTGAAAGAAGCTGCAGACGACAATTTCAAGGTGATGGAATTTTAATTTTTTTCGTCTTTGGGGATAGAAAACATTGTGGATAATGAAGAAATTGCTTGTGACAAGCAATTTCTTCATTGTACACAATGTTTTCCAAAGCTTTGTTCTTGTGGGGCGTAAAAAGGAGGGCTTGAGTTGGAATGGGTTAACCCTGCGATTCAGGAAAAAAGGAACATTATACTTAGAACGAGTATTGTTTTTCTTTTCCTATTTTTTTTTTTCAAAATTTTTGTCATTAGATCAAATCTAAGAATTACTTGCACTCTGAAATTCTCTTTTTTTTAACAAATGTCTTGATACCTGGTCAAAATGTTTGCATGATATCCTGGACAAGTTCAAACTTTGTCCATGTGGTAATATATCTTTGAAATACCTTCTCTGCACTCTAAAAGACCACACTTTGGGCAAAATTGTCTCCATTTTGGTCAGAATGATTATCTTCATATCTGAGATAAGTTTGGATTTGGGTCTTTTAGGTAAAAAAAACTAGGTCAATAGGTCAGAAGGCAGAAACTTTGGTCACATTTGAAGCCATTTACTTAGGTGAACACTTTGGAGACAATTGCCCTCTTGGTTTTCAGATGCATTCAATTCAGTGAGAAAGGAAAAAGCCATTGATTGGAGTTAGCATTAATTCAAAATATGGAATACAAATCTTTTTTTATTTTATAGAACTATTCTATTATTTGTATTTTAAAAATGAGAAATGATAAATTGTGCAATAAATAAACAGTTTTGTATTCAACATAATCTTTCTTTCCTTTCAACAAGTCCAAAGGTTTTTTGATGGCACAGTGTTTTATTCTGCTTTCAATTATCTTCGAACTTGTATCGCAACTACAGGGTTATTTGCCTGTTGGGTACCAGAGAGATGCCCACAAAGCAGGGGACTTTTAATGGATTCCAAACTAACTCATTATAAATCCAAACAAGGGTCTAGAACTAACTCATTATACACTCATCTCAAATTTATGATCCACTCAAGAGGGGTCCTGGTATGTCTCACACCAGTACTACCACTACATCCCTTTTGAGCCTCCAGCTGCTCATTTAACTTAGGTTTACGATTACCCATTTATCGGTGGGAATTGCGGAAGGGAAAAAAAGCTAAAGCCTGTCTGTTTGTCTGTCTGTGTACAAAATTACAGCTTATTATACTACCAATTTTGTGTTGCAAACTCCTCCTTCAGTTATGCTTCAATACCATGGAAACTTTATACAAGGATTATGATGTCTAAGCTCAAGGGAAGATAATTCTTGAACCAAGGGGAGTTAAGACTTCACAATTGGGTCTTGAAGTTTTGCAAAACACAATTTTGAAGTCTTAATTCCCCCTGTTTCAAGAATTATCTTTCCTTGAGCTTAGAAATTATTAATGCATTGTAGACATGTACAGCTAATTATACTACAAATTTTGTGTCGTTAAACTCCTCCTTCAGTTTTGCTTCAATACCATTGAAACCTTATACAAAGATATATCACATGTTGAAGTTTTGCAAGACTCAATTTTGAAGTCTTAATTCCCCCTGGTTCAAGAATCATCTCCCCTTGAACTTGGACATTATTTATGCTTTTATAGACATATACAGCTAATTATACTACCAATTTTGTGTCACAAACTCTTCCTTCAGTTTTGCTTCAATACCATTGAAACTTTATACAAAGATTAACCACATGTTGAAGTTTTGCAAGAATCAATTTCAAAGTCTAAATTCCCCCTTGTTCAAAAATTATCTCGCCTTGAACTTAGACATTATTTATGATTTGTAGACATAAACAGCTACTTATACTACCAATTTTGTGTCACAAACTCCTTGTTTTTAGAAAAGCAAAGTCAGTAGCGATGTCCTTGTATTGTTAAAGCTCTCATTACACTGAAAGCACTTGCTGGGGTATAAAGTCACATACTGTGACAAGTTCTAGTTTAAAAGGTGTCAAGTAACTGTGAATTACGATCATCGATGCATACCCATCACTCGAGAGTGTTAATCACCAATCAAGCCAGGTGTTATACATGTAATTTGACACACTTTGGAGATCCTTGACATATGGCTGCAAATTTTCGAGCGTCAATATGAGGCACAGTGGCAAATTTTCGAGCGTCAAAATTGCATATATTTGAATTTCTGTGCGTCAAAACCCAAGGTCTTGGTGTTAAACAAAAGCCCTGTCTGAAATGTAGACAAGTTTAAATTTCAATGTCGTCTGATAACCAATTCAACTCCTTATCAAGTGAGACATGCAGAATCCCGCAGAAAGATGACTGATTTAAGATTTATATATATTTATGATTCATAGATTTTCACTGTCAATAAAAGAGGACCATGATGGTCCTCACTTGAGTTTCCTTGGCTAAGGGACATCACATTATCAGAATTGGTAATGTCCACCATGTGATTCTTTATAAGAAATACACAGGAATCCTAATAATTCCAACTCTGATAATAGAAATTCACTGCTTAATTACAAATGACTATATGCACAAACATTGGATTTTAAATTTCAAAGAACATTATAGCTCCTAATAGCAACTTCAAGTTAACACTGTCATGCTGAACCTGGAATATTCCGTTTTTTGCAGGAGGTGTAGACTAAGATCAGCCTGCACCTAAATGCAGTCTGATCTTGGTCTACAGCACCTGCTTGTACATATGTTGTACTTGTTGTTTATGAAATTGATTTCCAAAAGAAATATTGATTTTTAAACAAGTTCTATAGGTGCTTTCAGTCCTTTGATTTCATAGCAAATCATTATGGTAATTTATAAAGCATGACAAGGGTTAATTGCGACAAATGTGTTGACAAATCGGCCTTGCAATTACAGGTAACTGGATTTCACTGTATCAAGTCTAGTTTCAGAGAAGACAATTTTATAGATTTCCTTCTGTTTTTAATGATGGAGCACAGACATGACCCTGGGGCTATCATAAGGTTTGTGGAGGTTAATGACACAATGCTTAACCCATAACCGCACAGCCAAATTATTAATCCAAATTGAAAGAAATTACAGACGACAAGTTGATGAGATTTAAAAAATCTTTGTCTTTAAATTGTAACAAGCAATTTCTTAATAATCCACATGTTTTTCCAACCTTTCTTCTCTAGGGCATAAAGAGGCAGGATTGTGTGAGAATGATTTAATACAAAATATCAATGCTCTAAGACCTGAAAAAGTTCCTTCTTGTTTATATGTAAACAAAACTTCTGAATAGCAGAGCATCCTCTGGCAATGAGCAAATAATTAGAAGGTTGTGAAAAACACTAGATTGTTTTCCCAGGACAACTGCTGTCAAGCCACAAAGTTTTGTAGGCATCATGCTCCGGACAAGCACAATTTTAGTGTTTGAGCTTTGAACTTGAAGCTATCCAAAAAATTCTTTCAAATGGCACATCTACTCACGATGGAGAATTATTGTGCCAATTTATTTTGGAATCTTTATTTGTAGGAGAATGCTCTTGACAATCACAATTTTAGTGTTTGACCTTGACCTGTGACCTTGACATTAGAACTGTCCCCAAAACTCTTTCAAATGGCACATCAACTCATGATGGAGAATAATTGTGCTTAGTTATTTTGAAAACATCCATAAATGTAAGAGTAATTGTCCGGACAAATTTGGACGAGCGTACGGACTAACAGACTAACGCACATACACCGACTTGTGATAGCAAGTGGGTTCAACAAAACTTAAAACAAAATAGAATTTAAACCTTGTCATGTTAAACCTGGAATATTTCTGTTTTAGGCAGGACGTATAGGCAAATATCAATCAGCACATATTTGCAGGCTGATCTTTGTCTTCACCCCATGTTTGTCCTTTTCGAGCCAGAGCTATTTATAAGATAATTTTCAAAATAGAAATTAACCAAACTTTGATGCTCCAGTACTTTGATTTCAATTCAGTTGTTCAGATGATGTTTAATTCAGCATGAGAAGGGTTAATGTTTCTATGGCACCAAATATATCTCTTGAAAGTGCATAACTTATATTTCAAGAGATAGACAGAAAGTATGACCTGTCTAGAGGCTAAAACCATCACAAGAAAAATTGGTTGTAACTTTTTAATCCCATGTACTCCAAATCTATGGGTTCCTCATCTCATCATGACCTAACCCACATGCAAAGTTGTGACTTGAGGAGTTACATTGGGCTTAAAATCATCCAGAAGAAACATGTTGAGACTGCCAAGTATTTTAGAAGTGGCCTGACCTGAGAAACTATCTGAAAATTAGTCGTAAATGGCGCATCAACTTACAATATAGAATAGGAGTTCCAAATTAATTTGAAATCCATATGCAAAGACAGGAGATATGTGCTGGAAAATCTTAAGTTGACCTTGATCTTTGAGCCATCTGAAAATTTGTTACAAATGGTACATCTGCTAACCATGTAAAATAACTGTACCAACTATTTTGAAATACATCCATACATGTAAGAGATATATGCACTTGACAAGTTCAATTTAAATGTTTGAGCTGTGACTTTGAGATACTGAAGCTATCCTGAAGTTTGTTTCAATTGCCACATCTTCTCATGATTTTGAAATCCATGCATAAATATTGAACGAATTTGGACAGACAGACCCATTAATGCATTAACACACACACACAGTGACTTCTTAAACTGACAACTACGTCTCACTTGTGGTAAGTAGGCTGGACAAAAAAGTTTGACCTTGTATCTTTGACCTTAAATAATGGGATACCCACTTACCAAGGTGGAGAGGGATTGCATGAATTATTTGACCACAAGCTAAAACCATATTTGACAATATGTTAAGACACCTCAAAATTTCCATTTCTTGTCTAACCAAGGGCTAGCTATTTGCAAAGTTTGAAAGAGATCGGATGAAAAATGCATACAACAAATTTAAAATGAAATTCTACCTTGTGACCTTGACCTTACCAAAAAGTTGTCATTGGACATAAAGGTGAGCCCCCAAAATATTTGAGCTGTGACCTTAACCTTAGAAATATCTGAAGATTTGTTTCAAAGGCACATCTATTTATGACAGAGAATGATTGCCCCATGTCATTTTGAAATCCATCCACAAATGAAGATGTGCTCTGGACTAGCTCAATTTAAGCTTTTGACCTAAACCTTTGTTTCAAATGGCACATCTACTCATGATCAAAAGCAATTATGCTATGCTAATTGGAAATCAATTCTGAATGTGGGAGATATACTCTGGGCAGATGCACTAACACACTAAAGCTTATACATAAACTTGTCATACTGACAACTTTGACTCGCTCACCACAAATAGCCTCAAAAAAAATTATGGACTCACAAAAGACAAAACGCCATGACAATAACCCTTGAGGCCTTGGGCCAGTGTAGCTTAAAATCAGGAAAAAGCATTGTTTGAAAGGAATAGCTTGCTTCAAAGAATTTCTTTTTCCTGAAGTGTTTCCCCCAAGTATGATTGTTTGATATTGGGTTAAACATTTTATTTTTGCTTCACAAGCTTCAACACTGTGACTTGATGTGGTTAGTCAAAGGTAGTACTGGAAGTCTCAGAAGTATAGAATATTTAGACACCAGTCATTTGGTTTGTGAATGCATGTACACGACGGACACAACACCATGACAATACCTACTGGCTACAGCCATTTGAACTTAAAGGAAGCAAGAAATTCAGTCTTAGATTGAAATCTTTTGTTTGTTTGAATGGGGTTTAACGCCACTTTTAACAATCTTTCAGTTATATCGCGGCGGCTAGAGCACCTAACAAAGGATTCCTGGTATTTCTCGCACCAGTACTACCACTACACCCTTTCCTAGCCTCCAGCTGCTATCCCACATAGGCTTACGATTATCTGCCCATTGGTGGTAGACAAATGTCGGAAAGAGTATTGCCGCTGTCGGGGATCGAACCCGGGACCCTTTGAATGATAGTCCGACGCGCTACCAACTGCGCTATGACGGCGGCAGATTGAAATCCAGATGACATTAACCAGGTAAAATGTGTCTGTTTGATTTCTTAATACCGTACAGACAGATAGGTCTGTGTTCATTTTAACCACAGCAGCAAAACAAAAAGTCATCTTTGGGCCAGATACAACCTGAAAAGATTATTTTCTGGGAGGCCCTAATAGATGGTGTCGTTAAATGTCGTTAAAAATGTTTACACTTATTCCAGATATAACCTCTCATTGGAGAACAGCAAATGAGACAGGAGACTGGCCAGACTGTTTATCCCATTACCACACAAGGAAAATTTACAGTAGTCCAAATTGAAAGAAGTTGAAGATGACAATTTCATGTTGCTAAAATTTTAAGAATCTTCCGTCTCTTGGGGCAGAAAAAAGTTGTGAAAAATTGCTTGTTTCCATAAAGTTTTCCAAAGCCTTTTCTTGAGGGGCATCAAAAAGCATCATTGTGTGATAATGGGTTATGACAATAGGAAATATCAATAGTCCAAGATAAATATATGTGATTAATTTTAAAAACTTGAGTCAATTCTGCATCAAGTTATCATTTTAACCCATTCCCACTCCATCCTCCTTTTTATTCCCCTCAAGAAAAAAGCTTTGGAAGAAAATGTGGAAAATAAAGAAGAAATTGCTTGAAATTGTTGTGTGCAGCTTCTTTCAATTTGGACCAGTATAAGATTTTGCTGTGTGAGAATGGGTTAACAAGGTTATGTCTGTATATTGATATATTGAAGGTCAATGTGATTTCCTTTGTAACCTTGTCCTTTTACAAATTCATTCAAATTCAGTATGGATCTTCTACTCTCAGATAAATGTCTGTACCAAATTTAACAAACCAATACGTTCTATGTCATGTAATAATCCACACAAAGTTTTACAAATTTGATCAAACTAAATCAATTGTGAGGAAATTTTAAAGTTAATTTAGGTCAATTCAAAGTAAACTTATTTCCGGGACAAATTTACTGTATGTATCAAATTCTAAGTTTACTGTGACCTGTGATCACTCTGAAGGTCATTAGAGAACCTCTTCACCCAAAGTTGAATGCCTGTGATAATTTTGGTGAATCATGTTCAATTTTGAGTAAAGTTATCATCCGGACAAGGTATGCAATAGATCCATTTATTATATACCTATAAAAGATATAGATTAAAATCTGGCTATTTAATACAACTCAACAGAAAAAAAAAATCCGTATTCAGAGTGTACCAAAAAAACATTTGTCGGGTACAGTTAAACACAGACTACTTTTTTGTGTATTGACATTCGTTTTTTTTTTCAGAAAGTTGGTTATTTCTTAATCATGTAAGAGAATGTTCTTAATGTCCTAAAAGGTATATAATAGAAGGAATATTACAACAGTGTGTAATATTCCAGTCTCTTCCAATAAAAAATACCTACACACGATTCTCGAACATGATAACAACAAATAGAAAAAGAAACTGTTGTAATATTTTCTATAAGTTCAAGGTCTTTAAGCCATTATCACTCTACATAATTTGAAGTTGGTCCAAATTTAAAGGAGTTACAGAAGATAAGTTCAAGTTGGTGGAATTTATAAAATCTTTGCTCTTAAGGGTTTAAAACATTGTGGACAATGAAGAAATTGCAGTATGTTTCCCAATGCTTCTTTCTTGATTGGCATCAAAAAGTGGAGTTGTGTTGGGATGGATTGCTCTAAAAGTTTGAAATACTTCTCTGGAAGTAGTTCAAAGAATTTCAGTAATGACATTTATTTGCTTGATACCGGCAAAATGACTTATTATATTGAACTCTTGAAAACATCATTCTTTAAATCAGGACATTCAGGCCTGTGGAGCAATACAGGCGCTCAAGCAACTCCAGTTGTTTTAGTTTATACAAGTTTATTTTTGTTCAATTGCGACGGAAGCTTTAAGCTTATAGAGTAGCTCTCAAACACTCACAATCCAGATGTTTTTACGCCCCGAGAGAGGCAGTGGCTTAAACCAACTGCTACCCAGTTTTACAGCTGGGTGGACTGGGGTTGGCTATTTAGTGTTTTGCCCATGATTATGACCACATGATTACGTTTAGCTTGCCAACCAACAATTTTGCTTTTATGTAAAAAAAAGATCCTTCCAGTGAAATCTGGCTGAAATCCAATATCCAGTTTTTTGAAAGAAGATTTTCAAAGTTATTGTGTTCCATATATGGCATTTAGTCCTGCCAGTAAAAGCCACATTTTTAAACTGATTGAAATTCTGAAAGGAATATAAAAAAAGTCACCAAAATTTTTTTACTATGAAATTTTGTTGAAACCAATCTAATGGATTTTGAGGTTTTCAATGTTTTCACTATACCATATTAGGAATTTAGCCTCTTCCCTCCCCCCCCTCCCCATTAACACCAAATTTTCTAATTTGATCAAAGTTTTTTAGAGGGATGCTGATTAACCCATTCCGACACAATGATCTCTTCTGTTTACGCCTCTTAGATAATATTACTTGAGCAATCATTGTGAAAAATGAAATTCCTTTTTGTAACAAGCAATTTTTTCATCATCCACAATGTTTTCTACCCAAAAAGATAGATTTCTTAAAATTTCATTAACTTTAAATTGCCCTCTGTAACCTCTTTGAACTTGGATCAGTATGAAATTTTACCAGATTATTCCGATGTAATTTACTTGAAATCTGTCAAGTGGCTTCTGAAAAGAAGATTTTCACCAGATATGGAAATAAGCCCAGACACTCATTAATTCAATGTTTTTATTCAATCAATATTCTTTGAAAGAAGCTGATAAAGGCTCACACAAAGATAATTCACATGGAATTTGGTTGAAATCTGCTAATATTTTCTAGGGAGAAGATTTATAAAGTGACAGTTTACAAAGGACAGACGCATGCACACACAGTGGAATAAACAGCCGGCTTTCGACCAGTGGAGCTTACAAAACCATTATTCAACTAGAGATTTACCTGAATATGTTTTAACATTTTAATGAGCACATTAATAGCAGCAATTAACTCATTCCAACATGATAAAATTTTAGACCAGTCCAAATTCAAGCTGCAGACAATTTAAAGTTGAAGAAATCTTCAAAATCCTTGTCTTTTTTGTAAAAAACATGGTGGAAAATAAAGAAATAGCTTGTAACAAACAATTTCTTCATTTTCCACAATTGTTTTCCAAAGCTTATATATTAAAGAGTCACTGTGTCAGAATGGGTTCAATAAGTGTCCGAGCTCCAGATAGTGATGATATTCAAAATCTATCCTTTTTTCTCCAAACCCTATCTTGTTGGTACACACTAGGATTGTCTTGACAAGTTAATTCCAATAAGTACCCAAAACATGGTTTGGTAGACAAATAATGATATTTTACATTTTAACCTGTTCCCATACAATGATGTTATTTGACACCTCTCAAGGCTTTAGAAAACATTTTCAAAATTACAGAAAATGCTTGCAACAAGCAATTTCTTTCATTTTCCACAATGTTTTTCTATCCAGAAAAATGAAAAAATCTAGAATTTCATAAACTTTAAATTGTCATCTACATTCTTTTCATTTTGGTCCAGACTAAAATTTTGCCCTCTGTTAATAGGTTAAAAGAGATTGCTCCTGTATCTAAAGCTGTGAAGCATCTAATCTGAGTCTTCATCAAATTTGATCGAGCGTGAATGCCCCGTGTCTATATGATTAACAGGTACACCCTTCGCTATACCTCTGTCAATTGCTTTTCGAAATTCTTTCTGGTGTTTCTCCTTGACTTGTGTTACAACTTCTATTTTGTCATCTGATTTTTCAACATCATCAGCAGCTAGTAAACTTAGCCTTATAAGCTTTTTTTGAAAACTATTAAGGGTTGATATTTTATCAGGTTTATCTCCCAGTAATCGATAAATAAGTTCATCATATTTTGTGTCTTTTTCCATGACTTCATTTGACTCAGTCTGGTTTTCTTCATCTTCAGCCATGGTTTTTGAATCTTTATTCTTTTTCTTCTTCTGTTTCTCTTTCTTTTTCTTCATTTTTTCATCTGGAAGTGATTCACAAGTATTTTCAACAGTTTCTGTACTAATTTTGTCTTTCTTCTTTTTATCTTTTTTCTTCAAGGCGAGTCCTTGCTCAGTCTCTGGTTTTGTTACATTTTCCTTTTCATGATTTGCATCGTCACAATCTGCATTCAAATTGTTCTGGTTTACTACAACAGCATTTTCTTCTGTTTTTACCTGCTTCTTTTTCTTCTTTTTCTGTACCTCTAAATTATTTTGTTTAGTATCAACATTTTCTGTGTTCATAGTTTTAATATCTTTTTCAAAACTTCCATTTGTTAGTTCATTGGAACCTGTGTCCTTTTGTTTTTTCATATCTTTATCTTTTTTCTGCTTTTTCTTCTTGGAAACCTCTGTGAGTTCAATACCCTCCAGTAGATTGGCTTCCAACTTCCTTTTTATTTGGTCTTTCATGATCTCTCTTTGTTACCACTCTGAAAAAACATTTGAATTATTCTTTCAACCAGCAATCCTGCTTTTTAACTACCTTGTGATAGATATTATTTTCAAAAAACCTTCTGGGTTAACCCATTTCCACACAGCTAAATTTTAGACTGGTCCAAATTGACTGAAGTTGCAGACAATTTAATATTGATGTAAATTTCAAAAATCTTTGTCTTTCTAGATAAGCATAGTCAGAAATGAAGAACATGCTGGGCCCCTGCTAGTCTTTTTCCCTGCATACCAAATATTAATACTCTTTGGGAAAAGAAGATTTCCTCTTTATTCCTTTGTAAATCAGGGATTGCACAGAAAAGGCTTAATTTTCAGAGTACGGTTATTCTTTGAAGTATTTTGGTAGGTCGATACGCATTGATACTTATCAAATATAAAAGCTCTGGGCCTTATATTTTAGGATGAGAAGAATTTTTAAGTTTTTTCTTCGGATTGCCATGGCAACCAGAGTTTTTCATTCATTGCAATTCTTTGAAGTATTTTGGGAGCATGACCTTGGAGTCATTCTGCCAAATTTGGCTGAAATCTGAAAGTTAGTTTAGAAGGTGATTTTTTTAATAATTGTTTATAGACAGGCACAAGACATTTACCTATCACAAGCGCTCACCTTGAGCATCTTTGCTTAGATTAGCTAAAAAAAATACCAGACACAGAAAGGTAGGAAGATTTTAACTATTGGTCAGACAGATAATATTGAATGCTTATTCATGAACAGGGTCTCAAACTTTCCTCTGAACACATTACTATGTAACCTTTTCTGAATTACCTAAAACAATCATAATTCACATTTACTGGGTTTATATTTTACCTAGTTTTGAATTCAGGGATTACAACTTCAAACTTAACCCATTACAACACAGACTATCAGCGACACTTTTTGATGCCCCCCCCCCAAGAAAAATATTTGGGAAAACATTGTGTAAAATGAAGAAATTACTTGGAAACAAGTAATTTCTTTATTTTCCATAATGTCTTCTATTCAGAGAGGTAAAAAATCTAAAATTTCATGACTGAATGAGCGTCTGCAACTTCTTTCAATTCCGACCAGTCTAAAATTCTGTTATCTGGTAATGGCTTAAAGCAGCACTGCAACAAGATCATGTTAAAAAAAGCAGTTTGTCTGAGATACCAGACTCACAGAGCTTGTGCTGGCATTTGGAATTGAGGAGTTATCCACTCTTTGACCAACAAATTTAACACATTACCACACAACAAAACTTTAAACTGGTCCAAATTCAAAGAGGTTGCTGACCACAATTTCATCACTTGTTATTTTCAACATGCATCTCTTGATCAATGATTAATTAGGCAGTTGGCAAAATGTATCCTGAGAAAAAACTTAAAGGCTTATAATTCTCGTGAAAATAATATAGAAATATAGATAAATGTATGTTTGATTGAAAAATACTTATAATTTAAATAGTGTATCTTAGTGAGAGATTTGTGTAGCCGTTTTAATCCACACATTAAAGGGTTTATCTCAAAATATCAAAGAATGACCTGAGGTGAATTTTACTAGAAATCCTTTTGAAAACGGATATTTATTTACACAAGATTATCTAAACTCAATGAAAAAAGTATTGTTAGGGGTGATAAGATACTGCATTCATCCAATTCTATCCATGTTTGAATTATTATAAATTCATGAATCCAAGTGCCTATGTCTTTTATACATAGGCTTTTGGATTTGTGAATTTATAACAACTTACAAAAATATCTCACTATAATATAATATTAACAAGGTAGTGCAGCTGCCATTTAGTCAGCCCGATTAGCTCAGTTGGTAGAGCACTTGACTTCAAACCTCAAGAACACGGGTTCGAGCCCAGGGCTGACCATATCAACTAACCAATGTTACAGAACCAGGCCGGCTCTCAGCAGTTCCGTCCTGTATCCTTGCACTATCCCCAGTAACAACTAACCGTCTTCAGGGGGCGTCCTCATTGTCTTCAGGGGGCGTCCTCATAAGGGCATGTGCTACGGTACTGACGATAAATAAAAGGAAATACAGCTGTCATTTTTTGAATTGGGGTCAAAAAGGCCTAGTGTACAAAAAGGCCCAGTGTACAAAAATGCCCAGTGTCAAAAGGCCCGGTCCAAAAAGGCCCACTTTCAAAACTGACCAGAAAGGCCCAGTCCAAAAAAGGCCCAAATATACATGTAAAAGAAAAGCAAGTCAATGTGATTAAATTTTACTCAACTGTCAGAAGAAAGATATATATTAATAGTACATATTATTTTATCATCTTGTCTTACCAAGGGCAATGAACATTCTACTTTTCCAATGATTTTTAAGAAAAAGATGATCTCGATAACCATTCTCTTGAGAGCATAATTTATGGGCTTGCTTAAATAAGCTTTCCTAGACAATAATGACATATACTATAGAGTCTATAAAGGATTTCTATCATTTAATTAGCAAAACCATGCCTTCCCAAAACATTGCTATAATGACAGGAATCCAATTTTGGAAAAAGGAAAATTGTTTTTCAGAAGCAACCATTCTTTAAATCTATTATGCTTGGTTCTTTATGCATACCTACACCTTTTAATACATTTAATAAAAAGATTAACATAAAATTGTCATTCTGTTAATGATTACTGAAAAGTGTTTTATTCAACACTGATAAATTTTAAGTCAGTTTAAAATTTACGCATGGAAACTGTAGGGTAGCAGGAGACCTGCTCTCTGGCTGATTAGACATCCTGACCGGTTTCGTTCAAGAATTTTTAACTCTTCAGAGGATTTGTCTTGTTGTTGCAAGAGTGGTTTCAATAAGCAATATGTTGGAGAAACCAAAAGAGAATTCCAAATTAGGGTCAAGGAACATTTAACCCATTCCAACACAATCCCTCCTTTTTATGCCCATCAAGAAAAACTTTGGAAAACATTGTGGATAATGAAGAAATTGCTTGTATCAAGGAATTTCTTCATTGTCCACAATTTTTTCTACAGCAAAAGTCGAAATAATTTAAATTTCCATCAGATGAAAATAATCCTGTTCAGTTTCTTTCAATTTGGACCAGTCTAAAATTTTATTGTGTGGGAATAGGTTAAGAGACAAATGCCTAAAAAAAGACACTCCAGTGGCAACTGCCACTTCAATTCAGAATCACACAAGTCTGACCATGTACAATATCAAATGTAATATAAATATTACAGTCAGACCCCAAATCCGATAGTAGTACGTTTTGCCAATTGCACACACTCCAACCAATAGGGATCAATGTTTCAGGATGAGAAAAAGAATACATGCAGTCAATTTCCCTCAGTTTAAAATTCAATCAAGAGAAATACATGTCATAGTTAGAATAATGACAAATATTCAAGATTGATTAATGGGCCTTTTTGGACAGGGCCTATTTTGTCAGTTATTAAAAGCAGGCCTTTTTGGATTGGGCCTTTCTGACACAGGGCCTTTTGGACCCGACAGTCGGACACCCATTTTTTAAGGTAATGGATGTTTCGAATCCCGTATTCCTACGAGTCAAACATTTCCCTTGACGGCATCGTAGCTAGCACCCGTGATGCTTGTCAAAACATCCGTTCCCTTAAAAGTTAGCAGCTGCACTACCTTGTTGATATTTTATTATAGAATCAGATATTTTTTTGAAAATAGTTATAAATTCAAGAATCCAAGTAACCATGATTTAATACGGTTTTGTACTTTACTCAACCCATGTGGACAACGTGTTGAAATGTGACCTGTCCCGGGACAAATCGGATAAGACAAATAGTTGATTGAATTTCAAAGACCTAAATGAGCACATTATCTATCCTACCTAAGCTAAAGAAAGGACTGTTCCATTCAAAAATCGATGGAATGCCTGTTTTCTAATTTTCACAAACGTCAACATGCACGTGGGTCTACCGGCAAGGGAGATAATTCTAAATTACCTAAAAAAAGAAAATGCTAACATTTTTTTGAGTTCAGGTAGTCGGATTTTTTATTTAGACTTGAAACACTAGTCAGTGCAGCTTTGGATGAGGGACAAAACACATTTCAATTAGTTCAAATTTGAACGAAGATTGATTGAGTTTTCTTTCTAGCTCCATCTAATCATATCACGCATGATGGTTTCATTTCAAATTGCATCCGATTTTCATTATCGTCTCACCAACCTCTTGCTATTTGGACTAGTCTAGGATTTAAAACAAATAAACCAACTGGAAAGGGTTAAGACTAGTCATTTATCAACCTACAATACTTTTGTTATTGAGAAAATAGCCGAAGTACTAATGTAAAGAATTCTGGTCGATTTATAGTATCGTCTATCAAAAAGGAGCGATCGAATTTGCCAAAAAAATAAATTCACATACTTCCATGAATACAATTTTGAGCACGCAATCTTCATTTTCATTCATTAAGAATATAAACTCCTCAGACTTGTGACGTGTATATAAACCGTGAACGTGGGCCATCAAAAGAATATTAATCGACAAAATTCTTTTAGAGCGGAAATGAACTTTGAACTACAGCATTGGCCGACATCTATGTAGAGTATTCAGTTTGGTAGTTTGGAGACTTAACCCATTCCAACTCAATCCCTCCTTTTTACGCCCCTCAAGAAAAAAGCTTTGGAAAACATTGTGGAAAATGAAGGAATTGCTTGTATCAAGCAATTTCTTCATTATCCACAATGTCTTCTATCAAAAAAGACGAAAAAAATCAAAATTCCATCAACTTGAAATTGTCGTCTGCAGCTTCTTTCAATTTGGACTAGCCTAAAATTATGCTGTGTTGGAATGGGTTAAATATCGCACCTACAGCTTATTCAAGCAGTAGTTACTACGTTTAGATCGCCAGCTATCAAATTGACCTTTTTGTTACAAATGTTACAGGCCACAAACTTTCGCCGTTTAATATCGAAATGGAAATTCCTGAAAGAGCAAGTGGGTGCGGCCAGCGAAGTCAGTGAGCCAACGAGCAGCCAATTGACCAATTGCTGGCCCCGCCCACTTACTGCCTAGGTAAGTGCCCATTAACCCCAATAGGAAGTTCCGCTTCGATTTTTAAAGGCGTTACTTTGCAAAGTTTATGGCTTGTAGTGGCATGTAAGAAATAAAAAAATGACAAAGTTAACGATTGTTTTGATTCAAAACTGTTAAATATACAAATATCAATCTTCTGAATTTATCTTAATTGTTCTTATTTATCACATCAAGATACAATGGCAGAGTTATAACATAGGCATTCAGGGGTGGAAATTGGTTCGGGACTTTGTTTAAGAAATATCGTGCGATAACAATGAGTCGCTTCCGAAGCTTTCAGCTTCAGCGACTCAAAAAGTAAAATGGTTGGTTGGTGACCAAAACGCCACAACTACAGCTTGAATAAGATGTAGTTACGATGTTTCAGTCGCCAAACCAACAAGAAGGTTAACAAAAGAGGCAGTCTATATTGGTGTTGAAAGCTCAGGTCCGGGCTGAATAAATGAATTGATTTGTCGATTGATTCCTCGATTGACGATCGCGATTGGTCAATTGAAGCAACTACTTCGTATTGGAGTTATATTGAATATGCGGACAATACATTTTTTGAGCAGATTAAAGACTACAAAAATTTACTAGACCACGGTTCAAGCTTACTTAATTCAAACGTTTAACAAGAGCCAATGGCGAGGTGCGCTCACCGGAGATAAGGCTCTTTTTCTTAAAGGTTCGATGCCGAGTGAGTCTGGAGATGACTTTTTTCAATTACAACTTATGTTGCCATGGTAACCAGAGTTTTCAACGTATTTTAATTCTAACAGCAAGGGGACCAACAAGGAAATTTAATTGTCTGCGAAATTTGGTTAAAATTGGCCCAGTACTTAGCTAGTAAGGTGTTATCCTTTTAGTAAGGTATTTATCGTATCTTTCTTTATTTATAAATAAGCACCATCCCCTGGGACTTCGCACCATGGTATCCGAGGGCAATGATTGAAGCAATTTTTACAGAGGTCGATGAACTTATACCAAGGCTGTACGCCTTATGGGTCAGTAGGGGATGCTTTTTACAATATTTCTATTTTGAAATACACTTTTGTTGCCATGGCAACCATGGTTTTCAGCGGATTTCAATTTCTATAACAATGTCTAACGTAGACTACCTAAGTAACGTGCCTGCAAAATTTGGTTTAAATTGGTCCGGTGGCTTGAGATGAGATGTCATTAAAAGAAATTGTCGACTCACACCGGATAGATGATGATCACAATATCCCATATGTGAGTTAAAAATGAAAATAAAGCCTCTTACAGCAAATGATTAACGTAACATTTACTTAAAAAAACACACAAAAAAGCAGTTGTATTATCATTACTATTATTTTCACTCACTCACTAGCCTGACATATTGCAAGTTAAGATTTTTTAGTATCTGAAATAACAGGGTTTGTCTAGGTTTATGTCAGTTGTGAAAAATCTTCCAAACTTTCAATAGCGTCCTTCTACCGCCCGAATGAAACAACGGTAACAATCAAATTAAAGTTGGGTGAATGGAAATCACATTTTGCGAGCATTATATTACCATTTCAAAACTGAAGGAAGCATGGGCCAAGGATAAAAATAAACATGGCAATTTTCGAAGCCGAAATACGTTTTGTTGCGCTCAGGATGGTAAAACGCTCGCTAACATTCTAAAACACAGTACCCTGCTTTGCATGCCATTTTTAGTTAAAACCGGAATTCAATAGGGAAGCGATTGCTATTTTTTTCATCGTAACTCCAGCCTTTGACCATTGACAGGATCTTTGTAAATCGCAACTGCAGCCTTTGACTATTGACATGATCTTTGTAAATACTAACATAGTTTTCTTAAAAATTGAGAACGGAGACGATTCATTTAATGGGATTTAACGGCGATGATTCATTGTGTGGGATTTCACGGCGATGATTCATTGTATGGGATTTCACGGCGATGATTCATTGTATGGGATTTCACGGCGATGATTCATTGTATGGGATTTCACGGCGAAAGACTCATTGTATGGGATTTAACGGCGATGATTCATTGTATGGGATTTAACGGCGATGATTCATTGTATGGGATTTCACGGCGATGATTCATTGTATGGGATTTCACGGCGATGATTCATTGTATTGGATTTAACGGCGATGATTCATTGTATGGGATTTCACGGCGATGATTCATTGTATGGGATTTCACGGCGATGATTCATTGTATGGGATTTCACGACGATGATTCATTGTATGGGATTTAACGGCGATGATTCATTGTATGGGATTTAACGGCGATGATTCACTGTATGGGATTAACAACTTTCAACACTATATCAGTTATATTGCAGTGGCTGGTGCACCTGGTAACCATTGCTCCCTGTCACATCTCCCATCAGTACAATCACAATATTCGATCCGACCCAGCAGGTGCTCATCAAACATAGGATCACGAATCATCTTATTCGCCTATTGATGAGAGACAAATGAATCAATTAAAGCAATGAAGAGAATATATATTGTTTTCATGGAGGTATGAACCGAAAAACTAATCACACTGTATGAATTCGAGAAGCAGATTCATACATAAGTGCGATTAGGATTTCGGTTCATACCTCCATGAAAACAATATATATTCTCTTCATTGCTTATAATTTAATAGTATCGAGCGAAAAAAGCAGAAACTTAACAATTTTTGATACCTTTTTGTATGGAACTACTTTGCGCGGAAGCATTCAAAATCGCTGTGTGCTCAAAATTTTGTTCATGAGGTTATGAATAATTTTTTTCGACCAATCAGAACGCCCGATTATGATAGACGAAACTGAAAATTAAATTGTATCGCGATGATTTTTGTCGATGATAGGTCGTGAATGTTGGGTAGACCGGACTTTGAACTCACGACTCCAGAATTGACGTTACAATGTACTGGCGGTCTTGACAAAGAGAACGTAGGGAAAAAAGTAACAGGGTGTATATTTTTTTAATTGGTTTAACCTTCATAGATACTGTCCTTGTCAGATAACATTGGCTTTGGTATCAGCAAATGTACACCAATTAGAGTTTTCATCATGACATATATATGAGCACTGTAGCTTGAAGAGTATGGAAGTTATACAGTGAATGTTAAGTTCACTGGTTAAGCTTTTGAGTGAAGTTATGAGGATACGGTTTGAAATATTTATTTATTTATTTCTCAATTAAGCTATTGATATAGGAATATATGTACTGTTTTTAGAAAAAAAATGCTGTACGAGAGATTGATTTTGTGAGACAGAACACACGTGACAAATTCGCCATATTGTTAAATGTTATTTTGTACAACGAAAATTTTTTGTAGTTTAAGTGAATAAACTTATTCTTCTCCTTAAAATGTTATTGACCTTAATATGACCCCACTTGTTGGATATTGCCGAAAGCAACCTGCATACCGAAAAGGGCAAAGTAACTTGAATAGTATTAAAAAGTTATAGGAAAATATCAAGTCATAGGTTATGTTTTCTATATAGGTGGACATCGGCAAAATAATATGCTCCCGGTCTATCGATGCTGGGCATAATCAAAGGACTGAAAGTCCTGAGAGCGGTTTTGCTGGCCTATCAGTAGCCGCGTTCAATAATGCCATTATGTATCATCAAGATGAGTAAATAAATCGTGCACCTAAGTGGGATGAGCAGCTGGAGGCTGGATAAGGATGTAGTGGTAATACTGGTGTGGGAACTATCAGGAATCCATGGTTAGGAGCTCCAGCCGCCCCGATATAACTGAAATACTATTAAAAGTTGCGTTAAAACCCCATTCAATTAATCTTAACCCTTTTATTGTTAACCGAAATCGCTATTTTGATTTCATCACAACGTATTCTTTAATATTATTTCATCAGTGCGTGAATATTTGTGGTTGTTTGGTAAAAGGTTAAATGATGAAAGGTTAAGCAATCAAAGCTAACATTCAATTTTTTTGCTTTGAGCATATTATCATTACAATTGAAGTACAGTATTACATGTTCGTTTCAAAGATAAAGTCGAATTCGAGCGGTAAAAGGGTGTTTTATTCGGTGGGGTTAAATAGGCGCTTGGATCGCGACCATAACAGGGTCGTAACTTGTAACATATACTGTGTATACGGGGTGTAAATTTGATCAGTCCTGCTAGGTCAAAACTAACAGATAGGGTTAGAAGTTTGTTTACATGTATTCGCCTACTCCACTAACCACTGACCTAGATTCTATCTTGAAACGCGAGGAGATTATTTCTCTCATTTAGACAGTTCATTAGACAATTTACTATGGATATATTAAGACGAAGTTTTAAACCATTTTCCTTGATATTCATGACTAAGAGGAGGCTGTTGGCATTCAGCAAGTAAGTTATTTTCTTCATAAGCGATGAAACAAGATTGGGGCGATCACATAGATTTTCTCTTCTAATTTATGAGCATGCGTTGAAAATTCGCGAAAACTTGTTTCCGGTTGATCGATGTGAAATACCGGTTTTGTCCTACAAAACCGCTAAAAACCAATAAATGCGACGAAACGAATACACAGGTGGCGCGGAGAATAATGATGGGCCACGCTAGCGCAAACAAGATAGAAACAAGACGAAGTTGTACCGACGTAACAAAAATGCCAATCTCATTAAAATCATCTCTACGAAACCACTACGCTATCTCTCCATTACGTAACGGAGAGATCGTAGAGATGATTTTAATGAGACGTAGCAATAGGCTATCATGGTGGATCTGATTTTAATCAGATTGCAAAAATGCAGTCTAGAATTCCAGCAAATTAAGGCCATTTTTTTCGAATTCACTTTCCAACCTAGCTATGAAATTTCAGTGCATTTTAATTTTGTAATGGAATTTAATACCGCTTTGAAGAGCCTATCATTTCTGTCATGGCGTATCACCAGTTCTAGCCTGAGGGCGGTCGCGACCGTAGCGCAGTTTGTAGCGCGACGGCCTCCCAATCATGATGTCCTGGGTTCAATACCCCAGTCACGGCAAATAGCCTTTGCGACATTTGTCTCCCACCAATGGATTGATGATCGTAAACCTAAGTGGGATGAGCAGCTGTAGTGGAAGTACAGGTGCGAGATATGCCAGGAATCCATGGTTAGGTGTCACAGCTGCCGCGATATGACCGAAATACTGTAAGCTGCGTAAAACACCATTCCAACAAAACAAACTAGGCAGCGGTCCGAAATGTTTTGCCCACATGACAAGTCGGTATCCGCCTCCATAACAACGGAGCCACACAGAATTCATCGAAGAGATGCAAATTGTTCATCAAGCAGTATACAGGTTATGTAACACGCAGATGTAATTGGTTCTTGACTGTTTTACGCCGGAAAACAATGCGGGTTCAATAGATGATTCTAATCAGCAAAAACAAAAATACATGTTTTTGTTGTTTTACCCGTTTTATTTTCAGCCCCTTAACCTTTAACACATTCCAACACAATTCCTCCTTTTTATGCCCCATCCAGAAAAAAAAAACAACATTGTGCAAATTGTGCTGGTTTCTGGCACTTTCTTCAATGTCCAAAATGTTTACTATCCTGAAATACAAAGAATTTTAGGAATGTATTTACTTAAAATTGTCATCTACATCTTTCAATTTGGATCAGTCTAAAATTGTGTCATGTGGGAATGGGTTAAAGGCACGGGGAAAACGATTTAGGAGAACACCGGGTGTCATGATCGGTTGATTGTATGAGGTTTTAATGTCTATTCCGTCACCATTTCAGTTATATCTCGGCGACTCGGACTCCAAAACATTGGTTCCTGTCGTCTCTTAAACCAATGCAACAATGTTCGATCACCAGCTGCCCATATCACTACGCAAAATACTTATCATTCGCAAAAAGAGACCCATGAGGGCCTGAGACGCAATGCTAGCTATCAAGTTTCGTTAAAGTAATCTGTTTAAGGAAGTTAATTGCTTAAAGAATGAATAATATGAAAATAACAAATTGCACTTTATCCCCTTTAATATTTTGAGCAACAATCGTTAAGGCCCATTTTGCTGTGTTTCAAGATGGGTCCATTCCATTTCCAAAAGGAAGTTTCCTTATGACCCTACAATCATCCTGTGAAAATCGTCAGAATCCGATAATAATTGTGGACTTAATCATGTTAACAGGGTTGTTTTGAGTGAAAAATCCATAAGGCCCCGTATTCTGTGTATTCTGACAGATCCACTTCATTTACGAAAGGAACTTTCCTTACGACGCTGCAATCGTCCTCTAAAATTTCAAAAATTTGGGTTTAACGCCACTGTTATCAACATTTCAGTCATATCGCGGCGGCTGGAGCACCTAACAATGGATTCCTGGTATTTCTCTCAACAGTACTACCACTAAAACCTTTCCTAGCCTCTTTCTGCTATCCAACATAGGTTTACGATTATCAAACCATTGGTGAGAGACTAAAGTCGGAAAGGATATGTGCTGCCGCCGCGGATCGAACCTATGACAACCCATATTCGAAGAGTAGGAGTCTGATGCGCTACCGACTGCGCTATGACGGCGGAGAAATTTCAAAGACACTCTCATAATAACTGTGGACTACATCAGATAAACGATAATGTTTTGGCCCCTTTTCCTGTGTTTCCAACGCCATAATTATTCTATGCATCTTTGAAAAGAATCCGATAAAAATTGTGCACTTTGTTGTGTCAAAGAGGATATTTCAAAAAAAGTTTTC
Organism: Fragum fragum; assembly: GCA_946902895.1. Lineage (NCBI taxonomy): Eukaryota > Metazoa > Mollusca > Bivalvia > Cardiida > Cardiidae > Fragum > Fragum fragum. The sequence continues at coordinate 67,180,198 of OX336370.1, read as the reverse complement.
ATGAGGCCCCTTTTCCTGTGATATTTTATTGACCTTACCAATTTTATAACGCATCACTCCATAGGATTACATTATCATTCTATGAAAGTTCGAAGAGAATTCGATGAAAACTGTGGACTTAAAGGTAGGTATCGATGTTTTTTTCATGTCACAGATTTTAATCATTTTTATTTCCTCTCATAAACTATTTGAAAACAATATGCCGAAAAGTAGTTTTGCAAAAGTATGAGGTCGCTTATCAGAAAAAAGCAGGGTATTTCCCTAAAAGCCTACGTAGGCTATTAATCTATTTTAGATTAATCCGAGACAGTTACGAAGATTATAGGGCATTCACGTGGCGCGAATAACCGTTATAACCTTTATAATTACATCAAGCAAACGTCATCGTTACGTCATCAGGAGTAATGTTCGCTAGCCGGTCTGTAAAGATCAGTCATTTCATGTGACATGATTTAGGACGTTGGCTGTTTCTCTAGTAAATTTGTTACCTTCACTTGACTGGGTCATATGCAAATGAGGTCAACCGATGTCGACAGCCGAATCCCGTGATATCTAAAAATAACCTGGAATTCCGCTGAACCTTTCCGATATAACCAGAAAAAGCCACTTTAATGGTGTCAACAAAGATTTTGTAATAGAATTTCCATAAGGTCCTTTTTCCCATTACTGATCAGACCCCAAATTAAAAAAGAACCTAATGATGATACAATCATTCTGTGAAAGTTTAAAGTGAATCTGATTAAATATGGAGACATCATTGTGTTCACCACAATATTTAAATAGTTTCCACAAGGCCTCTTTTTTACATACTACTTTACGGATAGTACCCAATTTCGAAAAGAACTATCCTAGTTGATGGTAAATCCTTCTGTGAAAGTTTGAAGTGAATCTAATGAAATCTGGGAACACCATTGTGTCCATTAGAATATTCAATTAAGTTTTACATAAGGCCCCTTTTCGTGTGACACTTCACGGATTAGATGCACTTTAAGATTCATGCTGTAAAGATATCAGAGCTGTAGGTCTTTTGGTTTGGTACAAAAAGATTTTCAAAATTGTCACTTTGTAATTCCCCCCCCCCCCAGCACGGCCATTTTTTGACATTTTTATCTTTTTTTACAAACTTGATAGTCCTTGCCCTAAAGAATCTTAAATACCAAACGTGAATCCATTCAAACAGCAGGTTCATGACAAGAAGATTTTTAGCTAGCAAAGCGACAGCTTTGATAGTTTTAGTTAACAGACAAAATTTTGAGGTCGTCTCAAAGTTCAACGAGTGCAAACTGCCGCTGGAGGCTTAACTACTAAATTCAATGAATGCCTACTCCATTAAAAGTAGTTCTGGTGTTCCCACTTAATTCCGCTTTCTAAGCATCTCAAGAAAAACGTTTCGGAAAACATTTTGGACATTGAAAAAATTGCTTGTTACAAGCAATTTCTTCAATGTCCACAAAGTTTTCTACCGACTTCCAACAACTTGAAATTGTCGTCTGCAACTTCTTTCAATTATTAACTAGAGTCTGGGATACTGTCATATTTTAATGGGTTAACTTTAAGCTCGTTTATTTATCATGATAACCTTAGACAAAGAGGATTACTTAACAAAACCACGCTTTGCTAGCTTACAGTACTTTCAGTACTTTGATTAAAGATGTACCCGTTTTCCCCCTTATGGATAACTTCATGACATATACAAATCTGAAGCGTCTTCCCATGAGGATGCTTTCTGCCAAGGGTTCGCAAGAAGTTGAAAATGTTCAATCACAGCACTGAAGGGCCTGAGAGTTGCGACAACAGACAGACTGTCTGGTACATGTATTCATTACTAAACATAAGCATAAGGCTATCGGCCCTCGATTGATCAAATGAGAATGATCCATATAGAGGAGACCAACTCAATTAAATTCTGTGTGAGTTCTTCTATTTTTAAAGTCTAGTGTGATTGGATCATGCATTTAGGTACTATTTTCTTACATTTGACTTCGTATCACACAGGTTACTTAAAAAAATCGTGGATCATCCGAGGTGAATTGTGTTTTGAAATAAAAATATTTTTTCCCACTATTTATAAATATCAGAGCATATTTCTTCTCAGTGTTGCCCAAGCTCGTGAAAGCAGTTTTTAAATCGTCTTAGCAAATGGAAGAGGACTGAATTAATTGGGTAGAAAGTAACTTGTTGTGTAAATCTAGTTTCTGTTTCTCATGAGATGTACTTTCAGTGCTTTGATAATACAAATTATCCCAGCTGAAATTTCAAATTAATACTAAAAATACTTAACCTCAATCCAGATGAAAAAGACAGTATTTCAGTGACATCATGGTGGCTGGAGCACCTAACTATTGATTCCTGGTATTTATCACACCAGTACTTCCACTACATCCTTTTCTAGCCTCCACTTGCTCATCCCACATAGGTTTACTATTATCGACCCATTAGTGGGAGACAAATGTCATAAAAGATATTTGCAGTGACCGGGGATCGAATCTGGGACGCCATGATTAGGAGTCTCATATGCTTCCAACAGTGCTAAAGCCACAGCGCCCAATTTCAAAAGGAACCATCCTTATAATGGTACAATAATTCTGTGAAAGTTTAAATTACATCAGATGAAAACTGTGGACTCTAGATTGTTAACAAGGATTTTTTTTAATTAGGCTGCTTTTCTGTTTTTTCTTGACAGATCTGACCCAATTTAGAAAGGATCAATCCTTATGATAGTACAATTTTCGAAAAAAGTTTGAAGAGAATCTGATGGCAACTATTGTCTCTGTTCACAAACAAGAGGCCCATAGGGCCTTATTGCTCACCTGAGTCCAAAGAGCACAAAAACAAATAAAAGTCCATCAGATTATGCTACATAATAAATATCAAAGCTCTAAGCCTTTTAGTTTGGGAGAAGAAAATTTTTAAAAGTTTTCACTAAACAAGTCTATGTTAAACTTGGGACATCTTGGAACAGGCTAATTCTGACCCTAGGGCCATAATTTATACAATCTTGATGGAGGTCCACCAGGTCATGCTACAAACAAAATATTAAAGCTCTAGGACCTCCTGTTTGGAAGAAGAAGAGTTTTAAATTTTCACTATATAAGCCCTATGTAAAATTTGTGACGTCCGGGAGTGGGCTAATTATGACCCTAGTGCCATAATTCATACAATATCGATAGAGATCCACAAGATGATGCTACATACCAAATATCAAAGCTCTGGGCCTATCTGTTTGAGAGAAGAAAAATTTTAGGTTTTCACTATAAAAGCCTATATTAACTTTGTGACATCCAGGAATGGGCTAATTTTAATCATGAGGCAATAATTTGTTCAATCTCGATAGAGGTCCACAAGAGGATGCTGTATACCAAATATCAAAGTTCTTAGCCCTCCAGTTTAGGAGAAGATCTTTAAAAATTTCACTATATAAGCCTATGTTAAATTTGAGACATCTGGGATTGGGCTATTTTAATCCTGAGGCAATAATTTGTACAATCTTGATAGAGGTCCACCAGATGATGCTGTATACCAAATATCAAAGTTCTATGCCCTCCAGTTTGGGAGAAGATTTTTAAAAATTTCACTATATAAACCCCTTTGTAAAACTTGTGACGTCCGCAAATGAGCTATTTCCGTCTCTGGAGCCCTGATTTATACAATCTTGATAGAAATTCACCAGATGATGCTACATACCACATATAAAAGCTCTAGGCCCTCTAGTTTGGGAGAAGAAGATTTTTGAAATTTTCACTATATAAGCCCTTTGTAAAACTTGTGACATCCGGGAACGGGCTAATTCTGTCTCATGGGCCATGATTTATACAATCTTAATAGAAATTCACCAGATGATGCTATGTACCAAATATAAAAGCTCTAGGCCCTCTAGTTTGGGAGAATAAGATTTCTGAAATTTTCACTATATAAGCCTATGTTAAACGTGTGACATTCGGGAACAGGCTAATTTTGACCCTGGGGTTATAATTTATACAGTATTGATATATCGAGGTCCACTAGATGATGCCACATACCAAATATCAGAGCTGTAGGTCTTTTTGTTTGGTATAAAAAGATTTTCAAAGTTGTCAATATGTAAGCTTATGTACCCCCCCCCAAGCTTTGCCCTGCCCCCCCCCCCCCAGCACGGCCATTTCTTGACAGATTTATTTTTCTTGTACAAACTTGATAGTCCTTGCCCTAAAGACTCTAAATACCAAATGTGAATCTAATCTGACAGCCGTTTCATGTCAAGCAGATTTTTAAAGATGTACCCTTTTTGGCCCCTTATGGAGCCCCAAGGGGAGATAACTCCATGACGTGTACAAATCTGAAGCGCCTTCCCATAAGGATGCTTCCTGCCAAGTTTGGTTGAAATCCATCCAAGGGTTCTAAAGAAGAAGTTGAAAATATAAAAAGTTAAAGCACGACGCACAATGCACGACGACAGACCTTCTGTCAGGTGACCTAATAAAAGTTAAAGGACAAGTGAACAACTTTGCAGTTGGATGGATGGTTAGCTGGACAACAGATGGGAAAATGTGTTAACAAGGAAAAGTTAACAGATGGACAACTTGACACCATCACTATAGCTCTTCTTGCCTTTAGCCAGTAGAGCTAAAAGTGAAGGAAATAATGGTGGCCAAGCTGGGGTTCAAACTCTGGGCCCCAGGATTGAGAGCATAACCGACTGAGATAAACGGGCTTAGCGGTAATGATTGGAAATAACATTTGTACTGGATGCATGAAGTATATAACAGCCTGACATAAGCTAGACACATTGTCTATAAGTTTGTCTATATCCCTGACCAAAGGGATTCTAGAAGTGTAATTATAGTCTATTCTCTGACTTTCAGCTGAAATGAGTACATGTATTTCATGATCTTGGACTCATTATGTAGCAGTGCTAGCTAATGGTCTTAAACGAGTTGCAAAAGTAACATTACTTGATTCTAAAACTAGTTGTCATACACCAATTAAAAAGACAGGATGTATTATGTGATCACCCATGGCATCTGGACAGCATCCAGTTCCTTGCCTGGAGTATAACTCTTGAACCTTATGTCTTATTGACATGGTAGTTGTATTCATTTAACCAGAGTGCAGAGTGCATAAGAACCATAACTTTACGGTTGTTATTTTCTTTTAGTTAATACCCTCTGTTGTTTTTCAGACCAGAATTTTGTCCGTAGCATATCCCTGAAAGTATAATAGGTAAGATCATGAAACTTTGTGTGGAAAGATCTCACCAATGGGCAGAAGTGGGCCAGAGTTCAGGTAGAATTTTGAAGCCCTGCTTATTTCACTATTCCTTTTTTATACTCCCATCAAAAAGACTGGATGTATAATGGGATCACCCATGGTGTCAAGGCGGTGTCCACTTTGTCTGGGCATAACTCTGGAACCAAACGTCTGATGATTTTGAATCATGGCAGTTGTATTCATTGCATGATTATGGAGTGCAGTGCATAAGAACCAGCACTCTGCTGCTTTTATTTTCTGGTGTTATTGCCGTTCGTTGTTTTTCAGACTTGAATTTAGTCCTTAGCATATCGGTAGTATAATAGGTAAGATGATGAAAGTTTGTGTGGAAAAATCTCGCCAATGGGGAAATACCACCTAGCGAAAGAAGCCCTGCTAATTATCACTATTTCTTTTTCATTTACAGTGAAATATGACCTTGGCTAATGAGCATCATATCTCCACATAAAAGATTAAAAAACAACTCAAATATGAAAATTATTTAAAAAATTTGTTAACTAGTAATTTATTGTCAATGATCTAAACTTTCAATTAATTGTTCCTCTGTAAGTTCATCGTCAAAATCATTTTCATCTGTATCATCTCCAAGACCATTGATTTTCACCTGTTTACCACAATTCTCTTTATCTTCAGTTGAACTATTTGTATCTAGGTCTTGCTTATGTGAATTAGTTTTTACACCTATCAATTCATTGTGATTGGTTTGTCCTTTAACACAGTTACCTGATACAGGTTTGAACACCATGTTTCCAGAATCCTGTACTGGTAGAACTTCTGACATTTCCTCAGTAGATCCTGACAATTCTGGCAGATTATCACTTGTATCATGTCCATTTTGAAATCCAGGTTTATCAGACTTTTCACTTAGTTCCTGTTCACAATTCTGTATAGGAATTACTTCAGACATCAACTCTGAATCTCTGGTACTTTTATTTTCTACTTCAGTATCCATACATACATCACTTTCGGCAACCTTAGCAGTTGTTACAGTTTCATCTTGTATTTCATTATCCATGTCACCGTTTTGTACAGGTAAAACTTCAGACAGAGCTTCAGGCAAAGGATTTTCTCCTAGACACACCTCATCCTTCTCTGAAACTGTATTATTAGGTGTTTGTTGATGTTCTATTGAATCTATATCTGTCACACAACTATCTGATTCCTGTTTATTTTGTATTTCAGTGTGGCCAGTCTGTGTACACCATGATTGTGCATTTTGTCTCTGGTCTATCACAATATTCTCACTTGATCCTGCATCTATGACCTCTGACATTTGGCTATCAGAGTTTGGTGTAAGGCTTGAAGGATCTTGCGAGCTATCAGGTTGTGTTGTCTGAATGTCTCTCAGAGGAGTTGCTATAAACATTTCTCCTTGGCTAGATGGACTCTGCCTCAAACCTGTAAAGATTGATAAATTGTATTTTGTTTAAAAAAGACCTTTAATAAATCAAAATTACAATTTTAAACAGCAATTCAAATATTGCTTTCTTTACACACAATGCTTTAAAAACCTGTTGTTGTTTTTTCTCTTCTTTCATATGTAATGATTTCAAAACATTTTTTTATTAAATGTAAGTAAAACCAAGGATCCTATAAAGATAATCATTCCTCAACATTCTCTGTCATATAACCCGACAGGCACTAATTAACCGATTAGAGTCAAATGACTAACCTTATGAAAATGAATTTATTTAAATATTCAAGAACTTATGTCCCTATTCCACTGAGCCTCTTAACCCATTCCCACTCAAAAAGTTTTGAGACTGGTCCAAATTGAAAGGAGTTGCAGACAACATTTGACAACATTTTAAAGTTCAAGAATTTTAGATTTTTTTATATTTCTGGATGGAAAACATTGTGTAAAATGAAGAAATTGCTTGTTACACAATGTTTTCTCAATTGCTTTTTTTGAGGGGCATCCAAAAGTGTAATTGTGTGGAAATGGGTTAAAGATACTAAGGAATTGACAGACTAAAGCTGTCAATATACTAGATTTGTTGCAAAGCAAACTAATACACCTCACCAGCGCTTTGTCACTAAAGCAGAATAATTGATCTTTGGCATTCATAACCCCAAAACTGAAATGGTTTTCAAAGTTCAATTGTGACCCTGACCTTTGACCTAAGCGACCCAAAAACAATAGGACACCTACTTTGGTCATGGGCAACATGTGTATAAGGTTTCATGGTCATAGGTCAAGTTAATTACAAGTTAGAGTATGGAAACAGTTTTCAATCAAAGTTTAATTGTGATCTTGACCTTTGACCTATGTGACCAAACGCAATAGATAACCTCCTTGGGTCAAAGACAAAATGAGTATTAAGTTTGAAACTTTCATGGTCCTAGGTCTCATGGCTTATGAGTTGAAGTTCAATTGTGACTGTGACCTTTGACCTCCATCATTCAAAAACAATAGGGCACCTCCTTTATGACGTTTAAAGGCTGTAGGTCTATTCGTTCTTGAGTTAGAGCCAATAAATGGTTTTTAATCAAAGATTAATTGCAATCTTGATCTTTGACATCTTTTACTCAAAAATAATAGGGCACTTCCTTGGGTCATTAGCAACAAGAGCCATGTCAGACATGGCCATCCCCCACCTTAAAAGCTTGATAGTAAACTGAAGCCAGTTAGATTTAGGCACTACATTTCTTCTCAATTAGTTCGATAATAGCTATTATACTTTCAGAGATATGCTCAGGACAAATCTAAGACTTTAAAACAACAAAGGGCAATAACTCCAAAATTATGCAAGCAAAAGTTGTGGTTCTTCTGCATTGCACTTTTCCACAATAAGTTCTAATCATCTATGTAGTTTCAAGTTAATAGCTATTATACCTTTCAGAGATATACCCCGGACAAAATCTTAGTCTTTAAAATAACAAAGGGCAATAAATCCAAAATTATGCAAGCAAGGGTTGTGGTTCTTGTGCACTGCACTTCTCCTCAATGATATCTATCCACCTATGAAGTTTAAAGTCAATAGCTATTATACTTTCAGAGATATGCCCCGGACAAAATGTAAGTCTTTAAAATAACAAAGGGCAATAACTTCAAAATTATGCAAGCAAGAGTTGTGGTTCTTGTGCACTGCACTTCTCCTCAATGAGGTCTATCCATATATGAAGTTTCAAGTTGATAGCAATTATACTTTTAGAGATATGCTCCGGGGGATAAAAAAAGTTTCAAGGTTGCATTGGTCTATTGGTTTGAGTTAGAGCCTAGAAAGGATTTTCAATCAACTGACAAGGCCTTGACCTTTTACCTCCAGAGCTCCATGATCCAAAAACAAGGCACTTCCTTGGGTCATTATCAACAATTGTATGAAGTTTCAAGGTTGTAGATCTATTGGTTCTTAGACCACGGAAACAAAAAATCCTACAGACAGACAAGTTGAAACCAGTATACCCCCTCTTTTTCTTAGGTTGGGCTATAAAAAATCTATTGACCAATAAATCATTCATTTACACAGGAAGTGAAAGCTGACTGGTTGTTTAGATTAGAAATGTGTCACAGACAAGGATGCCCTCCAGCTCCCTGGAGAAACAAGCAATTTCTTCATTTCCAACAATGTTTTCCAAAAGTTGTTTTTCTTGAAGTGTGTAAAAAGGCAGGATTTTTGTTTGGGAATGGGTTAATCTTACCAGGAGACATAATTCCTCTTTTCTTCAGTTTCCTCTCTAAAGCAAGTTGTTTGTTTCTCTCCATTCTTTCCAACTGTTCAGGGGTAAATGTCTAAAATATACAGCTAAAATTAATGATATATTAACACATTCCCACACTGGAAATTCTTAGACATGTCCAAATTGAAAGAAGTTGCAGACAACATTTTTGTTGTTGTTGTGGCTGCTGCTGTTGTTGTTGATGGGATTTGAAAAATCTTTGTATTTTGGGGTACAAAAAATTGTGGAAAATGAAGAAATTGCTTGTTAAGCAATTTCTTCATTTCCCCAATATTTTGCAAAGCCATTTTTCTTGGGGTTGTCAAAAAGTGTCATTGTGTGTCATTGTGAGGGAATTGGTTAACCCTTTACAAGACAACAAAATTTTACTATTTCAACTTCAAGAAATTGCAGCACATTTAAGTTGTTGTAATCTTTGCTTTTTGGGTAAAAAACAATCATGTTTGTAAAGAAAGCAATTTCTACATTTTCAACAATGTTTTCTAAATGAGAGGCATGAAACTAGGGTCGCTTGAGCGTCTGTATCACACCATGGGCTTGAATGGACTGATGAAGCAGGTTTATTTTTAATATAAACTTATTTGTCTTTGCAATTTATGGCAAATCAATCTAGTCACTGAAATCTTTGAATTAGTTCTAGAGGAGACTTTTAAAATTTTCATTGTTTTACAAAAGTCAAGTCATGTAAAATTCATTTACAAGAATCTTAATTTTCACTTTAAACAATATCAGGACAAAAGCAAAGCCCATAAAGCCATGTTTTTAACCGATTAAAATTCTCTGACAAGGTAGCACCCGAGGATCATTCCTGAGCAATTATGTTCAAATCCATCAAAAGATTTCTGAGAAGACTTTCAAAGCTTTCAGTATATAGAATATATTGAAATAATCCCTGCCCATAAAAACCATGTTTTTCATCTGTTCAAAATGCTTTGAAGTGCTGATAAAAGGTCACCCAAGGATCATTCCTGTGAAATTCTAGAAGAATATTTTTAAAGGACGACAACAGATACCTAGGATTTTTTTAAAATAGGTTACGGTAATAACCTATACTGATGTCAAATCTTTGTCTAAACTGAAAAAAGATTGGGACAATGCATACTTGGAAAGAAATATTGTGGAATAAAGTTATTTCTTCATGAATCACAATGTTTTTTGGAAATGAAACATCAAAATTGGACAAAGTGTGGGAAGATCTACCTTTGTCCTGATCCTGTAATATTAGTAATATTTCAGCAATAATGCTGTAAACTTGATATTGTAAGTACATTGTACACATTTGAATTGTCTCATTGAGATGATCTTAAGAAGACCTCAAGAAAAAAGCTTTGGAAAACATTGTGGAAAATGAAGAAATTGCTTGAATCAAGCAATTTCTTCATTATCCAAAATGTTTTCTACCCCAAACGACAAAGACATTTAAAATTCCATCAAATTGAAATTGTCATCTGCAGGATCTTTCAATTTGGACCGGTCTAAAATTTCTCTGTGTGGGAATGGGTTAAGAGGTAAAGATTTCAAAATGCTGTTACCCCTTCTTATCTAGAGCTCTAATTCGACAAAGATCAGCTTTTCAATATTAGTCATTTTCATTTCCTCAACAAGGGTTAACAAAAGAATTCTTTTATGCTTTCCAATAGTGATTTCTCAATAGATTATTATATGATAAATTCACAAATTTCATGATTTGATAATCTCACTATAGATTTAACCCTGGTTTCATTCATTTGTGCAACTCAATGACAGCTCAGCTGGACCAAAGACACTGGTGGCCATGTAATTCACAAGCAAAAACACATGCTTATAAAGAATTCATCATTTGTGTCTTTTAAAGATGAAGAAATAGAATTATTGTTTGTTTTTTTCTGTAAGATTAATATACATTTCACAATTTGAACAACAGAAGCTATATTTTCACTTATTCACTTATGGTTAATTTTGTTGTTTACCCAAAGAAGAAGAATAATTTGACCAATCACGACTTTCAATCAAGGAACCAATAGACCAATCAAAGCATTCATTCAGCCTATAATTGAGCTTTGAACTTGGAAATTGGCTGCCATTTTGGGCAACTTAATGTGTCATAATTACAGCTTATTTAAGATGTAGCTCTTATTCAAGCTGTAGTTACAACATTTACATTGCCAACCATTCATTTACTTTAGTCATACATGCTAGAGGCTATAAATGTTGTAAAATAACACCCTTTAAATCATTCCAACTCAATCCCTCCTTTTTACGCCCCTCTATAAAACAGTTTTAGAAAACATTGTGGAAAATGAAGAAATTGCTTGTTACAAGCAATTTCTTCATTATCCATAATGTTTTCTATCCCAAAAGTTGAAAAAAATTAAAATTCCATCAACTTCAAATTGTCGTCTGCAGCTTCTAACAATTTCGACCAGTCTAAAATTTTGTCGTGTGGGAATGGGTTAAATCAAAGTGGAACATCCTGTTTGTAGTCAAAGGGCAGGGCCAATGGAGTAAATAGGTGTAAAAGTGATTGGTCAACTGTGTTATAATATTCCTGTATAACCCTTTCCTATACAAAGCCAGGAATTTACGTTGCTGCAGTTTTAAACTTCAGAAAATATTGTGGAAAAAGAAGAAATTGTTTGTAACAAGAATTATCTCCTTTCCCCACAATATTTTCTACGACATAGGATGATTTCATTTTCAACTGCGTCCAAATTTTGTTGTCATCTGCAACTTCTTTCAATTTGGGCCACTTTAAAATTTCGAAAACGGAAAGGGTCAATCCTTACCCCTGGTGTTCCTACCCCTGATGTTCCAGGTGTCTGCGATGCCTGTGACGGTGTATAGGAGGGTCCTGGTGTTACTGGTGCCACCTGGACTGATGGAGTAGTTACCCTTGGCTCACTCTGTGCTGCTGTATCATCTTCCACTCCCCAATTCATGTGTGTGTCCATCTGTCTGTTATTGTCCATCTCCATGTCTCTCATTGCCTCATCCTCCTCAATTAGCTCCTCCCACATGGCTTCTGCTGTTTTGGTGTTCTGTAGAATTTATCAACCCATTACCATACAGCACATTTTTAGCAGTCGAAATTGACAGAGGTTGCAGATGACATTGAAAGTGTTTTTCAGTAAAACAAGAGGCCAATAGGGCCTTATTGGTCACCTGAGTCCAAAGAGCACAAAAGAAACAAGAGGACCATGATGGTCCTAAATCGCTCCCCTGAGTATGATGGTACGTGGATTTATGATATATACAAAATAGCAAAGCCCTATGTCTAATTATTTTGAAGATGTTTAAGGAATTTTTCTTTTAATCCAAGGTATATTGATGATCCCACCATATAACCCTTATTTCCTGAATAAGGCAATGCTTTGAAGTATAGACATCAATACATACCAAATTTAAAAGCTCTAGGCCTAATGGTTTAGGAGGGAAGGTTTTCAAAGATATAATTCTTTATTCATATAAAAAATAAGGGATCCCAAAGAAAAGGGCTAATTTCAAGAATACAGTAATTCTTTGAAATATTTTGGTAGAGGGTCAATAGGTGATGCTACATACCAAATATCAAAGCTCTTGGCCTTATGGTTTGGGAGAAGATTTTCAAAGATTTCCTTCTTTATTCCTTTGTATAATCAGGGATCGCAAAGAAAAGGACTAATTTTCAGAATACAGTAATTCTTTGAAGTATTTTGGTAGATGGTCATTAGCTGATGATATGTACCAAATATCAGAGCTCTAGGCCTTATGGTTTCGGAAAAGAAGATTTTCAAAGATTTCCTTCTTTATTCCGTTGTAAAATCAGGGATTGCACAAAAGAAGGACTAATTTTCAGAATATGGTAATTCTTTGAAGTATTTTGGCAAAGGGTCAATAGGTGATGATATATACCAAAATATAAAAGCGTTTGGCCTTATGGTATAGGAGGAGACAATTTTTTAAGATTTCCATTGTAAAATCTAGTATTGCACAGAAAAGGCTTAATTTTCAGAATACGGTAATTCTTTGAATTATTTTGGTAGAGGGTCAAAAGGTGATGAAACATACCAAATATCAAAGGACTAGGCCTTATGGTTTGGGAGAGAAAGAATCTCAAAGATTTCCTTTTTTTTTCCTTTGTAATATCAGGAATCACACAGAAAAGGGCTAATTTTCAGAATTCGGTAATTCTTTGAAGTATTTCGGTAGATGGTCAATAGGTGATGATCCATACCAAATATCAAGGCTCTAGGCCTTATGGTTTGGGAGTGGAAGATTTTCAAAGATTTCCTTCTTTATTCCTTTGTACAATCAGGAATTGCACAGAAAAGGGCTAATTTCCAGAATTCGGTAATTTTTTGAAGCGTTTTTGTAGAGGGTCAATAGGTGATGAAACATACCAAATATCAAAGCTCTAGACCTTATGGTTTAGGAGGAGAAGATTTTTTAAGATTTCCTTAGTAAAATCTGGGATCGCACAGAAAAGGGTTAATTTTTAGAGTACAGTTATTCTTTGAAGCAGGGCTCCGGAAATCCGATAAATTGCCGGTCTGGACCGAATTTTGAATTGCCAGACCGATTGGAATCCCAAAAAATACACCAAAATCGGTCCAAAATTTTCATCAAATTTCACGTTCAAATATTGATAAACTCGCCCAACATCTATCAGAGTTCACCTGAAACCGAAATAATTCAAGGGTTTCACACGTTACCTGCAGATTAAGAGATAAACAAAAGTGCCAAAAATTAATAATTAGTTTACCCGCCGGCCAGTCTAATGCCCATCCGCACGTGGACGTAATTTGCAGTTTCACGCTTGACCGAACTTTGGGTATCGAGTTTTGTAAACTATTTGCAATAGAGAATCGGTCCGACTTACACACATTCGAAGAAATGGACATCTAATACTGCGTCCATTTAAATTGCCGTTACTTGTGAAATTAATTTCTCTAACTATAACATGGGATGCGTATATAAATCGAGACATGAATAGGCTTCAGTTGCCATTTGTACTAAGTCGGAATAGCTCAGCACAACGCTTTTATAAAAACTTATTTATCACGAGTAAGTGCGTGAGACCGGGTTTGAAATTTATAATAATAATAAAAAAAAAGTCACGTCGTTAATATATGTTTTATATTTTTTCTTTCATGATAAGAAACATAGCTGATAGAATTCAAACAATTATTGGAAATCTGCAGAATACAGATAATTGAAATATAAACGAGAACGACAGCTGATAATATCTCTAGTTCCGTCAATAAAATTAAATCTTGCTTCAGGGGTGGAAAACGTCCGAATAATAAATCGGAAATCAACTACAATAAATAAATGACCGGAATTTGTGAACAAATTCAACTCTAGGAAAAATAGTGCAACACGTGGGCGACCCACTCAAGTTTGTCTCGTCGGTCTTTTTTATGTATGTCTAGTGCAACACGTGGGCGACCCACTCGAGTTTGTCTCGTCGGTCTTTTTTATGTATGTCACAACTCTGCAATCCCATGGGTTAGAATGGATTGACCCGACATTTTTGTGGCGTCAGCTGTGTTTTTCCATCAATAGACGCTTGTCTTGAGAGGAATTTGACATTACTGTGTTAAATTAACAGAACTTTGGATAACTAGCTTATGAAAATGAAAAAGTATATCTTTACTATAATTAAATTGGCGGTACTCTGTAAAACCCGGAAATTTTGATATAATTTATTTGTGTATCTAATTTTACAACATATTGGAATTTCTTGGACTGCCGTACGTTGCAGGAATTGCAATTTATACTCAGCCGAATTTTCAAAAACAAAATGAAAGTAGGATCTGTCTGTTGTTTTCATCTATCTTCCACTCGTTGAAGATTATAATCATCTTCGGAACATTTGAAAAAGAAGGCAACTACTGAATGAATGATGAACCCTTGTACGTATGGGAAAAGTGAAAAAGGCAGGGGTATTCGTTTTTTGTCGGCATGGGGGGGGGGCGTTTTCGCTGGCGGGGGGGGGGGGGGGCAATGTCCCGGACCAATTTAGATTTCCAAATTTCCAGAGCCCTGCTTTGAAGTATTTTGGTAGAGGGTCAATAGGTGATGATATGTACAAATATCAAAGCTATAGGCCTTACTATTTAGGAGGAAAAGATTTTTTAAGAATTGTTTATGGACAGACAGACGGACGCTGGACCTTGAGCATGTGTGCTCAGGTGAGCTAATGAAATCAACCAGATTATGCTAAATACTAAATATCAAAGCTCTAAGCCTTTTATTTTAGGAGAAGAAGAGTTTTAAATTTTCATGATATAAGCCATATGTAAAATTCGTGACATCCGGGAATGGGCTAATTATGACCCCTATGCCACATACCAAATATCAGAGCTGTAGGTCTTTTGGTTTGGTAGAAAAAGATTTTCAAAGTTGTCAATATGTAAGCTTATGTACCCCCCCCCCCCACCTTTGCCCCCCGCCCCCCCCCCCCCCCCCCCCCCCCCCCCCCCAGCACGGCCATTTCTTGATTTTTTCATTTCTTGTAGAAACTTTATAGTCCTTGTGCTTAAGACTCTAAATACGAAATGTGAATCTAATCTCACAGCCGGTTCATGACAAGAAGATTTTTAAAAATGTACCCTTTTTGGCCCCTTATGGAGCCCCAAGGGGAGATAACTCTATGATGTGTAGAAATCTGAGGCGCCTTCCCATAAGGATACTTCCTGCCAAGTTTGGCTGAAATCCATCCAAGGGTTCTTAAGAAGAAGTTGAAAATGTAAAAAGTTAACGCACAACGACGGACAAAACACAATTGCAATAGATCAACATGACCTTCGGTCAGGTGACCTAATACAAATTCTAACAATTTGGAGATCAAAATATGATGACAAATGAAGAAATATCTTTAAAAAGCAACATCTCCTTATCTGACTATGTTTTCTCAATAATAAATATTTTTTCTTGTTGGATTGGATGGTAAATGTTTAATTGCAATGGGTTCAAAATGTCTTTTAAAAAGAACTTTCAGACATTTTTAAGGAGCTCTTAGCAACTAGAGGCCACAGGCCTGAATGTACAGATTAAGCAAATGGTATTTTCAGGAATTCGGTATAAACTGAATTGTGTTTGCCATTTACCTGGCAAATAAATCTTGTCACTAAAATCTTTGAAATAGTTCTAGAAGTATCTCGAAGTTTTCACTATTTACAACAGTCAAGTCAGGTTATGTAAAATTCATTTACTAACTTAGATGAAAAGGTATTTACAGTGAAAATTTTCAGTTAATCAAATATGGACATGACCTTTGACAAAAAAAGCCTTTTTTCAACCTATCAAATTTATATCAAGAAATCTGACAAAGTCACCTGAGGATCACTCCTGTGATATTTGGTTGAAATCCATCAACAGGTTTCTCAGAAGATTTTCAAAATTTTAAGAATATATTCCATGTATGGAAATTAGTTCTCCCCCAACAAACCATGAATTTCATCCAGTCAAATTAATTGAAGAAATCTAGTTAAGTATAATTCCTGTGAAATTTGGTTGACATCCATCATAAAGTTTCTGAGTAAAGAGATTTTTAAAGTTGTCACTTTATACCACATATGGATAAAAGCCATGCCAATTAACCCATTACTACACAGCAAAATTTTAGACTGGTCCAAATTGAAAGAAAGTGCAGACGACAATTTAGAGTTTATGAATTTTTTATTTTTCAACTTTCTGGGAAGAAAACATTGTATGAAATGAAGAAATTGTTAAATGTTTTCTATAGCATTTTTCCTGAGGGGCGTCCAAAATCGTCATTGTGTTGGAATAGGTTAAAGCCATGTATTATCCAATCAAATTCTTTTATATAATCTGGTGAAAATTCTCCAAAGGATCATGCTTGCAAAATTCTGTTGAAATCCATCAAATGGTTTGTGAGGAAATTTTTTAAAGGTTTCACTTTATATGGAAATTAGCCCTGGCCATTAAAACCATGTTTTTCATCTGATCGAAATACTTTAAAGATATCTGATAAAGGGTCATCCAAGGATCATTCCTATTAAATTTGAGGGAAATCCATCCAATGGTTTGAGAGAAGAAGATTTTTAAAGGTTTCACTAAATATGGAAATTAGCCCCTCCCATTAAAGCCATGTTTTTCATCTGATCAAATTTATTTGAAGTAAAATGATAAAGGATCACCAAAGGATCATTCCTGTAAAATTTGGCTGAAATCAATTCAATGGTTTGTGAGAAGACTTTTAAAGGTTTCACTATATATGGAAATTAGCCCCGCACATTCAAGCCATGTTTTCATCTGATCAAAATGATAATGGGTCACCCAAGGATTATTCCTCTTAAGTTTGGTTGAAATCCATTTTATCATGTGAGAAGATTTTCAAAGCTTTCACCATAAATGGAAATTAGCCCCTCTCATTAAAGGCATATTTTTCATCCAATCAAAATTCTTTGAAGGAATCAGATAAAGGGTCACCACAGGATCATTTCTGTAAAATTTAGTTGTGTTCCGTTTGGGTCTTTCTTCGCAGATTTTTTAAACTATCAGGGTTTTATCAAGCTAGTCGAAATTAAGGGTCCTAGGGACTTGACCTTAAAAGAATCAGGGGTCCCGGTCCCATTTTTGCTAGCCTAGTAAATTCATTTTCAAACAATCATTTTTTTTTCTTAGATTGCTAGATATATCATAAATAGAATAAGTGAGGAAAATGATAAAATCCCTAATATTTAGATTGCTATCATAGAATCATTGAGGGAAAATGATAAACTGCCTAATACAAGTACTTTTAGTATATTTCCACAATGTTTATTTTCTATTATATATCAGTTTACTAATTTGGTCTTAAACTTTATTGCCTTTTAAATATGATTCCTTTTTTTTTTCAGTTTGATTTGATCTTTTCTGAAATTTAATCATGATAGTTTTGCAGTTATTCGAGTGTTGCAAACGTGATCGTTTTCATATCATAGCCAGTGGTAATTTTGAAGCCACTATGATAGGAATGTGTATCTACCATCTTTTTGGCCAAAGTGGAACTTTGTCTACTCGTAGAGGGCAGAGTTCATTTGAGAAAATCGGTACTGAATCCTGGTCTTGGGCATCCTTTCTTTTCCTCACAAAGTTAGCAGATTAGTTTGTCAACCTGACATTTCTGTTTTCGTTTGCTAATCGACTTTGTGTATCAGGTTAAATTACCATTTCAAATTGTTTTTTACGAAAGTCAAGTTATGTAAAATTCATTATGCAAAATTTTCACTGTATACCATATATGGACATGACCCACCACAGTAATAGGCATTTTTTCAACTGATAATAAGAGTGCCATTGTCACAATATACGCCACTGCTGTTTCAAGAAAAAATAATTGTAGACACTACTTATTTTGACAGAACCAAATTCAAAACATCTGCAGACTACCTTTCTAAATTGTCAAGTTCAAACTGTTTGTTATGTTTGATTGATTGAAAGGGTCCAGGGGCATAACTCTTGCGAAAATCAATGAACCATAAAATCCTTGATCCATGTACACCTACAAATTATGGTGATTACATCCACCAAGTTTCATTTAGATCCAGCCAGAATTGTAGGAGGAGTTGCCTTCACAAGGCTGCAATTTCAATAAACCCCAGAGACTAAGTTTTAAGGGGGCATAACTGAGGCAAAAATCAATGAACCATAAAATCCTTGATCCATGTACACCTACAAATTATGGTGATAACAGGCCTCCTAGCAGGCCAAAACAAAAATAAAGGTTTTTATAAAGGCTCCAATGTATGAAAATAAAGGCCTTTTAGTGTAAAATATGAAAAAATAAAGAGTGAATAAAGGCTATTTTCGTCGAAGTTCTCATTTCTTTATTAAACCCACAGTCATACCAAAGTCATTTTTTGATGTTATATACTGTTTGAATTATGCAATATAATACATACCTTATTTAATGTGTATACCTATTTTCTCTGCATATTTATATCATACATAGCTCTTGTTTTACAGTGTAGGAAAATGCAGAACAAAATCCATTACTTGCTTTAAGCTAGCACGGCAACCAGTCAGAGCAAATATAAAGGTTTTGAGTGAGAATTACAGGCTATTTTGGCGTTTTAAAGGTTTTCTGGGGAAATGTAAAGGTTTTAAAGGTTTGCTCTGAAATTAAAGGTTTTTAAAGGTTTTAAAGGTTTCACTAGGTTTTAAGGGGGCATAACTCAGGTAAAAATCAATGACCATAAAATCCTTACTTCATGCACATCTACCAATTAAGGTGATAACATCCACCAAGTTTCATTTAGATTCAGCCAGAAACTTAAGAGGAGTTGCGTTCACAAGACTGCAATTTCAATAAGCCCCAGAGAATAAGTTTAAAGGGGGCATAACTCAGGCAAAAATCAATGAACCATAAAATCCTTCCTTCATGCACATCTACCAATTAAGGTGATAATATTGACCATGTTTCAAAAAGATCCGTCCAGAAACTTAGGAGGAGTTGCGCTCACGAGAAAAGTGGACGTACGTATGGACGGACGGACGGACGGAAAGACAGACAGAGAAGATGGCGACAATATACGACCGCCTCCAGCGGCATATAAAAATTATGTGAAGGAATCTGACGAACAGTCATCTGAGAATAATTCCTGTCAAATTTGGTTAAAATCCATAAACAGGTTTCCTAGAAAATTTACAAAGTTTTCAGAATATACAATATTCGACATTTTACTCACATTTCCATCCTCGTTTCTCTCAACATCATCATTTTCTTGATCTGAGCCCACAAAATCCTCATCAAGTAACGGCATGTCCAGTCGTATCTTTTTAATGCAAGTTTTCACAGCACTTTTACTCCCAAGCTTTTCCACTCTCTGTATTACCTCATCAAACGGCATACTTGGAAACAGTCGATGGGCCCAATGTTCCATCTCTCTCATTAATAATTTAAGATCAACAGCCTACAAAACGAGCAAACATTCTGAAGAACTTCATAACAATAAAAAGTAGCCTTCCAGATGTAAAAAAGAATTAAAAATTGTCAGTTAAGCATTAGGATTTTTCAACAAAATCAATTCACCAGAACCAAACTCAAACCTGATCTAAAACTCATACTAGCTAAGACAGCAAAAATAAGCTCAAATCTACATGTGCTAACAATGTTTGGTTAACTGTGATAAATGATTTTTTGCAAGGGCATCCAAACAGTTAAAATCAATTGACGGGATGGAAAGTCAAACATGATCTATAACTCTGTGAAATACATTGTTAGATCCAAACATCTTTGAAATCCATGACTTTTCTTACAAATTGTCCAAATCAGATTGATTGATTGAATGGGGTTTAACACAATTTTTAACAGCATTTCAGTATTATCACAGCGGCTGGAGCTAACTATGGATTCCTGGTATTTATCACACCAGTATTACCACTGCATCCTTTCCAGCTGCTTTCCCACTTAAGTTTACCATTATTCACCCATTGGTAAGGGACAAATGTGGGAAAAGATATGAATTATGCCACCATCGATAGGTCCAAATCAGAACATCATCTTCCCAATAAACTATATATTATAATAAGCATTATCAGCAGAGTTAACTATTTCAGCAATATATCTGAAATTATTTTGAAGTTGAAAAAATATTAATTTTGCAGTTTTGGACAGACAGATGGACAGACAATCCAGAGCTACAGATACAGGGCGTAATTTGGATTTTAGATTTAAATATTTCAATGATACTGCCATTAACCCACATTGAGACAATTCAAATTAGTTAATTTAAATGAGTACCCACAACATAGGATTTCATTGAAAGTAAGGATCTTAGAATGCTGTTACCCCTTCTTATCTAGAGTTCTGAGTGAAATAGTATGACACACATCTTAGCAATGCGTTGGTTTATAAATGGAAACTTCCCCGTCTTACCTCGTTATTCTTGCCTTTAAACATCAGCTTTTCACCAAGTTTGGGTAAAATTGGGATGCCTCTGGCACCTGTCAACCTATAGAAAGAAGTGTGAAAATCTAATTAACTCATTACAAGACCACAAGATTTTAAACTGGACCAATTTGAAAGAGGTTGCAGAAAAACTTTCCAAGTGCTTGTGAACTGGAATATAAATACAATTTATCCCATTGTCACACAACAAAATTTTAGACGAGTCCAAATTAAAGATGTTGAAGACGACAGGTTCATCTTGATGGAATTTGTTACAAGCAGTTTCTTCATTTTAATTTTTCAAACTCTTTTATTCATGGGGCATGATTGATTGAATGAGGTTACACGCCACTTTCAACAGTATATCAGTCAAATTGTGGTGTTATGGGAGTGTGAAAACGTGGGATTGTGTGGGAATGGGTAAAGTGAAATAAAGTTTCTGCAGATGCATATTTCTGTATATTTGTACTACCTCCTACCTACAAGGGCTTTTAACCTTTTCCCGTTTTCCGAAATTTCAGACTGGTCCAAATTGAAAGAGACTGCAGACAACAATGAAAATGCATGCAATTCAAAGTTAAACCATCCTATGTGGTAGAAAAATATTGTTGGAAAAGGAGAAATTGCTTGTAACAAGCAATTTCTCCTTTTTCCACAAGGTTTTCTGAATAATAAAATCACAGTGACGTAAAATCCCAGGTTTGTGCAGGAAAGGGTTAAACGCAGCCTTGGCAGATCACTGTGTAATAACCAGACAGCTGATTGGAGGGGTTGAAATAAGTACTCGCTAACTTGCAAAATGCAAGTGAGAATTAAGAGACTAACCTGTTGCATTTTTTTGGCAAATTGAAAAATATCGTTGTAAACAATCATGATCAGCAAATCTTACATAACTGAAAATTACATGCACTGGTTATCGGAAAGACGCTTGCCGTTGTCAGTTTTGTTTATAATGCAAACATCTAGAAAACAAAAGTGATTCAACTAATTTTACAGAAGATTTCACCGCAAAGAAATATCATTTATGGAAAAAACAACAATTTTTGGTAAAACAGCATCTAAACGGTCCAATTTCCCTCCTAACGGGTCAGCAGATGCAAAAAAACCTGCACTACCCACCTTGAGTCCAGTTATTTGTCGACAAAATCTACCAAATGCCCATCCTCTAGCAAAGGAAAAAAGCATCTGTCAAAAAAGTCAGGAAGTGGGAGAAAGACATATCAATTTAATCACTAGCGAAATAAAGACTATTATTAATTTGTATTTAATCATTAAGAACGGTGTACTGCCTTATTTTGCTAGTAGCAACTTGCAATTAAAAAGTTCGAAATGAAGGCACTTACATTAGTGAGGAGCAAAAAAGTTCATTTCAACCCCTGTGATTGTATCTAAAGGTAACAAAGAATAAGAAAGTCTAAATACCTGTCTGCATCTAATTTAGGTTGAGGTCTTCGCACCACTTTTTTAGCTGCTCCTTTTGATAGAGCCTTCAACCGCTTGTCAACCTCAGCATTATCTAAAAGGAGAAATTCAATGTAATTGTCTGAAAACTATTTTTCAAAAGTTAAACAAATGCCATTCAGACATAGTCATACCCTGCCTAAGCTGTCTGATAACTCGAGCAAGAAAGCTATAATCATGCGTATTATCTCATTCCCATAAAATGCCATTTTAAGCCCCCCAAAAAACATTTTTTTAAAATATTGAAGAAAATTAAGAAATTGTTGGTTATAAATTCTTGGGCAACATTTTCTTTGGTTTCATTTTACTTCTTGATTATATTTTGTGAGCTTTTTTATAAAAGAAATAGCAACTAAGTAAATATGAGTAGGATTAAAACTCTGAAAATGGGTTTCATCATTAATATCACAGGTATCAAGTACCTGTCAATTACGATCGTTGATGCATGTCCATCACTCAAAGTGTTAATTACTAATCAAGCTTGGTGTTATCCTTGATAGGGCGTATATTTTCATAATCAATTAACCATTTTCCAATAATTTTGGCACACTTATGATGACCCTTGACGCATGGCTGCTAGTTTTGGAGAGTCAAAATGACGCACAGTGACAAATTTTCGAGCGTCAAAATTGCTTCTTTTTGAATTTCTGTGCGTCAAAACTGGAGGTCTCGGGTCAAACGAAAACCCTGTAAGGTCTAAGTAGGGTGAGCAGCTGGTTGCTCAGATGAAATGTCAGTTATGCTTAGTAACTGATTTAATGTTGAAAGTGGTGTTTAACCGATAACCGGAGGGCAAAATATTAGACTGTGCCAAATTTAAAGGAGTTGCACATGACAACTTTAAGTTTATGAAATTGTAGATATTTTCATCTTTCTGGGCAGAAAACATTCGGCAAAATGAAGAAATTGCTTATTACAAGCAATTTAGTCATTTTACACAATGTTTTCCAAATTATTTTCCTACGGGGAGCCTAAAAGCGTCATTGTGTGGGAATGGGTAAACCAATTTAAATCAATCAACGTGCACAAGCTTTAGCATGTGATATCAGATTTGTGCACAAATCTATATATTTTTTATATAAAATTTATTCTGGTTAACCCTGGTTTATTCGTCCCTGTGGCTTTCAAATTGAGAATGCATTGTAGAAAAAGAATATGCAAATTGAGAAAGCATTGTAGAAAAGAATATGCTTGTTGCAAGCAATTTTTTCCTTTTCCACAGTATTTGTACCCTACTGAATGTTTTTTTTTAATTTATTGTTTTATATATCATTTCATGTATTTAAGTATTTGAGAAAAAGTGAGAAATAAAAAAAAGATGAGTATAAAAGAGATGACCGCAAGAGGTGTTACAAAAGTCAAACTAAGACAATCTTTTTGAACGTGTTAAATCATTTACTAAATTCTTATTATCATATTGAGATATATCATGCAATTACATATATGATACAATGTATATTTACTAAAAATTCAAATCTTTTTGTTGTAAGAATGTGATCTTAAACATGTTTTTTTTTTCAGATTTTTCATACTTAAACATTTTTTCAAAATTTTTCTAAATGAGAAATATTTTAAAAAAGATTTCCTTTACCTCTTGCATTTATAATCCTATTTAAAATGTACAAACATGTAATTTCTTTAGAATAAGAGGGAATAGCAAACAACTTCCTTTGTTACTTGTAATAAGGGGATATCGGGTGAAAATCAAAAGCAAATAGCCGATCATTATGAGATATATCAAGTGTATATCCAAAATACCACCCATGGTCTATTATGCAATCACAGATATCGATCAGAAGCATGTAAGTTACTTGGATTAAAACTGCAGTTTACGACAGGACATTGTTAACTTTTAAATTTGATTTACCATTTAACCCTTTACAGAGAAAACAAGATGTGTTTGTGAAACACCATACCCCCGAAACAGGAATTCTTTAAAAACAGGTGATTTTCATTGTTTTTTTGTCTTTGTTTTAGGGAAAAGGGTTAAAATTTTGACCTTGACCTTGATGAAATGACCTTCCCCAGTTGCGCCTTGTTGAGACCTATCTACATACCAAATATTAGCATTGTAACTTAATTAGGGATGAAGTTATAGGAAAATGTTTAGTTGGCAGGTTAAGTTTTTGAGTAACGTTTTAGGGAAAAGGGATAAAATTTTGACCTTGACCTTGATGAAATGACCTTCCCCAGTTGCGCCTTGTTGAGACCTATCTACATACCAAATATTAGCATTGTAACTTAATTAGGGATGAAGTTATAGGAAAATGTTTAGTTGGCAGGTTAAGTTTTGCAGACAGACAGACAGACGGACAGACAGACAGACAGACACCGGTGAAACAATATGCCCCCGATCTATAGATGTGGGGGCATAAAAATTCTCAGAACAAAAGAGGATACAAACAAAATTTTAATAGCCATGAGTTCCGAAAATAATGGATCTTTCAAATGTGGAGAAAATCGTCGTAAAAGTACTCTTTATCGTAATATTGTTATTCTTGGTTGTGGTTTTGGGTTTCCTTGTTTCAATAAGTCTTTTCAAGTTAAAGTAAGCGCAATGATTTCCTACAAAGGACACCTTTCCTAATTTTGTTTCGAAAATGAGAAGTAAAATATGAAAACTTGATGAGAATGAAATTGATTCCTAAGTCGGGAGAGAAAAACGATTATAAAGTGTCAAAGTTGATAAAAACTACCACATCAATTCCACATTCTAAGAGTATTTTAAGAGTACTCAACATTCCTCTGTATCAAATTCTGAAAGAATATCTGATTCTACGCAAAATAAGAGCATTTAGTCTCAGCCTTTATATTCTCTTTGTAGCAAATTTAAACCGGAACTACCCAGTCAAGTTAAGGGAGTTAATTAAAGGGCAATTTTCAGGACAACTCTTTATATCGGTAGGGGCCCATTGCAATTGGTTTCTTGAGGGGCGTAAAAAGCGTCATTATGTGGGAATGGGTCAAAACTATCATCAGCAACCAATTTCATTTAGGACTGAAAATTTCTTGTCTGGTAATGGATACTTCCCCTGAGCTAGTTTCCTACCTGCATCTTCATTATCCTCATACTGTGTTGACTCGGGTAGATCAGGCAGAGGGCCGACAGCCCCAATATCCTCACCCTCCTCCACATCATCTCCAAACACTTCCTCCATATCAAGTTCTACAGACTCCATCCTGGCTTTCTACAATCTATGGTAGAAGTGCATTCAGTTCATCTAAAGTGATATACAGGATATCAATGAACTAATCAACCCGGCAAAATTTCAGACTGGATGAAATTGAAAGGAGTGGCAGATGACAATATAAAGTTTATGAAATTTTAGAATTTTCAACTATCTAGGTAGAAAACATAGTGTTAAATGAAGAAATTGCTTGCTACAAGAAATTTCTTTATTTTACACAATGTTTTCCATTTTGATTTTCTTAAGAGGCGTCCAAAAGCGTCACTGTGTGGGATTGGGTTAATTTGTTCAAGCACAAGATAATATGTAAGTAGATGGAAACCAGAGAACTGCATGAACAAGTGAAAATATCAGTTTATGAAAAAGGGTATAATTCATTTGAACAAGAGCTGCCAGAGTACAGCAGCGCTCGACTATTCTGAGTGCTGGATAGTAACAGCAATTCAATGTGACTTATGTCGACATAAGATTGTCTGCCGAGGCCATGATTCCGCAATATTCATGCGTAAAACTTGTGGTTGTCACATAAGTATTAGTGTAGGTGCAAAAATTGTCGCAGCCGAAAATCATTGGTTCTTTTCCTCCTTCTCCTGTTCTGAATGACAGAAAAAAAATTTTTTCTCCAAATCAGGAAGGAAAATTCCCAACTTGATAGATCAATTTATTTTGGTCATATGGTACTGAGTTAATGATCCTACATTGTGCCAAAATCAGGATCCAGTGTAATTGTAGATTAACCCTTTCCTGGACAAACCCGGGATTTTACATCACTGTGATTTTATACTTGAGAAAATATTGTGGAAAAAGGAGAAATTGCTTGTAACAAGCAATTTCTCCTTTTCCCACAATATTTTCTACCACATAGGATGATCAGATTTCAGATTGCATACATTTTTCATTGTCGTCTGCAACCTCTTTCAAATTGGACCGGTCTAAAATTCCATAAAACAGGAAAGGGTTAACTCAAAAGAAGAGCCCATTCTAGTGAGACCTTTATTAGATTCAAAAAGCCAAAAAAAAATCCCTAAAGGATAATTTATATTCTTAGTAAGAAATAATTGATATCTAATTTTTCTGTACTTAGATAAGTTATGAAAGTTTATACTTTGTTGTTAAAAGAAGTTTGCAGTGGTAAGAGTACCTATATCCGGACATGACATTAAGACCATTTTTGTCTAAACTATTTGATGTCAATGGTTGATATAGTGACAAACTTTTACAAAAATATCACAGGATTACAAAAACTGTGTTTATAATAATTTAAAATGAATGATAAATATCTAAATCAATTATAGTTTGATTCTTTTTTGCACTGGCTTTTGCCTGTCCTGGAATGACATAAAGCTCCATTCCCACATAAGGCCACATTACATATATCTCTCAGACCCTTCTTCTGATACTTTTGTACATCCGATGCAACCTTTTTTTTTATTTAATCA
Organism: Fragum fragum; assembly: GCA_946902895.1. Classification (NCBI taxonomy): domain Eukaryota; kingdom Metazoa; phylum Mollusca; class Bivalvia; order Cardiida; family Cardiidae; genus Fragum; species Fragum fragum. Next base: position 67,153,325 of record OX336370.1, on the reverse strand, counting down.
GGGCTCTGCAGACTCTCAGAATTTTGGGAGAAGTGACTTCTCCCTAGTCTGAGAATTGGGAGAAGTTTTTCAAAATAGGGAGAAGTGGTGAGACTTTCAGGAGAAGTGGATCAAGTTAAAAAGCAAATTTTTGTCTGTCTTCCTTATTTCTATAGGAAAATGAAAAAGGTTTACAAATAGCTGCATATTTTGTTTCATATAGTATGCAGTTCAGGGTTCCGGAAATTTGGAAATTTAAATCGGTCCGGGAATTGCCCCCCCCCCCCCGCCGGCAAAACCGACCACCCCCCCCCCCCGCCGACAAAAACGAATACCCCGTCTTTTTTCACCTTTCCTGTACGTAAAAGGGTTCATCATTCATTCAGTAGTTGCCCCCCCCCCCCTTTCCTGTACGTAAAAGGGTTCATCATTCATTCAGTAGTTCCCCCCCCCTCCCGAGTACCGCCGATTTAATTATAGTATTGATATACTTTTCCATTTTCATAAGCTAGTTACCCAAAGTTCTGTTAATTTAACACGGTCATGTCGACTCTCTTTCAACACGAGCGTCTGATGATGGAAAAACACAGCTGACGTCACAAAAATGTCGGGTCAGTCCATTCTACCCCAAGGGATCGCAGAGTCGTGACGTACATCAAAAAGACCGACGAGACAAACTCCAGTGGGTCGCCCACGTGTTGCACTATTTTCCTAGAGTAGAATTTGTGCACAAATCTCGGTCATTTATTTATTGTAGTTGATTTCCGATTTATTTTTCGGACATTTTCCACCCCTGAAGTAAGATTTAATTTTATTGACGGAACTAGCGATGTTATTAAGCTACCGTTTTCGTTTATATTTAAATTGTTTGTATTCTGCGGATTTCCAATTATTGTTTGAATTCCATCGGCTGTGTTTCTTACCGTGAATGAAAACTATAAAACATATATTAACGACGTGACTTTTTTTTTACAAATTTCAAACCCAGTTTCACGCGCTTTCTTGTGATAAATTAATTTCATAAAAGCGTTGTGCTGAGCTATTCTGACTTTGTACGAACGACAACTGTCTCGTTCATGTCTCGATTTATATACGCATTTCATGTTATAGTAAAAGAAATTAGTTTCACGAGTAACGCCAATCTAAATCGACGCAGTATTAGATATTCATTTTTATAAGACTTCGACCGTGTGTAAGTCAAACGATTCTCTATTGCAAAACTCGATACCCGAAGTTCGGTCAAGCGTGAAACTGCAAATTAGGTCCACGTGCAGATGGGCATTTGACTAACCGGCTGGTAAACAAAATATCGACTTTTGACACTTGTTTATCTCTTAATCAGCAGGTAACATGTGAAACCCTTCGATTATTTCGGTTTCAAGTGAATTTTGATACATGGTGGGCGAGTTTATCAGTATTTCGACGTGAAATTTGATAAAAATTTTGGACCGATTTGGTGTAATTTTTGGGATTCCAATCGGTCTGGCAATTCAAAATTCGGTCCAGACCGGCAATTTATCGGATTTCCGGAGCCCTGATGCAGTTAATACTAAAGTATTTCTTATCCTTTCTTTCAGTCCTTATTACAGGGATCTTTTTCCTGTGAACAAATTTTTTATCTTCTTTCTTTGGTTCGAAAATATAGGAATCTGATTCTGAAATTATTTTCTTGAATATCTTATATATAGACAGTATTATAATCTCAATTATCAAAAGTTATTATAATCAATAATTTGAAAAGAGAGTATAATGTGGTCTGAAGTTACTAAAATGATCAGTTTAATTTGAAGCAGAAAATAAGAAAACATTACTATTTCATTTAACTCATTACTAGAAGACAAAATTTCCAGACTGGTCCAAATTGAAAAAAATTTGCATACCACATTTCAAATCAGAATATGCTCAAAACAGAAAATAGGTACCAGATAAGGTAAAACTATTGTGGGAAAAGGAGAAATTGCTTGCTACAAACACTTCCTCTTTTTCTCACAAGTTTTCCATTTAAATTCTAAAATCAAAAATGTGGGATTGTGTGGTAATGGGTTAAAGTCTAGCAACTTCATCTGTATGTAACAATAAATGGATAAATAGATTTAAAAAGAGTTCATTTTGACTGAGTTGCAGTTATTGTAAGTAAAGGGTATTAAAGGTAACAGCTGGGTAATGTTACATAAATCACAGACTGTGTAGAGAAGGTTTAAATTTGAAACTATGTTAACATGGAACCATTTTGTTCTAGTGTTTTGGATTATATGCCATTGAATGGATTAATTACCAAATAAGATAAGTGAAGTTTAATTTCTGAATAAAATCCAAACAATGTTACTTATGAAAAGATCGTAGAAGCAGTTGATTGTTTGTCTTAGTTTTTCTATTTTTGTTAAATCAGTTTAGGTAATTAGAGTCCAAGGATTTCATTGAAAAAAAATTATTTTTTTTTCTATTTAGTTTTACGGACAAAGCAGTAGATTTTATTCCTTTTATCAATGAATTTTAAAATACGGCAAATGGTATGACGTTCGTAATAAAATCCGCCATTATTCTCACTGCTTGAAAGTACAAAACAAATCTCGGATATTGATAAGATAAACATAATGTGCCACTAAAATAAATGAATCTTCAGAAGGAAAAGGGTTTGATATCAAAAAGTTCCTAAATTCCAGCAGTTCTTAAGGGCTTGCAACCATCCAATCAGCCGAGGTGCAAATAAAACGAGAATGTTGTCTATTGATACACGCTTGATTTATTTAAGATCAAAGGGCTTCCAATCAGCAGTTGTATAATTGATTTACTGTCCCCTGATTTGATAGCCTCTAGGCAAAATGCGTCGATCGCCTATTATAACGAGGCGACTTCCCGTATTTTCCAGGCAACTTTGACTTCGCTTTGATCAGCAACTCGGGCCAAGTTTTATGAAACCAGGCGACTTCTTCGCAGAGCCCTGTTAATACTTCATACTTGCAACATTTTCTGGTCCTATTTCAGATGAGACCAGTCATAAGTTTTTCAACTTGTTATGAGTGGAAAAGATGTTACAGATAATTCAAACACTAGTTTCAGTGTAGTTGACTTAGAGATAATGCCTAGTTACAGTACAATAGGGAGGAAAATCATGTCATAATGCTTTGATGTTAAATATTACAGTGAAATGGAATTGTCTCTTTCATTTTGTAAGTGTCTACATAAATTTAGGACTAAGGGGACAATTGTCCCCTCTTCTAAAAGTCCTTGGCAGAACACTGCATAATTCATAATACCTAAGTAGTAAGAGACAAAAAATCTTTCAAATAAAATTTTAAGTCAAACAATAATTTCTAGGTCCAAAAAGGGTTAAAACTCCACTACAATAAATATACATTGTAATTGTAATGAATCTTTGCCTAGAAGATGAAATGATGGGCTCAAAATTATTTGCAAAGTTTCAAAGCAATATAATTAGAGAGTTATTAAAGGTATATATACCATGTGTTATATATGCCATATATGGCAGTTGCACATAAGGTTTAACCAAGAAGTCCAAAAAGGGTTAAAATTCTACTAAAATGAATGTCAGAGTAATGAAACCGTGTCTAGAAGCTAATATTATTGTCGTAACAACATGTGCAAAATTTCGAAGCGATAGTGTAGGTAATGAGTTATTAAAGATATATGATAGTTGCACACAAGTTTAACCAAGAATTTTTAAGGCCAAAGAGGATTAAAACTCCACTAGAATACATTATAATTGTAATGAATCTTTGCCCAGAAGATATTGTGATAGTCACAATAGGATGTGCAAAGTTTCAAAGCAATAGCATTAGTAGAGTTATCAAGGACATGTGACAGTTGCACTCAAGGTTTAACCAAGAATTTCCATGTCCATAAATTGTTAAAATTCTACTAAAATGAATGTCAGAGTAATGAAACATTGTCTTGAGGGTGATATTGTTGTAACAAAACATGTGCAAAATTTCAAAGCAATAACATTAGTAGATACTGAGATGACACTTGCATGTAAGGTTTAACCAAGCCATTACACCAACACCCTAGTGACTGGAATAGCCCCCCGCCCTATTCTTCGAACAGTCAAGCTAAAAAGGCTTCTGGTGTTATGAAGTACAACAAAATTCAAAGTTCTCCATGCCATTGCATATACAAATGTAAATTGGTTTGGCAAAGAAAGTTGTCAATGACAGGCAATTTCGTTTCACTATCATTTTTTCTCTCAATTTTTCAATCAACGTTTTTGGGCTTTCATTTAACATATATTTTTCCCTAATATGGAATTCTTTTTCAAATGCAATACTGGAAGTCATTCAAATAATTAAATAGAAATAAAAACAATTGAACACAGTGGCTATGGTATATTAACCCTTGTCATGCTGAACCCGGAATATTCCGGTTTTGGCAGGAAGTGTAGACTTAGATCAGCCTGCACATAAGTGCAGACTGATCTAAGTCTACACCCCCTGCTTGTACTTTTTTACCAGAGTTATTTATGAAATTGATGACTAAAAGAAATAATGATTTTTAACAACAAGTTCTATCAGTGCTTTCAGCCCTTTTGATTTTACAGCAATTAAGTGAGGTAATTTATACAGCATGACAAGGGTTAAAATCCATCATTATTACATTCCTCATCGACGAAAGCTAGAAACCTGGATGTGTTGCTCATCGCAATTCAAAGTTAGAAGTTCGAATAAGATTGATGACGAATACTGAAAACATTACTATTCCGAGGGGCTGGTGGACTAGAAGTTACGGCTATTTGCACGAAAAAATATCATGTAATAAATTAAATTAATTACCGTAAAATCAATCGTTCAATGAAAATTAATTTGAGTTCATTTTCGGAAGTGTTGTTTTCGATTTTCGCGGGAAACAGCTTGTCGAGAAACTGCGATTGGTTGATATTTCTACAATGCCGTGTAAATTACATAAAGAATAGAGGTGGGGATCGAACGATGTCAACAGCCTGTCTAAAAGCTTCTTTATTTCAATTCAAACTTTCACGATTTAAAGACAATAACATGCTATAAAAAGGTTGTCTAACCCGAGTGATTGCGATATTATCGCTAGAGAGGCCGTACAAAAAGCAACCTGAAATAACGTGTGAAGTATAGTTTCTCTAAAGGAGTCCATAGCCCTCCGTAATTTGAGCCCCTTCCACCCCATAGACAAATATTTTGTGATTATATTATCTGTTCATTTGAAAAAGATATAGCATTTTCGTGCATGTGGGTATGTGATTGGTTTGAATAAAGAAAAATCCATTGTTTATGATATTTGTCTATGGGGTGGAAGGGACTCAAATTACGGACCCCTATGAAGGAGTCTACGACGCCATGAGAGCTGAAATTTCGACTTTTAGTAATTACCGTTATTCTAACGGCGATCAAAACAGCCGAAAAATAGAAGCAAACTTGAATTTATTTAAGAATAAAATCCTCGACCAAACAGTATGCAGCTAAAATAATAATAATAGTAAAAAAAAATAACCACCCACATACACACACATAAAAGGAGATAAGTCAGTTCCATGGATCTCAAATAGAATTAAGCAGTTAATGAAAGAATCTCTGAAGTGCGCGAGTGCTGTTATTCCAACATACGGATTTAACAAAACTGCACAGAAGACAGTACTCCCAAGACAAGTTTGGAACCTACCACACAGAACAGAACTGTTATTGACACGCCGTAACGAACTTATTTGATAAGACAGGAAATTACAGACTTAAGAAGAAATGTAAAATCTTAGACAAACTTTTAAGAAGGAGGCCAAGGAGGCCCACGATACTTACGCATAGAACTTGCTAAGTAATTATAAAAAAAAATCTGAAAAATCGGGACCCCCGCCCCTGAAAATAAGCAGCTGTCTATCAGTTGATGCTGATAAAGACAGAGCTGAGCTCTGAATAAACAATCAACCAGTGTCTTCACCAACACGAACTTTACATCAATACCCTTTTCTATCGCAAATAGATTACCAGCAATGAATAACATCACAATTACACACCAAGTATCATGTGTACATGTTGTAAACTACTCGATCATATTATCTGTTCTAATTTAGTGAATTGGTTGATTGGCTGAATAGGGTTAAACGCCACTTTAAACAGTATTTCAGTCATATTACGGGGCGGTTGGAGATTCCTTGTATTTCTCACACCTGTACATCTTCCACATCCTTTCCGAGCATCCAGCTACTCCTCCCTTTTTACGATTATCTACCCATTGGTGAAAGGCAAATTTCGGAAAGGACATTCGCCGCGACCGGGGATCGAACCCGGGACGCCATGACTAGGAGTCCTACGCGCTTCCACTGCGCTTTGACCGCGGCCTCGAATTTGATGAAACATTTTAAAACGTACGATGTGTGTGTTACCGTGAAACTAACAACCCAGACAACTGTCAAGAACTTCAAAGTGCTGTGAATAAACGAGCAAACTGAGCGGATAAGTGGGATATGCGCTTCTATCCTGTGAAATGCAACATCATGCCCTCTCGAGAAAAAAGAAAAGCACAATATTTCAACGTAACCTATCGAGACAAAGAAGAAGGCAAAGAACATTTATTGGACTAAGATTTAGATATAACTTTTACCCATTGCTGTTCGACTAAGCATGCCTGGTTACTAAAGTTTATTCGAAGCTGTAGTTACAAAGTTTTGATAGAACACCGTCGATATCTTGTAATAAAACGTTCTAGGACTGACTTGGTGAACAAATTTTCTTGCCCATATTAGAACTTCACCTAGGTTTCATCATCACACTGAACAAGTTTCACAATGATTGACTCAAATTATGATCTGAACTTCGGAGTGCACGAAGCAAAATTTTTCTAACATTGATTTGACCTATTCTTTTACCAACCTTACCAATATTCGAACTTGACCTAAATATCAACAACACATCTGGACCAGTTTTACAATGGTTGACCCAGAATATGGCCTCTGGAGTGCAATTACCTGATTTGTGACGTCACAACAGTGGTAACGCCGAATTGCAAAAGCTCAACAACACACAAATTTTGGGTCACTATATCACCAATGTGGACAGAAACAGCCCAAACTGGGCAACTTGTACCCTTTATAGGGTTATGTATAAGAAATTTAGCCCATGTTAGTCCCTTAAGGGACTTATTTTGATGAAAATGAATGCCAAAAAGGTCAACGGTGAAGAAAAGGAAGTCTAAATGTCAATATCTGTCGAAGCTGCTTTTGCTGAAATGAAATATCAATGGGGTAATTTTCAAGCGTGTTGATAAAAATCAATGTGGGTCCAATATGGGGGTAGGGGCTCACATTCTTACAAAAGCAGGTAAAAGAGGACCATCATGGTCCTAAATCGCTCACCTGAGGCACCTGCAAATTACACGGTACTTTTTGTATAATATTTTTGACGCCCCAAGGGAAAATAGGTTTAAAAAAACAATGTGAGAAAGGAAAAACTTAGTAGTTACAAACAATATCTCTATTTCTCACACTGTTTTCTACCATAAAAATTCCTTGTATCTAAATTTCAATCAAACTTTTATTACCGTCTGCAACTTCTTTTAATTTGGACCAGTGTTCAAGGGAAAAGTCTTTGAAGTTGCTCCAAATGAGCATTTTAACAAACTTTGGGCCTCTGGGATGGGACCATTTTGACCCAATGGATATTATCTTAGCAACCCTGGTAGAGAACAATCTGGATGTACTATAAACAAAATGTGAATGCATTACAACTTATACCCTGGGAGAGGAAGGTATTTGAACATGCTCTTATTGTGTTTTCCTTTCTTTTTTTTTTTTTTTTTTTTTTTTCTTTCTTTTTTTCCTTTTTTTGTTGTTGTTGTTTTTTTTGTTTTTGTTTTTTTTTTTTGGGGGGGGGGGGTGTTTTTTTTTAACTTTTGGTGCATTGGGGAGGGCCATTTTGTTTAAAAGGGTATAACTTCAAGAAACATGGTAGATAAGAATAATGTTATGCTATGTTTTTAATATTAATGTTCTAGGCCCTTTATTTAAGAAGAAGAATATTTTCAAATAGAGCGGTTTAAGCAATTTTCGACCCCTGGAGCAGTGACGTTAATGATTCTAAAGAAATATTTTCCTCTAACATAGTAGAAAATTATTCAGTAATATTCCATACCAAATATGTATGTCCTTCACCTTATATATCAGAAGGAGTTTCTCTATAGTTGGGCGTTAAATGCAAACATGGTAGAGGACCATATAGTTATGCTATATACCAATTATGAATGCCTTAGACTTTGTAGACTGGGAGGAGAAGACTGTTAAACATGGTCTAATTGAGCATTTTTTACAAAATTTGATCACCCAGGGAAGGGGAGTTGTTTTACCCTAGAGGCTTAATTTAATCAATTAGATAGAAAACGGCAAGGCTATGCTCCATTTCAAATATAAATTCTATCGGCTTAAAAGAGAAAAAAAATTAAACTTACTCAAATTTTGAGCTTTTTCAAATTTTGGTCACCTATTGCAGGGACGTTTTTTACCATAGGAGCACAATTCTAAGTGATATAGTACAAAATCATCTAGTAATGCTACATACCAAATATGAATGTCCAAGGCCTTACAGTTTACGAGGAGGAGCCTTTTGAACTTGCTCTAATTAAGCGTTTTTCCAAACTTCGGACCTCAGGAGCAGGACCATTTTTACCACAGGGGTTAATTTTTTTTAAAACTTGGCAGAGAATAATGTGATTAAGCTATATATGAAATATAAATGCCTTTGTTCTTGTAGTTTCTTGGGGAAAATCGAAGATTTACTAAAAAGTTCCCATTTTCAAATGCCGTGGCAACCAGAGTTTTTCACGGAATGAAGTTCTTTTAACAACTTTTGTAGAGCTTCACCAAAGGAATATCCCTGCAAAGTTTCACATTGATTGGCATACTGGTTTTGGAGGAGAAGATTTTTCAAGATTAACTAAATTTCCCATTTCAAAATGCCGCGGCAACCAGAGTTTCTTCACGGAAAGAGATTATTTTAACAACTTTTGTGAAGCTTCACCCAAGGAACATCCCTGCAAAGTTTAAGCTTGATTGGCCTACTGGTGTTGGTAGAGAAGATTTTTAAAGAAATTGTGGACGGACGGACAGACTGATGGACGACAGACAATGACCGATCACAATTGCTCACCTCGCACTTTGTGCTCAGGTGAGCTAAAATACATTTGATAGAAAATCGAATGGTACAGACAGCAATGTTCGAAAAGTGTAGTTGGGTCTTTAAATTAACGTGGCTTTTTATAAGTATCAATATCTAATTTCCAACTAATATATGGAAAATATAAAGAGATGCGTTTTTGTTGGAACGAAATCGGATTTTCATGTGTCTTCTGTATGTTTTATACCTTTGTTTGAATGCTTGCATTCTTGTGTATTTATTTTGATTTCAATCTGTATCATCGAGTTATTTCAAGGGCAGATTTAATGGGTTCAACAGAAATCCCGATTTCATTTCCCGTTATATTCATATGTGTTATACTAGTTCTAATTCTGTCATGTATTTTTATAGCTGAGACCGCGTCTTACAAATGTTTCGAGTAAAACTTTGAATGATGTCATCATGACTTCTCCTATCCGAATAATAGAGTGTTTGCTTTGTTCCTGGGATTCCTGGAATAAGGTTGGGGCGTGACCTTCAAATTACCAATATAAGATAAAGAATCTGGACGATAGTCTAGTTTTTTAGCTAGCAAAGCGTCGGCTTTGATAGCTTAAGTTAACAGACAAAATATCGAGGTCTTCTCAGAGTTCAAACGAGTGCAAACTGCCGCTGGAGGCTTAACCATTAAATTCATAGAATGCCTACGCCATAAAAAATAGTTCTTACATATTTATATATTGAAAACTCTATTTAAATTGTAGAAAACTCTTTTAAAAGCATGCTATTTAACCCATTCCCACTCAGTTCCGCCTTAAGCATCTCAAGAAAAAAGCTTTGGAAAACACTGTGGACAATGAAGAAATTGCTTGTAACAAGAAATTTCTTCATTGTCCACAAAGTTTTCTACCCAACAAGGGAAAGGTTTTCTAAATTAAACCATGCTTTGCTAGCTTACAGTACTTTCAGTACTTTGATTTTTATATCTCAACCTCGACAAGAGAACAAAAGTTATTAAGCTCTACAGTACTCGCATATGATTTGCCTTAATCTTTTCTCGTACATCCCTGATTTTAAGGTCCCATTGATATTATACTATATAAACCATTAAGGGAAAGAAGAAAATGCTTTAAACAAGCAATTCTTCTTTTCCTGCAATATTCTATATCACTTTAGGATAGTTACTTTTCAAAATGTACTTATTATATAACGTCACCTGCTACCCCTTTGAATTTGGACATTTCCAACATTTTGAAAAAAAATCTGTAAAGGGTTAAGTTCAAGGTGCATCTTTGACATAGAACTCTTCAAGATTTTTATCTTAAGTAAGGATAGCGTTCAAATTAGTTAGCACGTTATAGGGTAAAAGGGAAGTCATTTTGAGAAAGAAAAAAAGACCGAGTAACATCCACTCACGAGTCATTCTAATCACAACAAATTCCATAAAATTCCTACATAGAACCTTCGAGACAAAAAGCCAGACCTATGCTTTTACGATGTCGAACATTTTAAAAACAGCGGCATCTTTTCTGTCTTACATAAAACTAATTAATGAGTGATTTGCTTCTTTAAATGGGGTTTAACACCGCTTTAAACAAGTTTTTCAGCCATATCGCGGCGTGACAGGGGCACTTTACTATGTATTCCTGGTATTTCTCACACCAGTACTACCAGTACCAATTACTTTAAATCGATGGGTGATACTAAATGAATCTCCCCCACCCACCCACCCTACCACCCACCCACTTACACACACACACACACACTCACACACACACACACACACACACACACAAACAAAAGATCACGAAATCTCTTCATTCAGAGTCAGTAAAATGAGACTGATCCATATTTCCCTTGGCAATTTTTATGATGAACACAATTCACGAATGTTAATGAATTCCTACTTTAATCGTCCAAGATATAAGGCTCATTCAATATTTCTTTTGGTTTGGGCCAATTAAAAGATCGAGTTTCATAAATTTGATTTTGATAGTTCCTGGACATACCTATTACATGTCTAGTCCATGTCGGTCCAATTTTTCCTTTGATCGCGAGGTATTCGAGAAGAAAAACCGTCGATTTTACAACCAATAGAATTTACGAATTCGCGGGAAAACTACGGACAAAAATTTGACAGAAGAAAAGTAAAGAATAGAATTCAGAAGAGAAACATTGGAAAACAATATGTTCTCAAAACGTATAAGAAAAAATAATGTTTGCAAATAAATCATAAATCGCTGCGCTTTCTTTGCCATTTCAAACAATCACACAAAGACGAAATCTAGAATCGCGGAGCTTTCTTTATCAGTCAAATTGACCAATCGCTGGCCCCTCCCATTTAGTCCGTTGTTCAAACTATTTGACTCCGGCAGGAAGTTCCGCTTAAATTTTAATCGTCTTTATTTTGCAAAATTTATGGCCAATAGCATGTAACGAAAAGTAAAATGGCCGGTTGGTGACCTAAACGTCGTAATTACAGCTTGAATAAGGGATCAGTTGGCGGGGCCAATTGAGTACCTGGATGGGGCAAGCGATTGGTCGATTGGGAGATATCTTGTCATGTTTATTACTCCCAGACAGGATAGTAGGACTGAGATATCAAACAAGATTGGTTTGTATAAGTTATGATTAGGAAGATATAGCCAAAACAAAATCTTTGGTTGACGACCTAAAATTCGCAACTATGTCTAAATGTCAAAGGCCGGCATTCACTTCCGGTCTAAATCACGATACGATATGATTGCGGGTCAATCGATTTTTATGACATCGTCGCTCTGCCAGTTACAGAAGGGTCATTGAATGAGAGGTCATGAAATAACGCATATATTGACCAATCGCTGGCCCCGCCCACTTACTTCACTACGTCCATCGAAACCGACAGGAAGTCCCGTTTAAATTTTTAACGGTGTTATTTTGAAAAAAATATGGACAGCAGCATGTAACAAAAAAGTAGAGTTACGACGTTTAATTCGCCAAACAAACCAAAAGTTACAACATGGAGGCCAATGTTGGAGTTGAAAGCTCAAGTCCGGGATAATTGGTCGCTCGATTCCTTGGTTGACAGCCGCGATTGGTCAATTAAACGAGTCATCGATAAACAGGTAAAATCAGATGTGTAAATTGAAAAAAGACCTCAATTTAACCAGCGATTCTTTATGTCCCAAAATGTAAAATCAAAGTACTGAATGTACTGTAAGCTGTCAAATTGTGATTTGTAATTTTTTTTTTTCGAATGTTATCATGATAAACTAGACGAGGTTAAACTAACCAAGGAGTTAACCCATTCCCTCACAATCCCTCGTTTTTACGCCTCTTAAGAAATTAGAGTTTCTGCATTTTCCACGTTGTTTTTTAACCAGAGAGATAACTATTCTAGAATTTTCAACAATTTGAAATTGTTGTCTGCAACTTCTTTCAAGACTCTTATCAGAGTCATTTTGAACACGGTGTGCTCAAGTGAGCTAAAATACCTTGGAGATGAACTTGCAGACAGAGTTTGTTATATTTCTGAAATACATAAGAACTACCTTTTATTGCGTAGGGATTTAGTTGTAAAGCAGTTTGCACTCGTTTAACTCTGAGAAGACCTCAAAATTTTGTCTATTTACCCAAGCTATCAAAGCTGACGCTATGCTAGCTAATGATCCATTTACCTTCGAAATATGATCACTTACCATTAATGCTTTCTTTTTGAAGTAATGTCATCTTTTTGTATGACAGGTCAATAAAATGTTAGTATGGTTTCTTTTTCCATTTATGATAAAATGGTTTTTAAAACTACAGTTAATTTAAGGTAGAATGGCCGTGTGTGATGTGTGTACCATTGCGGATTAAATAAGCGTAGTTCAGGCGCTCTCTTTCAAAATGGCCGTTTGGGAAACTTAAAATTTACGGGTTGGTTTGGTTTAGCCCTGATATTTAGACAATACGTTATTTCTCTATAATCTAAATTATTAGTTCTTATCATAAAATTCGCTACCGTTTCTTTAAAGAATACTCCCTTCCTGCCTGCGCGATCTTTTATTCGACGGTTATATCAAGCTTGTAAGCGTACCGGTTATGCCATTCTTTCACACTTTATAGATTGAAGGGAGCCAGTCTTAAGCGGGCCTTGCAAACGGAAACGAACGTCCGAACTGCCTTTTACGCCTCTCCAAACCTTATTTAGTCCAAATATTTGGGCGTCGATTTGCTACTCCTGCCGCACCTGACGGGATGCCACTGGTTACACTATTATAATATCACCCGTGTAATATCGAAAATAACCAGCGGGTTTATTTCATTCCAGTGCCGTAGCCGGGTCATAGTGAAATATGAAGTATCGATTGTGCTCTCACATAACGTAAACAAAAGTTCGCAAGATTTATCTTGCAGCGCTATCGCACGTGAACATTACGATGACGTAATTTGTTGATCCAACGTTAAAGAAGATGGCGACGTAACCCGTTTAAATGAATTGGGAAAAAGACATATGAATTCATCAGCAGGTAAGTGACGTAAAAATGCGAGTCTATATCGGAAGTGCAAAATAAATCGACTCTAATATTGCGCATTTTTTCTGGTCAGAGGTGAAGCTGTCCGCTTATTTTACAATCTGCATGACTGTTTGTGGAACACTGGCCACACCCACTGGCACTTGATCTTAATACATTTTGCCGGTTCATTTACCTACGTATGATATAAATAAAGATAATAATTATAGATAATAATACTTATGCTAGAGAGTAAGAAGGTAAATTAGGTCACTGACTTTGCCATGTTTTAGAAATATCTTAATGATCAAGTGTCAGTGGCCACACCCACTGGCTACGTCAGGAAGTTCGACTTGATTATCAATCTGCGTTATTTTTTTAAATGTGTGGTTAGTCATGTGTCACAGAAAAGTAAATTGTTTGGTTGGAGACATAAACGGCGCCAATCCAACAAAAGTTCTTCACATTAATGTCGACAAATGTTGGAGTTTAACCTATTACCAGAGGTGCGTTCTTTTCGTCGAGATGAAAAATCCCGCTAGATAAGATGTTTGGGTTGCCTAAAGAACGATTCTTTTTTTTAACTAAAACATTCGACGTCGTCAAGGCTACTCGTTTAAGCCATTGCTGAGTACGCTTAAATTCCTCATTTAGAATTTTTAAGATTCTTATTTAGCGGCTTGAAAATCTTAATCTAAAGAACGCTCTATCTTAAAAATCTAAATAAGAATCTTAAGAATCTCGACAAAAGAACGCACCTCAGACGGCAAAATTTAAGACTGGTTGAAATTGAAAGGAGTTGCAGACAACAATTTATAGTTTATAAAATTTCAGATTTTTTCAACTTTCTGGGTAGAAAACATTGTGAAAAAATGAAGAAATTGCTGGAAACAAGCAATTTCTTCATTTCACACAATGTTTTCCCAGTTGTTTTTCTTGAGGGGCGTCCGAAATCGTCATTGTGTGAAAATGGGTTAACAATATACGTCTTCGGTATTAATGAACAATTTGATTGGTCAATCAACTATTTTATTTACATCCACCATTCGTCATTTTCGCAGATATTCATTGATGATCATACATAAAATGCTTCCTTCGAGTAACAAACCACCGCCACCATCATACGATACGGCCACCAAAGATAGACTATGGAATCAGTACAATACTCAGTACAGTAACCCCTTCCGAGCCAATAATGTACACCCTCAACAACCCCAGCCCTTCGGTCAGCCCCATGGATTTAACCAACCCCCGTATCCTCGCCAACAGCAACCAAGCCCGTTACCCAAGGGTCCGCATCCTGTCGGAAACCGACACAACGTGACAAATTTGTCTGAACAGGTTGGATTATACTCTTTCTCTCTGTTCGTTTTAAAACAATTTCTTTACCCGTGACCAGACGGCAAAATTTTAGACTAGAAATTGCAGATGACAATTTAAGGTTTGAAATTTTAGATGTTTTGAATCGTCTGGGTAGAAAACATTGTGGAAAACGAAGAAATTGCTTTTAACAAGCAATTTCTTCATTTCCACAATGTTTTCCAGAACTTTTTGCATGGGGGCGTCTAAAAGCGTCACTGATTGGGAATGAGTGAAAAAGAGTCAATTTGAGCTTTTTGTTTGTTTTTAATTTGTTCTTTTACTCCATGGGTTCGAATGTAACTCATTTCCAGACGACATGATCATTAACCAGTTTAAAATGTTTCCAGGCTACAGTTCAAATATTGATGTATATTGAAATTCATTGTAGAAAAATAATTTTGAAGGAAACGATTTATGATTTTCCAAAAATGTTTTACAAAGTTTTATCTCTTAGGCGCGTCAAAGTGTAGGTTAGGATGAAGATATTCATTTCATACTCTAATTTTTACCAATGGTCTTCAATCCATTAGCCTGGACAGGTATGGCAAGTTATCCCCCCCCCAAACATACAGGTTATGATGAAGATATTTATTTGATACTCTAATTTTTAACCAATGGTCTTCAATCCATTAGCTTGGACAGGTATGGCAAGTTATCCCCCCCCCCCCTAATATACATACAGGCAGACACAAACGGACACAGACACACATTTTCTTCTCTTTTTAGGCCAAGAAATCCCTCTAAGGGATACCCTTGCCTCTAGCGATTAGAAGCGCTTCACGGATCAACTTTAGGGCAAAAATGTTGGCCTAGGATGTCACCTATTAAATTGCTGAGTCCGCTAAAAAGTAGATCTGTTTACCAAATTTTGAATGAGAGAATCGGCGAAAGAAATACTTCTACGGCCCATTTCAAGACCATATTACACCTATTCTAACAAGATCTTCACGTTTAATGTGGAGATTTATAAAATATTCTATTATTTGGGGACAGCTAAGTGAATTTTCTAAGCTCAAACAACGGCGGCACAGAACAGTCATCATTTGATATTCACCTATTCTAGCAAAGAGATTCACGTCTAATGTGGATGTTAATCAAAAATACTATTGTTTTGGACTACTATTGAATTGTCTAAGCCCAAGCTATGGTGACAGAGAACAGTCATCATAAGATAGTCAAACTTCTTATGCTCCCGCATCGATAAATCGAGGACATATTGGTTTTGCGCTGTTGGTACCAACTTAAAGGTCATCAGTCAAGGTCATTTTTCAATCAAATAAGTGCAAATTTAAAAATTTAACATTGGTTTTACTTCTGATTCCCATATTGTATCAAACAACTGTTTCTGAAAAATGGTAGTGGCTGGGGCATTGGTATTTAACACATACATGTTATTCTTATTTCAGACTTCAAATTTGAATATATATTCCATTTCTAATTTTACATTGAATGTTGCAAGTAACAATTTACAATCTTTCTTTTTTAATTTTCACACATTTACGATATCATTTCTGTAGAAATGTATTTTGATCTGAAGTCAAAATTTGAGTAAAATTGTCACTTAATTACGAAGAAGTTTTATAATCTTGGGCCCAGATTGAACACATAAAATTCGAAATATTGCTTTAAAACCATTTATTGAACTGTAAACGATATAGATGCATATTGCAATTCTTTTCATTCTGCCTAGTTATGCAAATTCTTAGTATTTGTATCTTACAATTTCCATTATTTTCTGACATTCAGACTTCAGTACTTTGGTTTTATCATTTACTTGTTTTCTTTGCCTTGCTGCGTGCTATGGCACGTTTGATTTGTTCTTTGACACATGATTTTTACCCAAACCCAGTCCAACATAATCGCGATTTTTGACGCCTCTCTAGAAAAGGGTTCAAGAAAACAAGATGGCACGTTTGATTTGTTCTTTGACACACGATTTTTAGCCTAACCCATTCCAACATAATCTCGATTTTTGGCGCCACTTAACCCATTCCAACTCAAGCCCTCCTTTTTACGCCCCTCAAGAAAAATACTTTGGAAAACAATGTGGAAAATGAAGAAATTGCTTGTATCAAGCAATTTCTTCATTATCCACAATGTTTTCTATTCAAAAAGACAAAGAAATTCGAAATTCCATCAACTTGAAATTGTCGTCTGCAGCTTCTATCAATTTGGACCAGTCTAAAATTTTGCTGTGTGGGAATGGGTTAAAGAAAGGTTCAGGAAAACAAGTTGAAAAAACAGAAATTCTATCAACTTGAAATTGTCATCTTGAACTTCTTTGATTTTGGACTACTAAGTGGTTTTAAATTTCACCATTCAAGAAATTATGATTTCAATATTTCGGCAAATTTCCTTTTTCAAGAAAAAAAATGAACTTTTCTATTTATACATCTTCACATTATTTGTTCACCACAAACCATAAATTTTTTGACGTCGTCAATGGATATATGACGTCGTTTATGTCGTCTGGTAATGGGTAAATACTCTCTGTATTTGTCTTACACGTGTTTTAATCTGACTTATATTGGTAACGGGTAATAAACCCAACAGCCATGTCTTCAGGATTTCCAATGTAAACGTTTGTCAATTAGTCCCATGCTTACACATGTATTCTGTTGCTAATTAACTCTGGCAATAATCACTATTCAGCAATTTCGCATTGGTGCAGCTATAGATCATCGGTCAACTGTAACGGCTGAAGACCTTTCGACCTGGCTAATACAGCTGACCTGTAACTTGCCTTATACATCATCTTTCATTATTACAGCAGCAGCAAGTGTTCACCATGACAAAGCGACAAGAGTTGCTGGGATTAGCTATGTTTGCCATGGTGTGTTTCTTTCCACTAGGTATTTGGGCGTGGAACGAATATCAAAAAGTGAGTTCTCTTTTTTATGTCAGTGTCTATAGACTTTGAGCATATACGAGTACATTTTCACCTGTCTGTTCGTCAAATATTTCGTATCCCTGTCTGTCCGTGAAATATTTCATGACCCATCCTGAAAGAGAAATATTTCAAACCCCTGCTTGTTCGTAAAATATTTCATGACCCTGTTTGTGAAACGAATATTTCATGGCACTGTCTGTTAGTCAAATATTTCGTGGCCCTGTCTGTTCATCAAATACTTCGTGGTTCTGTCTTTTCTTCAAATATTTCATGACCCTCTTTGTGAGTCCAATAATTCGTGGCCCTGTCTATTCAATAACTATTTCATGGCCCTGTTTGTTAATAAAATATTTCGTGGCCGTGTCTGTTAATCAAATATTTCGCGGGCTTGTCTGTTAATCAAATGTTTCGTGGCCCTGTCTGTAAATCAAATATTTCATGGCTCTGTCTGTCAATTAAATATTTCGTGGCCCTGTTTGTTCATCAACTATTTCATGGCCCTGTATGTTAGTAAAATATTTCGTGGCCCCGTCTATATGTTAAATATTTCGTGGCTCTGTCTATTAGTTAAATATTTCGTGGCCCTGTCTTCTAGAAAAATATTGAGTGGTCCTGTCTATTAGTTAAACCTTTTGTGGCCCTGTCTTCTAGTGAAATATTTAGTGGTTCTGTCTGCTAGTCAAATATTTCGTTGCCCTGTCTATTATTTAAATATTTCTTGGCCCTGTCTATTAGTCAAATATTAAGTGGCCATGTCTGTTCAGAAAATATTGCATGGCCTTGTCTGTTTGTTAAATATTTCTTGGTCCTGTCTGTAAATTAAATATTTCATGGTCTTGTCTGTTAGTCAAATATTTAGTGGCACCGTCTATTAGTTGAATATTTCATGGCACTGTCTGGTAATCAAATATCTCATGGCCCTGTCTGTTAGTTAATTATTTCGTGGCCCTGTCTGTTAGTCAAAATATTTCATGGCCCTTTCTATCAGTCAAATATTTCATGGCCCTGTCTGTAAGTTAAATATTTCGTGGCCGTGTCAGTATATTCATGACCCTGTCTTTTAGTCAAATATTTCTTCGCCCTGTCTTTTAGTTAAATATTTCATGGCCCTGTCTGTTAGTCAAATATTCCTTCACCCTCTCTGTAAGTTAAATATTTCTTGGCCATGTTTGTTAGTCAAATGTTTAGTGACTTCTTCTATTCTAGTTAAATATTTCGTGGCCCTGTCTGTTGTCAAATATTTAGTGGCACCTTCTCTTAGTTACATATTTTATGGCCCTGTCTTGTAATTAAATATTTCATGGCCGTGTCTGTTAGTCAAATAATTCAAGGCCCCGTCTGTTAATTAAACATTTCGTGATCAACTATTTAGTGGCCCTGTCTGAAAGTAATGACCCTTTGATTCATGATCATTTAACCCATTGTCACAGAACCTCACTAATAAAATAGAGGTTAAGAAAACATTGGTAAAGCAAGATAGTGAATTCAAGGCCATAAATATTCTTTTACAGGGAGTCATAAAGGGAACCCTACTATATGTTAAAACTAAAATAGTTCTATATTCCTCGATGAAATAGATCAGTGTTTGATATGCCGCTGGGTGACATTTCGATGTATCAAATTCATTTTATTTTATTTGTATCTCAAGTTATCCTTGTTAACAGCTTAACGCCAGTGTTCTCGTCACTGATGCAATGGTACAAAATATTCCACATCTTGTAATAATACGGGTATCACTTAACCCACACCACGCGACAAAATTTTAGACATAGTCTTTGCTATTTTATGGTAGAAAACATTTTTAGCTAGCAAAGCGTCAACTTTGATAGCTTAAGTTAACAGACAAAATTATGAGGTCGTTTCAAAGCTCATCGAGTGCAAACTGCCACTGGAGGCTTTACCACTAAAAGCGTTAAATGCCTACGCCACAAAAAGTAGATCTTAAGTATTTCAGGAATATTGCAAGTTCATCTCCTGGGTATTTTAGCTCACTTGAGCGCATCGATCCAAAAAGAAGCTGCTGGCGACAATTTCATATTATTGAAAAATCTAAAATACTTATCTCTTTAGGTAGACAACAACGTGTAACAAGCAATTTCTTCATTTTCCACAACTATTTTCTTCTGAGAAAAGGAGGGATTGTGTTGGAATAAGTTAACTCCTTGGTTGCTTTAACCTCGTGTCTTTATCATGATAACGTTTGACAAGAAGATTATTGAACAAAACAATGCTTTGCTAGCTTACAGAATTTTTCAGTACTTTGATTATCTATTTGCAAACGAGATTGCAAACTCTATGAAGCCTGTTGAATCGTGCGTCATTGTAATCCTTGCAAGGGGACCACATTGTTTTGGGTTTATGGCGAGTTTCCGGGCGTCAAGCGGACCCCGAAGTGAAAATGTCTTTAGCGATGATATGCATATACGACAAACCTAAAGATTAAAATAATAATAACGGTAATCAAATCACGTTTAGAATGCACTCACTGATCTCTCGTTAATATTTTTTCGTGAAATTTACGAAGACTTTTATTAATTTTTTATCAGACAGTTCAAGCTTATTCCCTTGGAAACGTTCAACGAGGAACGGTACACCTGCAAAAGGCAGAGAAAATATCAAACGCAGCAATAGGAGTTGGGGTAGTCATCATCACCATCATCATGGTCCTATTCAGCTACCTTGATATACTCGGACTGAGAAATGACATTGAATACAGCGATAATATAGAACCATAGAAAAACAAATAAATATAGGATAATCAATTGGTTATTCCAGATATGAAAAAATATTTCACGAGGATGTGTTATGAGGCGTTGAAAAAACGAGTGCGCAGCATGGGGTTTTTTAACGCCGAACAACGCATCCGAGTGAAATATTTTTTTCATATCTGGAATAATCAGTTGATTATTCTATTTTCTATTTACTTTATTATTTATTTTATACCAAAATATCGAAACCAATCTTTTTGATAGAGAGAAGGTCTATCGAAAAAAGTGCGGATGAATACACGATAAAAGATTTATTACGGAGAGTGAAACTGAAAAGTGTTATCGTCACTCCAGTGACGATATCAGAATTCATTACACTGAGAAATCCCAAGATTTCACAGCAAGGTATATAATAAAGTGTTTTAGCACTTGTTTCTAAACAGTGTATTATATGATGACTAGCCGTCACTTTTTCGTTATGAATACTCATCACAAATGTCCTTTTCGCCGTGATGCTTAATCGTCACCGACTAATACTGAAGAAAAATCTAAAGTAGCCGAAGAAAGAATAATGGTTACACAGACATTTTTTCTAATGTGACGGTTATTCATTACAAGTTTGGAAATCTGAATTGTTTACATACTTTGTAAAACTGTGATAATCTTTAAAAAAAACGTGACGGCTTGGTGCATTTTTTCATTACATGTATATGTATTATATCAATGAACTGCAAACTGCTTTTATTTACTGTACATGGTATTAACCCATTCACACTCAGTGACGCTTTTAGACGCCTCCATGAAAAAAGTCTTGGAAAACATTATGGAAAGTGAAGAAATTGCTTGTAACAAGCAATTTCTTTATTATTCACAATGTTTTCTACCCCAAAAATACAAATATTTTTAAGATTTCACAAATTTAATATTGTCGTCTGCAACTTCTTTGAAATTGGACTGGTCTAAAATTCCAAGATGTGGGAAAGGGTTAACCTATTTCTAAGCACATTATAAAGGTGTGTGACTCATCGTTTTAGTTGATAAATCACATGTAGCGATGAAATATAGCAAACCTATGAGTCCAATTGACGGAATCTCCATATGCTTCACGCAGGTATCAAAAGAAATTCGATAGGCGGTTTTAACCCTTGTCATGCTGAGCCCGGAATATTCCGGTTTTGGCAAGAGGTGTAGACTAAGATCAGACTGCACTTATGTGCAGGCTGATCTTAGTCTACACCTCCTGCTTGTACTTTTCCTGCCCGAGTTGTTTATGAAGTTGATTTCTCAAAGAAATATTGATATTTGAACAAATTCTATAAGTGCTTTCAGCCCTTTGATTTACCAGCAATTCAGTAAGGTAATTTATACAGCATGACAAGGGTTAACATTTGGTAGAATTCATTTATTTGGAATAATTGCATTGTTGTGACGATTTTCTGTCATACAAGGAGGTAACGGTTAGCGATCAGATTCTAGACTGCTAAAGGGACCTACATACTATCTGTATTATTGCCAATAATAGAAATTCAATAAATTGACAAATCTTCTTTATCCTCCAAAAACTGTCAAGTATATTGTCGATTAAAAGCATGTAGCCATACTAACGGTAGTGTGAGAGCTGAATTGAAATTGATAGATCGTAGCTGTCAATTAAAGAATCGATCAGCTTATCAAAGCATTCATTTACATTGGAAATAAACTTTGAACTCATACATCGGGCAACATTTATTTGAATTTTGTGTCGGTTTGGCAGCTGCATGAATAGGCTGTAGTTACGACGTTTAAGTCGCCAAGGCAACAAAAATGTTTCACACAAATGGCGGAAAACTACGGACAAAAATTTGACAGAAGAAAAGTAAAGAATAGAATTCAGAAGAGAAACATTGGAAAACAAAATGTTCTCAAAACGTATAAGAAAAATAAAGTTTGCAAATAAATCATAAATCGCTGCGCTTTCTTTGCCATTTCAAACAATCACACAAAGACGAAATCTAGAATCGCGGAGCTTTCTTTATCAGTCAAATTGACCAATCGCTGGCCCCTCCCATTTAGTCCGTTGTTCAAACCCATTGACTCCGACAGGAAGTTCCGCTTAAATTTTAATCGTCTTTATCTTGCAAAATTTATTGCCAATAGCATGTAACAAAAAGTAAAATGGTTGGTTGGTGACCTAAACGTCGTAACTACAGCTTGAATAAGGGGTCAGTTGGCGGGGCCAATTGAGTACCTGGATGGGGCAAGCGATTGGTCGATTGGGAGATATCTTGTCATGTTTATTACTCCCAGACAGGATAGTAGGACTGAGATATCAAACAAGATTGGTTTGTATAAGTTATGATTAGGAAGATATAGCCAAAACAAAATCTTTGGTTGACGACCTAAAATTCGCAACTATTTCTAAATGTCAAAGGCCGGCATTCACCTCCGGTCTAAATCACGAAACGATATGATTGCGGGTCAATCGATTTTTATGACATCGTCGCTCTGCCAGTTACAGAAGGGTCATTGAATGAGAGGTCATGAAATAACGCATATATTGACCAATCGCTGGCCCCGCCCACTTACTTCACTACGTCCATCGAAACCGACAGGAAGTCCCGTTTAAATTTTTAACGGCGTTATTTTGAAAAAAATATGGACAGCAGCATGTAACAAAAAAAGTAGAGTTACGACGTTTAATTCGCCAAACAAACCAAAAGTTACAACATGGAGGCCAATGTTGGAGTTGAAAGATCAAGTCCTGGATAATTTGGTCGCTTGGTTCCTTTGTTGACAGCCGCGATTGGTCAATTAAACGTGTCATCGATAAGCAGGTAAAATCAGATGTGTAAATTGAAAAAAGACCTCAATTTAACCAGCGATTCTTTATGTCCCAAAATGTAAAATCAAAGAACTGAAAGTACTGTAAGCTGGCAAATCGAATATTATCAAGATAAACTAAACGAGGTTTAATTAAGCGAGGAGTTAACCCATTCCCTAACAATCCCTCATTTCTACGCCCCTTAAGAAAATAGTTCTGAAAAACAAAGTGTAAAATGAAGTTCCTGCATTTTCCACGGTTTCTTTTTTTTTTTTTTTTTTTTTTTTTTTTTTCTTTTTTTTTAACCAGAGAGATAATTATTTTAGAATTTTTTACAATTTGAAATTGTCGTCAGCAACTTTTCCAAGACTCAAATCAGAGTCATTTTGAACACGATGTGCTCAAGTGAGCTAAAAAGCCTAGGAGATGAACTTGTAGACAGAGTTTGAAATATTTCTGAAATACACAAGGACTACTTTTTTTTGCGTAGGGATTTAAGTGTAAAGCCTCCAGAGGCAGTATGCACTCGTTGAAATCTGAGAAGACCCCAAAATTTTGTCTGTTTACTCAAGATATCAAAGCTGGCGGTTTGCTAGCTAATAATCCATTTACCTTCGAAATGTGATCACTTACCAGTACTGCTAGATCCTTTTGATTTTTTCTATGAAAAGGTGGAGTTCCAAGATAGTACCTTTTGCATGACGGGTCAAAAAATGTTAGTATGGTTAGTTTTACCATTTATGATAAAATGATAGGTAATACTACAGTTAGTTCAAGGTAGAATGGCAATGCTTACATAGTCTTTTTAGTAATGGAATGACATAGCGATGCAAGTCAATTCTCTCTCTCTCTCTCTCTCTCTCTCTCTCTCTCTCTCTCTCTCTCTCTCTCTCTCTCTCTCCTCTCTCTCCTCTCTCTCTCTCTCTCTCTCTCTCTCTCTCTTCTCTCTCTTTCTCTCTCTCTTTCTCTCTCTCTCTCTCTCTCTCTCTATTTCTCTCTTTCTCTCTCTATTTCTCTCTCTCTTTCTCTCTCTCTATATATTTCTCTTTCTCTATCCCCCCTCTCTCTTTCTTCCCCCTTTTTTTTCTGTCTTCCCCCCTCTCTCTCTCTCATCAAAATCTTTACAGACCTCATTGTAGTGGAGACGTGCGTGATGTGTGAAACTACGGATTAAACGAGCGTAGTTCTGGCGCTTTCTTTCAAAACGACCGTTTGGAAAACTTAAAATTTACCGGTTGGTTTGCTTTAGCAATGATATTTCGAGAATACCTTATTTCACTTTAATCTTAATTTTAGTTCTAATTGTAAAATTCGCAACTGTTTCTTTAAAAAAAAAAAAATCTCCCGACCTACCATCTCGATCTTTTATTCGATGGTTATATCAAGTTTGTAAGCGTATCGGTTATGCCACGCTTTCACACTTTATAAGTTGAAGGGAGCCAGTCTTAAGCGGGCCTTGGAAACGGAAACGATCGTCCGAACTGCCTTTTACGCCTCTCCAAACCTTTTTTAGTCAAATTATTATTATTGAGG
This sequence comes from Fragum fragum, assembly GCA_946902895.1. Classification (NCBI taxonomy): domain Eukaryota; kingdom Metazoa; phylum Mollusca; class Bivalvia; order Cardiida; family Cardiidae; genus Fragum; species Fragum fragum. The sequence continues at coordinate 67,128,492 of OX336370.1, read as the reverse complement.
CGGTGATCGCCGCTCCTGCCGCCACAGACGCGACGCCACTGATTACACTATTATATCACATCGTAATATCGAAAATATCCAGCGGGTTTATTTCATTCCAGTGCCGTAGCCGGGTTATATTGCAACATGAATTATCGACTGTGCTCTAGCATTACGTAAGCAAACGAAATACTTATCTTGCAGCGCTATCGCACGTGCACATCACGATGACGTAATTTGTTGATCCGACGTTAAAGAAGATGTCGACGTAACCCCTTTAAATGAATTGGGGAAAAGGCATACTAATATATCAGCAGGTAAGTGACGTAAAAATATGACTCTATATCGGAAGTGCAAAATAAATCGACTCTAATATTGAGCACTTTTTCTGGTCAGAGGTGAAGCTGTTCGCTTTTAGTACAATCTGCATGAGTATTTGCGGATCATTTACCAAACCCACTGGCCACGTCCACCGGCCTCACCCACTGGCTACGTCAGGAAGTTCGACTTGGATATCAAACTGCGTTATTTTTACTAAATGTGTGGTTAGTCACGTGTAACAGAAATGCACATCCATCAAAAGTGCTTCGCATAAATATCGACAAATGTCGGAGTTTAACCTGTTACCAGACGGCAAAATTTTAGACTGGTCCAAATTGAAAGGAGTTGCAGACAACAATTTAAAGTTCATAAAATCCTAGGTATTTTCAACTTTCTGGGTAGAAAACATTGTGAAAAATGAAGAAAATGCTGGAAACAAGCAATTTCTTCATTTCACACAATGTTTTCCCAGTTGTTTTTCTGGAGGGGCGTCCGAAATCGTCATTGTGTGAAAATGGGTTAACAATATACGTCTTCGGTATCAATGAACAATTTGATTGGTCAACCAACTTTTTTTTATTAACATCCACGATTCATCATTTTTGCAGATATTCATTGTTGATCATACCTCAAATGCTTCCTTCGAGTAACAAACCACCGCCACCATCATACGATACGGCCACCAAAGATAGACTATGGAATCAGTACAATACTCAGTACAGTGACCCCTTCCGAGCCAATAATGTACAGCCCCAACAGCCCCAGCCCTTAGGTCAGCCCCATGGATTTAACCATCCCCCGTATCCTCGCCAACAGCAACCAAGCCCGTAACCTAAGGGTCCGCATCCTGTCGGAAACCGACACAACGTGACAAATTTGTCTGAACAGGTTGGATTATACTCGCATTCGTACTCTCTGTTCGTTTTAAAACAATTTCTTTACCCGTGACCAGACGGCAAAATTTTAGACTAGAAATTGCAGATGACAATTTAAGGTTTGAAATTTTAGATGTTTTGAATCGTCTGGGTAGAAAGCATTGTGGAAAACGAAGAAATTGCTTTTAACAAGCAATTTCTTCATTTCCACAATGTTTTCCAGAACTTTTTGCATGGGGGCGTCTAAAAGCGTCACTGATTGGGAATGAGTGAAAAAGAGTCAATTTGAGCTTTTTGTTTGTTTTTAATTTGTTCTTTTACTCCATGGGTTCGAATGTAACTCATTTCCAGACGACATGATCATTAACCAGTTTAAAATGTTTCCAGGCTACAGTTCAAATATTGATGTATATTGAAATTCATTGTAGAAAAATAATTTTGAAGGAAACGATTTATGATTTTCCAAAAATGTTTTACAAAGTTTTATCTCTTAGGCGCGTCAAAGTGTAGGTTAGGATGAAGATATTCATTTCATACTCTAATTTTTACCAATGGTCTTCAATCCATTAGCCTGGACAGGTATGGCAAGTTATCCCCCCCCCCCCAAACATACAGGTTATGATGAAGAAATTTATTTGATACTCTAATTTTTAACCAATGGTCTTCAATCCATTAGCTTGGACAGGTATGGCAAGTTATCCCCCCCCCTAACATACATACAGGCAGACACAAACAGACACAGACACACATTTTCTTCTCTTTTTAGGCCAAGAAATCCCTCTAAGGGATGCCCTTGCCTCTAGCGATTAAAAGCGCTTCAGGGATCAACTTTAGAGCAAAAATGTTGGCATAGGATGCCACCTATTAAATTGCTGAGTCCGCTAAAAAGTAGATCTGTTTACCAAATTTTGAATGAGAGAATCGGCGAAAGAAATACTTCTACGACCCATTTCAAGACCATATTACACCTATTCTAGCAAAGATCTTCACGTTTAATGTGGACATTAATAAAATATTCTATTATTTGGGGACTGCTAAGTGAATTTTCTAAGCCCAAACAACGGCGGCACAGAACAGTCATCTTTTGGTATTCACCTATTCTAGCAAAGAGATTCACGTCTAAAGTGGATGTTAATAAAAAATACTATTGTTTTGGACTACTATAGAATTGTCTAAGCCCAAGCTATGGTGACAGAGAACAGTCATCATAAGATAGTCAAACTTCTTATGCTCCCGCATCGATAAATCGAGTGCATATTGGATTTGCGCTGTTGGTACCAACTTCAAGGTCATCAGTCAAGGTCATTTTTCAATCAAATAAGTGCAAATTAAAAAAATTAACATTGGTTTTACTTCTGATTCCCATATTGTATCAAACAACTGTTTCTGAAAAATGGTAGTGGCTGGGGCATTGGTTTTTAACACATACATGTTATTCTTATTTCAGACTTCAAATTTGAATATATATTCCATTTCTAATTTTACATTGAATGTTGCAAGTAACAATTTACAATCTTTCTTTTTTAATTTTCACACATTTACGATATCATTTCTGTAGAAATGTATTTTGATCTGAAGTCAAAATTTTAGTAAAATTGTCACTTAATTACGAAGAAGTTTTATAATCTTGGGCCCAGATTGAACACATAAAATTCGAAATATTGCTTTAAAACCATTTATTGAACTGTAAACGATATAGATGCATATTGCAATTCTTTTCATTCTGCCTAGTTATGCAAATTCTTAGTATTTGTATCTTACAATTTCCATTATTTTCTGGCATTCAGACTTCAGTACTTTGGTTTTATCATTTAATTGTTTTCTTTGCCTTGCTGCATGCTATGGCACGTTTGATTTGTTCTTTGACACATGATTTTTACCCAAACCCAGTCCAACATAATCGCGATTTTTGACGCCTCTCTAGAAAAGGGTTCAAGAAAGCAAGATGGCACGTTTGATTTGTTCTTTGACACACGATTTTTAGCCTAACCCATTCCAACATAATCTCGATTTTTGGCGCCACTTAACCCATTCCAACTCAAGCCCTCCTTTTTACGCCCCTCAAGAAAAATACTTTGGAAAACAATGTGGAAAATGAAGAAATTGCTTGTATCAAGCAATTTCTTCATTATCCACAATGTTTTCTATTCAAAAAGACAAAGAAATTCGAAATTCCATCAACTTGAAATTGTCGTCTGCAGCTTCTATCAATTTGGACCAGTCTAAAATTTTGCTGTGTTGGAATGGGTTAAAGAAAGGTTCAGGAAAACAAGTTGAAAAAACAGAAATTGCTCTTTACATTTTCCGCGTGGTATTCTCCCAAGGAAAGAAGATATATTTCAAATTCTATCAACTTGAAATTGTCGTCTGGAACTTCTTTGACTTTGGACTACTAAGTAGTTTTAAATTTCACCATTCAAGAAATTATGATTTCAATATTTCGGCAAATTTCCTTTTTCAAGAAAAAAAATGAACTTTTCTATTTATACATCTTCACATTATTTGTTCACCACAAACCATAAATTTTTTGACGTCGTCAATGGATATATGACGTCGTTTATGTCGTCTGGTAATGGGTAAATACTCTCTGTATTTGTCTTACACGTGTTTTAATCTGACTTATATTGGTAACGGGTAATAGACCCAACAGCCATGTCTTCAGGATTTCCAATGTAAACGTTTGTCAATTAGTCCCATGCTTACACATGTATTCTGTTGCTAATTAACTCTGGCAATAATCACTATTCAGCAATTTCGCATTGGTGCAGCTATAGATCATCGGTCAACTGTAACGGCTGAAGACCTTTCGACCTGGCTAATACAGCTGACCTGTAACTTGCCTTATACATCATCTTTCATTATTACAGCAGCAGCAAGTGTTCACCGTGACAAAGCGACAAGAGTTGCTGGGATTAGCTATGTTTGCCACGGTGTGTTTCTTTCCACTAGGTATTTGGGCGTGGAACGAATATCAAAAAGTGAGTTCTCTTTTTTATGTCAGTGTCTATAGACTTTGAGCATATACGAGTACATTTTCACCTGTCTGTTCGTCAAATATTTCGTATCCCTGTCTGTCCGTGAAATATTTCATGACCCATCCTGAAAGAGAAATATTTCAAACCCCTGCTTGTTCGTAAAATATTTCATGACCCTGTTTGTGAAACGAATATTTCATGGCACTGTCTGTTAGTCAAATATTTCGTGGCCCTGTCTGTTCATCAAATACTTCGTGGTTCTGTCTGTTCTTCAAATATTTCATGACCCTCTTTGTGAGTCCAATAATTCGTGGCCCTGTCTATTCAATAACTATTTCATGGCCCTGTTTGTTAATAAAATACTTCGTGGCCGTGTCTGTTAATCAAATATTTCGCGGGCTTGTCTGTTAATCAAATGTTTCGTGGCCCTGTCTGTAAATCAAATATTTCATGGCTCTGTCTGTCAATTAAATATTTCGTGGCCCTGTTTGTTCATCAACTATTTCATGGCCCTGTATGTTAGTAAAATATTTCGTGGCCCCGTCTATATGTTAAATATTTCGTGGCTCTGTCTATTAGTTAAATATTTCGTGGCCCTGTCTTCTAGAAAAATATTGAGTGGTCCTGTCTATTAGTTAAACCTTTTGTGGCCCTGTCTTCTAGTGAAATATTTAGTGGTTCTGTCTGCTAGTCAAATATTTCGTTGCCCTGTCTATTATTTAAATATTTCGTGGCCCTGTCTATTAGTCAAATATTAAGTAGCTATGTCTGTTCAGAAAATATTGCATGGCCTTGTCTGTTTGTCAAATATTTCTTGGTCCTGTCTGTAAATTAAATATATCATGGTCTTGTCTGTTAGTCAAATATTTAGTGGCACCTTCTATTAGTTGAATATTTCATGGCACTGTCTGGTAATCAAATATCTCATGGCCCTGTCTGTTAGTTAATTATTTCGTGGCCCTGTCTGTTAGTCAAAATATTTCATGGCCCTTTCTATCAGTCAAATATTTCATGGCCCTGTCTGTAAGTTAAATATTTCGTGGCCGTGTCAGCATATTCATGGCCCTGTCTTTTAGTCAAATATTTCTTCGCCCTGTCTTTTAGTTAAATATTTCATGACCCTGTCTGTTAGTCAAATATTCCTTCGCCCTCTCTGTAAGTTAAATATTTCATGGCCATGTTTGTTAGTCAAATGTTTAGTGACACCTTCTATTCTAGTTAAATATTTAGTGGCCCTGTCTGTTGGTCAAATATTTAGTGGCACCTTCTCTTAGTTACATATTTCATGGCCCTGTCTTGTAATTAAATATTTCATGGCCGTGTCTGTTAGTCAAATAATTCAAGGCCCCGTCTGTTAATTAAATATTTCATGATCAACTATTTAGTGGCCCTGTCTGAAAGTAATGACCCTTTGATTCATGATCATTTAACCCATTGTCACAGAACCTCACTGATAGAGGTTAAGAAAACATTGGTAAAGCAAGATAGTGAATTCAAGGCCATAAATATTCTTTTACAGGGAGTCATAAAGGGAACCCTACTATATGTTAAAACTAAAATAGTTCTATATTCCTCGATAGAATAGATCAGTGTTTGATATGCCGCTGGGTGACATTTCGATGTATCAAATTCATTTTATTTGATTTGTATCTCAAGTTATCCTTGTTAACAGCTTAACGCCAGTGTTCTCGTCACTGATGCAATGGTGCAAAATATTCCACATCTTGTAATATTACGGGTATCACTTAACCCACACCACGCGACAAAATTTTAGACATAGTCTTTGCTATTTTATGGTAGAAAACATTTTTAGCTAGCAAAGCGTCAACTTTGATAGCTTAAGTTAACAGACAAAATTATGAGGTCGTTTCAAAGCTCATCGAGTGCAAACTGCCACTGGAGGCTTTACCACTAAAAGCGTTAAATGCCTACGCCACAAAAAGTAGTTCTTAAGTATTTCAGGAATATTGCAAGTTCATCTCCTGGGTATTTTAGCTCACTTGAGCGCATCGATCCAAAAAGAAGCTGCTGGCGACAATTTCATATTATTGAAAAATCTAAAATACTTATCTGTTTAGGTAGACAACAACGTGTAACAAGCAATTTCTTCATTTTCCACAACTATTTTCTTCTGAGAAAAGGAGGGATTGTGTTGGAATAAGTTAACTCCTTGGTTGCTTTAACCTAGTGTCTTTATGATGATAACGTTTGACAAGAAGATTATTGAACAAAACAATGCTTTGCTAGCTTACAGAATTTTTCAGTACTTTGATTATCTATTTGCAAACGAGATTGCAAACTCTATGAAGCCTGTTGAATCGTGCGTCATTGTAATCCTTGCAAGGGGACCACATTGTTTTGGGTTTATGGCGAGTTTCCGGGCGTCAAGCAGACCCCGAAGTGAAAATATTAACTAGTCTTTAGCGATGATTTGCATATACGACAAATCTAAAGATTAAAATAATGATAACGGTAATCAAATCACGTTTAAAATGCACTCACTAATCTCTCGTTAATATTTTGTAGGGAAATTTACGAAGACTTTTATTAATTTTTTATCAGACAGTTCAAGCTTATTCCCTTGGAAACGTTCAACAAGGAACGGTACACCTGCAAAAGGCAGAGAAAATATCAAACGCAGCAATAGGAGTTGGGGTAGTCATCATCACCATCATCATGGTCCTATTCAGCTACCTTGATATACTCGGACTGAGAAATGACATTGAATACAGCGATAATATAGAACCATAGAAAAACAAATAAATAGAGGATAATCAATTGGTTATTCCAGATATGAAAAAATATTTCACGAGGATGTGTTATGAGGCGTTGAAAAAACGAGTGCGCAGCATGGGGTTTTTTAACGCCGAACAACGCATCCGAGTGAAATATTTTTTTCATATCTGGAATAATCAGTTGATTATTCTATTTTCTATTTACTTTATTATTTATTTTATACCAAAATATCGAAACCAATCTTTTTGATAGAGAGAAGGTCTATCGAAAAAAGTGCGGATGAATACACGATAAAAGATTTATTACGGAGAGTGAAACTGAAAAGTGTTATCGTCACTCCAGTGACGATATCAGAATTCATTACACTGAGAAATCCCAAGATTTCACAGCAAGGTATATAATAAAGTGTTTTAGCACTTGTTTCTATACAGTGTATTATATGATGACTAGCCGTCACTTTTTCGTTATGAATACTCATCACAAATGTCCTTTTCGCCGTGATGCTTAATCGTCACCGACTAATACTGAAGAAAAATCTAAAGTAGCCGAAGAAAGAATAATGGTTACACAGATATTTTTCTAATGTGACGGTTATTCATTACAAGTTTGGGAATCTGAATTGTTTACATACTTTGTAAAACTGTGATAATCTTTAAAAAAAAACGTGACGGCTTGGTGCATTTTTTCATTACATGTATATGTATTATATCAATGAACTGCAAACTGCTTTTATTTACTGTACATGGTATTAACCCATTCACACTCAGTGACGCTTTTAGACGCCTCCATGAAAAAAGTCTTGGAAAACATTGTGGAAAGTGAAGAAATTGCTTGTAACAAGCAATTTCTTTATTATTCACAATGTTTTCTACCCCAAAAATACAAATATTTTTAAGATTTCACAAATTTAATATTGTCGTCTGCAACTTCTTTGAAATTGGACTGGTCTAAAATTCCAACGTGTGGGAAAGGGTTAACCTATTTCTAAGCACATTATAAAGGTGTGTGACTCATCGTTTTAGTTGATAAATCACATCTAGCGATGAAATATAGAAGACCTTTGAGTCCAATTGACGGAATCTCCATATGCTTCACGCAGGTATCAAAAGAAATTCGATAGGCGGTTTTAAAATTTGGTAGAATTCATTTATTTTGAATAATTGCATTGTTGTGACGATTTTCTGTCATACAAGGAGGTAACGGTTAGCGTTCAGATTCTAGACTGCTAAAGGGACCTACATACTATCTATATTATTGCCAATAAATGAAATTCAATAAATTGACAAATCTTCTTTATCCTCCAAAAACTGTCAAGTATATTGTCGATGAAAAGCATTTAGCTATATTAACGGTAGTGTGAGAGCTGAATTGAAATTGATAGATCGTAGCTGTCAATTAAAGAATCGATCAGGGGATCAAATGATTCATTTAGACTGGAAATAAACTTTTAACTCCAACACCGGGCAACATTTATTTGAATTTTGTGTCGGTTTGGCAGCTGCGTTAATAGGCTGTAGTTACGACGTTTAAGTCGCCAAGCCAACACAAATGTTTCACACAAATGGCGGCCAATGTCGGGGTTCAAATCTCAATTCCAGGCTTAATGAATTATTTGATTGGTCGATATATTTCTTGATTGACAGGCGGGATTTGTCAATTACTAAAGTGATAATGAAAAATAGCATTTAGTCTGTTTCCCCCCGTTTCGAGCAAAGCAGACGAGATATGAAATTGTTTTATTATTAAGTCTCCCAACCTTTATTGAAGTAAGCATCCAATTCTGTTAATTTATCCGAGGTGCGTTCTTTTCGTCTAGATGAAATAATATACCGCCAAATAAATTTTTAGACGTCTTTATGAACATCTTTTGTTATTTTGAGTGAAAATATTTGACGTCGTCAAGACTACTCGTTTCAGCCAATGCTGAGTTCCCTAGAATTCCTTATTAAGAATTCTTTAGATTCTTATTTAGTCGCTTAAAAATCTGAATGTAAAGAACGCTTTTTCTTAAAAATCTAAATAAAAACCTGAAGAATCTCGACAAAAAATATGCACCTCCGGTATGAGAAGGTCGAGCTTCAAAATAACGCGATATCCCAATTTTCTGTCGATTAAATGGGGATTTCTTTAAACTGTGTCTTCAGTGTTATATTGCGATTGTCTTCTTTTGAGTTTTGCGTGCAGTTTGGAAATAAATCTGAGAACCGATTTACTATTTTTTCCCTGGGAATACTATAAGTTTTTTTCATATAAAATGGATTGATATTGCGCGATCGATCCGAATTAAAGATATACTTTTTTAGATAAGTAACATGACAATTTCGGGGTTCGCTTTGTGCACCATTGGAAACTCGGGAATTAAATGTAAACTGTGAATGGGTTAAAAGACTGCTTTGATGGACAGTCGATTTTTCTACTGACACCGGCTATCCGTCGTTTGACCAATCGCGGCTGTCAATCAAACAATCAATCAATAGATGAGATCATTCATAGAGATTGGTCGCCATTTATGTGAATCATTTTTGTATGTTTTACAACTTAAACATCGTAAATACATTTATACAACAATACTACATTTTTATTACACGCTATTGGCCACAAACTTTGCAAGATAACGCCTTTTAACATCGATTGGTCAATTGCATAGAGTCACACAAATTACCGATTGTGCTCATTTTTAACGAGAACAAAGGTTCTAATAAAGTGCTTTGTAGCGCTAACGCACGTGCACATTAAGATGACGTAATTTGTTTACCCGACATTAAAAAAGATGGCAGAATAACATTTTTGTACAAATAAAACCAATGAAAATGTGTTAGCCGGTATCAGTAGGTAAGCTAAACAAATTTTTGATCGCATGAGAAGGGGTCTCATCTGATGGTCAAAATGCGTCGACTCTGATCAGATTTCGCATTCTAATCAGATCTGAAACTTGTGACTTTTTGCTGATTTATGGTTGCCAATATACCTCACTATACAGTCATTTGGTTTCCTGTGATTGATCTGGTCTCTTTCTAAAATGTTTGTCTTTCCGGGATGGATCTTTTTCGGATGATTGGTTAAACCTCTGTCTACACACTTAAAAAGTACCCGAAAAGATCTTAATAGTGTCGCCCGTAAGGTTAAATATGCTACCACGAAAATGGGGGTATTCATTTCAAAATTTAGATTGTCATCACATTGCTTATGAATAGAAACTGGAAGGCACGGTCAAAAGAGAATAACAAGTAATCAGCGTTTCTGCTTGACCTGTAAAAATGAACGAAATAGAGGATGAATACCATTTTTTGTTGTTTTTCCATATTTTGCTGAAAATCGAAAAAAAAGAAAAAATACTTTTATACACGTCCTGATATGCTAAAATTCAATAATTTGATGAATACAGAAAATAAAGACGTTCTTTTAAATTTGTTCTTCTAAATAACTCCAATATCAGCATGTTCGTCAAATTTCCATAATAAAACATGGAAGCCAAGTTAAGACTTAGGACGGTCTGATCTGGGTCTTCACAGTGAATTATATGGCTAGCTACTGACTAGTTTCCTTAGACTTACAGTCATTTTCTCATCCCATGCACATAAAATTCTTGCTTTTACGCCTCCCATTAAAACAGCTTTAGAAAACATTTGGAAATGAAGAAATTGCTTGTTACAAGCAATTTCTTCAATATCCACAATGTTTTCTACCCGAAAGGTAAATGTAATTTCATCATCTATATACTGTCGTCTGCACTTTCTTTGAATTTTAACCAGTATAAAGTGTTGTCGTCTGGTAGATAACTCATTCTACATTCAACAACGCTTCTTGACGCCCACCAAGAAAAACAATTGGGAAAACATTATGTAAAATAAAGAAATTTGCTTGTAACAAGCAATTTTCTCTTTTTTTTTTCAGAATGTTTTCTACCCAGAAAGTTGAAAAGATCCATAATTTCATAAACCTTGAATTGTCGTCAGCAACTTCTTTCAATGTCTAAAATGTTGTCGTTTGGTAGTTATTACACAAGGTGACTATCATCGCTCCCCAATTTTTGTCATCTACGCACATGTGAAATTTTGGTAATGTTAAGCACATGCCCATGTTTAGATGTTTGGTAAATATAGTCACTGTCATAAACATCGATTGACAAATCAAACCTTGATTTCATTCGGGGCTGCGATCTTTTTCCCCGATTCTTATGCAAAAAACGAATCACCGTATTGGTATTCTTGATTTGGACGTCTTAAAGCTGTAACTACGACAATTATGTTGCCCACGTTCGGTTAGCTTTTTGCTCTTCTATGAACAAAATGTTCATTTTTTTTTCAAACTGGCGTTTGTTGATATCTCTGACAACCTCACTTGTCGGGGTGTTTAGTAGTGATCTCAAAGGAATGGAAATAGAATCGTTAAATATTAAATCTAAAGGAACTGGTATCCTCTGTAGTAGGCAAGTATTTAGTTAATAAAATGATAAAGTCTATCATTTTCACCAGAAGGAAATGTTTACTACGGTTCTGTTGGTTTTACACATATTTTCAATCATCACGGGGAAACTTTTAAATTACGAGTATTGTTACAGATCTTGAGATCGTTACGCAGACAACAAAGTCTGAAATAAAACCGAAATGATTTAATTTTAGTTTCGTCTATCAAAAACGGACGTTCTGATTGGTCGAAAAAAATTCATACCCCTATGAACAAAGTTTTGAGCACGCAACCATTTTGTATGCTTCCGCATAGTTCCATACAAAAAATTATCAAAATTTGTAAAGTTTTTGCTTTTTTTCAATCGATGCTATTAAACTATTTAAAAAAGTGTAGAGAATATTTTTTGTTTTCATGGAGTTATGAACCGAAAAACCTAATCACACTCATGTATGAATCCGCTTCGCGTATTCAACAAGTGTGACTAGTTTTTACGGTTCATACCTCCAAAAAACAAAAAGTATTCTCTTCATCTTTTAAATGACATTTGAAAAAAGACCGCAATTTAACCAGCGATTCTTTATGTCCCAAAGTGTAAAATCAAAGAACTGAAAGTACTGCAAGCTGGCAAATTACGGTGTTGTAATTTTCTTTTTCGAATGTTATCACGATAAACTAAACGAGGTTTAATTAACCGAGGAGTTAACCCATTCCCTCACAATCCCTCATTTCTACGCCCCTTAAGAAAATAGTTCTGAAAAACAAAGTGTAAAATGAAGTTCCTGCATTTTCCACGGTTTCTTTTTTTTTTTTTTTTTTTTTTTTTTTTAACCAGAGAGATAATTATTTTAGAATTTTTCACAATTTGAAATTGTCGTCAGCAACTTCTTCCAAGACTCAAACCAGAGTCATTTTGAACACGATGTGCTCAAGTGAGCTAGGAGATGAACTTGTAGACAGAGTTTGAAATATTTCTGAAATACATAAGAACTACTTTTTATTGCGTAGGGATTTAGGTGTAAGCCTCCAGAGGCAGTATGCACTCGTTGAAATCTGAGAAGACCCCAAAATTTTGTCTGTTTACTCAAGATATCAAAGCTGGCGGTTTGCTAGCTAATAATCCATTTACCTTCGAAATGTGATCACTTACCAGTACTGCTAGATCCTTTTGATTTTTTCTATAAAAAAGTGGAGTTCCAAGATGGTACCTTTTGCATTACGGGTCACAAAATGTTAGTATGGTTAGTTTTACCATTTATGATAAAATGATAGGTAATACTACGGTTAGTTCAAGGTAGAATGGCAATGCTTACATAGTCTTTTTAGTAATGGAATGACATAGCGATGCAAGTCAATTCTCTCTCTCTCTCTCTCTCTCTCTCTCTATTTCTCTCTCTCTCTCTCTCTCTCTCTCTCTCTCTCTCTCTCTCTCTTTCTCTCTCTCTCTCTATTTCTCTCTTTCTCTCTTTCTCTCTCTCTTTCTCTCTCTATTTCTCTATTTCTCTTTCTCTCTCTCTCCTTCTCTCTCCCCCCTCTCTCTCTTTCTTCCCCTCTCTCTTTCTGTCTTCCCCCTCTCTCTCTCCATCAAAATCTTTACAGACCTCATTGTAGTGGAGACGTGCGTGATGTGTGAAACTACGGATTAAACGAGCGTAGTTCTGGCGCTTTCTTTCAAAACGACCGTTTGGAAAACTTAAAATTTACCGGTTGATTGGCTTTAGCAATGATATTTCGAGAATACCTTATTTCACTTTGATCTTAATTTTAGTTCTACATGTAATTGTAAAATTCGCGACTGTTTCTTTAAAAAAAATCTCCCGACCTACCATCTCGATCTTTTATTCGATGGTTATATCAAGTTTGTAAGCGTATCGGTTATGCCACGCTTTCACACTTTATAAGTTGAAGGGAGCCAGTCTTAAGCGGGCCTTGGAAACGATAACGAACGTCCGAACTGCCTTTTACGCCTCTCCAAACCTTTTTTAGTCAAATTATTATTATTGAGGCGGTGATCGCCGCTCCTGCCGCCACAGACGCGACGCCACTGATTACACTATTATATCACAACGTAATATCGAAAATATCCAGCGGGTTTATTTCATTCAAGTGCCGTAGCCGGGTTATATTGCAATATGAATTATCGACTGTGCTCTAGCATTACGTAAGCAAACGAAATACTTATCTTGCAGCGCTATCGCACGTGCACATCACGTTGACGTAATTTGTTGATCCGACGTTAAAGAAGATGGCGACGTAACCCCTTTAAATGAATTGGGGAAAAGACATACTAATATATCAGCAGGTAAGTGACGTAAAAATATGACTCTATATTGGAAGTGCAAAATAAATCGACTCTAATATTGAGCACTTTTTCTGGTCAGAGGTGAAGCTGTTCGCTTTTTGTACAATCTGCATGAGTATTTGTGGATCATTTACCAAACTCACTGGCTACGTCAGGAAGTTCGACTTTGATATCAAACTGCGTTATTTTTACTAAATGTGTGGTTAGTCACGTGTAACAGAAATGCACATCCATCAAAAGTGCTTCGCATAAATATCGACAAATGTTGGAGTTTAACATATTATCAGACGGCAAAATTTTAGACTGGTCCAAATTGAAAGGAGTTGCAGACAACAATTTAAAGTTCATAAAATCTTAGGTATTTTCAACTTTCTGGGTAGAAAACATTGAGGAAATTGCTGGAAACAAGCAATTTCTTCATTTCACACAATGTTTTCCCAGTTGTTTTTCTTGAGGGGCGTCCGAAATCGTCATTGTGTGAAAATGGGTAAACAATATAACTCTTCGGTATTAATGAACAATTTGATTGGTCAACCAACTATTTTATTAACATCCACGATTCGTCATTTTTGCAGATTTTCATTGATGATCATACCTAAAATGCTTCCTTCGAGTAACAAACCACCGCCACCATCATACGATACGGCCACCAAAGGTATACTATGGAATCAGTACAATACTCAGTACAGTAACCCCTTCCAAGCCAATAATGTACAGCCCCAACAGCCCCAGCCCCTAGGTCAGCCCTATGGATTTAACCACCCCCAGTATCCTCGCCAACAGCAACCAAGCCCGTTACCCAAGGGTCCGCATCCTGTCGGAAACCGACACAACGTGACAAATTTGTCTGAACAGGTTGGATTATACTCGCATTCGTTCTCTCTGTTCGTTTTAAAACTATTTCTATACCCATGACCAGACGGCAAAATTTTAGACTGGTCCTAATTGAAAGAAGTTTCAGACGACAATTTAAGGTTTGAAATTTTAGATGTTTTGAATCGTCTGGGTAGAAAAGATTGTGTAAAACGAAGAAATTGCTTTTAACAAGCAATTTCTTCATTTCCACAATGTTTTCCAGAACTTTTTGCATGGGGGCGTCTAAAAGCGTCACTGAGTGGGAATGAGTGAAAAAGAGTCAATTTGAGCTTTTTTTTGTTTTTAATTTGTTCTTTTACTCCATGGGTTCGAATGTAACTCATTTCCAGACGACATGATCATTAACCAGTTTAAAATGTTTCCAGGCTACAGTTCAAATATTGATGTATATTGAAATTCATTGTAGAAAAATAATTTTGTAACAAACGGTTTATGATTTTCCAAAAATGTTTTACAAAGTTTTATCTCTTCGGCGCGTCAAAGTGTAGGTTAGGATGAAGATATTCATTTGATACTCTTATTTTTACCAATGGTCTTCCATACATTAGCCTGGGCAGGTATGGCAAGTTATCCCCCCCCCAACACATACACACAAACAGACACAGCCACAACTTTCCTTCTTTTTTTAGGCCAAGAAATCCCTCTAAGGGACGTCCTTGCCTCTAGCGATTAAAAGCACTTCACGGATCAACTTTAAGGAAAAAAATGTTGGCCTAGGATGCCACCTATTAAATCGCCGAGTTCGCTAAAAATAGATCTGTTTACCAAATTTTGAATTAGAGAATCGGCGAAAGAAATACTTCTGCGACCCGTTTCAGGACCATTTTCCGACTATTCTAGCAAAGATCTTCACGTATAATGTGGATATTATAAAAAAAATCTATTATTTGGGGACTGTTAAATGAATTGTCTAAGCCAAAACTACGGCAGCACAAAACAGTCATAACACCTATTCTAGTAAAGAGATTCACGTCTAATGTGGATGTTAATCAAAAATACTATTGTTTTGGACTACTATTGAATAGTCTTAGCCCAAGCTATGGTGACACAGAACAGTCATTATTAGATAGTCAAACTTTTTATGCCCCCGCATCGATAAATCGAGGACATATTGGTTTTGCGCTGTCTGTTTAAATGTTATTCTGTTTGTCCGCCAAAAACTTTTAACACTGGCCATAACTCTAGAATGATAAGTGGTAGAGCCTTCAAATTCATGGTTATTGCTTGGGACAAGACCTTTCTTTTGGTACCAACTTCAAGGTCATCAGTCAAGGTCATTTTACAATCAAAGAAGTGCAAAATTAAAACTTAAACATTGGTTTTACTACTGATTCCCATATTGTATCAAACAATTGTTTCTGAAAAATGGTAGTGGCGGCTACATTGGTGTTTAACACATACATGTTTCTACTCAATTGAGAATTTCAGACTTCAAAATTGAATAAATATTCCATTTCTAATTTACATTAAATGTTGCAAGCAACAATTTACCACATTTTTTATTTTCACACATTTACGATATCATTTCTGTTGAAATGTATTTTGATCTGATGTCAAAGTTTGACTAATTTTAACTGAATTACGAAGAAGTTTTATAATCTTGGGCCCTGATTGAACACATAAAATTCAAAATATTGCCAAAACCATTTATTGAACTGTAAACGATAAAGGTGCATATTGCAATTCTTTTCATTCTGCCTAGTTGTGAAAATTTTTTACAATTTCCATTATTTTCTGGCATTCCGACTTCAGTACTTTGGTTTTATCATTTAATTGTTTTCTTTGCCCTTGCTGCATGCTATGGCACGTTTGATTTGTTCTTTGGCACATGATTTTTACCCTAACCCAGTCCAACATAATCGCGATTTTTGACGCCTCTCTAGAAAAGGGCTCAAGAAAACAAGATGGTACGTTTGATTTGTTCTTTGACACACGATTTTTAGCCTAACCCAGTCCAACATAATCGCGATTTTTGACGCCTCTCTAGAAAAGGGTTCAAGAAAACAAGATGGCACGTTTGATATGTTCTTTGACACACGATTTTTAGCCTAACCCATTCCAACATAATCTCGATTTTTGGCGCCACTTAACCCATTCCAACTCAAGCCCTCCTTTTTACGCCCCTCAAGAAAAATACTTTGGAAAACAATGTGGAAAATGAAGAAATTGCTTGTATCAAGCAATTTCTTCATTATCCACAATGTTTTCTATTCAAAAAGACAAAGAAATTCGAAATTCCATCAACTTGAAATTGTCGTCTGCAGCTTCTATCAATTTGGACCAGTCTAAAATTTTGCTGTGTTGGAATGGGTTAAAGAAAGGTTCAGGAAAACAAGTTGAAAAAACAGAAATTGCTCTTTACATTTTCCGCGTGGTATTCTCCCAAGGAAAGAAGATATATTTCAAATTCTATCAACTTGAAATTGTCGTCTGGAACTTCTTTGACTTTGGACTACTAAGTGGTTTTAAATTTCACCATTCAAGAAATTATGATTTCAATATTTCGGCAAATTTCCTTTTTCAAGAAAAAAAATGAACTTTTCTATTTATACATCTTCACATTATTTGTTCACCACAAACCATAATTTTTTTGACGTCGTCAATGGATATATGACGTCGTTTATGTCGTCTGGTAATGGGTAAATACTCTCTGTATTTGTCTTACGCGTGTTTTAATCTGACTTATATTAGTAACGGGTAATAGACCCAACAGCCATGTCTTCAGGATTTCCAATGTAAACGTTTGTCAATTAGTCCCATGCTTACACATGTATTCTGTTGCTAATTAACTCTGGCAATAATCACTATTCAGCAATTTCGCATTGGTGCAGCTATAGATCATCGGTCAACTGTAACGGCTGAAGACCTTTCGACCTGGCTAATACAGCTGACCTGTAACTTGCCTTATACATCATCTTTCATTATTACAGCAGCAGCAAGTGTTCACCGTGACAAAGCGACAAGAGTTGCTGGGATTAGCTATGTTTGCCATGGTGTGTTTCTTTCCACTAGGTATTTGGGCGTGGAACGAATATCAAAAAGTGAGTTCTCTTTTTTATGTCAGTGTCTATAGACTTTGAGCATATACGAGTACATTTTCACCTGTCTGTTCGTCAAATATTTCGTATCCCTGTCTGTCCGTGAAATATTTCATGACCCATCCTGAAAGAGAACTATTTCAAACCCCTGCTTGTTCGTAAAATATTTCATGACCCTGTTTGTGAAACGAACATTTCATGGCACTGTCTGTTAGTCAAATATTTCGTGGCCCTGTCTGTTCATCAAATACTTCGTGGTTCTGTCTGTTCTTCAAATATTTCATGACCCTCTTTGTGAGTCCAATAATTCGTGGCCCTGTCTATTCAATAACTATTTCATGGCCCTGTTTGTTAATGAAATATTTCGTGGCCGTGTCTGTTAATCAAATATTTCGCGGGCTTGCTTGTCTGTTAATCAAATGTTTCGTGGCCCTGTCTGTAAATCAAATATTTCAAGGCTCTGTCTGTCAATTAAATATTTCGTGGCCCTGTTTGTTCATCAACTATTTCATGGCCCTGTATGTTAGTAAAATATTTCGTGGCCCCGTCTATATGTTAAATATTTCGTGGCTCTGTCTATTAGTTAAATATTTCGTGGCCCTGTCTTCTAGAAAAATATTGAGTGGTCCTGTCTATTAGTTAAACCTTTTGTGGCCCTGTCTTCTAGTGAAATATTTAGTGGTTCTGTCTGCTAGTCAAATATTTCGTTGCCCTGTCTATTATTTAAATATTTCGTGGCCCTGTCTTTTAGTCAAATATTAAGTGGCCATGTCTGTTCAGAAAATATTGCATGGCCTTGTCTGTTTGTCAAATATTTCTTGGTCCTGTCTGTAAATTAAATATTTCATGGTCTTGTCTGTTAGTCAAATATTTAGTGGCACCTTCTATTAGTTGAATATTTAATGGCACTGTCTGGTAATCAAATATCTCATGACCCTGTCTGTTAGTTAATTATTTCGTGGCCCTGTCTGTTAGTCAAAATATTTCATGGCCCTTTCTATCAGTCAAATATTTCATGGCCCTGTCTGTAAGTTAAATATTTCGTGGCCGTGTCAGTATATTCATGACCCTGTCTGTTAGTCAAATATTTCTTCGCCCTGTCTTTTAGTTAATTGTTAGTCAAATATTCCTTCGCCCTCTCTGTAAGTTAAATATTTCATGGCCATGTTTGTTAGTCAAATGTTTAGTGACACCTTCTATTCTAGTTAAATATTTCGTGGCCCTGTCTGTTGGTCAAATATTTAGTGGTACCTTCTCTTAGTTACATATTTCATGGCCCTGTCTTGTAATTAAATATTTCATGGCCGTGTCTGTTAGTCAAATAATTCAAGGCCCCGTCTGTTAATTAAATATTTCGTGATCAACTATTTAGTGGCCCTGTCTGAAAGTAATGACCCTTTGATTCATGATCATTTAACCCATTGTCACAGAACCTCACTAATAAAATAGAGGTTAAGAAAACATTGGTAAAGCAAGATAGTGAATTCAAGGCCATAAATATTCTTTTACAGGGAGTCATAAAGGGAACCCTACTATATGTTAAAACTAAAATAGTTCTATATTCCTCGATAAAATAGATCAGTATTTGATATGCCGCTGGGTGACATTTCGATGTATCAAATTCATTTTATTTGATTTGTATTTCAAAGTTATCCTTGTTAACAGCTTAACGCCAGTGTTCTCGTCACTGATGCAATGGTACAAAATATTCTTCATCTTGTAATATTACGGGTATCACTTAACCCACACCACGCGACAAAATTTTAGACATAGTCTTTGCTATTTTATGGTAGAAAACATTTTTAGCTAGCAAAGCGTCAACTTTAATAGCTTAAGTTAACAGACAAAATTATGAGGTCGTTTCAAAGCTCATCGAGTGCAAACTGCCACTGGAGGCTTTACCACTAAAAGCGTTAAATGCCTACGCCACAAAAAGTAGTTCTTAAGTATTTCAGGAATGTTGCAAGTTCATCTCCTGGGTATTTTAGCTCACTTGAGCGCATCGATCCAAAAAGAAGCTGCTGGCGACAATTTCATATTTTTGAAAAATCTAAAATACTTATCTCTTTAGGTAGACAACAACGCGTAACAAGCAATTTCTTCATTTTCCACAACTATTTTCTTCTGAGAAAAGGAGGGATTGTGTTGGAATAAGTTAACTCCTTGGTTGCTTTAACCTCGTGTCTTTATCATGATAACGTTTGACAAGAAGATTATTGAACAAAACAATGCTTTGCTAGCTTACAGAATTTTTCAGTACTTTGATTATCTATTTGCAAACGAGATTGCAAACTCTATGAAGCCTGTTGAATCGTGCGTCATTGTAATCCTTGCAAGGGGACCACATTGTTTAGGGTTTATGGCGAGTTTCCGGGCGTCAAGCGGACCCCCTAAGTGGAAATATTAACTAGTCTTTAACGATGATTTGCATATACGACAAACCTAATGATTAAAATAATGATAACGGTAATCAAATCACGTTTAAAATGCACTCACTGATCTCTCGTTATTATTTTGTCGTGAAATTTACGAAGACTTTTATTAATTTTTTATCAGACAGTTCAAGCTTATTCCCTTGGAAACGTTCAACGAGGAACGGTACACCTGCAAAAGGCAGAGAAAATATCAAACGCAGCAATAGGAGTTGGGGTAGTCATCATCACCATCATCATGGTCCTATTCAGCTACCTTGATATACTCGGACTGAGAAATGACATTGAATACAGCGATAATATAGAACCATAGAAAAACAAATAAATATAGGATAATCAATTGGTTATTCCAGATATAATTTAATTGTTAGTTTCGTCTATCAAAAACGAGCGATCTGATTGGTCGAAAAATTTAATTCATACCTCCATGAACAAAATTTTGAGTACGCAGCCATTTTGAATGCTTCCGCACAAAATAGTTCACTACAAAAAGGTATCAAAATTTGTTTAGTTGTTGCATTTTTCGCTCGATGCTATTAAATTATGAGAAATGAAGAGAATATTTTTTGTTTTCATGGAGGTATGAACCGAAAAACCTAATCACACAATGTATGAATCCGCTTCGCGTATTCATACAGTGTGATTAGGTTTTTCGGTTCATACCTCCATGAAAACAAAAATATTCTCTTCATCTCTTAAATGAAAAAATATTTCACGAGGATGTGTTATTAGGCGTTGAAAAAACGAGTGCGCAGCACGGGGTTTTTTAACGCCGAACAACGCATCCGAGTGAAATATTTTTTTCATATCTGGAATAACCAGTTGATTATTCTATTCTATTATTTTTTATTTACTTTATTGTTTATTTTATACTAAAATATCGAAACCAATCTTTTTGATAGAAGGAAGGTCTATCGAAAAAAGTGCGGATGAATACACGATAAAAGATTTATTACGGAGAGTGAACCTGAAAAGTGTTATCGTCACTCCAGTGACGATATCAGAATTAATTACACTGAGAAATCCCAAGATTTCACAGCAAGGTATAAAATAAATTGTTGTAGCACTTGTTTCTATACAGTGTAGTATATGATGACTAGCCGTCACTTTTTCGTTATGAATACTCATCACAAATGTCCTTTTCGTCGTGATGCTTAATCGTCACCGACTAATACTGAACAAAAATCTAAAATAGCCGAAGAAAGAATAATGGTTACACAGATATTTTTTCTATTGTGACGGTTATTCATCACAAGTTTGGAAATCTGAATTGTTTACATACTTTGTAAAACTGTGATAATCTTAAAAAAAACGTGACGGCTTGGTGCATTTTTTCATTACATGTATATGTATTATATCAATGAACTGCAAACTGCTTTTATTTACTGTACATGGTATTAACCCATTCACACTCAGTGACGCTTTTAGACGCCTCCATGAAAAAAGTCTTGGAAAACATTGTGGAAAGTGAAGAAATTGCTTGTAACAAGCAATTTCTTTATTATTCACAATGTTTTCTACCCAAAAAATACAAATATTTTTAAGATTTCACAAATTTGATATTGTCGTCTGCAACTTCTTTGAAATTGGACTGGTCTAAAATTCCAACATGTGGGAAAGGGTTAACCTATTTCTAAGCACATTATAAAGGTGTGTGACTCATCGTTTTAGCTGATAAATCACATCTAGCGATGAAATATAGCAAACCTTTGAGTCCAATTGACGGAATCTCCATATGCTTCACGCAGGTATCAAAAGAAATTCGATAGGCGGTTTTGACAGTGGGTAGAATTCATTTATTTGGAGTAATTGCATTGTGACGGTTCTCTGTCATACAAGGAGGTAACGGTTAGCGATCAGATTCTAGACTGCTAAAGGGACCTACATACTTTCTGTATTATTGCCAATAATAGAAATTCAATAAATTGACAAATCTTCTTTATCCTCCAAAAACTGTCAATAATATTGTCGATGAAAAGCATGTAGCCATATTAACGGTAGCGTGAGAGCTAAATTGAAATTGATAGATCGTAGCTGTCAATTAAAGAATCGATCAGCTTATCAAAGCATTCATTTACATTGGAAATAAACTTTGAACTCATACATCGGGCAACATTTATTTGAATTTTATGTCGGTTTGGCAGCTGCATGAATAGGCTGTAGTTACGACGTTTAAGTCGCCAATGCAACAAAAATGTCTCACACAAATGGCGGAAAACTACGGACAAAAATTTTACAGAAGAAAAGTAAAGAATAGAATTCAGAAGAGAAACATTGGAAAACAAAATGTTCTCAGAACTTATAAGAAAAATAAAGTTTGCAAATAAATCATAATCGCTTTCTTTGCCATTTCAAACAATCACACAAAGACGAAATCTAGAATCGCGGAGCTTTCTTTATCAGTCAAATTGACCAATCGCTGGCCCCTCCCATTTAGTCCGTTGTTCAAACCCATTGACTCCGACAGGAAGTTCCGCTTAAATTTTAATCGTCTTTATTTTGCAAAATTTATGGCCAAACATGTAACAAAAATTAAAAAGGTTGGTTGGTGACCTAAACGTCGTAACTACAGCTTGAATAAGGGGTCAGTTGGCGGGGCCAATTGAGTACCTGGATTGGGCAAGCGATTGGTCGATTGGGAGATATCTTGTCATGTTTATTACTCCCAGACAGGATAGTAGGACTGAGATATCAAACAAGATTGGTTTGTATAAGTTATGATTAGGAAGATATAGCCAAAACAAAATCTTTGGTTGACGACCTAAAATTCGCAACTATTTCTAAATGTCAAAGGCCAGCATTCACTTCCGGTCTAAATCACGAAACGATATGATTGCGGGTCAATCGATTTTTATGACAAAGTCGCTCTGCCAGTTACAGAAGGGTCATTGAATGAGAGGTCATGAAATAACGTATATATTGACCAATCGCTGACCCCGCCCACTTACTTCACTACGTCCATCGAAACCGACAGGAAGTCCCGTTTAAATTTTTAACGGCGTTATTTTGAAAAAAAAATATGGACAGCAGCATGTAACAAAAAAAGTAGAGTTACGACGTTTAATTCGCCAAACAAACCAAAAGTTATAACATGGAGGCCAATGTTGGAGTTGAAAGCTCAAGTCCGGGATAATTGGTCGCTCGATTCCTTGGTTGACAGCCGCGATTGGTCAATTAAACGAGTCATCGATAAACAGGTAAAATCAGATGTGTAAATTGAAAAAAGACCTCAATTTAACCAGCGATTCTTTATGTCCCAAAATGTAAAATCAAAGAACTGAAAGTACTGTAAGCTGGCAAATTATGGTGTTGTAATTTTCTTTTTCGAATGTTATCAAGATAAACTAAACGAGGTTTAATTAAGCGAGGAGTTAACCCATTCCCTCACAATCCCTCATTTCTAAGAAAATAGTTCTGAAAAACAAAGTGTAAAATGTAGTTCCTGCATTTTCCACAGTTTCTTTTTTTTTTTTTTTTTTTTTAACCAGGGAGATAATTATTTTAGAATTTTTTACAATTTGAAATTGTCGTCAGCAACTTCTTCCAAGACTCAAATCAGAGTCATTTTGAACACGATGTGCTCAAGTGAGCTAAAAAGCCTAGGAGATGAACTTGTAGACAGAGTTTGAAATATTTCTGAAATACATAAGAACTACTTTTTATTGCGTAGGGATTTAGGTGTAAAGCCCCCAGAGGCAGTATGCACTCGTTGAAATCTGAGAAGACCCCAAAATTTTGTCTGTTTACTCAAGATATCAAAGCTGGCGGTTTGCTAGCTAATAATCCATTTACCTTCGAAATGTGATCACTTACCAGTACTGCTAGATCCTTTTGATTTTTCTATGAAAAAGTGGAGTTCCACGATGGTACCTTTTGCATGACCGGTCACAAAATGTTAGTATGGTAAGTTTTACCATTTATGATAAAATGATAGGTAATACTACAGTTAGTTCAAGGTAGAATGGCAATGCTTACATAGTCTTTTTAGTAATGGAATGACATAGCGATGCAAGTCAATTCTCTCTCTCTCTCTCTCTCTCTCTCTCTCTCTCTCTCTCTCTCTCTCTCTCTCTCTCTCTCTCTCTCTCTCTCTCTCTCTCTCTCTCTCTCTCTCTCTCTCTCTATTTCTCTCTTTCTCTCTCTATTTCTCTCTCTCTCTTTCTCTCTCTCTCTCTCTATTTCTCTTTTTCTCTCTCTCCTTCTCTCCACCCCCTCTCTCTCTTTCTTCTCCCTCTCTCTTTCTGTCGTCCCCCTCTCTCTCTCTCTCCATCAAAATCTTTACAGACCTCATTGTAGTGGAGACGTGCGTGATGTGTGAAACTACGGATTAAACGAGCGTAGTTCTGGCGCTTTCTTTCAAAACGACCGTTTGGAAAACTTAAAATTTACCGGTTGGTTGGCTTTAGCAATGATATTTCAATAATACCTTATTTCACTTTAATCTTAATTTTAGTTCTAATTGTAAAATTCGCAACTGTTTCTTTAATAAATATCTCCCGACCTACCATCTCGATCTTTTATTCGATGGTTATATCAAGTTTGTAATCGTATCGGTTATGCCACGCTTTCACACTTTATAAGTTGAAGGGAGCCAGTCTTAAGCGGGCCTTGGAAACGGAAACGAACGTCCGAACTGCCTTTTACGCCTCTCCAAACCTTTTTTAGTCAAATTATTATTATTGAGGCGGTGATCGCCGCTCCTGCCGCCACAGACGCGACGCCACTGATTACACTATTATATCACAACGTAATATCGAAAATATCCAGCGGGTTTATTTCATTCAAGTGCCGTAGCCGGGTTATATTGCAATATGAATTATCGACTGTGCTCTAGCATTACGTAAGCAAACGAAATACTTAGGTGCGTTCTTTTCGTCGAGATTCTTAAGATTCTTATTTAGATATTTAAGATGAAGCGTTCTTTAGATTAAGATTTTTAAGCGGCTAAATAAGAATCTTAAGATTTCTTAATGAGGAATTTAAGCGTACTCGGCATTGGCTTAAACGAGTAGCCTTGACGACGTCGAATATTTTCACTCAAAATAACAAAAATCGTTCTTTATGACGTCTCAAAAATCTTATTTAGCGGGATTTATCATCTCGACGAAAAGAACGCACCTCAGATCTTGCAGCGCTATCGCACGTGCACATCACGATGACGTAATTTGTTGATCCGACGTTAAAGAAGATGGCGACGTAACCCCTTTAACATTCGGAACATCTCTCGGCCGATCTGTATTATCTTCCGGCGAACAAAATGTCGTGAATTTGATACATAATCATCCACCACATACATCCGAGGTATCTTACCGCTTACGGGAATTACCGAGTGTGTTCCGATTGCCCCTTTAAATGAATTGGGGAAAAGACATACTAATATATCAGCAGGTAAGTGACGTAAAAATATGACTCTATATCGGAAGTGCAAAATAAATCGACTCTAATATTAAGCACTTTTTCTGGTCAGAGGTGAAGCTGTTCGCTTTTTGTACAATCTGCATGAGTATTTGTGGATCATTTACCAAACCCACTGGCCACGTCCACCGGCCTCACCCACTGGCTACGTCAGGAACTGCGTTATTTTTACTAAATGTGTGGTTAGTCACGTGTAACAGAAATGCACATCCATCAAAAGTGCTTCACATAAATATCGACAAATGTTGGAGTTTAACCTATTATCAGACGGCAAAATTTTAGACTGGTCCAAATTGAAAGGAGTTGCAGACAACAATTTAAAGTTCATAAAATCTTAGGTATTTTCAACTTTCTGGGTAGAAAACATTGAGGAAATTGCTGGAAACAAGCAATTTCTTCATTTCACACAATGTATTCCCAGTTGTTTTTCTTGAGGGGCGTCCGAAATCGTCATTGTGTGAAAATGGGTTAACAATATACGTCTTCGGTATTAATGAACAATTTGATTGGTCAACCAACTATTTTATTAACATCCACGATTCGTCATTTTTGCAGATATTCATTGATGATCATACCTAAAATGCTTCCTTCGAGTAACAAACCACCGCCACCATCATACGATACGGCCACCAAAGATAGACTATGGAATCAGTACAATACCCAGTACAGTAACCCCTTCCGAGCCAATAATGTATAGCCCCAACAGCCCCAGCCCTTAGGTCAGCCCCATGGATTTAACCAACCCCCGTATCCTCGCCAACAGCAACCAAGCCCGTTACCCAAGGGTCCGCATCCTGTCGGAAACCGACACAACGTGACAAATTTGTCTGTACAGGTTGGATTATACTCGCATTCGTACTCTCTGTTCGTTTTAAAACTATTTCTTTACCCATGACCAGACGGCAAAATTTTAGACTGGTCTAAATTGAAAGGAGTTGCAGACGACAATTTAAGGTTTGAAATTTTAGATGTTTTGAATCGTCTGGGTAGAAAACATTGAGGAAAATGAAGAAATTGCTTTTAACAAGCAATTTCTTCATTTCCACAATTTTTCCAGAACTTTTTGCATGGGGGCGTCAAAAAGCGTCACTGAGTGGGAATGAGTGAAAAGGAGTCAATTTGAGCTTTTTGTTTGTTTTTAATTTGTTCTTTTACTCCATGGGTTCTAATGTAACTCATTTCCAGACGACACGATCTTAAACCAGTTAAATTGTTTACATACTACAGTTCAAATATTGATGTATATTGGAATTCATTGTAGAAAAATAATTTTGTAACAAACGATTTATGATTTTCCAAAAATGTTTTACAAAGCTTTATCTTAGACGCGTCAAAGTGTAGGTAATGATTAAGATATTCATTTGATACTCTTATTTTTACCAATGGTCTTCCATACATTAGCCTGGGCAGGTATGGCAAGTTATCCCCCCCCCCAACACATACACACAAACAGACACAGCCACAACTTTCCTTCTTTTTTTAGGCCAAGAAATCCCTCTAAGGGACGTCCTTGCCTCTAGCGACTAAAAGCACTTCGCGGATCATCTTTAAGGAAAAAAATGTTGGCCTAGGATGCCACCTATTAAATTGCCGAGTTCGCTAAAAATGTTTACCAAATTTTATTTTAATCTACTTATGCTATCTATCCCGTTTTGGATGAGAATCTTCCGATATTGTGACATTTACAATTGAAATTCAGGTATTTTCTATATTTAGCAAAAACGTAGCAACTACGACTAGAATTAGAGAATCGGCGAAAGAAATACTTCTGCGACCCGTTTCAAGACCAGTTCCACCTATTCTAGCAAAGATCTTCACGTATAATGTAGATATTATAAAAAAATATCTATTATTTGGGGACTGTTAAATGAATTGTCTAAGCCAAAACTACGGCAGCACAAAACAGTCATAATTTGGTATACACCTATTCAAGAAAAAAAAATGAACTTCTCTACTTATACATCTTCACATTATTTGTTCACCACAAACCATGAATTTTTTGACGTCGTCAATGGATATATGACGTCGTTTCGTCGTCTGGTAATGGGTAAATACTCTCTGTATTTGACTTACACGTGTTTTTAATCTGACTTATATTGGTAACGGGTAATAAACCCAACAGCCATGTCTTCGAGATTTCCAATGTAAATGTTTGTCAGTAAGGCCATGCTTACACATGTATTCTGTTGCTAATTAACTCTGGCAATAATCATTATTCAGCAATTTCGTATTGGTGCAGCTATAGATCGTTAGACAGCTGGAACGACTGAAGACCTTTCGACCTGGCTAAAACAGCTGACCTGTAACTTGCCTAATACACCATCTCTCATCATTTCAGCAACAGCAAGTGTTCCCCGAGACAAAGCGACAAGAGTTGCAAGGGTTAGCTATCTTAGCTATAATGTGTTTCTTTCCACTAGGTATTTGGGCGTGGAACGAATATGAAAAAGTGAGTTCTCTTTTTTATGTCAGTGTCTATAGACTTAGAGCATATACGAGTACATTTTCACCTGTCTGTTCGTCAAATATTTCGTAACCCTGTCTGTCCGTCAAATATTTCATGGCCCGTCCTGAAAGAGAAATATTTCAAACCCCTGCTTGTTCGTAAAATATTTCATGGCCCTGTTT
Organism: Fragum fragum; assembly: GCA_946902895.1. Classification (NCBI taxonomy): domain Eukaryota; kingdom Metazoa; phylum Mollusca; class Bivalvia; order Cardiida; family Cardiidae; genus Fragum; species Fragum fragum. The sequence continues at coordinate 67,100,508 of OX336370.1, read as the reverse complement.
GTAAATCGAATATTTCATGGCCCTGTCTGTTAGTCAAATATTTCGTGGCCCTGTCTGTTCATCAGATATTTCGTGGTTCTGTCTGTTCTTCAAATATTTCATGACCCTCTTTGTGAGTCCTATAATTCGTGTCCCTGTCTATTCAACAATTATTTTATGGCCCTGTTTGTAAATCAAATATTTCGTGTCTGTTAATCAAATATTTCGTGGGCTTGCCTGTTTATCAAATATTTCGTGGCCCTGTCTGTTAATCAAATATTTCATGGCCATGTCTGTCAATTAAATATTTCGTGGCCCTGTCTGTTCATCAACTATTTCATGGCCCTGTCTGTTAGTAAAATATTTCGTGGCCCCGTCTATATGTTAAATATTTCGTGGCTCTGTCTATTAGTTAAATATTTCGTGGCCCTGTCTTCTAGAAAAATATTGAGTGGTCCTGTCTATTAGTTAAACATTTCGTTTCCCTGTCTTCTAGTGAAATATTTAGTGGTCCTGTCTGCTAGTCAAATATTTCGTTGCCCTGACTATTATTTAAATATTTCGTGGCCCTGTCTATTAGTCAAATATTAAGTGGCCCTGTCTGTTCAGAAAAAAATTCATGGCCTTGTCTGTTAGTCAAATATTTCTTGGTCCTATCTGTAAATTAAATATTGCATGGCCCTGTCTGTTAGTCAAATATTTAGTGGCACCGTCTTATAGTTAAATATTTCATGGCCCTGTCTGGTAATTAAATATTTCATGGCCCTGTCTGTTAGTTAATTATTTCGTGGCCCTGTCCGTTAGTCAAAATATTTAATAGCCCAGACTATCAGTCAAATATTTCATGGCCCTGTCTGTAAGTTGAATATTTCATGGCCGTGTCTGTTAGTCAAATATTTCATGACCCTGTCTGTTAGTCAAATATTTCTTCGCCCTGTCTTTAAGTTAAATATTTCATGGCCCTGTCTGTTAGTCAAATATTCCTTCGTCCTCTTTGTAAGGTAAATATTTCATGGTCATGTCTGTTAGTCAAATGTTTAGCGGCACCTTCTATTAGTTAAATATTTCGTGGCCCTGTCTGTTAGTCAAATATTTAGTGGCACCTTCTCTTAGTTAAATATTTCATGGCCCTGTCTTGTAATTAAATAATTAATGGCCGTGTCTGTTAGTCAAATATTTCAAGGCCCCGTCTTTTAGTTAAATATTTCGTGGTAGACTATTTAGTGGCTCTGAAAGTCATGACCCGTTGATTCATGATCATTTAATCCATTGTCACAGAACCTCACTAATAAAATAGAGTTTAAGAAAACATTGGTAAAGCAAGATAGTGAATTCGAGTTATACTGTTAGTCTCACATACAATATGAAAACATATTTCAAGGCCATAATTATTCTTTTACATTGAGTCATAAAGGGAACCCTACTATATGTTAAAACTAAAAGAGTTCTATATTCCTCGATAAAATAGATCAGTGTTTGATATGCCGCTGGATGACATTTCAATGTATCAAATACATTTTTTTTATTTGATTCTCAAGTTATCATTGTTAACAGCTTAACGCCAGTGTTCTCGTCACTGATGCCATGGTACAAAACATTCCACATCTTGTAATATCACGGGTATCACTTAACCCATACCACGCGACAAATTTTAGACACAGTCTTTTCTATTTTAGGGTAGAAACATTTTTATCTATTTGCAAACGAGATTGCAAAGTCTATGAAGCCTGTTGAATCGTGCGTCATTGTAATCCTTGCAAGGGGACCACATTGTTTTAGGTTTATGGCGAGTTTCCGGGCGTCAAGCGGACCCCGAAGTGATAGTGTCTTTAGCGATGATTTGCATATACGACAAACCTAAAGATTAAAATAGTGATAACGGTAATCTAATCACGTTTAAATTGCACTCACTGATCTCTCGTTAATATTTTGTCGTGAAATTTACGAAGACTTTTATTAATTTTTTATCAGACAGTTCAAGCTTATTCCCTTGGAAACGTTCAAGAAGGAAAGGTACATCAGCAAAAGGCAGTGAAAATATCAAAGGGAACGATTGGATATGGGACAGTCCTCATCACCATCATCGTCCTATTCGGATACCTTATTATATCCTCAGACTGAGAAATGACATTGAATACAGCGATGAAACAGAACCATAGAAAAACAAATAAATAGAGGATAATCAATTGGTTATTCCAGATATGAAAAAATATTTCACTAGGATGCGTTATTAGGCGTTGAAAAAAAGAGTGCGCAGGAAAAACCAGTTGATTATAGTATTTATTATATACCTTATTTTTTTTATTATTTTACTAAAATATCGAAACCAATCTTTTTGATAGAGAGAAGGTCTATTGAAAAAATTTCGGATGAATACACGATAAAAGATTTATTACGGAGAGTGAAACTGAAAAGTGTTATCGTCACTCCAGTGACGATATCAAAATTTATTACACTGAGAAATCCCAAGATTTTACAGCAAGGTATAAAATAAAGTGTTTTAGCACTTGTTTCTATACAGTGTAGTATATGATGACTAGCCGTCACTTTTTCGTTATGAATACTCATCACAAATGTCCTTTTCGTCGTGATGCTTAATCGTCACCGACTAATACTAAAGAAAAATCTAAAATAGCCGAAGAAAGAATAATGGTTACAAAGATAAATTTTTCTAATGAGACGGTTCTTCATCACAAGTTTGGAAATCTGAATTGTTTACATACTTTGTAAAACTGTGATAATCTTAGAGAGAAAAAACGTGACGGCTAAGTGCATTTTTTCATTACATGTATATGTATTATATCAATGAACTGCAAACTGCTTTTATTTACTGTACATGGTATTAACCCATTCACACTCAGTGACGCTTTTAGACGCCTCCATGAAAAAAGTCTTGAAAAACATTGTGGAAAGTGAAGAAATTGCTTGTAACAAGCAATTTCTTTATTATTCACAATGTTTTCTCCCCAAAAATACAAATATTTTTAAGATTTCACAAATTTAATATTGTCGTCTGCAACTTCTTTGAAATTGGACTGGTCTAAAATTCCAACATGTGGGAAAGGGTTAACCTATTTCTAAGCACATTATAAAGGTGTGTGACTCATCGTTTTAGCTGATAAATCACATCTAGCGATGAAATATAGCAAACCTAAGAGTCCAATTGACGGAATCTCCATATGCTTCACGCAGGTATCAAAAGAAATTCGATAGGCGGTTTTAACCCTTGTCATGCTGAGCCCGGAATATTCCGGTTTTGGCAAGAGGTGTAGACTAAGATCAGACTGCACTTATGTGCAGGCTGATCTTAGTCTACACCTCCTGCTTGTACTTTTCCTGCCCGAGTTGTTTATGAAGTTGATTTCTCAAAGAAATATTGATATTTGAACAAATTCTATAAGTGCTTTCAGCCCTTTGATTTACCAGCAATTCAGTAAGGTAATTTATACAGCATGACAAGGGTTAACATTTGGTAGAATTCATTTATTTGGAATAATTGCATTGTTGTGACGATTTTCTGTCATACAAGGAGGTAACGGTTAGCGATCAGATTCTAGACTGCTAAAGGGACCTACATACTATCTATATTATTGCCAATAAATGAAATTCAATAAATTGACAAATCTTCTTTATCCTCCAAAAACTGTCAAGTATATTGTCGATTAAAAGCATTTAGCCATATTAACGGTAGTGTGAGAGCTGAATTAAAATTGATTGATCGTAGCTGTCAATTAAAGAATCGATCAGCTTATCAAAGCATTCATTTACATTGGAAATAAACTTTGAACTCATACACCGGGCAACATTTATTTGAATTTTGTGTCGGTTTGGCAGCTGCGTGAATAGGCTGTAGTTACGACGTTTAAGTCGCAAAGCCAACAAAAATGTTTCACACAAATGGCGGCCAATGTCGGGGTTCAAATCTCAATTCCAGGCTTAATGAATTATTTGATTGGTCGATATATTTCTTGATTGACAGGCGGGATTTGTCAATTACTATAGTGATAATGAAAAATAGCATTTAGTCTGTTTCCCCCCGTTTCGAGCAAAGCAGACGAGATATGAAATTGTTTTACTATTAAGTCTCCCAACCTTCATTGAAGTAAGCATCCAATTCTGTTAATTTATCCGAGGTGCGTTCTTTTCGTCGAGATGAAATATACCGCCAAATAATTTTTTTAGACGTCTTTATGAACATTTTTTGTTATTTTGAGTGAAAATATTTGACGTCGTCAAGGCTACTCGTTTCAGCCAATGCTGAGTACGCTTAAATTCCTTATTAAGAATTCTTAAGATTCTTATTTAGCCGCTTAAAAATCTGAATGTAAAGAACGCTTTTTCTTAAAAATCTAAATAAAAACCTGAAAAATCTCGACGAAAAATATGCACCTCCGGTATGTGTTGAGAGAAGGTCGAGCTTCAAAATAACGCGATTTCCCGATTTTCTGTCGATTAAATGGGGATTTCTTCAAACTGTGTCTTCAGTGTTATATTGCGATTGTCTTCTGTACATTTCACTTTTGAGTTTTGCGTGCAGTTTGGAAATAAATCTGAGAACCGATTTACTATTTTTTCCCTGGGAATACTAACGTTTTTTCATATTAAATGGATTGATATTGCGCGATCGATCCGAATTAAATATATACTTTTTTTAGATAAGTAACATGACAGTTTCGGGGTTCGCTTTGCGCATCATTGGAAACTCGAGAATTTAATGCAAACTGTGAATAGGTTAAAAGACTGCTTTGATGGACAATCGATTTTTCTACTGACACCAGCTATCCGTCGTTTGACCAATCGCGGCTGTCAATCAAACAATCAATCAATAGATGAGATCATTCATAGAGAGTGGTCGCCATTTATGTGAATCATTTTTATATGTTTTACAACTTAAACATCGTAAATACAGTTATACAACAATACTACATTTTTATTACACGCTATTGGCCACAAATTTTGCAAAATAACGCCGTTTAACATCGATTTGTCAATTGCATAGAGTTGCACAAATTACCGATTGCGCTCATTTTTAACGAGAACAAAGGTTCTAATAAAGTGCTTTGTAGCGCTAACGCACGTGCACATTAAGATGACGTAATTTGTTGACCCGACATTAAAAAAGATGGCGGAATAACATTTTTGTATAGATAAAACAAATGAAAATGTGTTAGCCGGTATCAGCAGGTAAGCTAAACAAATTTTTGATCGCATGAGAAGGGGTCTCATCTGATGATCAAAATGCGTCGACTCTGATCAGATTTCGCATTCTAATCAGATCTGAAACTTGTGACTTTTCGCTGATTTATGTTTGCCAATATACCTCACTATACAGTCATTTGGTTTCCTATGATTGATCTAATGTTTGTCTTTCCGTGATGAATCTTTTTCGGATGATTGGTTAAACCTCTGTCTACACACTTAAAAAGTACCCGAAAAGATCTTAATAGTGTCGCTCGTAAAGTTAAACATGCTACCACGAAAATGGGGGTGTTCATTTCAAAATTTAGATTGTCATCACATAGCTTATGAATAGAAACTGGAAGGCACGGTCAAAACAGAATTACAAGTAATCAGCGTTTCTGCTTGACCTGTAAAAATGAACGAAATAGAGGATGAATACCATTTGTTTGCTGGTTTGTCCATATTTTGCTGAAATTCGAAAAAAAGAAAAAAATACTTTTATACACGTCCTGATATGCTAAAATTCAATAATTTGATAAATACAGAAAATAAAGACGTTCTTTTAAATTTGTTCTTCTAAATAACTCCAATATCAGCCTGTGCGTCAAATTTCCATGATAAAACATGGACGCCAAGTTAAGACTCAGGACGGTCTGATCTCGATCTTCACAGTGAATTATATGGCTAGCTACTGACTAGTTTCCTTAGACTTACAGTCATTTTTTCATCCCATTCACATAAATTTCTTGCTTTTACGCCTCCCATTAAAACAGCTTTAGAAAACATTTGGAAATGAAGAAATTGCTTGTTACAAGCAATTTCTTCATTATCCACAATGTTTTCTACCCGAAGGGTAGATGTAATTTCATCATCTATATACCGTCGTCTGCAATTTCTTTGAATTTTAACCAGTATAAAGTGTTGTCGTCTGGTAGATATCTCATTCTACATTCAACAACGCTTCTTGACGCCCACCAAGAAAAACAATTGGGAAAACATTATGTAAAATAAAGAAATTTGCTTGTAACAAGCAATTTCCTCTTTTTTTTTCAGAATGTTTTCTACCAAGAAAGTTGAAAAGATCCATAATTTCATAAACCTTAAATTGTCGTCTGCAAGTTCTTCCAATGTCTAAAATGTTGTCGTTTGGTAGTTATTACACAAGATGACTATCATCGCTCCCCAATTTTTTGTCATCTACGCACATGTGAAATTTGGGTAATGTTAACCCTTGTCATGCTGTATAAATTACCTTACTGAATTGCTGTCAATTCAAAGGGCTGAAAGCACTGATAGAACTTGTTGTTAAAAGATCAATATTTCTTTTAGAAATCAACTTCATAAATAACCCTGGCAGGAAAAGTATAATCAGGAGGTGTAGACTAAGATCAGCCTGCACATAAGTGCAGTCTGATCTTAGTCTACACCTCCTGCCAAAACCGGAATATCCGGGTTCAGCATGACAAGGGTTAAGCACATGCCCATGTTTGGTCAATATAGTCACTGTCTAAAATATCGATTGACCAGTCAAACCTTGATTTCATTCGGGGCTGCGATCTTTTTCTTCGACTCGTATGCAAAAAAACAATCACCGTATTAGTATTCTTGATTTGGACGTCTTCAAGCTGTAACTACGACATTTATGTTGCCCACGTTCGGTTAGCTTTTTGCTCTTCTATGAACAAAATGTCCATTTTTTTTTCAAACTGGCGTTTGCTGATATCTCTGACAAGCTCACTTGTCGGGGTGTTTAATAGTGATCTAAAAGGAATGGAAATAGAATCGTTAAATATTAAATCTAAAGGAACAGGTATCCTCTGTCGTAGGCAAGTATTGAGTAAATAAAATGATAAAAGTCTATCATTTTCACCAGAAGGAAATGTTAACTACGATTCTGTTGGTTTTACACATATTTTCAATCATCACGGGGGAATTTTAAATTACGAGTATTGTTACAGATCTTGAGATCGTTACGCAGACAACAAAGTCTGAAATAAAACCGAAATGATTTAATTTTAGTTTCGTCTATCAAAAACGGACGTTCTGAATGGTCGAAAAAATTCATACCCCTATGAACAAAGTTTTGAGCACGTAACCATTTTGTATGCTTCCGCATAGTTCCATACAAAAAAGTATCAAAATATGTAGTAAAATTTTTGCTTTTTTTCACTCGATGCTATTAAACTATAAAAAAAAGTGTAGAGAATATTTTTTGTTTTCATAGAGATATGAACCGAAAAACCTAATCACACTCATGTATGAGTCCGCTTCGCGTATTTAACAAGTGTGACTAGTTTTTACGGTTCATACCTCCAAAAAACAAAAAGTATTCTCTTCATCTTTTAATTGACATTTTGTAATGTCGTTGTTGGAATGAAAACTCAAAATGTGTTTTCACCACCAAAAAATCCACATTATCAATAAATTGTGGTCCCATGGTGGTGAAGTAGAGCGTCGGCTTCCCGAACCAAACGTCTCTAGTTCAATTTCCAGGAGCGGCTATCGATCTTGGTTCTGTCATTGGCCTACATAATTGGCGCGAGTACTGGTGTACTTTTCAGGAAACAGAATCGTGAATGATTAATATAAGTAGGAAGAACTTGTTTCTCAGTCATTAAAAACTAATACGTTTAATCTAACAATAAAGTGAAATGTATTTAAAAATCATATCGTGTACCATGGAACTCAAGTTTATTCAAGGCCAACGACTTCATTGAACACGCCTATTTTCGGCAAACAAGAATAAGATATAATTATCAATTTGGAACCCTCGTTTTTTTGTTTTTGTATTTACCCATTACCAGACGACAAAATTCTAGACACGCCTAAATTGAAAGATGTTGCATACGATAATTTGTAGTTGGTGGAATTAAAAAAAATAATTAAATGTCTATTTTTTGTAGAAAAAAAAACGTGGAACATGAAGAAATTGTTTGTAAACAGCAATTTCTTCATTTTCAGCAACGTTTTCCGAAGCTTTTTTTCTTGGTGTCCCCCTCCCCTCCACCTATCATCTGCACTAGACCGCGGTATCCGTGTGTTTTGCTGTTATTTAAATAAATTATATCTCTTCTCGACTTGAATCTCCAATATCCAAGTTGTTGGATCATGCATGCGCTTGTTTTAACACACAATTACAGAAATTCAAGGGACGGCCAAAATGAGGTTATTTAATATAATGCTCGCTTAATACACTTTTTTTGACATATATGAGGGATCGGTTTGACTGCCTACAGAAATTATTTCAGGATTCTCATTCAATTAAGAGATGAAGAGAATATTTTTTGTTTTCATGGAGGTATGAACCGAAAAACCTAATCACACTGTATGAATACGCGAAGCGGATTCATACATTGTGTGATTAGGTTTTTCGGTTCATACCTCCATGAAAACAAAAAATATTCTCTTCATTTCTTATAATTTAATAGCATGGAGCGAAAAAAAAAGCTTTACAAATTTTGATAACTTTTTGTATGGAACTATTTTGTGCGGAAGCATACAAAATCGCTGCGTGCTCAAAATTTTGTTCATGGAGTTGTGAATTAAATTTTTCGACCAATCAGAAGGCTCGTTTTTGATAGACGAAACTAACAATTAAATTATTCCTATATTAAAGGAACTCCTATGTTGATGTATAATCGTTTCATAGAGACAATTCTAATGCGATCCGCCAACATAGAATTTAGTTTTGATGATTTTATTAGCAAAATCGTCCAATCATGAAGATCCTTTGAATTTGGAAAGGGAATTTCGTGCTGGTCGCTAGATTAAAGTGGTCGCTTAACAGAGGTAATCACTTGAGAAAGACTGGCTGTTATTAATTTTTTTTTCTCGCTTTTTCGGTTCATACTCTTTCAGACATGAGACCTTTATTTCATAATTCAGCCTCTTGAACAATCTTTTTTTGCAGATTATTATTGAAATTCATAAGAAAAAATGTTTCCTTCGAGTACCGCACCTCCGGCACCATCATACGATACGGCTACGAACTATAGTTCAGGGAACCAGTATGATACCAAGTACAGTGAGCCCGCCGGGACTAATTATGTACAGCCTGAACTACCCCAGCCATTCGGCCAGCCCCAGGGATTTATGAGTGGTCAACCCCCATATCCTCGTCAACAGTATCCAGCCCCACCACCCGCTAGTCTTACCAATTCGCCCCCATATCCTGTCGGAAACCAACACAATTTGCCTGGACAGGTTTGGTTATATTTTTTCTCTGCTCCGTTTAATTAAGAAGGTGACTCTAACTCGAAAATAACTTAACCTACTTTCCAACGACGAATTCTTAGTTTAATCTAACATATTTGCAGACGACAAGTGAAAAATCGTCTGCACACTTTTCATAACAAACAAAATGTGGTAAAACTGGATGGGAAGGAAATCGCTATTCGACGAGCAAATTATCGTAACTACTGTAGCTGTGGTTACGACATTTTGCACGTCAATCAACGAAATGATTATTATGTCGTTGGACGACCAAAACAGAGTAACTACAGCTTGGATTCTGATCGTCGTCTGTCGATATCAATTGCCATTATGTTCTATTTAATTATTATCAATATAAATTCAATTAGAAACTTTCTGTTCAAGCACTATGCTTTTGTGCACAATCATATCGTCATTTAATGAAATATGGTGGTCAGCCCCAAGGATTTGGTCAACCCCCGATAACCCGTCAAGAGTCCCAAAGACTTGGTCAACCCCCGATACCCAGTCAGCAGCCCCAGGGATTTGGTCAACCCCTGATAACCCGTCAAGAGTCCCAAAGACTTGGTCAACCCCCGATACCCCGCCTGCAGCCCCCGCCTATTGGCCAGTTGCCTTGCACTGTTGGAAATCAACGGAATAGAACAGGTTTGGCTGGACAGGTATGGCAGGCCATTTGATAACTCTTACCAGTATGATAAAACATTTTAATCTTGTTTTCTGACAAAATATTTATAGCTTAACAATACTTTAGAAATTGACGGATCACCATCCGCTAACTGAGATCCAACGGGAAGTTACACTCAGATAAATCAAACGGCGTTATTGAGCAAATATCATGGCAAGTAACATGTTACAAAACTGTAGTTACGACTTTTGAGTCACCAAACCAACATAAAAGATTCACATAAATGTCGTCAAATATTGGAGTTCAACGTCTAGTTCCGGTCCTTTAATGGGTGATTTGATTTGTTGATTAATTCTTTGTTTACAACACGATCCGCCAATTATATGAATTGTTTATTCCAGACCTGACCAGGCATTGCTGGCAATAGATCTACCAGTCCCCGGTTTAGGAGCTTCGATGTAATCGAATTGCTAATTGACCAATCGCTGGCCCCGTCAACTGACTCCGTAAACCCCGCCCTTTGACTCCAACAGAAATTTCCGCTATGATTTTAAATAGTCAGTAGCTCGTAACAAAAAAGTTGGCGACCTTAACGTCAAAACTACAGCTTAAATAAGATGCAGGTACGATGTTTAAGTCGCCAAACCTACAAAAAACGTTTCACAAGATGTCGGAGTTCGGGCTCCATTACGAACTGAATGAATGATTTGATTGGTAGATCGATTTCTTGATTGGTCATCAAATGACGGATCCCCTCTGTCAATTAAAGAATCAATTAACCTATCCAATAATTAAATTAGACCTAGAAGTGAACTATGGCATTTCTGTTATCCGTTCTTGTTGGTTAACCCTTTCCAACTCAAGAAAATTTTAGACTGGTCCAAATTGAAAGAAGCTGCAGACGACAATTTCAAGTTGATGGAATTTCATTTTTTTTTTTCGTCTTTTGGGATAAAAAACATTGTGGATAATGAAGAAATTGCTTGTTACAAGCAATTTCTTCATTGTCCACAATGTTTTCCAAAGCTTATTTCTTGTGGGGCGTAAAAAGGAGGGCTTGAGTTGGAATGGGTTAAGCGGCGGAAACTACATCGCAACTACGGTTAATTCAAATTGTAAATACGACGTTTCAATTCATAAGGAGGGTTGTCGTTCGTTATTCTCACAAAACATCTCTGCAATGGGCTAAATGACAAGATTCTTGTCAAACGAAGGAATGGAATATATCTTAGTATTTTATTGTTTTTCCAAGACATAAAACGTTAAGGACATGATAATTACGGTTTAAGATAAAGTCTGGACGCGTTTTTACGGACGTCGTTAAACAGGATTATTCGCAATCAGGAAATATTTTGATGGGAACGGTTTTTGTTTTATAATTCAGAAATTCGCATTCCGGAACCGGACAGAAATGATCGGGAAAAAATATTTAAAAAATCTTCTCGTTGTGACTTGTAACTGGCCATAAAAATTGCAAAATAACGCCGTTTAATATCTATGTCGAAATTCCTGTCTGAGGTCAAAGGGCGTGGCTAGTTGGTCCGTCATTTACTCATTTGATTACACAAGTATTTTGTTGTTAGTAGGGTCCTTATATAAAGGTTGATTATAATCACTAAAGTTTTGTTTTTTGTTTGAATGGGGTTTAACGCCGCTTTTAACAATCTTTCAGTTATATCGCGGAGGCTGGAGCACCTAACATTGGATTCCTGGTATTTCTCGCACCAGTACTACCACTACACCCTTTCCTAGTCTCCAGCTGCTATCCCACATAGGCTTACGATTATCTGCCCATTGGTGGTAGACAAATGTCGGAAAGAGTATTGCCGCCGGTGGGGATAATCACTATAGTAGCGACCGTATATTCTCATATAGCAGCAATCGTTTAAGAGAATTGTTTACCAATATTAGAAACAACGTCCGCGCACGTGCGTCTCGCTTTCGAAAAGATAAGACAAAGATGCCCTACCATTTGATTATTAAAAATGGAATAGAAACTCAAGTCAAAAATCTATTTAAAACTGATTTGAAAAGAGAATCATGTCACTTCTTATGGTATTGTTTCAGCTAAAGCTATTTCCAAGGCAAGATATACTGAATTGTTCGTCCTAACCTTTGAGATTTGTTTAACCCAAAGGATATATTGCCTACGTCATAGGCGATCGCTGCCATTTGTTTGAAATCCATTTAGTGATTTCGCATTGATAGGTCTTTGTTAGGCTCTAATGACCTTGAACCTTCGGTCTCGTGTTGATACATCAGAAATAGGACCTGAAACTTTTCAAATACAAATTATTTTATCATTATCACAGCAGCAAGTATTCAACGAGACAAAACGACAAGAGTTACAGCGACAAGCTATTATAGCTATGGTGTGTTTCTTTCCACTGGGTTATTGGGCGTGGATAGAGTATCAGAAAGTGAGTTCAATTTTTTTCTTCTTTTAAGGTTCTTTTTTTCCGAAGTCGAAAGACTTACACGTTACTCCGTCCATATCTTAATTCATTCCCAAACAACAAAATTATAGACTGGCTCAAGATCATAGACGCTTCAGACGCCAAAAATAAAGGAGGTTTACATTGGAATATACGAGCCTTCAGAGAATGATAAACATTGTGAGGAATTGAGGAATTACTTGTTACAAGCAATTTCTTCTTTTCTCACAATGTTTCAGTTGCTTTAATTCTAGGGTGCGTATAAATGCGGATTAGTGTGATAATGGCTTAATCTGTTGTCTGAAGGTACTCGTTAGTTGTTAAGTCCGCTACTTTGTTCGTACATGAAAAAACGCATTTTGGACAATGGATGTTGCAAGGCTGTACTTTCTAAAACACATATTCTTTATAGTAAAGATCATTCCGTCGATAACTAGGTCAAGGTCTTGTATCAAGGTAAAACTCAAATATATAGGTCACAAAGATGTTGTCTGCACATGGCGTTCGTATTCAACAAACACGTCGTGGCATTCATCTTCCACAAACACATCTTATTTCAGAAAGCAGTGTTTTCTTTATCAATTTCTGTTAAATAAGGAGACGTCTAGATGAATTATACACGTAATGAACTCACTTAAAGATTAGTAAACTTGTTTTGAAAAAATAAACTTGCTGTTATTTGTTTGATTTTTACCAGGCTTTTATTGTTTTCGTTTTCTGTTTGTTTTTTTTTTTTTGTTGTTTTTTTCGGGGGTCAGATACAGTTTTCTAGTTATTGAAAAAATATTAGTACTCCTGCAATAATAAATTGCACATCGTCAGTCGGCGACCAATATCGTAACTGGATCTTAAAGGAATCTGCACTAGAACAACAAACGATATATATCAAAGCTAAATCTTAGAAAATAAAGGGTTATAGATCAATCACTGTTCTCTTCTCTATTATATGAAAGTAGTGATTCAAAATACCTGTATTGGAATCGAGCTACGTAGGAAATTTTGACTATATAACGAGACCGAAGTTTGGGTGAGATATCAAATGTTCTTACAAGGCGATAACCCAGTGGAGGCCTTCTATAACATTACTACACCATACTATTCAATTCATCATATACCAATGAATTTTACTATAAAGATAATAAGAAGCTTGTCTAAGCTCGACTTTTTTTTTTCGAATCATAATAACATTACTCTCGATGTGACGTCATTTTACCGGTAAAAAGACATCATCTAACCTTATCAAATCATTTCATTACAAGTCTGATACGTCGTTTGTTTGTTTTGTTGTTATTTCTTTTTTTACGTGTGTGTGTGTGTATTTTTTTTTTTTTTTTTTTTTTTTTTATCGAGCCCAATTTTGTCCGCGTGAAACGATTGTATCGTATACGGAAATTCGGTAGGTAAATACTATTTTCATCGACTTTTGTATTTCTATTTGATCAGACAGTTGAATTATATTCCCGTGGCAATGTCGAAGAAGGAAAGCAGCAAGAGCAGAAGGTGCACAAAATATCTCTGGCAGCGAAAGCAGTTGCATTTCTGATCATTCTCATCATCGTTTTCAACTATTTTGATATACTCGGGCTGAAAAATAGACATTAGATACGGAGAAAAAAAGTCGTGTTTCAGCACTTCGTCTTCAAATATCATAACTGCAGCTTTTTTCAATCTAGAAACGTGACATGTTGATTGCTCACTTATACAATAGAATTCAGGAATGTAGAATTCCCATGTCCGACTTGGCTTTTCTACCTGCGGACATGTACAATTTTTAAGGCTTCTAGTCTAGAGACGGATAAATATCAAGGCAAATCTTGGAATGATACGAAATAGATCGTAAAGATAAATCATTAGATATTAGAAGATTATTATAATATTGATGATGAATGGTAGGGAATATTGTGGATAATGAAGAAAATGCCGGAACAGAAAACGCTGGGTTCCAGCATTTTCTTCAATAACCCAGCATTCTCTGTTCCAGCATTTTCTTCAATAACCCTGCATTTTCTGTTCCAGCATTTTCTTCAATAACCCAGCATTTTCTGTTCTAGCATTTTCTTCAATAACCCTGCATTTTCTGTTTCAGCATTATCTTCATTAAGCCATTACCAGATGACAACATTTTAGACTGGTCCAACTTGAAAGAAGTTGAAGACAACAATATTTAGTTACTGGAATTTAAAAAAAAATGTAGAAAACTTTAACAGTAATAAGCTGTGATTGGGTGGGAGTGAATTAAGAAAATATTTTCTCAAAACTCATCCTTTAAGTTTTTTGCGAACAAGTTCATTTCAATTCAATACCTGTGATTAAAATGGCACAATTTGCTTTTGTTTTAGAAGTATATGCGCTAGCATTTTCAGTCTGGTATAAATTCTATGCGTCTAAATTGATGACAATTTCCATAAATATTTTGAGACAATGAAACAAATAGAAAACGAACAAAGCACCTTTCTATACCTTTTACTCGCAAGATAAATATGAACCGAGGTGCGTTATTTTCGTCAAGATTCTTAAGAATCTTATTTAGATTTTTAAGATAAATCGTTCTTTAGATTAAGATTTTTTAAGTGGCTAAATAAGAATCTTAAGAATTCTCAATGAGGAATTTAAGCCTACTCAGTATTGGCTTAAAGCAAGTAGCCTTGACGAAGTCGAATATTTTCACTAAAAATAACAAAAATCGTTCTTTAAAATGTCTCAAAAATCTTATTTAGCGGGATTTTTAATCTTGACGAAAAGAACGCACCTCAGGAGAAGGTTCAAACGAATTCTTGTTTTCAATGAGTCAGACATGGAATGTAGAGAAACCTTGGAAATCATTTATTGAGTGTTGAACTCCGACATTGGCCGCTATTTTTATTAACTTTTAGCTTATTCAAGCTGTACTTACGACGATTAGGTCGCCATCCAAATATTCTACCCTTTTGTTACGTGCTACTGGTCATAAAATTGATCAATAACTCTGTTTAAAAATTGAAGTGGGACTTTCTGTCGGAGTCAATGGGCTCTATATCCTTTGTGGTAAATTGACGGACCTTTGACCACATCTACCGACATCCAACATCGCTGGCAGTTCAACTGAGGTATAAATCGACTTTTTCTATCAATCATATGACCAATGAGGTAAAATAAAAGGCAAATCGCTGATGGTTGGCGACCACAATGTCGTAATTACATCTTGAATAAGCTGTTATTAACCCTTGTCATGCTGAACCCGGAATATTCCGGTTTTGGCAGGAGGTGTAGACTAAGATCAGACTGCACTTATGTGCAGGCTGATCTTAGTCTACACCTTCTGATCATACTTTTCCTTCCTGAGTTGTTTATGAGGTTGATTTCTAAAAGAAATATTGATTTTTGAACAACAAGTTCTATCAGTGCTCTCAGTCCTTTGATTTGACAGCAATTCAGTAAGGTAATGATACAGCATGACAAGGGTTAAGATATCTAAGTAGCCAAACCAATAAAAATGATTTATATCAATCGCGGGATTCAAAGTTCACTTCATGTCTAAATTAATCATTTAACCCATTCCTACACAACAATTTTTTAGACTGGTCCAAATTGAAAGAAGTTGCAGACGACATTTCAAGCTGATGGAAAGTTTTTTTTTTTTTCGTCTTTTTAGGTAGAAAAGATTGTGAAAAATGAAGTAATTTCTTGTAACAAGCAATTTCTTCATTTTCCACAATGTTTTCCAAAGCTCTTTAATTGAGGGGCGTAAAAAGGAGGGCGTGAGTTGGAATGGGTTAATCGGCCAGTCGACTTTTTAGCTAGCAAAACATATAACAAAACCAAGCTTTGCTAGCTTACAGTACTTTCAGTACTTTGATTGATTGACAGCGGACGGATATCTATTACTAATTAATTGTCTCGGTTGAACTTATTCCTTCTTACAAAAAGGAAGAGCATTAAGCTGTCACGAGTGCTGATCTTTTAAATTATGTCTTTTATTCTTGTAAATATATCTTTACTGCGGTATCAACAGAATAAAGGGTAAGACATTTTGTGTTCTGATACATACTCAAACCATTCTCAAACAAAAACAAAAAAAATAGACTGGTCGAAATTGAAAGAAATTACAGACGACAAAACAAAACGGGTTTGAACTGAAACATAATGGTAGAAAACGTTGCGAGGAGAGAAGAAATTGCTTGTTACAAGCAATATCTTCTTTTCTTACAATGTTTTCAATAGCTGTTTTTCTTTGACGTTTGAAAATAGCTGTAATTACGACGTTTAGGTCGTCAACCAACCAGTTTAATTTTTGTAACATGTTACAGGCCATAAATTTTGCATAATAACGCCGTTTAATATTGAAGTGGAACTTCCTGTCGGGGATCAGTGGGCGGGGCCATCGATCCGTCAATTGAAATGCTCCAACTCCAAATGTTTCCAAAATGAATCAATATCGAGGTTCTGCTTGAAAGGTCGCAAGAAAAAAGTCACTTTTTTAGTCCGAAAACGTCACTTAAATAAGAAAAGTAATCTCATTAGTTTTATAAGTTTGATGTATGTAAACAAAAACGTGTAGAAAAATAAGTAGTTCACTGTTTTAACCCTTTCCTGTTTTCCAAAATTTTAGACCTGTCCAAATTCAAAGGTTTTGCAGACGAAAAATTAAAGTGGCTTTAATTTGAAAAATAATCATTCAGTGGGGTAGAAAATATTGTGGAAAAAAAGAAGAAATTGCTTGTAACAAGCAATTTCTTCTTTTCCCACAATGTTTTCTCAAGTATAAAGTCACAGGGACGTAAAAAACAGTGATTGTACAGGAAAGGGTTAAGCTAAGGAAAGAAGGAAGTTGTTAACCCTTGTCACGCTGGACCGGAATATTCCTGTTTTGGCAGGAAGTTTACATAAAGATAAGCCTGCACATTTGTGCAGTCTGATATTAGTCTACACCACCTGTTTGTCTATTTCAAGCAAAAATTGTCACTGTAATAAAGTTTTTATAGAAATATAGATCCACGGCTAGTGTTTCCAGTGTTTTTAGTGTATAAAGCTGATAAGCGAAGCTGTCGGTTTACCCACGATTGGAATGTTTTGTTAAACAAAATAATTGGTCATTCATAGGATCATATTAGCATTTCGCATACAGTTTGGTCGTGCTCGGACTTTGTGTCTATATATGTTTACCTTTGAAATCTACCCAAATGATGCAACGTCTGCATATTGCTTTTGAGAGGTGTACATAATCTTGTAACCCTAGTAAACGACCGCCCCCCTCCCTCGCTTTCTTTACCTGTGGATTAAAAAGCGCATATTTACATAACGAAATTGGTCTGTGAAGTTGAATACTCGAGTCGCACGCGAGAGACTCCTAGTTCGAACCTGGCTACACGCTCCATTCCCCCCTCTCTCACTCTCTAGGTCTCACTCTCTCTCTCTCTCTCTAGCTCCACTGGCTGAAAGCCAACGGACCTTTGCTATGATGAGGTGTCCGTCGTCCGTTCGTCCGTCAACTTTTATTTTAAAAACCTTATTCGAAAGTAACGAGCATAAGTCAACCAAAATTCACAGGATTTCCTTATGTGGCCTTTAACAGATTCTTTCAAAGCATTTTGATCGGTTGAAAAATATGTAACGATATATACATGTAAATATAACGTTACGATACCAGGAAAAGCGGTAAGAAAATTGTTGTGGGTAGGTTGTGTCCCCTAGTGCACAAATTGGCAGTTCTGCGCATAATCGACAGAAGATTTGGGAAGAAAGTGAAACGTCCTATAAACCGATCATTAACCTTTTTTCTGCAAAGGTTATTTCTCATGTATATATATCTCAGGCTTTCAGTGCTGTCAGCGCTTTGGTTTAACCCAGGATCATGATTTCAATAACAAGAGGGCCAGTGGCCCTGGCGGCGCTCACCTGAGATAAGGCTCTTATTTCTTCAAGGCCTAATACAAACTGGGCCAGGAGAAGACCTCCTTTAACATTTAACTAAAATCAACTTATGTTACCATGCCAACCAATGCTTTCAATAGATTTCAAATATTTTAGTAATTATTTGAAGGGGGCAAACTAACGTATTTCTGCCGAATTTGGTTTAAATTGGCCAAAGAGTTTTGAAAGGGTTGCCTTCTTTATTTCTATTTTAGCCTAATCACCCTTTGGCTCTCAAATTTTATCGATTTTGAAAGAGGTCAATGTACTGATGCTTCTATCAAAGTTCAAGATTCTTCAATGTCTGGGTCAAGAGAAGATTTTTTTTTCATCTTTTTTTTTATTTCAAATTAACTCTTGTTGTCATAGCAACCAGATTTTTCATCTGATTAAAATTCTTTGGTTGAAATCGACCCAGTGGTTTTGGAGGAGATGTCATTTTAAAAATCCTTCTTTATTTCTTTATAAGCCCCACTCCCCCTGGGGCTCCACCCCTAAGGTCCCGAGGTTGATGACTTTATCAATTCTGAAAGAGGTTGATGTACTGATGCTTCAAGCAAAATATCAAGACTCTATGCCCTCTGGGTAAGGAGGAGGTAACTTTTAAAGATCTATTTGAATTTCAGTTTTGTTACCGTTGCAGCTAGAGTTTTAAGGGACTTCAATTCCTTTAGCTCTTTTTAAAGGGCACCACCATAGGAACATTCTTGCCAAATTTGGTTGAAATCCGCCCAGTGGTTTGGGAGGAGATGCCGTTTTAAAAATCCTTCTTTATTTTCATATTAGCCCCGTCCCCCTTGGACTCTGCCTCGGAAGACCCGAGGATGGTGATTTTAGCAATTCTGTAAGAGGTCAATGTATTGATGCTTCATGCAAAATGTCAAGACTCTAGACCCTCTGGGTTAGGAGGAGATTATATTTAAAGTTTTTATTAAAAGGTCAGTTTTGTTACCAGAGCAACTAGAGTTTTTAACGGTTTTCAATTCCTTTAACAATTTTCAAAGGGCTACACCTAATGAACATTTTTGCCAGATCTGGTTGAAATCCGCCAAGTGGTTTGGGAGGAGATGTCGTATTAAAAATGATTCTTTATATCTATATAAGCCCCATCTGCCCTGGGGCTCCGCCCCTGGAGATCCGGGGGTGATGATTTTAGCAATTCTGAAGTTTTAATCAAAATTTCAGTTTTGTTGCCATGGAAACCAGAATTTTTAACGGTCTTCAATTCTTTTAGCAATTTTCAAAGGGCACCACCCAAGGAACATTCTTATCAAATTTGGTTGAAATCCGCTCTGCGGTTTTGGAGGAGATGTCATTTTAAGATTGTTGACACACGACGCACGACGGACGCCGGACAGAGGACGATCAAAATTTCCTCACCATGATCTCTTCGTGCTAATGTTAGTTAAAAGTGGCAGTAACAAGAGGGCCTAACTATTTTTCATATACTTATTGGATCGAAAAGTTAAGATTTTAGCAATATTCATAGAATTCAATAAACAGATTCTTACCAACGAACTTAAAGGCTCAGGGACCTAATATCTTAGGAGGAGACTTCGAACACGTTTCGCCATGTGGATTCAAGGGCAATAATTTTAGAAACTTGAACGAATTTAATGAACTGTTACTTCATACAAAATATCAAGAATTAAAACAAACTTGGTCTGGGGGTAGATTTTTTTTTCAAATGGAACTTTTGTTGCTACAGCAACCAGAGCTGTTGAGTTTATTCTTTGGGTTTTATTATTTTTTTTTTTATTATTTTTTTTTAATGGATTCCATTTCTTCCAGTTTGCGAAGGGGCCACCGAAGGAACATTTCTGAACAAAACTTGGTTAAAAATTGCCCTATGATTTGAGAGGTGATGTTGTTTTAAAATATTCTTTATTTCTTTATACGACCTCTTCCCCAAGATCAAGCCCATGTGGGCACGAGGACAATGATTCAAGCATATACATATGCTCCATTGCAAAGTTTTGTTGAAATAGGCCCACTAGGTTAGTAGGGAATGTGATTTTAAAAATCCTTGTTTAATTCTTTAAATTCCCAGGGGAACTGAGGGTAATAATTTTGGCAAAACCTGCCATTTCGAAGATTTTTTTTAAGTTTAACCCTTTTCGCCATTGCAACCAAAGTTTTCGACCGATTTCAATTCTGTAAGCTATTTTCTAAAAGGAACATTTCTGCAAAATTTGCTTTAAATTGCCAAGGTGGTTCGGGAATAGATGACGTTTGAAGAAATTGCTTACCAACGGACGCCTGGGTATCACAAAAGCTCACTCGAACACTTTGTGCTAAGATTTCCAAACATTTACTATTTTTTTCATGGAATGGAATTCTTTTGACAACTTTTGTAGAGCTTCACCCAAGGGATATCTACAAAGTCTTGGCTTTATAAACCTATAGGTTTCGGAGGAGAACTTTTTTTAAAGATTGTTGACAGACGGACAGATGACGGACAATGACACAATCACAATTATTCACATTGGACTTCGTACTCAGGTGAGCTAAAAAGATAGCAATAATATAAAAAAGCAGTTGTTACTATGTTTTCGAAGCCAAACGGTGACATTTAGATACGATTTCCCTTTTCATTTTTAGAGAGGCTTTTACAGCGAGAATACAACAATCCCACTACAGCAGATGTTTTAAAGAACGACCTTTTATCAGCAGATATAGTTTTAGGCTGGTTCAAATTTAAAGAAGTTGTAGACGACACTTATTCCAATTAGATGACATTTTGAAAATGCCATCCTTGATTGAAGAAAATGTGGTAAATCAAGAAATTGCATGTTTCAAGCAGTTTTTTTCACATTCAATCATGTTTTCTCTGAGCTTTTTTCCAAAGGGGCCTGACAAGCTTGGTAGCTTTTGAAATGATTGAAGCAAAACATAGATTCTTCAAGCTAGCTTACCTTCCTTAATATTCTCATTTAGCAGCCTTACAATGTGGTTTTGTCTTAGAATTTGACTAAGAATCTTAACACATTACCACAAGATCCCTCTTTTTAAGTACCTAAAGAATTGACCAATCGCTGGCCCCGCCCACTTACTCTAACAGGAATACGATTTCAAACGGCGTTATTTTGCAAAATTTATCGCCAGGGCATGTAACTAAAATGTAGAATGGTTGGTTGGCGACCTGAATAAGCTGTAGTTACGACGTTTAAGTCGCCAAACAAACAAAATATGTTTCACACTAATGGCGGAGTTCAAATCTCAATTCCGGGCTGAATGAATGATTTGATTGGTCGATATATTCCTTGATTGGCAGCTGCGATTGGTCGATTGTATTACAGAAGACATAGTGGGGAAATAAAAATTACTTGTAACAAGCAATTTCTCCCATAACTCGATGTTTTGTAACCTATATGGCGTTTATTTTCGATTATAACCTTTCTTTGAAATGTCGTTTGCAACTTCTATGAATTTGGACGAGCCTATTATATTGCTATCTGTAATGAAATAAGAATCTTGCTCTTCAAAAAATCCTGAAATGACTATACTACCTTTGTAAATTGACGGATCGTGATGTCATTTAAAGAACAAATCAACCAATCAAATGATTTACTCAGACCGAAAATGAACTCTGAACTCTGACTTTGGCTGACATTTATGTTAAGCATCTGTGTTAGTTTTGCGACTTATAAACCGTAACATCTTAGTAAGGCTGAAGTTACGACGTTTAGTCGCCAACCAACCATTACACTTTTTGTTACATGTTAGCGACCATGAAACTGCTAAAAAGCGCCGTTTAATATCGAATAAGAACTTCCTGTTGGAACTCAGTGAATTATTTGATTGATCGATTGATACTTTGATTGACAGGTTCGATTGATTTGTCGACTGATCTATGACACCAACCTTTGGTCTTCAAAATGGCAATTCGACTGCGATATCATCCATCGTAAGTTAGTAAAATATATGGTAGGGAACATATAGAAAACTTTAATCAGTGGAGGGCGACCTAACTGTCGTAATTAGAGCTCAACTCCGCTATAGTTAACATGTTGATTGGTTGATTGATTGATTGAACGGGGTTTAACGCCAGTTTTTGACAATCAGTCAAATTATGGCGGCTGAAGCATTTGACCATGTATACCTGGAATTTTACACCAGTTAAACCACTACATCCTTTTCGAGCACCCAACTCGTAATCCGGTTTACGATTATCCACCCACTTGTGCGAGACAAATGTCAGAAAGGATATTCGCTGCGGTCGGGTATCGAACCCGGGACCCCATGACTAGGAGTCCTACGCGCTACCACTGCTTTATGCCCGCGATTAGTCAAGATGTTAATGGCGCGAATCAATCAAAACGTAATTAAAGATCAGTCCTTTGTATTTCCAATCCAGTTAAAATCGGAATGATTAGAATGGTACGGGAAATATTTTGGCGTTGTTTACAGATGCGATTCGTCAATTGAGAGATCGCTGGCCACGCCTACCGACCTCCAACAAGGGAAAAGGTGATCAACAATGTATAACAAAATAGTAAAATGGTTGCTTAGCGAACTTAACGTCTAAATTTTATCTTTAATAAGCTGCAATGACAACGTTTAAGTCACAAAGTCAACAATAAATGTTTCACATAAATATAGGCCGATCTTGGAGTTCAAAGCTCCCTTTCGGCTTAACCCTTTCCTGTTTAATCCCTGATTTTTACGTCCCTGTAATCTTATGTTTGAAAAAAAACATTTTGAAAAAGAAGAAATTGCTTATAACAAGCAATTTCTCATTTTTCCACAATGTTTTCTACCCTACTGAATCAATATTTTTCAAAAAAAATTAAGTTTGAATTTTCGTATGCAAAACCTTTGATTTTGGGAGGGTCTAAAAATTTGCAAAACAGGAAAGGGTTAAAGATAAGGTTGGTTTGGTCTATCGCTGTCTGATTGACGTGTTCTGTCAATTATAAGGAAATCACAAGAAATAAGAAAAGAACCCCAACATAAATCAAATATTTATCTATTTTTGCTTTTGTACACACGCAAACACAGAAATGGAAGAAAAACAGAACAAATAATCATAACACCTTTAAATAAACATTAAGATAAATGAATAGACAATTTAGCAGCATTTCTACTTTCCAAATATGCTTATAGCGGGGTCGGGGATTTCCCATGCCCGACTTGTGGCTTTTCTCCTTGCGGACAGGGTGAGGATGTTCAGGGTCAAGTAAATACCAGAGCAAGTCTTTGAATGGTATAAATTAATCTCAAAGATAAGTCATTATGTATTGAAAAATTGTCATTGTGTTTTTATTGAAAGGTAGAAAATATTGTGGTTTATGTGAGAAAATGGGTTCCAGCATTGTCTTCAATAACAACAATTTTTTCTCAAAATTTATCTTTTTACACTTCTCTGTGATGTTCGTATAATTCCACGGACACGTGAAAAAATCATGCCTTACTTGTCCGTAGACAAGTGGAGAAAATCTGTATAAGCACACCAATGCATAAAAGCCCCTCTTAACAATTGCATAAATTATATCAGTAGTTTGTCTATGAAAACATAATCAATATGAAAGGGTTAGAAAAGGCGTCAAAACTAATGATGAAAGTATATGTAATGACAATAAATGAGTGTGACCAAAACGAACAAATTATAACAACATGAAAAAATAACCTTCAATAATGTACAGATTCTTCACACATGGTCTGTGAAAAAGATTATTTGCTTCATTAACCCTTGTCATGATGAATGATATCTTTCCCATTTTTTCTTTAATTTATTTTTTTTTCTTTTTTTTTTTTTTCTTTTTGAAAAAAAAAAAAATAAATTTTGAAGACAATTCCGACTTTTTTTTTCTTTTTGAAAAAAATAATAATAATAATAAATTTTGAAGACAATTCCGACTTAAAAGGGACAAACAAGTGGTGTAGACTATGATAAGACTACACATACGTGCAAACTTATCTTTGTCTATATCTCCTGCCAAAACAGGAATGTTCCGAGTTCAGCATGACAAGGGTAAATATTATTATTTTATTGCTTTCCACTAGGGGATTTCTAGGTGTGTTATCATTTGATACTAGACTGAAATGGAAAAGTGATGTAACTCACTAATTTGATTGATTTTAACTCTGCTTATGATCATTTTAAACCTCTAAACCCAACCTCGACGGGACGAGATATAATGATGACCCCAATGTTGCAATGTTATTAAAGGGCAAAAAGCTTTTATTTTCCAATTTTGTTCAAAATTGTCACACGCACACACAGCTTCCCTCTCTCTTGGTTTCAATTAACCAATCGCTGATCCCGCCCACTTACTTCGTTAGCCCCGCCCATTGACTCCAACAGGAAGTCCCGCTTCGATTTTTAACTGTGTGATTTTGCAAAAAATAAGACCAGTAATATGTTACAAATAAGTTGAACAGTGTGTTGGCGACCTAAACGTCGTAACTGCAGCTTGAATAAGGTGTAGTTACGACGTTAAAGTCGCCTAATAAAAAACTGTTAAACATTGCGGCAAATGTCGGAGATCAAATGTTATTTCTGGTTTAATGAACGATTTCTTTCGTCGACTGGTTATTTGATTAACAGACGCGATTGGTCAATTTGACATTGATTCGTCTTTCGTTGAGTGAAAAACAGAAGCTTTTATCACGACTTGCGATCATATTCGTAAAACAAACCATGATTCCAATTCTGTAATGAAAAAAAACAAAAACAAAAACAAAAAAAAAAAAAAACAAACCAAAAAACAAAAAACAACCAACCAAACGATTGTGTTCGGAGAAAATCTCTAAAAGCATGTCATCAGTAATTGAATAATAACCTGATCAGGGGTGTGGAAATACAAAATCTTCTCACTTGTCCTTGGACAAGTGGAGAGTTGAAATTCACTTGTCCGATATGAGGATTTAGTTGTCCAATCTTTTGATAGTCAAGACCTTTTTGCTGTTGCAAACATATTAAGTCACAATCATACTTTTTGAGACGGAGACACACAAGTATAGGAAACATGAAGATAAAAGGAGGAATTGCTTCTTGAAATGTTTTCCAGACCTTATATACTTGTAATAATTAGGAAAAGCTCTTTGACTTATGAACTTGAAATCTGGCACAAAATGGACTAGTTTGTAATTTTGTTCTTGATTTAAAATCCACTTGTCCTTGGACAACTTCCCAAGGAAAATCTACGTGTCCGCAGAGTAAAAAGCCCAAGTCGGACTAGTCGGGCATAGGAATTCCACACTCCTGCTGATGACGTCATCAGTATATTTGGTACCGTTCATTGTATCAGTTTGATAATAACGCTGTCTTTTTAGTGAAATTGTAAAGTGATATTCGACCGAGATACCCCGGAAAGCAACTGACCTCTGTAGAGATTTTTCTTTAAACATTTCCTTACACAGAATTAGAGCTGCGGTCAAGAGAGGGCGATGGCACTTTAAATCCGACATTTCTATTCAAAGCCCTATGTTGTTGGTACTCATTGGATTCGTCTTAACAATTTAAGCTCAGACGTACGGTTTTGTTCACTCTCTAAAAAATCACCCCCGTTGCCTGAAGATTCGCAAGCAAATCATTCTTTGGAGAGAAAACTATATGCAATCAAAGAATTCCCGATGCTATAAAGTTGCCAAACACCTTTCGCCGAAAAAAGTAATTATATAGGAGTTGATGGGCAGCTTGATGAGTCAGTGTGAAACAGTTGTAACTGCCTATAAGTTTATAGGCAGTTACATCTGTTTCGCGCTAACCCATAGACATGTTATACAGCTGATATTCATGAAATAATTATGTGACTCGCCACATGCTATAACTTGTAAAGAACCTTTAGGAATCTAAGAAAATCACTTTAGATAAGGGACTGATGGAAAACCGATAGTCACTGGTACTGTTAACTCAAAAGACAGAAAATATAACGATAGTAAATAAAAATAAACCTTCCATCTCTGGAAACGCGTAACCTAGGTTTGAGACCCTTATAAGTTTACGGAATATACTGGCCAGGTAACATAAATTTGAAATTTGTCAATTTTCTTGGCACCATCTGATATACAGTAGGAATGACCCCGGCGTACATATATCATAGATGAGGACAAGGGTTGATTCCATTTTGTGTCAGAATTCGCCATTTTTCCTTCACGCACAATTAGTGTATCAAAATTTATCAGATTCACATTTTCAGTCAATGTTTTTAACAAATAACCAGTAAATTGATGGCTTAGTGTAAAACATCGTAAGTATCTATACATTGTATAGAAACGCACGATGTTTTTGTACTTAGCAATCGATATGTCCAAAACCATAAAACGTTTCATCATTAGCAGTGATTAATGCAGATCCCCTTGTGGTTGGTCCATCATGTATCAAGATGAATTACATGTACCCGAATACGCCGTATTGTAATTTTAGAACCCAGAGCCTATATGATTCATAGTAAATATAGGTGTCGACTTTAGTTAAAGGCCACAACTGTTGTTGCTCAATCTAAGTTAACCCTTAGGATTTAGGTGGTATATGTAGAATAACATTAGTCCCACTTGTCTAGAGCTATGTTTAGAGCCTTTTACCACGGCGAAATGTTTCGAAACTCGTCCATCTCGAATCTCTGTTTATCTTTTTTTCCAACAGAATCCGGCTTTTCAAAAGATTGATCTCTGTTTGAAGTATATATCATACAAAAACATAAATATGACAGCTAAAACAAAATCTACTTTAACATAATGTTTTCGTTAACCCTTTCCTGTTTTGCATAATTTCAGACCCGTCCAATCTCAAAGGTTTTGCAGACGGAAATTTGAAATGGTTTTTATTTGAAAAAGAACCATTTACTAGGATAGAAAATATTGTGGAAAAAGAAGAAATTCCTTTTAACAAGCAATTTCTTCTTTTTTTCACAAAGTTTTCTCAATCATAAATCACAGGGACGTTAAAACCAGGGATTAGTCAGGAAAGGGTTAATCCTTGTATGTTCAATACTGTATGTTTTCCTGCTCGTCCAGCAGCACACATTTCTACTCGTGTCTATCCTTCCTTGCTTCACTGAAGACTTAACACTAAAATTGAGTACAAAATTTATAGTATATTTAGATGTACAGTTTCATATAAATTGAGTACTAAATATCAGCGCTGTTAAGTCCGCGCAAAAAGTTGCGAACTCCACACATTCTACTCGCCCACGTGTCCGCGGATCGCAGCTACAGATCGAGTTTTAGGGGTGTGTCGATCTGCAAATGGGCGTGGCATTCAAGGTCAAAAGGCACCAATCGTTATGTTTACTGGATGGTTATAATTGACTCACAGGTGATATTGAGTATTTTTTCAACTGCTTTGTCTGATAAAACAACGTACTGCTTAAGTAACAAAAACAAAGAATTCAAGAACTATATACCTAACTTTCTTTACTTTTTTCTTTTCGTTATCAAAAACTTTTAAGGAATGTAGATAGGGAAATGATCGTATAGTAAGTTTTTTTCCATTCTCGTACCATCTGTAAGAACTATGTAGATGTTTTCCAAATCTTTATGGTGTTTAAGCGATTGTATTTACATTTTGTTCCATTAACTTTCGTATCTTTTAAATAATGTAGACTTTTTTCATCAAGATCGGAGTAAAAAAAGGATTAATGAATGGATCAATCACACAACATATCACAAACTTTAGTATTTAACGACAATAACATCTGCGATCATTAAAGGTGCCATCTATTCCTTACTATCTTATTCATTATATCTCACCCATGGCAAATTTCGACATGGTCTGCGTTGCACCAGAGTCAAATCCAACAATATCCAACATGCCGTAGTCATCAGGGTCTGCAATAGTGAACCCATTTGACGCCATACCAACAACAATTAACTTCGCATCAAGATTCCCCATGACTACTCGATAGTCCTTTAGAGCACGTGACGGGTGGACCTTACCGTACCATGTCTCATTATCGGTGTACACTATGAATACGTCGTACTTCTTTTTCTTCTCTTGAGCGTAAATCATTGGAAGAGCACAGTCTGTGCCACCGAAAGGTATATTTCTTGTTTTCTTGATAACTTCATCCATTCTATCATTTTTGTTTATCTCTACCTCTTTTAGCTTGTGTGAGAAAGCGACAATGTCGTACTCTCTTTCTGTCTTTGCTGTTACCATCATCATAGCCGCGGCTGCATCTCGACAGGTAATACTTGAGCTCCCAATACACGGAACATTCATAGAACCACTCACGTCAATGGCTAGGAGATATTTCAGACCTGTAGGTTCAACGGCTTCAAACGACAAATAGTATGCTTCATCCAGGGCATCCACCACAGCCTGGTTCGGACTCCAACTGAGATGACCTTTATCACCTCTTCCTTTCTGGTACGTATTCAGTGCAAGAAGAACGTTAAAAGGATGGACGCGTGCTTGCTTCAGGAGTTCTTTGTTTGTAAGTTTTTCAACGATCGCCTTCTCTACCCATCCATCTTCTTCGACAATACCGAGATTTGTCATTTTTCCGAGATTTCTTATGACTGCTGTCATCTTCAAGTTACTCATGAGTGCCTCCCAAACTTTCCTCGAATTCAACAACTGTGTTGTGATATGTTCTCTCTCCAGGCCATAGTTTTGAATCAGCTCGGTCATTTCGTCTTCATCTGTGCATTTCTTTGCCTTTTCCGCTGCATTCAGGTAACCAACCATCTCTTTCAGTGTGTCGTGACCTTCAGCCAATTTTTCTGCCTCATCCAGGCCTTTGATTATGAACCTTACCATAACTTGTAAAGCAATTTCTTCTGATTTGATGTGAGTCAGTCGAAAAATGTCCCTGTGGGACCAAGATTCCCTGCTCTTGTACTTGGTTAACATTTTAGCCAACGCTTTTGGGTTCGCAGCCCTGCTTGTGTACCATTTAACAATAGCATGTTTATGTGCTCTGCCCCACCCAGTCCCCGCACTCATGTGTTCACAATACTTTACAAACAAGAAGAGGTGTGTTGGGATACGACAAATTTCATTTAAAGCATCATATGCAGCTTTCTTGGTATCTGAATCATTACACCTTGCACAGATAGCCAAGGCAAACATAGTTGGCGGCTGTTTAGCAGCTCTACCAGCAAGACTGATATCTTTAATGAGTTGTACCACCTCCTTTCCTTTACCATCTCCGATCAGTCTGAAAGATGAAGAGCAAATGTTCGTTACTAACGGATCGCGATAATCAAATAATCAATCGACAATCAAATCGTTCATTTAGACCGGAATTGAAATTTGAACTCAAACATTAGGCGGACATTTATGTGAATCGTTACGTTGGTTTGGCGACTTAAACGTCGTAACTACAGCTTATTCAAGATGTAGTTACGACTTTTATGTCGCCAACCAACCATTCTATATTTTCTACATGCTACTGGTTATAAATTTTGCGAAATAACGCCGTTTTAAATCGAACTTCCTGTTGGAGTCAATGGACGGGACCAAGGGAGTAGTTATTCGGGGTTAACAATAGGTCAATAAAAATAACCATTCATACACAGCAAATAGTTTTGTATAGGAAAAGTAGTGAGATTATTGCTTGTTACATTGCTATAGTGCGTGTCTTTAGCTATTCTATTTTTTTACGGAAAGAAATAACAAATTTCGTAAACTGATACCAAGATGTTCAAAACATTTGATAAAGAGTACTGCGACTTTTTCGAAAGATCACTTTTAGGAATGGTTGAAATGACAAAAAATAAATATGGTTAAATAAGCAATAACTGCGGGTTTCTACTGAATTTGCACAGATTTTTTTTGCAAAACCGGCTTGTTGTCGGACGCAGAAATCTGCATGAAACTGCTGAAACAACATTGCAGAAACAAGGTGTGAAATAACAATCCGGACCATTCGAAAACAGAGATCGCCAACTATAATATTGGATCAATCGCTGGCCCCGCCCACTTACTACGTTGGTCAAGCCCATCGACTCCAACAGGAAGTCCCGCTTCGATTTTTAATTTCGTAGCATGTGACAAAAATTTAGAATAGTTGGTTGGCGACCTAAACGTCGTAACTACAGCTTATTCAAGCTGTAGTTACGACGTTTAAGTCGACAAAATTACAAAAAGGTTAATAAAAATGCGGTCAATGTTGGAGTTGAGTACTTGGGTCCGAGCTTAATGAATAACTCGATAGATCGCTTGACGCCTTGATTGACAGCCGCGATTGATAATTTGAGTAGATAAAATGAGTATTTAGAATTAGGATAATTCTGTGGTAAGGCTGAGGACGTTTTCTTGCTGAAATGCAGAGTAATCTGGAATTCGTTGGTATAACCAAAGTCTAGAAATATTTATAAAAATTCACTCAGATGTATAGACAATTCAACAATTTAACCCATTCCCACTTGACAAAATTTTAGACTGGTCCAAACTGAAAGAAGATACAGACGACAATTTTCAAGTTGATGGAATTTTAAATTTTTTCACATTTTTGGATAGAAAACATTGTGGATAATGAAGGAATTGCTTGATACAAGCAATTTCTTCATTTTCCACAATGTTTCCCAAAGCTTTTTTCTTGAAGGGCGTAAAAAGGAGGGGTTTAGTTGGATTGGGTTAAACCTTCTTTTGAGCTGAAGCAATGAAAGAAAGTAACTGCACATCACTAAAATATACTAAATCATTGACACTGTAACCAATTCGTAGGTGTTATGAAAATATCTTGTCTCCAGCTGTTTTCTGTTAAACCCTTTTATCAAGGATGAAACTCCAAACATCGATCTTACGAAAATCTTATTTTTAAAGTTCAAACAAAAAAATTTGCAGACATAGAAAATAATTTTGAACTTATATCCTATATAACAAGGTTGGTTTATCTTAATGCGTTGAATGCATATATATTTAACAAAATGTCAACTACTTGCTCATGCCTATTCTACTCTTAAACTAGAGGCCATTGAGCGTCTGTAATGGTCCACAGGACTAAATGAACTGATCAAACATGTGTTTTCGGGAATTCAATATACACTGAAATATCATTGCCATATCTGGCGAATAAATCTAGTCACTAAAACCTTTGAAACAGTTCTAGAGAGGCATTTCTTACTATTCTTGTTTTACAAAGTCAAGTCAAATTATGTAAAATTCATTTAATAAATCCGGTGCAAAAGTATTTACAAATTTTTCACTGTGTACCATATTTGGATATTGGCCAAGATACTTAAAGACATGTTTATCAACCGATCAAAATCATATGAAGGAATCTGATTAAGAGTGACCTGAGGATCATACCAGTGCAATGTAATTGAAATCCATCAACAGCTTTCTGAGAAGAATTCCTAAGTTTTCAGTAAATACCCTACATGGAAATGAGCACACACAGACCAAAGAGCAATATTTTTCATTCAATCAAAATTCTTTTAACCCTTTCCTGTTTTATGAAATTTTAGACTGGTCCAATTTCAAAGAGGTTGCAGACGACAATGAAAAATGCATGCAATTTGAAATCTGACCATCCTATGCGGTAGAAAATATTGTGGAAAAAGGAAAAATTGCTTGTTACAAGCAATTTCTTCTTTTTCCACAATTTTTTCTGGGGTATAAAATCACAGGAACGTAAAATCCCGTGTTAAGGAAGCGGATAAAATTTCTCCAAGAGGATAATTCCTGTAAATTTTGGTTGAAATTGATCGACTGATTTTCGAGAAATTTCCTTTTTTTAAAGTTTTCACTACATACCATATTTGCCCCCCCCCCCTCTTAGAGCCATGCTTATCATCCGATTAAATTTCTTTTACATAATATTATTCAAGAGTCACCAAAAGATCATTCCTGTGAAATTGCGCGAAAATCCATCGACTGGTTTCAAAGTTTTCACCATATATGGAAATTAGCCCCGCTCATCAAGCCAATGAAGGGATCTGAAAAGGAATCATGCAAGAACATTTCTGTGAATCTGGCTGAAATTCAACCACTGATTTCTGAGAAGATTTCCATAGCTTTCTACATATATGGAATTAGCCCTACCCATTAAAGCCATCGAATTTCTTTGAAAGTATCTTATAAAGGGACACTCAAAGATCATTTTAGTGACATTTGATTGAAATCCTTCAACAGATTTCTGAGAAGAAAATCATCGAAATTTGTCGGCGCCGGTTAAATCTAGCTATACCTCTCGCAGTCAGTCAGGCATCATGTTTTTCTCGTTAGATGGTGCTCGATTTTTTTGTAGTCTTACGATTTCGTGACAGCACATTCAATTATTATGCTATATCTAAGCTTTTCATTTATTTGCTTACCTAAGTCAGTCCTTTTCCCAATTAGTTGACGAAAAGATCTTTAAATGAATGTTGGACCTACCTGTCAATACACGATGCGTTTTCCCGCCGTAATTCTTGATCCCCGGCTTTGTAGCTAAAAGCATTGTCTGCGCCAAGAAATAGGAACCTCTGCAACTTTAACAGGTCATTTACTTCCCACACATAAGCTCCAGATCGGTTTTTTACCTGCTTTGCCGATAATGGTTTAAACTGTGAAATCTGAAAAATTCACTAGGGTCATTAACTTGCTCAAAACAGACTCGGGTCTGCGTAAGAGTTTTGAGCTTGAACTTATAGTGACCTTGAATTTTAAGCTATTGAACCATCCCTTTGAATGGAAGGTTTGGTGCATGCATATTCAAATATTTGAGAGAAGTTATATAGATGGTCATTCGAAACCATTTCTTTTTCGACATAGTTTTATATTTTATTACCTTTATGATTATTATAACCATATTCAACAGATTTGTTGATATCAACACCGCGTGATTGGGCATCACCATAGCAACCCTGGCGACGTGGATCAGCAAGCATGGCGCCATTAAATGATGTTTAGTTAGTATTACAGAGGAATTCTCTTAATTGCAATCCTGGTAATAGTAAGTAACTGCTTGATTGCAAATGACTAAATGCAAAAATATTAGATTCAAAGAACAAGTTGCCCCCTCTAATAGCAATTTCTGGTTTATTGCTAAAAAGTGTAGACTAATTGGTGTTGCTATTAACAGGACTCTACTGAATCTATATAAATCAAAGGCCTGAACGGCCTGAAATGCAGTCATGTATTAACATTTATAGTGCCATACTCCCAGATCATCTGGGACAGTATCACATTTTTGGTGTCTGTCCCGGCTTCCCTCATATTTCAAAGATTTCCCGGAAAGTTCAATCAAGAGCTTTGCAGATTGGCGCATATACGTCCGAAGGGGCTTATCAGTGAAATATTACGTTTTACCGTATGTTTTTATGATAAAAATGACATTGAAATCTGTCTTGCCGATAATGGTTTAACTTGTGAAATCTGAAAAATTCACAAGGGTCATAAACTTGCTCAAAACAGACTCGGGAATGCGTAAGAGTTTTGAGCTTGAACTTATAGTGACCTTGAATTTTAAGCTATTGAACCATCCCTTTGAATGGAAGGTTTGGTGCATGCATATTCAAATATTTGAGAGAAGTTATATAGATGGTCATTCGAAACCATTTCTTTTTCGACATAGTTTTATATTTTATTGCCTTTATGATTATTATAACCATATTCAACAGATTTGTTGATATCAACACCGCGTGATTGGGCATCACCATAGCAACACCTGGCGACGTGGATCAGCAAGCATGGCGCCATTAAATGATGGTTAGTTAGTATTACAGAGGAATTCTCTTAATTGCAATCCTGGTAATAGTAAGTAGCTGCTTGATTGCAAATGACTAAATGCAAAAATATTAGATTCAAAGAACAAGTTGCCCCCTCTAATAGCAATTTCTGGTTTATTGCTAAAAAGTGTAGACTAATTGGTGTTGCTATTAACAGGACTCTACTGAATCTATATAAATCAAAGGCCTGAACGGCCTGAAATGCAGTCATGTATTAACATTTATAGTGCCATACTCCCAGATCATCTGGGACAGTATCACATTTTTGGTGTCTGTCCCGGCTTCCCTCATAGTTCAAAGATGTCCCGGAAAGTTCGATCAAGAGCTTTGCAGATTGGCGCATATACGTCCGAAGGGGCTTATCAGTGAAACATTACGTTTTACCGTATGTTTTTATGATAAAAATGACATTGAAATCTGACTTTGACAATTAAGATTAAACTTGATATCAATAAAATGGCAGTACCCCAAGGAATACAGTTGTGGCTGGTCTTATAAGAGGAAGATCTGGAAAGTGTCATAGAGAAACATCGTAGTAAGTTTCAGTTCGTTTTTTTTATAGATCAAGGCAGATAATTCAAGATTATTGGCGAGTGACAAGAGATTTGAATTTCAAAGGTCTTGTGCACAACTGGACGTCATAGAGAATCATTGTGGCACTTTTCAGTTCATACCTATTGGTACTTTAGGAGGAGTTGAGCGCACAAAAAATTGCTAACAGAGAGACATACAGACGGGCAGACGATCACTATGATTCGTCACTGTGAAATACTGTTTGTATCAACAGTACTATGGGTCACATTGCACACAAAAAACACGATAATATTAAGCAATTCCCTACACAAATGGGAGACAACTCATTAATCACTGTAAGGACAAATTGTTAAAGATCCAAAGCACAAGTACACATCGTGGAGAATCATTGTAGTAAATTTAAATCAAATTCAATCAACACCAGGCACAAGTTAAGTTGCTTACACTGGAAATGAGGCAATGTTTCCATTCAAGGACAGATAAATGATAAAAAACAGGAGTATCTTAATTCTAAATTGTTAATGAACCACTAGAGACTATGCAGATTCATTACACAAAATTACAAATTCTTTTTTTATTGAAACTGTGGGAGGAGTTGGAAAACACAAAAATTATGGTGATTTATTTCAATTCAAGGGCAGAGAAATCAAGCAGGACTGGAGTGATTCGAATTTCAAATTATGCACAACTAGACATCGTTGACATACATTGTAGCAAGTTTCAATTCGTTCCGATTAATACTGTAGGAGGAGTTTCGCACACATGAAATATAGTGATTTGTTTTCTATTCAAGGGAAGATAGTTCAAGACAATTGTATAACAACTAGAGTGATTTGAATTTCATGGATCTTATGTACAACTAAACTTCATAGAAAATCATTGTTGCACATTTCATTTCACTGTATGATGAGTTGCGCACACAAAAATTGATAATGGACAGCTAGACGGACAGACGGACGACTGGGGCCATAATATACTACAGCCCTTCGGGCGTATAAAAAGATCCATAAAAACTCGCACAAACGGTTGTAGATAAGGTAAACTTACACAGCATAAGTGATATAAATGACGCTAAGTATCGAATATTGCTTGCATATAACATCCACATTTAACAGTTTGACGACGACTTTCACAACTCTGCTAATGGTAGACTATCTATCGTCGATATACGGGAAGACATTATTATGGCCAACTCCTATGGAAAATATCGTCTGCACTTATCAAAACGTGATACATTTTACCCGCATAACATTTAGGGCGATTATTTGCCTTTATACTTATATCGCTAAACCGGCCTCTTTTGCACACACCAAATTCATCGACGAAGAGAAGTTATTTTCAAACATTTTTGGCTGTTGATCATTTCTTTGTTCCGCCCAAAATATCAGAATTCTTACTGTAGCTAGAAGAAATTTTCAAGCCCAGCGGTGTTTGGAGTTTCCCTTGTGAACATGGGAAAGTCCCGGAGATCGATGATCCTTTCTTTTGAATAACACAAGTTCTCATATGCTCCCATTTTAGTTGAGTTTTTTTTCACCAAAGGAATTACAGTAGTTAGATATCAACGATAGGCATGACGCCGTTTGAAACCGGGTTTAAGTTTGTGAGGGGATAAAGTCACGACGACATATAAATGCTTGTCATGCTCTTTCAGCATTTCATCCGCGATAAGTAGCGAAACTATGTTTATATCTTAAAACAGGGTGTCAAAAAGATGACGGGCGGAAACAAATTATCACCCAAGAGTTTTCACATGAATAAACCTTGGGTCACTGGGGTCTACATTTATACATACTATATATCAATGCCCTAGACTTTCCAATTACAGAGAAGGTTTTTAAAGTTTTTATTCTTTCTTTGTTAAAATAGCGTATGTCGGTCAGGAAATCGAGATAACCATGAAGGGCATCAAATGAACAAACTGTGTTCTCTACATACAAAATATCAATGCTCCAGGCTATCTGAATTTAGAAAAGATGCTTTTAAGTTTTTCTTATTTGAATCTATATGAAATTACGACGCGCCCGGGCGAAGCACAAATGGTGATCCAATGGGCATTATATGAATAAACTTGAACATTTGATTGATTAAATTGGGGTTTAACGCCACTTTTAACTGTAATCCAGTCATATCGCGGTTGCTGAAGCACATAACCGTTGATTCCCGGTATTTTTCACACCAGTACTACCACTACATCGTTT
Organism: Fragum fragum; assembly: GCA_946902895.1. Lineage (NCBI taxonomy): Eukaryota > Metazoa > Mollusca > Bivalvia > Cardiida > Cardiidae > Fragum > Fragum fragum. Next base: position 67,063,843 of record OX336370.1, on the reverse strand, counting down.
CCGAGCCCCAAGAAGATTTCAAAGATTTCATCAATTCCAAACTTTTTGTTGTCCTGCAAATCAAATTTAAGGGAGGATTTCAATTATATTAACAGTTTTACGGGGTTCACTAAAATAACGTTCTTGTAAAGTTTTATCAAGATCAGCCAACTGGTTCAGGAGGAAAAGATGTTTAAAGTAAGGGAGTACAGACACACGCGCCGACAAGAGTATCCGGCGATAACAATAACTCATCTTAAAAGCTTCGTATTCTGGCAAGGCAACAATTTGTTTGTTTTACACTACTTTTAACAGTATTTCTATTATATCGCGTCGACTGAAGCACCTAACCATAGATACCTGGTATTTCTCGCAACAGTATTACCACAACATCCTTTCAAGGCCATCCCACCTAGGTTTACGATTATCACCCAATGCTCGGAGACAACTGTCGGAAAAGGTATTTGCCGAGACCGGGGATCGACCCCCAACCTCGTAATTGAGAGCCCGACGCCCTATCAACTGCGATATGGCCGCGAAACGTGAGCTTACAAGTAACAGACTGAAAACTATACATGTATCATAAAAAAACGTTGCGTCCCATAAATCTAGAACTAACAAGAATATGCTATTTGACATGATGGGCGACATTCACATTGAACCGAAAGCAATCTTACTTTGCTCTTAAGCTTCTTCAGATTCTTCTTTCAGAAATATGACATAAACGGCCACCTTTACAAAGGCTAGATGACCTGTCATTCATAATCTGAGTGCATTGGACACAAATTGAATCCTTAGGTAGGCAACCATTGACATGGAGTAATACCCCCCCCCCAAGCCTTTTAGTTTAGTTTATACTGATTTATATTAGTTCGATTTAAGCTTAAAACAGTCGTCCTCGAACACCCACAATCTAGAGATTTTTTCACTTTCGTGAAAGAGATGCAGTGGTTTAAACCCCCTGCTACCCAAATTTACAGCTGGGTAGACTTTAAAAGCGTCTTGTCCATGAACACACCCTGCAAACGATGGGGCTCGAACCAGTGACCCTCAGAGTCAATTTGTTTGTTTGAATGGGAATTTACGCCGCTTTCAACAATCTTTCAGTTATATCGCGGCGGCTGGAGCACCTAACAATGGACTCCTGGTATTTCTCTTACCAGTACTACCATTACATCCTTTCCTAGCCTCCAGCTGCTATCCCACATAGGTCTACGATTATCGACCCATTGGTGAGAGACAAATAGTCGGAAAGAATGAGTGCCGCCGTCGGGAATCGAACCCGGGACCTCTAGATTGACAGTCCGACGCGCTACCAACTGCGCTATGACGGCGGCTCCCCCCAGAGTCAAGCACCTATACCACTCGACAATATTCTAATAAAATATACCAAAATAAATTAATGACACATTATTTTGAGCAATATGTGAATGGTGGAATACATGACCTTGGAAAAAATGTCACTTGTTTCCAAGCATAACCTTCAAAGTCATGACATTGGCTACCGTGTTATTGTAACCAAATAGCCTATATAGATATTGTCTCGGTTTATAACCTATAAAAATGATTTTTTAGCCAGCAATATGTTAGTTTAGACGAGAGTCGGTCTTCATCGGGTTTTATCGCCGTCGGAGTATACTAGCCTTGATAACGTTTATAAAACTATAAATGAAACCACAAAATTGACGGATCGCGACTACTGGCAATAAATCAAAGCCATGAAGGGCCTGAGAGTTGCGACAGACTGTCTGGAATTCATTACTAAACATAAACTGAAGTCTGTTGGCCCTTGACTGATCAAATGAGATTGATCCACTTAAACGTAAATTCTGTGTGTTTATTTTTGTTTATTTAATTCTGTCTTAGTGAGTTCTATTTTTAAAGCCTAGTGTTATTTGATCTTGCATTTAGGTAATATTTTCTTACAATTGACTTCATATCACACAGGTTACCTAAAAGAATCATGGATTAAATTATCTGAGGTGAATTGCGTTTTGAAATGTGAACATTTTCCCGATATTTATAGACATCAGAGAATATTTCTTCTCAGTGTTGCACAACAAGCTCTGGAAAGCAGTTTTTAAATCACCATAGCAAATTCAGAAGACAGAGTTAATTGGGTAGAAAGTAACTTCTAGTTGTATAAATCTGGTTTTTGTTTCTCATCAGAGGTACTTTCAGTGCTTTGATTATACAAATTATTGAACTTCAAAACCCAGCTGAAATTATCATCTAAGAAAAAAATAAATATGTTTAGGTCGAACATTTTTGAGTACGCATGATGTAATGAAAATAATCTTAGCTCTGCTTCATATGGGTATGTAACTAGGAGATCTTCAGGTTTCTTTAGAATATATATGCCTTAATTCGCCTGGGCTTCAAAGTTGAAAATATTTTAAACGTATATTTCCTTACATCGCATTAAACGGGAGAAGGTTCGGTGCGAGAATGACAGAAAACCGGTTCGAAATTTTTTTTACTAAATTGGGGAAAGCCCGGGCCAGGGCGGTACAAACACAATTTTTGTACAAGACAAATCATATTTTACATGCAATCAAATTATAACCTTTAACAGGAAGCGGAGAAATTGCGGTAGACGTCTTGAAAAAAACATGACCTAATTCGGCGTTCCCATCCATCTGGTAGGTAAGTCAAATCAGCCTATCGAAGATATGACATTAATCTCGGATATATCCATCGTCTCGAGGGTGAATGCCTTTACTCGTCAATAAATAATCTTTATCGATTGTTACGAAATCAAACAACAACTCGGATTTAAATGAGGAATCAACATTCTCGTTTAGTATCAGGGCAGGATATAAACAAGTGCGAGCGCATGCGTCGAACACCAAATATTGTTGATAGTAATGTGCATTCAGTAGGTTAGGCTTGCCCTAGACTGGTACCACTGTCGACTTTAACAAAAAAGCCGACAGGTATATACCGATTTTCGGTACATACACGGAAAGCCTGGCCCGTTAGGTTTTTTTTTTTTTTTTTTTTTTTTTCATTACTAAATTCGAAAACGAGGCTTACGCATGTGCAGCTAATTTTGTTGAAAAATTTGGACACGCCGCGGGATTTCCATCCAGTACGATAAAAATCCTACTTTTGTAGTTTTAAAGCATTCAGTTTTAATGTTAAAACATCTTTACGTGATCAATCGAATTTGTGTGCGAGAAAAACCTTTGAATGTTATCCTTTTCATGTAAAATATATTAGGTAATCCGCGTTCCGCTTCAGCTAAATTGTTTACAAACAATTGACCACCCAATCAGATTCGATGTTTTGGTATACGTCATTAAATGCCCATCAGCCAATCTCTATATGCAGTCGTTTGGGATCTACCTGTCGGCTTTGTTAAAGTCGACGGCGGTACCAGTCTAAGGTTTGCCCCAGTATATTTGAAATCACAAATACCTTTACAAAATCAATATTTAATAGATTGATGTTAGTATAAATGACAGATTATAGCATTTTATCCTTAAAAACACCAAAATAAGTTAATACCGTCTATGCAATTCCCTATGGACCCATTTAATATATACAAAGCTGTACGGTCCATATAACTTATACGGCGTGTTTCAAGTATCGTATGTATTTATGTTCAATTTCGTTGAGCGACGGCGGCATTCATCCTTTCCGACTATTTGTCTCTCACCAATGGGTCGATAATCGTAGACCTATGTGGGATAGCAGCTGGAGGCTAGGAAAGGATGTAATGGTAGTACTGGTAAGAGAAATACCAGGAGTCCATTGTTAGGTGCTCCAGCGATATAACTGAAAGATTGTTGAAAGCGGCGTAAAACCCCATTCAAACAAACAAATCAATTTCGTTGATAATTTGTTTCATCGGAGGTAACCGATATGAGAATTGTTTTGCATTTGCAGATATATTTCTAAGAAATGACGTGAAGATACACGCTGTCCTTTCGAATTTATGGTCTTTTAATTAAAACTGACGATCTAATTATTTGTATGTATCGAGGTTATTTACGCGTTGAATGTAGTTCGCTTGTAAAATCAAAAGTTTCGAAAAAAATAGGATAATTTTGTAATGAAACCTTTAAAAATGATGCCATCTTTTAAAAGAGTGTCCAAAAATTTATAATTTGGGTTTGGAACACAGAATGAGCCTATTTAAGAAACGACAATGTCAGGGAGGTTATTTGCCCCGGGCCATTGGAGGAATACATGAGAGAGTAAAATCGTGCGACGACAATGAGTAGCTTCAAACCTTCGGTTTGCCACAACTCAAAAAATCGATAAACCAATCAAATTATGAATTTAGACCGGAAGTGAACTCTGATCTCTGACATTGGTTGACATTAACGTGAAGCGTTCTTGTTTGTTGACGACATATAAGTCTCAATTGCGGCTTAACCAATCTGTAGTTACGATGTTCAGGTCCCTTACCAATAATCGACCTTTTGGTTACGCCCCTTTCTATTGAATTCGAACTTTGTACAGGAGCCAGCGGCTCCACAATGTTTTTTACCCAGAATGCGAAAAATCTAAACTTTCATCAACTTTCAATTATTGTCTGCAACTCCTTTCAATTTGGTCTAAATTTGGCAATCTGCTAATGGGATAATCAGTTGGCGAGGAGAAGATTATCAGAAAGAGGGCTACGATATATCGCAACTAATGTGACCGGTGCCCATACACCGAACAATAGATCGCGAGCTCCGAGTGGTTTCGTCTCATATGCCTTGCACAACTCACCGTAATAACTAACCGTCTTCTGGTGACGTTGCTACAATAAATAAACGAGTGTTGTCGCACAATGTAATCTGTTTTTCCGTTTTCAACAATGTTTACTTCCATTTGATCAAGAGAAATCAAAGTATATGCATTTTTTCATCAATATTAATTTTTACTCTAGATGACTTTGAAGATCGTGATTTTCTTTTGTATTTGGCCTTGTTTTATTCGTCTAAAATGTTGGCATCCCAGTGATCATACAGTATTACTGTATATATGTTTGTGTGTTTGTAAAATAGCGAACAAGAAAAACAAAAATAAATCAAAATATATTTACCTCTGGTCCTTTCCTCTGTCGAAAGTAGTCCGCAAACGGCATAAATCTGTCATCATCATCCTCAATTTTTGACTTTGTCAAACCCATAATTCTGTCCGGACCTAAACTATTGCTAGGTCAAGGAGTAAACTTTTCTAAAAATAGTAACAAGCAGGTTTTTACACTCTTGCTATATTTAATGCGTTGCGTTGTGCTAAAAATAGAAATCTATAATTTTGAATAACCGTTCTCTCCTACTTTATCTAACACATTCCTTCGTTCGTTCATTCGTTCTTTTTGATCTTTTAGATTAATTTGTCCTGAGCAGTCTTTACCAACCTCGATATATGGTAGTCATCAAAACTGTTTTTGATAATTAATATAGAGACGAATCGCTTGCCACGCGATTGATTCAGGGAAGAAAAAGGTTTGCAGATAAAAATTTGAAGCGGGTTTTATTTGAAAACTAACGATTCGGTATGGTAGAAACATTTGTGGAAAAAGAAGAAATTGCTTGTGATAAGCAATTTCTTCTTTTTCTTCATTTTTTTCTCAATTATAAAATCACAGGTACGTAAAAATCAGGGATCGAACAGGAAGGGGGTTAAAGTGTGCTGCAGTGTATTTAAGTATAAGCCCGGCGTCATGCGAGAAAGCCCCCCCCCCCGGGAACTTCAGCATGAAACAAATATTTGAAAAACTGATCGGAACGTCACAGGTCAATCAGGTGTAGTATTTCGAAAGTGGATGGCCTGCCATTATGATTAGCTTTTCATGAAGAATAATTTTAGAAACTGCCTGTTCTGTGCCACTCAGTGCCGCCTTTGGTGATCAGTTCAGGGAAGAAACTCTACAGAGCTATCCGTACCGAAAGCCATTCCGAGGACTCCGATAATACTTGGCGGATTCGAAATCTCGTCCGAGTCTTCTTTTGTCGCACATAGTGAAATCGGTGGAAACGTCACGCACATGCTCTTAACGGTTTTCTACTTTTTATTGCGAGAAAATAAATACATTTACCAAGTGTATTGACACTTGGACGCGAAATGTGCAGATCGTCTAGTGTTGCAACCGTTACCGCGCAAGGTATATGGACGTTCATTCTACCCTACTATACATTCATTTTGGAAATATTAATCTAGCCTTAATTTTCGCTGTGTTCAACACCCTTTTCAGAAGTACCGAGTATCATCTTTCGCAAGATCGTACACTATTCATTTTACAGACATCTAAAACTATTTCTTGTAGCAGATGACTGCTATGAGAATATATTTACACGAGCATTACCTTCAAAACAAGTTGAAATGACAAACTATAACATCAGCTCGACTTTATATATTAGTATGTTACTAAGCTTCATCCCTGTTAATACTTCGACGCAAAATATGAAATTGGGATCCCCATAAACTGTCTGGTTTATTACTAGTTCACCGGGTTGGTAATCTTACCAATTATAAAGCGAAAGAAAATCGATTTGTCACGCGGCAAATCCTTACGAAATTTTTGAAATAGTTGTCTCTCACTATATATCTTTGCTTCATTAATAAAAAACATAACATCATGAAGCAAAATAAGCAAAATACAAATTTCAATTGACATCAATATCTTCAAAATTAAAAAAAAATCAAAGAAAATGATGCAGAGATGAGAGAGAGAGAGAGAGAGAGGAGGGGGGGGGAACTTCTGACTTTGTGTATTTGTGTAATGCGTGATGATTCATGATATATAAGAGATTAAGAGATGGATTTGGCAGGAGGTGTAGACTAAGATCAGACTGCACTTTTGTGCAGGCTGAACTTAGTCTACACCTCCTGCTTGTACTTTTCCTATCAGAGTTGTTTATGAAGTTGATTTCTTAAAGAAATATTAATTTTTGAAAAAGTTCTATCAGTGCTTTCAGCCGTTTGATTTGGCAGCAGTTCAGTAAGGTAATTTATACAGCATGACAAGGGTTAACCCTTTCCTGCTTTGCAATTTTTTTACCTGTCCAAATCCAAAGGTTTTGCAGAATAGAATTTAAAGTGGATTCAAATAAAAATTAACCAATTAGTAGGGTACAAAATATTGTGGAAAAATAAGAAATTGCTTGTGACAAGCAATTTCTTCTTTTCAACAATGTTTTCTCAATTATAAAATCCAGGGGACGGAAAAACCAGGGATTAAACAAGAAAGGGTTAAGTACTTATTCCAAGAAACCCACACTTGTGTTACGGAAATTGTTATTCACCACCGCGTTCCTATTTCTGATTCGTCAAGTACTTAAGTATTGATAACGATCAGGTTGCTTGGATTTCTGTTAACCACACAACCACTCTCGTTAAAAATCCTTGTCAACAACAACAACAACAACAACAAAAACCCAACACACATTAACCCTTTTCCACGCATCATCGCTTTCTAACGCCCCTGAAGCTAAATTAACCCTTTCCTGTTTGTCAAAGGATTGGACCTGTCCAAATTCAAAGGTTTTGCAGACTACATTTTAGAGTTGATTTTATTTGTTAAATAATCATTCGGTTGGGTAGAAAACATTGTAGAAAAAGAAGAATTTGCTTGTAAAAAGCAATTTCTTCCTTTTCCACAATGTTTTTTCATAAGTATAAAAGCACAGACACGTAAAAACCAGGATTGAACAGGAAAGGGTTAAATGGAAGACATTGTAGAAAACGAAGAAATTGCTTGTAACAAATGAAGAAAATTGAAAACATTGTGAGTAAAAGAAGAAATTGCTTGTAACAAGCAATTTCTTCATTTCCCACACAGTTTTCAAAACACAAAGATGAAGTTTTTTTTTAAAAAGAAAAAATAGATTTTAATTGTAGTCTTCATCTACTTTCAGTTTCGATCAGTCTTAAATTTTGTCGTCTGCTATTAGGTTAAACACAATTATTTTACTTACTCTAAACGAAGCATTATTATTATCATGGTCACATAAATGTAGTTAAGTTATTTTGCGGTTGTTCTGCCTATATATTGATTCGTCTTGTCTTACGAAGGGCGGCGAACGCTATAGAAAAAGATGATTTCAATATCCCTTCACTCGCATGGATGTAAAAGAAGATAAAATCGTCGTTGTGTTTGCAAAATGTCGTAGCTACAGCTGTATTCAAGCTGTATTTATGATATTCTGAGCGCCCAACGACCTTATAACTTAATTGGTAGATTCCTAGCCTGGCCCACACCCCTCCAACTTGATAGTTCAACTGAAGATTTAAACGACATTGGTATGCATATAGGTGGTTGGAAACATAAAATAAAATGCAAAACATAACCATTATAACTACTGGTCGAAAAAGCTGTAGTTACTCATTTTTAGTCGCCAAACCAACAAAAATGCTTCGCACAAATGACGACTAATGACGGAGTTCAAATTTCATTCAAGGTCTAAATGAAAGATTTGGTTGGTCGATCATTTCTTTCGCTGACAGCCGCGATTGGTCCATTTTTCTGTGTCCTATGTGTGATTGAAAGTAAGTAAGGATTAGCTTCCACATACACACTTTCAAATTGAACTTGATGTAAAATAAATCAAGATAATTTTGACGGGAACCAGTATATTTGGTGCGCCCCCTCTCTTTCTCTCTCTCCCTCTCTCTCTCCATACCTTTTCATAGGTTATACAGTTTCTATCCATCCCATTTATTCCATACAATTTCCAATGACAAATATTATGATGAAATGATAAAAAAGACGATAATTATAGAAAGAGAGAAGAAAAGAAAGGAAAAGGGGGGATGGGGGAAGGAAGTGGGGAAAGAATGAAAGAAAAACAGAAAAGGGGGACGAATAATATAGAGAAAGAAGGGGTGAATGAAAGAAGAAAATAAGGGAAAGGGCATGGAAGGGAGAAGGAAAGAAGAACAGAAGGGAAAAGGGAGAAGAAAGAACAAAAGTAAAAGGGAATAAGGAAGAAATAAACGAAAAGAAGTGAGGGAAAAAAAAGAAAGAAAGGAAGGACGAAATAGATAAATAAAAAAGGTAGGAAAGAAAGAAATCGAAAAAATGGAAAAAAGAAAGACAGGTTCTAAACTGAAAAGTTGCTGAACGAATTAACAAAAAAACAAAAACAAAAAACCCCGGAATATTTCTTACAAATCTATAGTTAAGCAATAACGTAAAAGAACATTAAGTCGGCAAGCACTTTGAATCGTCACATTTTGTTTTTGTTACCTAATGACGTCATGGGGATGATGCGTAGCGCGATTTTTTTAAAAGACAGATATTTCTTCTTTCTCTTAAAACCAAGATATATCTTCAAATTGTTTTTAGGGTTTTATGTGATCGGTTTTGAAATTTACCCCATAATTCGAGCTGTTGGGTTTGTTCGTGCAACGACAATCATCTATTTTATTAGTCTCGGGCGAATGCTGTCAATGTATTTAACCCATTCCAACTCAACCCCTCCTTTTTACGCCCCTCGAGAAAAAAGCTTTGGAAACATTGTGGAAAATGAAGAAATTGCTTGTATCAAGCAATTTCTTCATTATCCACAATGTTTTCTATCCAAAGAGACGAAAAAATTCACAATTCCATCAACTTGAAATTGTCGTCTGCTGCTTCTTTCAATTTGGACCAGTCTATAATTTTGCTGTGTTGGAATGGGTTAAACGACCCGAGAGAGATATGCTGTACACATATTGACGTTATAGAACAATTAGTTTTGTATGATTTGTCTCTCTTTGACCAGAAAAGCGAATTCAGTGAGGTTTAAAATAAGTGACGAGTCAAAGCCCAAATGACGACAACCCTTTCCAACACAACAAAATTTTAGACTTGTCCAAATTGAAAGAAGTTGCAGACGACAATTTAAAGTTGTTGAAATTTTAAAGATCTTTTTCTTTTTGGGAAGAAAACAATGTGGAAAATGAAGAAATTTCTTGTTACAGGCAATTTTCATTTTTCACAATGTTTTCTATGACCGTTTAATTGAGGGGCGTAAAAAGGAGGGATTGAGTTGAAATGGGTTAATGTTCTTATATTTGATTGAAATTTTTGGCTGATATTTCAAGAACTGGTCTCATTTATTACGTGCCATTTACACCAATTAATGAAACTAATACGTCTTTCAATAAATCTAGATTGATATCACAATCATTAACCCTTTCCTGTTTTTTCAAAATTTTAGACTGCTCCAAATTGAAAGAGGTTGCAGACGAAAACAAAAATTTGGTGAATTTTGAAATGAAACCACCCTATCTGGTAGAAAATATTGTGGAAAAAGAAGAAATTTCTTTTTCCACAATGTTTTCTTAGATATAAAATCACAGCCACGTAAAATCCCGTATTTGTACGGGAAAGGGTTAATATACAAAGAGAAGCTTTGTGTTACATGAAACTCAACAAAAATGATAAAAACAAACCAAGTCAAGTCCTTGGGGACTTAGTAGAAATAAAGGGATCATATCTATCTGAGGAAAAAATGTAGATATTGCAGATAATCGAACAAAGATAGTAGTGAAAAATAATGCACAATAATTTTAGGTAAATTAAAAGTGTCTGTATGTCATTTGAAATTTAAAAAAAAAAAATAGTGACTTTTCAAAAAGGTATTGCTCAAAGATAAAGAGAAGATTTTAAGATTTTGACCATTTCATTTTACTTTTAATTTTTCTCTATTAGTAGCATTAAACGTCTGCAGTTGTTTTGTATACAAGCATTTTAGAATCTAGTTAACAGACAATCTATCTGCTTTTCCGATGATATATATTTGTAACATGACAAAGTGGTTGTTATTATAATGATATCAATTAACCCTTGTCAGGTTGAACCCGTAATATTCCGGTTTTGGCAGGAGGTGTAGACCAAGATCAGACTGCACATAAGTGCAGTCTGATCTTGGTCTAGACCTCCTGCTTGTATTTTTCTTGCCAGAGTTTTTTATGAAAATAATTTCTAAAAGAAATATTGATTTTTGAACAACAAGCTCTGTCAGCACTTTCAGCCCTTTGATTTTATGTCAATTCAGCAAGGTAATTTATACAGTAGGACAAGGTTTAATACGATATACATCGCTTTTTTCGAAGCTGATCTATCGGGATTTTTTTAGAGGAATAATACACTTTGAATGTTATTTTGCATATAACAATTTTCTTTTCGGTCACCTAAGTAACGTTAAATGCGGGTTTACTGTATTAATCAAATGTTTTATGAGTAAAGAATGAGCTCGTTTCGATGGAAATGGTAATGTCAGGAAAACTAAAACGTCGTAAATACTTTACCGATTTCATTTGTAGTTTTGCAAAGTTTTGAAATAGTGTAAATTGTTTATATGTGTTTCTTTTTTTCCCCTCTTTTCACATCGTAAGTGTTAACCCATTCCAACACTACAAAAATTTAGATTAGTCTAAATTTAAAGAAGCTACAGGCGACAATTTCAAATTGGTGGAATTTAGAATTTGTTTGTCTTTTTCGATAGAAAACGTGGATAATGAAGAAATTGCTTGATACAAACAATTGCTTCATTTTACACAATGTTTTGCAAAGCCTTTTTCTAGGGGCGTAAAAAGAAGTGATTTTGTGGGAATCGGTAAAATATATTGGTAAGAACAAAACCAAATATAATTATCATAAAAGAAAAAGGAGATTTTCTTCTAAATCCATAAAACAACATAAACTGCTTGTGATGAATAATTGTTCATTGATCGTTCTTTAATATTTTTCAATCAGTCAGTTGTAATGTCCAATCAAATTTATAAAAAAAGATATGCCAAAGTACTACTCTAAAAGTCCCAATATGTATACATTTGCCGAACTTTTAAATACACAAAAAATCATTATCAACGAGATTATCACCCTTTCTAACACAGACTTTCCATATAAGAAAAACAAATTACTTAGAAATATAAGTTAATTATTTGAATTATACAATGGTTAGACTCTCACAAGCAGCTGTTGATTGTATAACTCACCTAAACATTTTATGTTTCAATCTTATACCATGTATGTCATTTCCTTATCAGGCATTTTGGGTTGTTATGTTGTAACAATGAGCTTATGTGATTTACATCGAAATAAAGGATGTAATGTTATGTTTATATTAATGAGGTCACTGTAAGATAATTATTCATGCCTTCGAAGAGCAGATTTTTTTCGTTCGACCCTTTCCTGGACAAATCCGGGATTTTACTTCACTGTGATTTTATACTCGAGAAAACATTGTGGAAAAAGGAGAAGTTGCTTGTAACAAGCAATTTCTCCTTTTTCCACAATATTTTCTACCACATAGGAAATTCATTTCAAATAGCATCCAGTTTTCATGTCGTCTGCAACCTCTTTCAATTTGGAATAGTCTAAAATTTCCAAAAACGGGAAAGGGTTAAGAGCAATTACTAATTTTCTGATAGTGGGCAATGTTTTCGACCTCATGTGACACAAAACTCTCTCTATTGGGTAGTTGTACTTCGAAATGTAATCTGCAACTTATTTGAATTTGGACTGGGCCAAAATTTTGAACGGCCTAGATAGAATCTCTATCAGATATAAATCCAGGCCCCAAGGTTATATTTTTTATTCCTTAATTGAGAATTTATTCAGATTTCAAGCTTAAATAAATGTTGTGTTTCAATGTTAACTATAGAACTTGTGTTATTAATTATGATTTACAAATATAATGTATCATTTTCAGGCATTTACCTTAAAATATACGCTAATATACATCTTTTATTTCAAATCGAATTATGAGTAAATTCTTGAGTGCTATTTTTTAAATTTCGGGCCTAGGTTTAATTTGTGCTCCGATAATAGCAAACTATAGCAAAACTGTCTTTTTATTGGTGTATTTTGTATTTGATTCACACAAGCAAATCAAGCATAAAAATAATAGACAGACATGTTCATTTGTTTTTAACGGTATTTCATTACGACCAAGAACTACAAACTGCTTCATCGTTAGAAAAGCGAAGATTTCTAGAGGCGAAAAGAAATGAGAGAAATACCAAAAAATGTCACAAACAATTCCTTCTTTTCTTTCCACGGTTTTCATCCTATTGTAATTCACACTGACTTTGGGAAGGAATAAATAATTTGTACACAAACGTGACAATAACAGAATGAAACTCATTCTTACTTTTCCTAAAACGATAGGCCTCCAGTACTGAAATCAAGCAGGTAAGTATGCGAACTGTGTACAGGCCTATATAGTAAATGGCCCATCTTGGTTTCCCAGATCACCTCATGTATAACGGAGGGCGGTTTGGAATATCTCGGTCGCTATGGTGTCTTGTTTGAATACAAACTTCTATTCTGAGATCTAATGCGTTCCAGGCAATCGAGGAAAATCTACTCATGCACGTTGGGATCTAGATTGGCTGTAATATAGTAGCCTATGACATTTCATCACAATGCCTCGATTATTATGCCCCCGCATCGAAAGATCGGGGGCATATTATTTTACCTCTGTCCGTCTGTCTGTCCGTCTTTCCGTCTGTCGGTCTGTCTGTCTGTCTGCAAAACTTAACCCAAAAACTTAACAGTGCCTATTACTACCAGCCTAATCAAGATACAATGCTCATATTTGGCATGATGATACATCTTCATAAAACGCATCTCCTCATGTCAAGGTCAATGTCATGTGATAAGGTCAAGCTCATATACCAAGGTCAAACGTTTAGTCCTGTTGCGGGGGCATTGTTTTTCACAAACACATATTGTTTCAACATTGTGATTATGATCTGAAATGTTAATGAAATTTAAATATTTCCATATGATCAAGCATTTTATGCACCGAAGAAATAAAGATATTGAAAACATTGTTAGAAAAGAAGAAATTGTCTGTAACAAGCAATCCTTTGTCAAATTCTTTTCTACATCACATGGCATTTTTTGTTGAATTTAAACCATATTTGTTTTGTTGTCTGAAACCTCTTTCAACTTAGACCAGCTTAAAACGTGGGGATTTGGAATGGATTATTACACTGCAGTAATTGCCAATCACATTCGCTGTTAGTAAAAGAAACAGGATAGAAATTAAGAGAAAATTTTCAAAACGTTGAAAAATAAAGGCTAATTAGTGCAAATGCATTTGAATCAAAGCGCTGAAAGCACTGTAAGGCCTTAATATTGTGGAACAATAATTTTATTTATTGATTCTACATACAAGTCTTTACATTAAATGTCGAACAGGCGGTGTAGACTGAGATGTCAAACAGACGTGTAGACTAAGATCAGACTGCACATATGTGCATTCTGATCTTATCCCACATGACGTACCAAAGCATTCATATTCCGAGATCATTATGGCAAGAGTTAATAAAGTGAAATTTTGCTTTAACGGAGGTATTCGATTTCGCTTTCTACTACAATTCTACGTTTGCTTGTTTTGTTTGTTTGAATGGGTTGATGGATTTACGAAAATTCGCAGAGACGACAGATTCACTAAATGTAGTAAAAATGCAAATATTTTTACTTAAGAATGTTGGTATCAAAGAAAAATTGGCGAGCTTTTGCGATCGCCAAATGTCCGACGTCGAGTGTCTGTCAGTCTGTAGGGTACTATTGATGAAATTTGGGAGAGATGGTCGTTCGGCGAAGTTCTTCCAAACGTTATCAAATAATTGGTTGCCATCTTTAACCCTGATTAGTGGTTAACATAGCACCAGTAAGGATTAGAGTTACTGATTTACGTTGAAACAATAATGTAATTGGTAAAAGTAGATTCTTCCTTGAAACCAGAAGAGCTTTGACATTGGATATACGTAGCACACCCTAGAGGACATCTTCATCATACGTCGAACGCTATTTTTCACAGACTTTGTTTGTGTGGTTCCTTTAAAAAAATCTGTTGTGCATTACTTGTATGTTTCCTTATACGATTTTCTGTTTGAAATATCGAGAGTAATTAAAAAAATCAAAGGACTGAAGGTCCTGAATGTCGCCATGTTCCAGATGAGTTTATGATTTCATTACTCATAGAGAAGTTAATCTAAAATATCACTAAGTAACATTCGCAGTTTTAGGCAGAGAAGTTAGAAGTTAAACAAAAGTATCACAGATCTTTTATAATGTACAATTAGTCGACACTAATTATCTCGATTTTGGAAATCTTGAACTTCCGGATATGTCCAGGTAATTTTTAAGTCTCAACTTCATACGTTCTTTATTTCATATAAAATTGAATCTTTATCTAGTATCAGAAATATCAGCCGTTCCTGTTATGCCAAAATTCTATTGTTGTTTTTCCTTCTTCTTTTGGGCTGAACTTAAAATTTCAGGTTGAAATTTACCTGTTAATCAGATAATATGTCTATCAAACACAGTTTGAATAAGTAATTTTAATTCTGAATAACCAACATTTGACAATTATTTCATTAAAATTATTGTCGATTTTTGGACCGAGGTATAAAATTGATTAATTGCAGAGGGTTTAATACCACTTTTAACAGTATTTCAGTCAAATCGCGGCAGCTTCACACCTAACCGTTCATGGTATTTCGCTCACTAGTACTACCACAACATCAATTTTGAGCCTTCAGCTGCTCATCCCACTTAGGTTTACTATTATACAGCCATCAGGGTGGGTGACATAAACTTCTAAGTTTAAGCATAATGAAATATAGTTCCTTCTTTTTCCACACTATTTTCAAGATTTATATAAAAAAAAAAACAAGAATTTGAAAGGAAAAGGATTAAGTATGTTATTGATAAGAAAGGCTGACTCAAATTAGACTGGAAGCGGGAATTTTTTATTTATCTCCCTTTGACCATAGAATGTATTTGGAAATGGTTGCTATACAAAATTACTACAATTGAAAATCATTGAAAAGAAATAATCAAAAGTATAACATGTATTTTTTTATTGTTGTAATCATTAATTCAAAGACTATAAATTGAATGGAAACGATTTCACACACTAAACCAAACAGATATAAAATGAAAGGATTTGAAAATAAGATAACTGTTTTTTTAGTCTAAATAGCTGAGTTATTGGGACTGGCCCTTACACAAAGAACACATTCCACAATAAAGTAGTTCCAGCTCCAGATAAAGAGAGTGATTTCTATTTTGAACTGTAAATTTCTCGTGTGATTAATCAAACTCTATGTTGTTGGTACTCTTAGAAAGCTCAGAATAGGGCTCAAAAAGACAATACCAAAGAGTTCTTACAAGAAGAGGAATAACAGAGTTAGATTGGTATCACACTTTGATATCTAGATCTAAAGAGTCAGGCAAACTAACCACTAACACCCTTAACACAGTCACCATTAACCCCCATGACTGCAATAATGTCAGCTAAACTGAAGTTTAGCGACATTAAAAAGCCACTAGCCACAAAGTACCACAAAAACATCAGTACGCGTATCATAAAAATGCAATGCAAATTCAGAATTAATTCATTCATTCATTTTTCTATTGCATTGACTTCGGTGAACGCTTCAGGGCCAATGCCCTTCTAGTTTGAATTATTGCAATAACAATATAAATAATTCTTCACCAATACTGATAATTATTGCTTATACTATTAATAATATTCATAATAATCGTTTCATGTTATCAATATTAATCTAAATACAAGTAGAGACAAACTTTCTGCTGAGTCGGGATGCCTAAATACTAAGATTAGCTATCACACGGTTTTACCACGATTTATATAAATAACATATCGTTGGGAAAACCCAGCATACTACTATATTTAGAGTAGAACACTGCACTACCCTTTAGACTAGAAAAGGATTTAATGGTTCTACTGGTGCGAGATATACCAGGAATCCATGTTAGGTGATCGGGCTGCCGCTATATGACTGAAACATTGTTATAAGCGGCATTAATCAAGACAACTACCCTTTACAATCTAAAAAGTACATAAATAAAAACATAAAACGACACGGATATTGAAATTAATCCGCTTCTTGAATAAAGCATGAGTATTCAGTAATGATAATCTTTTAACCAATAAAAGAGGGGGGGGGGGCTTATTACTTCACCGACTTTTAATCCTTTCCTGTTCTACAATATTTATAGACTGGTCCAATTTCAAAGGTTCTACAGACATCAATTCAAAGTTGATTCTTATTGAAAAACAATCATTCAGTAGGGTAGAAAATATTGCGGAAAAGGTAGAAATTGCTCGTCACAAGCAATTTCTATTTTTTCCTCAATGTGTTTTAAAGAATAAAAACACAGGAACGTAAAAACCAGTGTTTGAACAGGAAAGGGATAATTGAAGATGAATATCGTCGAAAAGAATGACAGCATTGTTTACTGGTTTAATCGCGCCTTATTTATGTATCTCTGTCTGTTAAACTACACCTTAATCAAAAACTTCTTCCAACGAGCTAAGATTTTAGTCGTTATCTTACTCGATTTATAACATGAGTGTATTTGACGCAAAATACAATAATTTATTATTGTAGTCTGATCACGTTTGAATTGACGGGTCGCTGGCAACGCCCACTGAGATCAGACATTCAAAATGATATGGCGCAATTTGGCAAAATGTTAGGTCAGTAACGTGCAAAACAAGACGGCCAGGGGCAGTTTGCACTCGCTGAACTCTTAGAAGACCAAATTGTTGTCATTTAACTTAAGCTATCAAAACTGGCGCCTTACTAGCTAAAAAATGGAGTACCGAATGCGGGTACCACTCGACTGCAGGCATCGGATTGTGAAACAATAATTTGGGCCATTGGGCCAACATTTCTCAGTCTGGCCTTTTATGACTGACTTTATGCGGATAGGCGTGCATCAGCCGCAATGCGCTTACCAAGTTTTGATATACAAGTGAGTAAAAAATGTTAGATTCGAACCATAGGATCCGAATAGAGATGTAACCAATGTCAAAATATGACCTTTGATCTTAGGAGTCAAAATCAAGCCCTATACTCTTGCTGACATCGAGATACAAATGTGTAAAATGCTATAAGAATCAGACCATAGGATCAAGAGATACAAAAAAGTCAATTTTTAATCTTTGGCTCTGACCTTGACAGCATAAACTAGACTGAAACCTATCACAGTTGCCCCGTTCAACTTGTGAAGGTGTGCAAAATATGAGAATAGGACCATAGGACCAAGAGATAGAAACAAGGTCGAAATTAACCTTTGACCCCAATGATGTAACCTTGACCTTTTGATTAGGACCCTCAATAAAACGCAACACGCTTGTACTCACCAAGATGTGCGAGTGTGTGTGAAAAATATGTAGGCGGGATAATAGGATCAACAAATATAGGCAAGGTCAAAACGTAATGACAGGAGTCAAAAAAATTATTAAAAAAAAACAGGGTGCCAGAAAGAAGTTGTTCGTCTCTGCTGTTGGTAGCCAACAGAAAATACCTTAAGTAGCTGGCGTCCTTCGCTAACTAATTGTTGAAACCATTAAGAGATCAAACTTTTCCACGAAAGACATCAACGCCAATGACCTCAAAAATCTTCTTTAGCCAGTGGAATAGTACAATAGCCACTTGATAAAAATTACGTATTCTTCAATAAGCGGATGAAATTTCAAGTGGCAATGGGATAAAAATGAGTAAAATATATATATATTTTATTTAATCGCGATCTGAAAACATGTTTGTTTGTTTGTTTGAATGGGAGTTAACTTTTAACAATTTTTCAGTCAATTCGCGGCGGCTGGCGCACCTAACAATGGTATTTCTCGCACCAGTACCACTATTACATCCTTTCATATCTTGCACCTGCTATCTCAGTTAGGTTTTACGATTATCCACCCAATGGTGAATGACGAATGTCAGAAAGGATATGTGCCGCCGCCAGGGATCGAACCAATGGCACCTCTTCATTGAAAATTTGGAGTCTGGTGTGCTACCAACTGTGCTTTGACGGCGGCCTTGAAAACCTGAAGATGTTATCTCTAACTTTAAGATGCCAAGAAAGACATTTTAGTAAAACAATTAATCGATTATATCGTAATTTTCCCTTTATACCCAAAATGTTTACCTGCAAACAGTTTAAATCTTCAACTAGAGGCGCTTTAACGCCTGAATAGCCCAAATATATCCTAAAAGTAATGTAGACCTCTTCAACACAGGAGGCAACCCATTTACAAAGAATCTTTTCATTATATACCATATATGGAATGAAAAGTCCATAAAAGTCATGATTTATTTATCCCATAAAAGAGCTTTGAAGTAACCTGACAGAGGGTCGACAAAGGATTAATTCTGTGTAATTTGCTTGAAATCCATTATGTGGTATCTGATAAGAACATTTTCAAAGGTTTTGCTATACATTATATATGGAATAAGCTCCACCAATAAAAGCTATGTTTTTCTTTGAAGGAATCTTACAAGGATGAGTGCTTTGACACAAAACTTCAACTCTACAATAAATATTGAAGAGATACCATTATACTAGGCAATGTAAAAAAATGAACTATTGGCTATTAATAAAGTAATTCCAGAAAACGGGAAGTAGATAATATGCAGCGCAATCGAGGGCCACGAGATGAAGTTCCACATCAAGTCATGAATGGTTGCTGAGGAAAATGCGACCAAAAAATACCACTAAACAAGTCAATATGTGATAATGAACGTAGTCGTAAAGCAGGAAGTAGTTAACCTGCTGACCTAAATTCGGTAAGCGCCAAGTAGGACCAGCAGACGAACCTCAGTATTAAGTGAACAGTTGGTATAAAGTGCGACGAAAGAATACCACTTTACCAGACAAAGTCCAAAAATAAACAGAGTCGTAAAACAGGAAGTAGTTAACTTGCGGACCTCAATTCAGTAAGCACCGTGTAGGACCCCTCATTGGACCTTCATAACAAGTTCCATGTCAATACTATGAATGGTTGCTGAGAAAGGTACGACAAACGAGAAGTGGATAAGTTACGGACCTAATTACGGTAAGCGACATGTAGCACCCTTGATGAAACTCCACACCAAGTTTCAAATAAATGCTATGAATAGTTGCTGATAAAAGTGCAACGAAAATAATGTTTACAGACGGACGGACAGACAAGGGTAAACTATCATACCCCCTCCTCTTCGAGACGGGGGTATAACGATAAACAGGTTTGCTGATTGTCCTATCGATCGTGATTAAAGTCGAGTTGGTTGAAATAAAGTCAAGTTGATCGAGAAGCAATCTTGTCGAGATCTAGGTTAGTCAAAATGAATTCAATAACACCAATTCTACCAGATCAACATGCAGATTGTATAAAAGTTTTGGCAAGATCGAGTAAGGGTCAAGCCGGATATTGACCTATATTGTGGATCTGAATGATTCTAGGGCTGGGATCATGGCTGACTTGTCAATAGTTGCCCTGGGACTTGTATTATCAAGTTGTTCGGGCAAATGCTGTCGATTGATCCAGTTGATCGGCAGTTTGATGTCCAAACATGTCGATTATGGTTCAGTTGGTTGGCTGGTGTTTTACGTTTAATCAACAAAAGTGCGTATTTAGCCCGCAAGAAATATAAGATAATTTCTACTGATGGGAAAGAATAGAAAAATGAATATTCGAATATTCGTTTTGATTATTCAAATATATTTGAATATTCGTTTTTAATAGGTCAAAACTGGTTGTCCGCATATAGGTCATATCTGTGCACTCTTCGCTCTAATGGTTGAAGATTTTTCTACGATGCTACATACCAAATGTCAAACCTCTAGGCCCTCCTGTTTGGCAGATTTTTTTTATAATTTTCGCTATATAAGCCTATGTTAAACTAGTGACATCCGGGAATGGGCTTATTCTGTCTCTGGGGCCATGGATTTATACAATTTGATAGAAATCCACCAGATGATGCTACATACCAAATATCAAAGCTCTAAGCCCTCTTGCTTGGGTGAAGATTTTTTTGAAATTTTCAATATATATGCCTTTGTTAAACTTGTGACGTCCGGGAATGGGCGAATTGTGACCCTGGGGTTATAATTTATACAATATTTATAGAGGTTCACTAGATGCTACTGCATACCAGAGCTGTAGGTCTTTTGGTTTGGTAGAAAACGATTTCAAAGTTGAAATTACGTAAGCTTATGACCCCCCCCCCACCACCACGGCCATTTCTGGACAGATTTTTTTCTTGTGCAAACTTGATAGTTTTTGCCCTAAAGACTCTGAATACCAAATGTGAATCCAATCCGACAGCCGGTTCATGACAAGAAGATTTTAAAAGATGTGCCCTTTTTTGCCCCTTATGGGCCCCAAACAGGAGATAACTCCATGACGTGTACAAATCTGAAGCGCCTTCCCATATGGATGCTTCCTGCCAAGTTTTGATGAATTTAATCCAAGGGTTCTTAAGAAGAAGTCGAAAATGTAACAAGAGATCCATGATGGTCCTAAATCGCTCCCCTGAGTATGATGGTTCATGGCTTAATGATATATACAAAATAGCAAAGCCCTCTGTCTAATTATTTTGGCGAAGATGTTTAAGGATTTTCTCTTTAATCCTAGGTATATTGATGATCCCACCATATAGCGCTAATTTCCTCAATATGGTAATGCTTTAAAGTATAGACATCAATACATACCAAATGTCAAAGCTCTAGGCCTAATGGTTTAGGAGAAGAAGGTTTTCAATTTTCCTATCCAAAATTAGGGATCGCAAAGAAAAGGGCTAATTTTCAGAATATGCTAATAGAGGGATAATAGCTGATAATATGTACCAAATATCAAAACTCTAGGCCTTATCCTTTGGGAGAAGAAGCCTTTAAAGGACTTCCTTCTTTATTCCTTTGTAAAATCAGGGATCCAACAGAAAATGGGTTAATTTTCAGAATATGGTTATTCTTTGAGGTAGTTTGGTAGAGGGTCAATAGATGATGATACATACAAAATATAAAAGCTCTAGGCCTTAATGTTTGGGAGAAGACTTTAAAAGATTTCCTTCTTTATTCATTGGTAAAATCTGAGATCGCACAGAAAAAGGGTTAATTTTCAGAATACGGTAATTCTTTGAAGTATTTTGGTAGAGGGTCAATAGATGATGATATGTACCAAATATCAAAGCTCAAAGCCTTATGATTTTGAAGATGAAGATTTACAAAGATTTCCTGCTTTATTCCATTGAAAAATCATTGATCGCACAGAAACGGGCCATTTGTAAGAATACGGTAAATCTTTGAGGTATTTTGGTGGATGGTCAATAGATGAAGATATATACCAAATATCAAAGCTCTAGGCCTTATGAATTTGGAGAAGAAGACTTTAAAAGATTTCCTTCTTTATTCCTTTGTGAAATCAGAGATCGCACAGAATACGGTAATTCGTTGAAGTATTTTGGTAGAGGGTCAATAGATAATAAGTACCAAATATCAAAGCTCTAGGCTTTATGATTTTGGAGAAGAAGATTTTCGAAGATTTCCTTTATTTTTTTGAAATTCAGGGATCGCACAGAAAAGGCATATTTTCAGAATGCGGTAATTCTTTGAGGTATTTTGGTAGAGGGTCAATAGGCGATGATACATACCAAATACAAAAGCTACCAACCAAAATTTGGCAAAAGCTTGGTAATGATCAGAAAAAGATATACTCGCCATATTCACAATGAAGCTAGTGTCATCGTCATCAGTAGTTATACTATTCTTAGATATATAATATTACAATTGTAACACTATCATGTATGGCCATGATAAGTGTTGTTCCTTATTTTACTAAACATCTTATGACCAGTTCATGACCGGTCATGCTACTAAACTTAGTAAGGTTTGAAGTTGCTGGAGACGGCTATTTTCTCCATAAGGCATACTATCTGGAGTAGGGAGCTGACCGACTGAAATAATTATTCCATTGACTTCTAACCTTTATTTTTCGGGAGAAGAAGACTTTAAAAGATTTCCTTCTTTATTCCTTTGTAAAATCAGGAATCGCACAGAAAAGGGTTAATTTTCAGAATACGGTAATTCTTTGAACTAATTTGGTAGAGGGTCATTAGCTGATGATATGTACCAAATATCAGAGCTCTATGCCTAATGGTTTGGGAGAAGAAGATTGTAAAAGGTTTCCTGCTTTATTCCTTTGTAAAATCAGGGATCGCAAAGAAAGGGTTAATTTTCAGCATTAGGTAATTCTTTGAAGTTTTTTGGTAGAGGGTCAATAGCTGAAGATATGTACCAAATATCAAAGCTCTAGGCCTTAACGGTCGGGAGAAGAAGACTTAAAATGATTTCCTTCTTCATTCCTCGATTAAATCAGGGATTGCACAGAAAAGGGCTAACTGTCAGAGTACGATAATTCTTTGAAGCATTTTGGTAGAGGGTAAATAGGTGATGATATGCACCAAGTATCAAAGCTCTATGCCTTATGGCTTAGGAGAAGATTTTAAAGATTTTCTTTGTAAAATGAGGGATCGCACAGAAAAGGGTTAGTTTTAAGAGTATATTCATTCTTTGAAGTATTTTGGTAGAGGGCCACCAGGTGATGACATGTACCAAATATCAAAGCTCTTGGCCTAATGGTTGAGGAGGAGAAATTTTTAATTATGGACGGTCAGATCGACAGACATACGCCGGACAATTACCGATCACAATAGCTCACCTTGGGCACGTTATGCTCAGGTGAGCTTAAAAGTTAACGCGTGACCAACAATGCACGACGAAGGACAAAACACGATCGCTATAGGTCACTATGACCTTCGGTCAGGTGACCTAACAAGAGCACCGCCCATAGGTGCCAACGCTCAGCTGCAGGTGCTAGATAATGCAAAAATTCTAAGTCGAAAAAGGGGCATAACTCTTACAATTTATCCCCCTTGATAGCCTAGATAGCTCTTGTTATGGTCAATACACATGCCAGGTTTTATGAGGATATCATCAATAACAACAGAGATAAGACCAAAGTAAGAGTTTGTCACGCCAACGCGAACGACGCCACTGTGATCACAACATCTCGGGTTTTCTCCGAAAACACCCGAGCTAAAAATGTAGAAATTACTTCTTACAAATAATTTTTTCCCCAA
The DNA here is from genome assembly GCA_946902895.1 of Fragum fragum. Lineage (NCBI taxonomy): Eukaryota > Metazoa > Mollusca > Bivalvia > Cardiida > Cardiidae > Fragum > Fragum fragum. The sequence goes on along the minus strand of OX336370.1, from coordinate 67,039,981 downwards.
CCTGAAATTTTAAGATCTTTCGTAAAAATGGTTTGAGAATGGGTTAAAAGGTGATAAGTATTGTTGCTGCTTTTTTGGTCACGTTTTCAACAGGCCGGTAGGCGGACAATAGTTTAAAACGGTTTACAACGGAGCTATAAAGTATATACCTGGATCTTTTGATGTGGGGGTATTTAAATGTTATTTTCTAATACACCTAATTGAAATTGGTAGTAATGAACCTCTGCCGATATGACGATATTCTGGTTACGTACCAAGACAAGTTCAAAGACAGTTGAAAGGACGTGATCAGATAGATTGGTTAAAGGGTGAATTGAAGAGAGGATACAGAAAACAGTGTATCAAATATGTAACATCATTTGTCTGTTTTCAATTGTGAAAGTAACCCTTTTATAAGAGGTAAACAATTTATTTTCCTTGTCGTCAGATCAATCTTTACCAAAATTGGAGGGAGGTGGGCAAGACATCTGTCCCACAATATTTTTCGGAATGCCACAGAGGGCAAAACAATAACCACCATACAGGTATTGATGATTGTAGTAGATTTAATGTCAATTAATAATCTGACAATGAACAGACATCTACAGTATGTATACATCAGCATTGATGCTGATCCAAAAACAAAAAGCTGCCAATAGAAAAATGCGTAATATGAGTGCTCTAAAACAACAGAAAACACAGGAATAAAAGCAATCAAAACAAGAAATGCAGTCTTAACACTTCAAAGCTTGAACAAATGGCCTTATGTTATGAGTTACTACAGTAAACTTTAACACTCCATCCTTTGAGACCTTTACAGAAACAAATTCTTAAATTAACCCATCTCATACAATGATGCTTACTGACGCCCCTCGAGAAAAACATTGTGTAAAATGAAGAAATCCCTTGCAACAAGTAATTTCTTTACTTTAAACAGTGTTTTCTGCGAAGAAAGATTTAAAAAAAAAAGAAAAAAATCTAAAATTTCATAAATTTTAAATTATCGTTTGCAACTTCTTTCAATTTGGACAAGTCTGAAAGTTAACTTTCGTTAAGAAATTATTGGGTCACAAGCAGAGGCCTTGAAAGTGAATTCACACATAAAACAAAGCTATACTGAATTAATTTGAGATAAATTTATTTAGTCACTTCATAGTTTAATGAAACAGCTGTTTTGGCCTACTTTTGGATTTCATGAACACCTTGCCATTTAAGAACAGTCAATTAAAGCATTTACTGTGTCTGATTGTACTTCATTGAAATCATTACCAAATGCAGAAATATTACTTTTATGTACATTCCCTAATAATTTGTTAGGTTCATCTATCAAAAACGAGCGTCCTGATTGGGGCAAAAAATCATGCCTCCAAGAATAAATATTTAGCATGCAGCTACATGTATTTTGTATCTTTCGGCACAAAATATTTCCATAAAAATTTAAACAATTTGCTTTTTTCCCCAAGTCATCAAATTATAAGAAATGAAGAGAGTATTTTTTTTACATGGAAGTATGAACCGAAAAATCTAATCACTCTTAGTTTCTCATATGCATACAGTGTAATTAGTTTTTTTGTTTCATACCTCAATAAAAACAAAAAAAATTCTCTTCATCTATCAATAATTTACTCTATCAAACTTTAAGAATATATTCCCAGCTTAAATAACATTTACTAAAAATTCATTTTTCAGCTAGGACTTTTTTCCTCATTACTATCAAAACTAGTAAATCAAAAGATATATAAAAGAACGTAATGTGTATAAATGGCAACAGTTGAAGTCCAAACTACAAATTTCATTGTTGCAATAAATTAGAAGCAATTCCTGTTTCATAAACAGTAAAACAAAGCAAAAGCATGATTATGATTGTAAAAAAGTGGCAACAAAAAAGAAACATCACAATTAGGTATGTCACAACATTCGTGTATAAATAATCATAACTAAATAATGGCTTCTCCATACATTCATACATTTATGTATGCAAGGAGTTAATAAATTTGAAATTCAAGTGCATATTTTAATTGTGAAAACTTTGTGGAAGTGAAAACAATGCTTTAAATCAATATGCATTTTTTTCTTCAATAATGTTTTAAAACCCAAAGTTTTCTTTTTTTTTAATAATTATGCCTTTCATTTGTCCTCTCAAACACATTCGTACTAGGGCCAGTCAAAACCCACTACCTGTTGATAAAATTCAGACTAGTCCAAGTTGAAAGAGGTTGTAGCTGACATTTCAAAGTTACCAAACTGGAAGAATTAGTGCAGTACCAGGTAAAAAACAATGAAAGCAACTGATTATTCTGACAAAAAAATTCTCTTATTTCCTACAAATTATTGATAAACAAGGTGTATTTGTGAAACACAATGTCCCTGCAACAGGACTATACATTTGACCATGGTTTGTGACCTTCTTACATGACCTTGATATGAGGAGATGCGTATTATGGAGATGTATCATCATGCAAAATTTGAGCATTGTTTCTTGATTAGGATGGAAGTAATTGGCAATGGTAAGTTTTTTGTTAAGTTTTGCAGACAGACTGACCGACAGAAGGAAAGACGGACAGACAGACAACGGTAAAACAATATACCCCTGATCTTTTGATGTGAGGGCGTAAAAAGTTCTTTACAAGATTAGAATTGCAAGATCATGTTGTAAAGGTTAAACAGAAAATTAATGGAAAACAAGTAAATCCCTAAAATTGATAGAATTGTCCAGAATAAAAATCCTTGAAGAATAGTTCCAAGAAAATCACTTCCAAAAAGAGGAAACAATTTCTCTCTTTCACTCATTGTTTTCCTCTTTCTAATTTCATTTCAAATGATTCTAATTCTTTAATTACACAACTTTTAATTCTTATATCTAGCCTGGATCAAGTTGGACAAGCAAGTCTTCACCCATTCCCACACAATCCCCCTTTCCATGACTCCAAGAAAAAGCTTTTGAAATAACTATGGAAAATGAATAAACTGCTTGAATGTACAATTGATCCATTTTCCGCAATGATTTCTATCTAAAAAAATTCACTTAAGAGTTGAAGTCTACAGCTTTTTCAATTTGGTACAGACCTTAATTTTGTTGTCTGGGAATGAGCTATCAACTGGTTATGAGTTAGATGGGAAAGTTTATTAACGATTATGGCAACTGACGTAACAATAACTTGCATAGAACATACAACTTCAACAAAAACAAGTCCTATGAACACAAATCTGAGTATATGATGTAAACATAAACCCTTTGCCCTTCTTTAATTGCCCTTTTTACATGTACGACATCAATACTGACAAATCTAAATTGTAAAGCTTTAAACCTATTTTGAGATTGATACATGTGAAAATGAAGAATGGATAATTTCTAACTTTTATTAAATAAGCCTTAAACTGTCAGTTTTGGCTGTATGAATGGGGTCTAACTCCAGTCACATTGAGGTGGCTGGAGCACCTAATCATAGATTCCTGATATTTTTCACATCAATAGTACATCCTTTCCTAGCACCCAACTGCTCATCCCACTTAGGTACAGAATTATCCACCCATTGGTGGGAGATGAATGTCGGAAAGGATGTCCATTTGTTTCATTATGTAACACCTATAACAGGGCAAACTTTTGATTCTACAGAAATGAATCAAAGCAGATGTATTCAAACGACCAAACAATTAATAAAAACAGTAAAATATGGAGTTTTTTTGCAAGAAATGTAAATTTCCCCTTTATCATAAAACTTATCCAATTAAATTAATAAAGACCTGAAATGAAATTAAGTCACAAACAAATTAAATTTTATTCAAAGTTATCAAAAATATTTGTTTTCTATAGAAACATTCCTATATGGCACATTACTACTCTAATCCATTCCTGCACAATCAAATTTTAGACTGCTCTAAATTGAAAAAAGCTGTTGACGATAATTCTAAGTTGATGGCATTTTATTTTTTTTCGACTCTTTCGATAGAAAATAGTGTGGTTAATGAAGCAACTGCTTATTACAAGAAATTTCTTCATTTTCCACAATCTTTTCTTAACCCATTACCAGACGGTAAAATTTTAGACTGGTCCAAACTGAAAGGAGTTGTAGATGCCAATTCAAAGGTCATGAAATTCGAGATTTTTCAACTTTCTAGGAAGAAAACATTGTGTAAATTGAAGTTACAAGCAATTTCTTCATTTTAATCAAAATTTTCCAAAGTGTTTTTCTTGAGGGGAATCCAAAAACGTTACTGTGTGGGAATCGGTTAATTGTTTTTCTTTAGGGGTGTCAAAAGCACCTATGTTTGGAAATGGGTTAAAACTCTTACATATCATTTAAAATATCCAACAGATTCAATCTAATTCTGACTGTACTGTATAGAATTTTCTGTAAAAATCAATTGTAACTTATAATAGTATAATAGAATTTTTGGACTTTCATTAAACTCATTTTAGTCTAACTGGTCATTTTGATCAAGATTTTTTTAAGTAAGAGCTTTTCTATAAGTTGCTTTGTATGTGGAATATTTTCCATATTTTTATAATGAATTATTTTATCTATCAAAAGTCTGTCATATTGATTGGCTAAAAAATTTGTTTCATACCTCTAGGAAAAAAAAGGGGGGGGGGGTGTATGCTTGCACACAAAATAGTTTAACCAATTCCCACACAATCTGCCTTTTTGGCGCCTTTCAAGAAAGTAGCTTATAAAGATAAAGAAATTGATTGTAACAGGCAATTTCTTCATTATCTACAATATTTTCTACCAAATGGACATACATTTTCAAAGTGTCATTGACTAAAATTTGTCATCTGCAACTTCTTTGAATTTGGACCAGTTTAAGCTTTTGTCTTCTGGTAAATGGTTTAGGCTGTACCAAACTAGTGAAATATTTCATTTGATTGACGCCTCTTTATGACACACGCATTGATTATGTTAAGTTATAAGAATTTAAAGTTAACTAAAAATCTAGTCACACTTAATGAAGATACTCTGATTGTCAAGATGAAAAATCCCGCTAAATAAGATTTTTGAGAAGTTTCAAAGAACAATTTTTGTTATTTTTAGGGAAAACATTCATCATCATCATAGCTACTCCTTTATGCCAAATGCTGAGTATGCTTAAATTACTCATTAAGAAAAAATCTTAATCTAAAGAACGCTTTATCTGAACACTTGTCAAGCTGTATCAGGAATATTCTGGTTTTGGTAGATGTAGACCAAGATCAGCCTGCACTTAGCGCAGTCTGATCTTGGTCTACACCCCCTTCCTGTCAGAGTTATTTATCAAATTGATTTCTAAAAGAAATACTGATTTTAACGAGTTCTATTAGTGCTTTCAGCCTTTTGATTTTATGGCAATTCAGTAAGGTAATTCATACAGCATGACAAGGGTTAAAACTCTAAGTAAGAATCTTAACAATTGTCATGCTGAACCCTGAATATTCTTGTTTTTGCAGGAGGTGTAGACAAAGATCGGCCTGCACATGTGCAGTCTGATCTTTAGCTACACCACCTCCTTGTCCCTTTTAAACCAGAATTGTTCATTAGACAAATTTTCAAAAGAAATATTAACCTACAATTGGTGCTTCCCGTGCTTTCAGTACTTTGACTTCAAGGAAAATCTGTAGAGGATTTTTAATTCAGCATAACAAGGATTAACCCATTCCAACACAACAAAATTCTAGACTGGTCCAAATTGAAAGAAGCTGCAGACAACAATTTTTAGTTGGTGAAATTTTAAATTTTTTGTTCTTTTGGGGTGGAAAACATTGTGGATAATGAAGAAATTGCTTGTTACAAGCAATTTCTTTATTTTCCACAATGTTTTCCAAAGCGCTTTTCTTGAGGGGCGTAAAAAGGAGGGATTGTGTGGGAATGGGTTGAGAATCTCAAGATAAAAACAAACATCTGGAAACATAATCAACCATCTGCCTAAATACGCTTTGTAGCTTCTTTCACCATGATTAGGCTTTTAGTTTTATACCTTAATAGAAACAGAAAATATTCTCTTTGTCTCTGAAATAGTTAATCCAACTAAAATGATTATAAAAAAGTCCTAATAAAAGTTGTTTATATGCATATATAACGAGGACTAAAACAGACAAAAATGTATTGCACTTCTGTAACATAAATTTCAATACAACACTTCAAAGCAGTATAGTAAGATGTAGCTTCCAGACTTGAGACTTTGAGAATGATGTTTATTCCATTGCCAGACAACAAATTTTAGGCTGGTCATAATTAACAAAGCTCCAAATAACTTCTTACAATATGCTACAATAGCGATTCAAAGCCAAATATGGTAGAAAACATTGCGAGAAGAGGAGAAATTGCTTGCTAACAAGCAATTTCTCCTTTCCCAAAATGTTTTCCATAACTATATTTCTTTGGGTTGTCAAAAAGCGGGATTGTGTGGTAAAAGAGAAGAGAAGGCAATTCTCACTCCATGTGTTATAACAGTGACAGAGACATTACTGAAAAAGACCAAATGGCAGGTCACAAGTAATTTCTTTCCCACAAGGCTTAATACCTTATAAGTTTAGTACTTTTTATCAAATATTGCCTGTGATAAGGTTTGTATCTTTATTTAACAAATTCACGTCAAATGAAAAGAATATTTGTTCTGTTTAGTCTATCAAAAATCAATGTCACTTTTTGACGCCCACTAGAAATATGATTGTAGAAAACTTTGGGAAGAAAAGGAGAAATTGCTTGTAATAGGGAAGAAAAGAAGAAAATGCTTGTAACAAGCAATTTTTCTTTATCTCAAAATGATTTCTACCATATTTGGCACTATTTCCCAATCTTAACAAAATTCAAATTTTTGTCTGCAACTTCTTTCAATTGGACTATTCTAAAATTTTGTGGTCTGACAGTATATCATCATTGTCATTCTAAAACCTTGTAACTACAACTCAAATCAATCTGTAGTTACAAAGATTTAGAATAACAAAGATATGAACCCACTAGTAGGCTCACTCACTAGACCTGCTTAGAAGCTGCTTTATTGAATTTCAACACATTTTAACACGATTTACCCATTACCACACAAGAATAATTTACACTGGTCCAAACTGAAAGGAGTTACAGACGAAAATTTTGAAGTTTATGAAATTGTAGATTTTTTCATTTTTCTGGGTAGAATACATTGTGTAAAATGAAGAAAATGCATGTGACAAACAATTTCCTTCATTTTACATGTTTTCTGAATTGTTTTTCTTGAGGGGCATCCAAAAGCATCACATTGTAAGAATGGGTTAACTATATGGCAAAAAGGTTCAAACTTACGACAAGAGGGACAAGATGGCCCAAAGATCTCTCACCCGAGTTCTAAATTGAAGCCCAAAGATCTCTCACCCGAGTTCTAAATTGAACAAAGAAAAATGACACCAGAAATCAAATCTGGATCTTGTATGAAGATAAAAACAGTAAATAAGTCTAATAAAACTTCAATTGATAATTGTCTTGATCTCGGGACCTACTCTTTTTTTTCCAAAGGATCATATTCATTTTCAGTAGGGCTCATCCTATGTGACCTGATAATCATCATAATCAAGTTTCAAAGCCACCAAGATAAGATTGTGGCCTCTGGAATGCAAACACTTGAAATGTTGACGCCATACAACAGATATCCAAGGATCCCAAAAGCTCACAATAAACTGTGCTCAGGTGAGCTACAAAGTTTGTTACAAGCTTTAGAAGAATAACAATGCAATCCTTCATGAGAAAAAGTATCATTTGCATAACAATTGACCAATCGCTAGCCTCGCCAACTGATTACCTAGGCCCCTCCCATGAACTCTGACAGGAAATTCCACTTTGATTATTAATGGCATTATTTTTCAAAATTCATGGACAGAAGCATGTAAAAAAATAGTAAAATGGTTGGTTGGCAACCTAAACGTGAAAACTACAGCTTGAATAAGCTGTAGTTACCATATTTAAGTCACCAAACCAACAAAAATGTTAACAGAAATGGTGGCAAATGTCTAAGTTCAAACCTCAGGTTCGTTGCTGAATAAATTATTTGATTGGTAGGCTGATTCCTTTATTGACAGATGTGATTGGTCAATTAACAGTAAAAAAGTGCCTTATTGGGTAGAGAAGATTGGGAGAAAAGAAGAAATTGCTTGTTACAAGCAAATTCTCCTTTTCCAGCAATATTTTCCGTAACTATTTATCCATATTGTAAGCAAATTTATGAAAATATGCTAGTTGCTTGAGAAATCTGGTACTTGTAGTAAATTTTAAAATTCATGGTCATTTTGTAAACAAATAATCATTGGAACCAAAAGTTTCTTACATAAGAATCTTGATATTAGTTAACCCATTCCCACATGACAAATTTTAGACTGGTTGGAATTAAAAGAAGTTGAAAATGACAATTTCAAGTTGGTGACATTTGAAAAATATTTGCATTTTAGGCTAGAAAATATTGCATACATAGAAGAAATTGCTGGTTAGAAGCTATTTCCTCATTGACCATAATATTTACTGAAACTTTTTCTAGATTGTAGTAAAGAGGGGATGTGTGGGAATGGATTTATAAGATAACTATGTCGTAAATTGAGAAATATTTACACAAGAGTCTGGATTAAAATGAAAGCACCAACAAATCCTTCTAATGCTATCTACTAAAGACAACTTATTACAATTTAACTTCTATATGATCATAACAAATTCAGCAATATCAAAAAGTCAAAAATATGAAGTCATGTCTAAATGAATATAAGTATATGTGAATATTTACAAAAAATGTATATTATTAATATCTACAAAGAATTTGAACATTTTAATTTTGTTCCAAGTTCTACATACAACAGAGCTAATCAAAATTGAAGAGAGAACTAATTACAAAAGGGTAGACATATGTACATTTTTACAAAATTGTCTGCCAAACGTACATTTTTAGATTTTCAATTAATGAATTGAAATATATACAGTTCTATTTACAATCAGTGAAACAAGACCAATCATAAAAATTGTGGTCTTGGTATATACATTGAAAAGTTTGGTAACTACATCAAGAATTGTCATGCTTAATAAAACTTATTTACAGTGAGTCTACTCCATGGTCAGTCCGCACAATTCTCTAGTCTGGTCACAGACTATTTGTGAAGACTTAAGGGTGCAACCAAAACCTTGTAGCTACAGCTTATTCAAGATGGAGTTACAAGGGTTTCTTCAACCACTGTTGATATCTTAAACTTTCAGCATGAAAAGGGTCGAATCTCATCCTGTATTTCAGAGAGAAAGTTTTAAGTTGAGTGAACACAAGACTCTACACTTTTAAAAGTTTTGCATTCATCAATCATTCTGTCCTTACAATAACAGTTTAACAGAAAATGGTTACTGGTAGCAGTAACCAGAAATATACAATGACAGACTCAAACATTAATTTTGGACAAGTAGACAATGAGTGTGTCCTAGAAACATTTTTGGTGGGTTTAAAGAAGTTAAAACAAACAAATTTTTCATTAATCAACCTGTTTTCATCAATAACCCATGCCATATATCTTCTACATAATGTTACAACTTGTCATTCTAGGAAAAGCTCATTTCTGGCTAATTTCTTTGATTTTTTCCAAATTATCTTAACCCTTATCATGCTGATCTGGCAATATTCATGCTTTGACAATGGCTCTGGCAGGTGTATAGACATAGATCAGCCTGCACACATGTGCAGTCTGATCTCAGCCTACACTACCGGCTTATTCTTGTTGTGTTGAGAAAATCAAGGAACTTAGCATTGATCAATTATGTTCTATGATATAGTGAAAAGACGAAGAATATTCAGCATGATCTTGGTCTGATAACCAGTGTTGGATCTTATAACAGCACAGTAGATTCAGGACAGGTGATGAATACCAACAGTATATCCCAGTTAACTCATTCCCACAATATGACGCTTTTTGACGCCCCCCCCCCCCAAACAAATGGGAAAACATTGTGTAAAATGAAGAAATTGCTTGTAACAAGCAATTTCTTCATTTTACACAATGATTTTAACCCAAAAAGAATCTAATATTTCATAAACTTTAATTTATCATCTGCAACTCTATTCAATTTTGGATCAGTCTAAATTTTGCAGTGTGGTTATTTGGTTAAATTTGCCTGTTTTCTATCACAATGTTGAGCTTGTACCAGATACTGGTCTGTCTGTTAAAAGATATGTCAGATCACTTCTCTTCTTACTGGGTGACAGTTTGCCTCGTGACAGGGAATCCAGGATTTTGTTAACTCTCTCTCTCTTCTCCTTTCTCTGTAAAAGGTGAAAGTAATTAATAAATATCAAGGCAAACATGTTGCAAGTTTGAATAAATCATAATTCTGGATTCAACTATTCAATTCTCCTCTTCATTTTCTGTCTTTCTCCCTCAAAATTCTAGCACAGAATTGCTTTGAACAGAGATGAAATATAAGAGTATTTTACATTTACTTTTTCTGAGGCAACTAGACATTGTTGCAAAGCGGACTAATAGCCCCCAACATATACAAGTGCTATCCCCTAAAGGGCCGTAACAAAAAATGGATTTTTTAATTAAAGGACATAAATCAGTCAAAAATCGATGGACCATAACCATAATAGGAAATGCACACATCTGACTTTTACAGTCTTTCTGTGAAATTTGAATTAAATCCGTCCAATGGTTGCCAAGAAAGTGAGGACATGATTTTTCACCAAAGGGCCATAAATCAGTCAAAAATCAATGGACCACAACCAAAATAGGATATGCACATGTCTGACTTATACAGAGTCTTTCTGTGAAATTTGAATTAAATCCGTCCAATGGTTGCTGAGAAATTGAATGGACACGATTTTTCACCAAAGGGCCATAACTCCTTCAAAAATCAATGAACCGTATACAAAATGGTATATACATATCTCTACTTGATACTGATTATATCAGCGAAGTTTTAATCAAATCAAGCCAATGGTTGCTGAGCAATTGAGCAGACACGAAAAAGCTACAAGCAGGAGGACAGACAGATAGACGGACCAGCAGACTCCTATATACCTCCAAAAACAAAGTTTTGTGGGTATAATTACTGGGTTCACTGAAAGAATTTGCCAAGAATAACTAACAAGATAACCTTAGTTATACATAAATAACTGAAAATGTCACTTGACTCTTTGAGGGAAACATTTGAGTCAAGTTAGGAAATCCATCCATAAATGTAGAAACATTAACCTTTGATATACAGAAATAAATTTTTCAAAAGGCACATCTACTCATTGAAGGGTACAATTTTATAAAATCATTTTGAAAGTTAATCCTTAAAGATACCAGTTATGTATAGTCTAGACAAAATGGGAGAGAGACATTCACCAAAGTGTAGTTGTGGGATCTGTCTAGGTCGGATTCTACAAAATACCTAAAGGGAAAGGGGTTATTGAATAACTGATAAGGAATCTTTTGCCACCTCTTATCTAGAATTTGAACTGGCATCTGCATCTTTTTCACAATTAATGTGCTACTGATTTAACTTAGATATTCAAGGGTGTTATTTTGCATAATTTATGGCTGGTAACATGTAATGATAACGTAAAATGGTTAGTTGGATAAGCTGCAGTTACTACATTTAAGATATCAAACCAACAAAAATGATTGACATAAATATTAGAAGTTAAAGTTCACAACCTGTCTGAATGAACAATTGATAGGTCAACTGATTTTTGATTGACAGCCCTGCTGTCAAGTAGGATTAGTCTACAATTTTGGCATCTGGTAACACAAAGACCACGTACCCTCTCCATTTTGACTTTGACCAAAGGAATATCTTCTTCCTCATCAGAGACTTGTTTCTTCTCCTGGGCTGTATCATCACTACTAGAACTTTTCTCACGCCAATTACGTTTGTACGACTCGGGAACTTCATGGGGCTGTAAAATAAGTCTTTACTAAACAACAAAACTTTTTTTTTTATGACAAAGTAAATTTCCTTTTATACAATAAAAGATATTGGCTATTGAAGTGACTCTCATTTTGTATTTTTGTCTTCCATTTTTTTGACAAAAATATTGTACAACTTTTCCAATGATAAGGCAAGATTAACTTTGATAAACCATATGATCATAATACAGTACATATTCATCCTTATCGCAAGTGTTCTCTTTTTTCTTGATTAACCCTTTATTGTTTTATCCCTGGTATTTAAGTCCATGTGTTTTTATACTTGAGAAAACATTGTGGAAAAAGAAATTGCTTGTAACAAGCAGTTTCTTCTTTTTCCAATATATTTTCTACCCTACTGAATGATTATTTTTAGAAAATGTTCGACTTTAAATTGTTGTCTGCAAAACCTTTGAATTTGGGCCAAATTTAAAACTAAATAAAAAAAACAAACAAAACAAGAGGCCCAGTGGGCCTTAATGGTCACCTGAGTAAAAGAGCATCAAGACAAGTGATTTAGGGTTTATTAGAAAAAGATTTTTTAAGAAGTACCAAAAATTACCCCTTTCTGCCCCCGACTGGGGCCCCTTTTACCCCAAGCCCCCCCAACCTCTTTTCACAAACTGGAATTGGCATCCCCCAATGATGCTTCCGACCAAGTTTGGTTGAAATCCCCTCAGTATTTCTTGAGAAGAAGATGAAATATTTAAAAGTTACCACATGACCCCCTTTTGGTCCCCATTTTAGGCCCCCTTGACCTCCAGCCTTTTAATTTTCACAAATCTGTATAATCAGTACCCAATGATGCTTTTCACCAAGTTAGTTTGAAATTGGCTTAGTACTTCATCAGAAGAAGATGAAAATGTGAATTTTTTAACATGATGAACTTTGACCTCTGGGTGTGGCCCCATACATGACCCCAGGGACATGAATTTCACAATTTACAATATACCTGTCCTAGTTGTCATGCACACAGAATATTTAAGCTCTGGCATTAACGGTTTATTAGAAGAGGATTTAAAGAAGTACCAAAAATTACCCCTTTTTGCCCCCTATTTGGGCCCCTTTGACCCCCATAACTCCTATTTTCACAAACTTGAATTGGCATCCCCCAATGATGCTTTCTACCAAGTTTGGTTGAAATCCGCCCAGTAGTTCTTGAGAAGATGAAATATTTAAAAGTTACCAAAAATGACCCCCTTTTGGTCCCCATTTTAGGCCCCCCTGACCTCCAGCCTTTTAATTTTCACAAATCTGTATAATCAGTACCCAATGATGCTTTTCACCAAGTTAGTTTGAAATTGGCTTAGTACTTCATCAGAAGAAGATGAAAATGTGAATTTTTTAACATGATGAACTTTGACCTCTGGGTGTGGCCCCATACATGACCCCAGGGACATGAATTTCACAATTTATAATATACCTGTCCTAGTTGTCATGCACACAAAATATTTAAGCTCTGGCATTAACGGTTTATTAGAAGAAGATTTTTACAGAAGAACCAAAAATTACCCCTTTTTGCCCCCTATTTGGGCCCCTATGACCCCCAGAACCCCTATTTTCACAAACTTGAATTGGCATCCCCAATGATGCTTTCTACCAAGTTTGGTTGAAATCCGCCCAGTAGTTCTTGAGAAGAAGATGAAAATTTTTAAAAGTTAACGGACGACGACGGACAAACGATGATTGCAATAGGTCACCATGACCATTCGGTCAGGTGACCTAAAAACGGGAAAGTATTCAACAAAAGCTCTGCAGAGCTGTTAAGGTACACCCAATTGGCTTGTCAGTGAAATATATATTACAATTTTCAAATTAAACTTTTTCAGATGACAACATTTTAGAAAGGTCAACTGATTCAACAAAGTTGCAGACAACATATCTTAGTTGGTGAAATCTTAAATTTCTTTACCTTCTTGGGTAGAAAACACTGAACAATGAAGAAATTGCTTGTAAATTTCATCATGTTCCACAAAAGCTGGTTCTAGGGAAATGGTTATGGACAGAAAATTAACGAATGATTAGATTGAATCAAAAGTAGAAGGTCAAATGTACAACTTGATGTCAGAGATTCAATGTGGGAAGTTTATGCTACCCCAATTCAAAGTTTAAGAATTGTGCATTCAAGAAATTGTTAATGGATAGACTTACACATAAATATACAGATAGTTGACCTAGAGTTTATCCTAATACAACCTTTTGGGTGAACAAATACTTGATAGTCAGGATAGCAAGTAACATAAAGTTAATTAGAAATGAATGTACAACTTACAGAGTATGTTCTCCTTGGGTTCAATCTTTTTTCATACATCTCAAAGCAGTAGGACAGGGTGTTTACAGGATACCTAGAAATTATTGTAAAAAACAAACAATCAATTACTGGTAAAACCTTTTCTGTTCAATTCCTGATTTTCATGTCCCTGTGATCTTTTATTTGAGAAAAAAATGCAGAAAAAGAACAAGCAATTTCTTCTTTTTCCACAATATTTTTTACTCTACTGGATAGTTATCTTTACATTTAAATCCAATTTAATATTTCACAAAACAGGAAAGGGTTAACAATACACAATATTTTTAATTAAATCAATCATTTAGACAGGAAATGAACTTATAATTCCAATATTTGTGTGATTCATTTTGATGATTTTGCCAATTCCACCATAATCCCACTATTATACGACCCTCAAGAAAAACAATTAGGCAAACATTGTACAAAATGAAGAGTTTCCTTGTTGCAAGCATTTTCGTCATTTTCTACGATGTTTTGTACCCTAAAGGTTGAAAAATCTAAAATTTCATGAACTTTTATTTTTTGTTTGCAGCCTCTTTCAAATTGGACCTGTCTTAACCCTTTCCTGTTCAAATGCGGGATTTTACGTTCCTGTGATTTTATACTTGAGATAACATTGTGGGAAAAGAAGAAATTGCAACAAGCAATTTCTTCTTTTTCCACAATATTTTCTACCACATAGGATGATTTATTTCAAATGGCATCCAGTTTTCATTATCGTCTGCGTCCTCTTTCAATTTGGACTAGTCTAAAATTTCCAAAAACAGGAAAGGGTTAAGGTTTGTAGTCTTGTAATGGTTAAACGTAACTACAGCTTATCCAAATAATTTTTGCCTGCAAAACCTTTGAATTTGGACAGGTTTAAAATTTCGCAAAACAGGAAAGGGTTAAATAATACACTCTTTAAATAATACACAATATTTTTCCTGGTTTAACGCTCCTAGGAGCTATGAAAACAACAGACGGGGCTTTCTTATTTCATATTTAACCCATTCCTAAGCAATCCAGTCCTTTTCATGCCCCTTGGGAACAATTTGTGGAAAATGAAGAAATTACTTGTTACAAGCAATTTCTTCATAATTCACCATATTTTCTATCTGAAAGGTAAAAAAATCCACAATTTCATAAGCTTGAATTTACTGTCTTTTCAACTCTTTTCAATTTGAACCAGTCTAAAAATTTTCCATGTGGTAATAGATCAAGTCAAATTGTCTTGTCTGAGGTCAGTGGGAGTGGCTAGCATTCCATCAATGGTTTATGTACTTACCTTTGTTTAGCAGAGATCTTGTAGAAGAGATGTAATGTTTTATCCATCCTGTGTTCACAAATATACAGATCTTCATCTCTGTAACCCTTTGGTTTTCCTTTACAGTAGGTTAGTAGATCCAACACACAACAATGACCAGTGATAGAGTCCAGCTCAAACATCTCATACAAGGGAGTACGGAAAACCTAGATAACAGTAAATGAGCAATTATTTTTACAAACATTGATCTTAGATTTTTCTTTGTTTGATAATAATGTAATAATGTTTTCTTTTTTGCTGCCTTGACATTATTTTTACTGTGTAGTTAGATATATTGCACTTTAGGCACTCATTCATTTTTAAGATCAGTACAAGAGGATTGTGATGGTCTTCTTTCACTCACCTGATCATGGGAGCTCTAGGCTTTACTAGGATAGTAAATTTTGAAAGAGAACCATAAGGAAATGTTTTAAAGAAAGTTGAATTCTCTTGGCCAATCAACAGCTAAGGATATCCAGATTCTTACAAAATTGTTTCCCACGCAATCCCACTTTAATATAAGCTTTGGAAAACAATGTAGAAAATGGGTATAAGGATCTTGACATCACAAACATAATGCTTATATTGATCCAATAGTAATGATTTCATGCATTTAACACATTCCCACACAATCCCGCTTTTTTATGAGTGTAAAGAAAAAAGCTTTGGAAAAAATTGTAGATAATAAAGAAATTCCTTGTATCAAGCAATTTCTTCATCATCCATGTTTTCTATCCAAAGAGATGAAAACATTTAAAATTACATCAACTTGTAATTGTTGTCTGTGGTTTCTTTCAATTTGTACAAGTCTAAAACTTTGTTCAGTGGGAATGGGTTGAAAGAAATAACAGTAAAATAAGCAAGCTCAAGCAAGTTCTAGGCATTTTGCATTGGATTTTGTAGGGAAGTATAGAAGTTAACCCTTGTCATGCTGAATAAAATCCTCTATAGAATTACATTTTAACCCTTTCCTTTTTTTTTTAGAAATTTTAGACTAGTCAGATTTGAAAGGATTTGCAGATGAGAATTTAAAGTGGATTTAATTTGAAAAATAACCATTCAGTTGGATAGAAAATATTGCAGAAAAAGAAGAAATTGCTTGTTACAAGCAATTTCTTCTTTTTCTACAATGTTTTCTCGAATATAAAATCACAGGGACATAAAAACCCGGGATTAAACAAGAAAGGGTTAAGATCATAGGGCAAACACTTGAATCACTAATTGTTGGTTAATATTCATTTTGAAAACTTATCTTTTAAACAAATCTGGTTTATAAAGGACAAACAGGTGATGTAGACCAAGATCAGACTGCACATTTGTGCAGGATGATCTTGATCTATGCCTCCTGCAAAAGTAGGAATATTTCAGGTTCGGTATGACAAGTTTTAAGTTGAAAATCAATGGCTAGTTTGAGACATTTCTTTGTAATTGTGGACAGCCCAAAGATCAAAAAAGCTCATCTTGACCGAACTGTGTGCTCAGGCGACCTAAAAGGAAAGTCCAATATGAGCCACCCTTACTATGTCCAAAACAAAGCATAAATAACATCAAAAAAAGGGAAATCTTAACCTATTCCCACACTACAAATTTTAGATCAGTCTGAGTTCAAAGAAGTTGCAGACAACATTTTTAAGTTAATGAAAGCTTTAAAATCTTTGTCTTTAGGGTCAGAAAACATTGTGGACAATGAAGAAATTGCTAGTAACAATCAATTTCTTCATTTCCCACGTCTTCCAAAGCTTTCATATTGAGGGGCCTTCCTTAAAGCGTCAATGTGTGGGAATGGGTAAAGATAATGTAACAAAAGCAGAAAATGAAATACACACTTTTTTCTAATCTCAGCTTCAATGGGTTTGGTATATTCATCCATGGCAAGATATGTAAAACAGCTCTATATTTCAACCAATCCTTAATGATCGTCTTGGAAAATCAAGCTTAGACTTAAATTCACCAAGAGTATCAACAATTAACCCTTTCTATGATCCTACGTCTCTGCGACGTTAAACTTCAGAAAATATTGTGGAAAAAGAAGAAATTACATGAAACAAGCAATTTCTTCTTTTTCCTCAATATTTTCTATCATATAGGACGGTTACCTTTTGGATTGTACTTACTTTACAATGTTGTCTGCTAGCCCCTTTAATTTGGACAAGTCTAAAATTTTGAAAACAGGAAATGATCAACAGATGCAGCATTCCAAATATATAACCAAGGCTATAACAACCTACCTCATTTGGGAAGAATTTTCTGTTCGGTTCATGGAATGTTTCATGAGGTCTGACATACATGTGGCCAAATGCGTACTTTTCACCCCTGTAATGGTAAGGCATACATTACTACTAGGTTACTGCAATTAATATGCTCATTCTTTTGAAGAAAAGACTCCTTAGCATGATAAAGAAATAACAGAGTCAAAATCAGAATTATTTTTAATACAGTAGAAACCTGTTAACCCTTTCCTGGTTAAACCCTGGTTTTTATATCCCTGTATTTTTATACTTTAGAAAACATTGTGAAAAAAGAAGAAATTGCTTGTGACAAGCAATTTCTTCTTTTTCCACAATATTTTCTACCCAATTGAATGATTTTTCTAAAATAAAATCAACTTTAAATTGTCGTCTGCAAAACCTTTGAATTTGGACAGGTCTAAAAATTCGAAAAACAGGAAAGGGTTACTTGCAACACCAATTTGTCAAAGCTTTTGTTGTAATCAACCAGAAATTTCTATTAAAAGGAGATATTTGTGCTAATCTAAGGATTATGCAAAATTTTAATTGCAATTCAGTAATGTATTGCTTTTATTAGGGTTGTGATAAGAGGATACCGCTGTATTGGCATAGAAGATCATGTTTGGAGGGTCAACTTCTTCAAAATGTGTAAATTCTGATTGAAAAATTGTCATTTAATACAGATATTAGCATGGCAAACATTATATCTACTATTTATACTGGACAGAAATTAACCTATTACAACACACTCTCATTTTTGCAACACAAAAAAATTGAATTATGGGATATATCAACTGTATTCTACCAAAACCGTGTAACTACAGCTTGGACTTAACTGTAAACACAAGGTTTTCGTCTAACATTGACGACATATGATTGTAGAAATATCATGCAAAGGCCTATTTTTCATCTTACTTCTTAGTTTTCCAAAGTCTCTCAATCCTGAAAATATCCATCCTGTCCTTATCAAGTCCACCTGATTTCTTGTATGAATATCGTCTACTCTGGTTTTCTTTCATGACATACACACATGCACCTAGTCGAATCTGCATGTCATCTCTCATCAAGGTCATGAAGTAACGGTTCTCATCTTCATTTGGCTCAGCGTCAATATCAAACCCTGGAACCAGCTCTACTTCCTGCATTGGAAAAAGTTACATCCTCTGATTCAAACTTTCTAGGAAGCATTTCATGGCTTATTTGTATAATGCCATATTGGCCCTGAATACAAGGTTTTACAAGGGAGTTTGCTTCTGTCAGCAAGTACAGATACACCTTTGCCCTTTTACAAACATTCATTAGCATGAAGTATTGCAGTTGCAAAATTTTTATAAGCTATAAATATATATAGGGAGAGAATTTTGTGAGTTATTCAGTTCTGAAAACCAGATGCATTAAGGGATCGACAACCTAGTGGGTTGATTGATCAATTGTAATGGGTTTTATGTCCCTCTCAACAACGGAGGTCATCTGGAGAATGTCATATACAAGTGACTGGAGAAGCTGGGACCTAGCACTGGGGCTAGTATATTACCACTAAACTGAATTAAAACCTGCAAAGGCTTTCTTATTAATGCCTACATGGAAATCAGGAAAAACCTTACTGCATAAAGTTAGTCATAAAGCAGAGAATTAAAGAAATTTGAACAGCCCAAAATAGTACATTTTCTTTAAGACTTTTTCACATTGTTGTCAAAAAAGCCAGATTGTTTTGTGTAAAGCATAACGAGAAAATCAAAGATATAAGAATATCAAATAATGTAAAATAATTTAAGATTTGTTGAAAATTTGTTAACTTTGTTAAATTTATATTCAGGGACCACTCAAGGGACTGCCAGAAAGTGGTCACTTAACCCATTCCCAAATAGTGACTCCTTTGGACACCATCCAAGAAAAACAATTAGGAAAACATGGTGTAAAATGAAGAAATTGCTTGTAACAAGCAATTTCTTCATTTTACACAATGTTTACTATCAAGAAAGTTGAAAAACATCTAAAATTCATTAACTTCAAATTGTCATCTTCAACTCCTTCCAATTTTGAACAGTTTTAAAATGTTGCTGTCTGGTAATGGATTAATACACCTTTTTGTGACATACATGAGGGATCTGTTTGACATAAATTATTGCAAGGTTCTCATTAAATCCCATGTTGATTGAATTTATTAGATCTGTCTCATTGAGCGATTCTAATGTGATCCAACAAGATTGGATTCTGTTTTGTTAATTTCATAAGCAAAAATATCCAATTAACCCTTGCCATGCTGAGTAAATATCTTATACAGGATTGCTTTAAAATCAAAGAACTGACAGCACTGCAAGGTCTTAATGAGAGTCAATATTTCTTTTAAAAATTGTTTGTTTAAACAACTCTGGCTTAAAGGTTACAATAAGGAGATGTAGACCAAGATCAGACTGCACGTTCTTTGTCTATACCTCCTGCCAAAACAGGAATATTCTGGGTTCAGCATGACAAGGGTTAAGAAGATCCTTTCGATGTTCGTCACTTCATGAAATAGGTCACTTAATAGAAGTGGTTGCTTGAGCAAAATTAAGGACTGTATATATTTGCCATACCATATCCACAGGTCTAGGGTCACACTGTTCACAAAGATAGTGGCCAATATCTCCCTTCACTCTCATACAGTCTGTATGCTGCCAGATCTATATCAAATATAAAAGGAAATATTCATTTGTACGTAATATAAAAGAACCATCTCATAACGTATATCCTAGAAATAGATTTCAAATTATCAACGGATCACTGGTAGAGCTGCCTGACCTCCTGTGCTAGCCTTTGAAATTTAGGAGTCGTTAACTCCTTGACTGAGGAAGGTCAAAAATGATTTAGAAGGGGTTAAAAGAATAAACAGAGCCGAATTTGAGTATAATTTTGAAGCTCTACATGCCAAAGGACCATTCCCACACAGTGACGCTTTTGGACACCCCTCAAGAAAAACAACAGAGAAAACATTGTGTAAAATGAAGAAATTGCTGGTTACAAGCAATTTCTTCATTTTACATGATGTTTCCTACCCGGAAAGTCGAAAAAATCTAAAATTTCAAAAACTTTAAAATGTCATCTGCAACTCCTTTCAATTTGGACCAGTCTAGATTTTTCTTGTGTGGTAATGGGTTACTAAGTTGAATCACATTTATTAATCTCTTGAAAAGATATGAAGTTAGCAATTAATATATGTAATTTTCAATAGCACATATGAAGATGCATCACATTTAAATTGAGCTCCAAAATACCGTTTTGACCCTTGAAAATATCTCCAAGGGGTGGGGTTGGGGAGTGGGGTTAATATTGACCCCTTTAATAGAATTATCTGAGGGTCAAAACAAGCTGTTTTCATAATTTTGAGGGTCAAAACTCTAGTTTACGAATTAAACACTGGCCCTAAAATAAGAAGCAACAAGAAAGTCATAGTCAAAATATACACAATCCCATAATTGCTTCTTTAAGAAGGTAGCTATAGAGGTATAAGTGTTACAACTTATGGATGCACCATGGAGAACAACTCCCCAAGACAAGAAATTTTGCATTAATCCCCTTTTTGTGACAAAGCGTAAAATGGCAAAACAAGCAATTTCTTCATTATCAACATGTTCCCTATGCTAATGAAATTTCATTAACTAACAATTCTTATCTGCACTTCTTTTACTTTAAACCAGTCTAAAATTTTATCATATAATGGGGTTTGAATAATTAATAAAACAATATTTATCTCATTTGGGGTTTAACCCATTACAACTCAATCCCTCCTTTTTACGCCCCCAAGAAAAAAGCTTTTGAAAACATTGTAGAAAATGAAGAAATTGCTTGAATCAAGCAATTTCTTCATTATACACAATGTTTTCTACCAAAAATGACGAAAAAGTTCGAAATTCCATCAACTTGAAATTGTCGTCTGCAGCTTCTTTCAATTTGGACCGGTCTAAAATTTGCTGTGTGGGAATGGGTTAATGGCCCATTGACAGCTGAGGTCATTCAGCAGGCTAAAAAATAAATTCTAGCTTATCTAATGTTTAGAAACAATGAAATTATGTCAGCTCATAATATTGTGTGAAATTCTACAATGTTTTCCAAAGCATTTATTCCTAAGGAGGATAAAAAGGCAGGATTGTGTGGGAATAGTTTAAGTGTACATACATAGCACTTATCACACTGAATCATGAGTCCTTCATCTTTATAGATTCCACAAATACAGCGAATAATCTCTTCTTCATCATCATCTCCATGTAACCATTCACCTGGAAATATATACTGGCGTTTAGCCCCACCTACATTATATCTAATATATAACTACTCTATGGGCACAAACAAGAGGGCTGTTGGCCCTTGGGCATTCACCTCAGTTAAAGGCTCTTTTTCTTTCAACGGTCTAATTTCATGTTAAGGCTAGGATTTTGATACAAGTGAGCCACACTTACATATAAAGACTATGTACCTGGTGATCCAAAAGTCTAAATTACAAATTCCAAGGCTTAAGGGCAAATTTGAAAGAAGGAAAAAACTTTTTCCTCCCTCTGGATCCATGTGTTAAAATTTCAGAAATAAGAAAGAAGTTTGTGAACTGACGTTTCATGCCTATAACCGACCCCCTGGTGCTATGCCCCTGGGGACCCGAGGATCATGATTTTAGCTATTTTGTAAAAGATCAATAGACTGATCCTTCATGCAAAATATCAAGCCTCTATGCCTTCTGGGTCAAGAGGAGAAAATTTTAAAGATTAATTTAAAATTCACTTTTGTTGCCATAGCAACCAGAGTTTTAAAGAATTTCAATTCTTTTAGCTATTTTTAAAGGGGCCTACCTAAGGAACATTTCTGCCAAATTTGGTTCAAATTGGCCCAGTGGTTTAGGAGGAGATGTCGTTAGAAGAAATTGTTGACAGACGACGCACAACGGCCAGACTAAAGGTGATCACAATAGCTCACTTGAGCATTTAGTGCTCAGGTGAGCCGAAATTGGTCAATTTGTTTGTTTGAATGGGGTTTAATGCCACTTTTAACAGTATTTCAAGTCATATCACAGAGGCTGTAGCACCTAACCATAGATTTCTGATATTTCTCACACCAGTACTACCGCTACATCCTTTCCCAGCCTCCAGCTGCACATCCAACTTAGGCTTACAATTATCTACCCATTGATGGGAGACAAATGTTAGAAAGGATATTTGTGACAACCTGGTCTCCAACCATGGACCTCATGATACAGAGTCTGGAACACTGTCAACAGTGCCATGGTCACAGCCCCTAAAAATGTTCAAAATCCTCTTAGAAAACATGAATTTTAAAATTAAAAGATAATTTGCTCTCTGCCAAATTGCTTATCTAAACTGGAGGCCCTTGAGTGCCTGTATTGCTCAACAATCCTAAATGTACTAAGCAAATCGAATATATTTAAGGGTCATCCAAGGATCACTTCTGTGAAATTTGGTTGAAATCTATCTACTGGTTTCTGAGAACAAGATTTTCAATGTTATCATATATATTGAAATTATCCCCCTCCTTTCTCATCCAATCAAAATTCTTTGCAGGAATCTGATAAAGGGTCATCCAAGGATCATTTCTATGAAATTCGGTTTAATTCTGTTTGTACTTTCTGAGGAGAAGATTTTGAAAGGGAAAGTTTACAGGCGCACAGACAGACTCATGGCAGACACAATGCCATTTTAATTGCTCCCCAACTTCTAGCCGGTGAAGGTAAAAAAGAAACTAACATCAGGCTTTATTTAATTCAATAGTTAACCCATTACAACACAAAGAAATTTTAGACCAGTCTGAATTGAAAGATTAATTGATGAGAGCCAATATTGAATATAATATCAGTCATATTTCTAAAGCAAATGAACTTCATCTTACCTTTATTGTCTGAGATTTCACTGATATCTGACTCTGATGATACTGACGTGGTGGGTGTGGCAACCTGAACATCAACATCGGACAGAGTTCCTGTCTGGCTGTCAGAGGACGGAGTATCTGGCCCTAACAGATCTTGGATCTGAGCTAACCTATCTCTCTTAGCATTGGAGAAAACTGATCTCAGAACTTGAATCTTCTCTCCCATCTCTGACTTCTTCCCACAGTACAGCTGTTGAACAACAAGATGACAATTTAATTGACAAACAAGAAAATCCAGCAAGTAAATATCACTGTTTTTGAATGTGACCTTGATCTTACTAAATGACCTTAACCTTGTCATCAATAGATGTACTCAAACCAATCTAGAGATGTTATGAATCAAGTATCTGCTACTAGTACCTTGTCACTGAAGAAACATAACTTAATCCATGACCAGATAACAAAATTTAAGACTGATCTGGACTGGAAGAAGTTGCAGACAACAATTAGAGGTTATGAAATCTTTTATTTTTTTTCCTTTTTGGATAGAAAAACTTGTGGGTAATGAAGTAACTGCTTGTTAAAAGCAATTTCTTCATTACCCAATCATCCATTTTTTTCTAACCTTCTTTTCTTTAGGGTGTGAAAAAAAGGGTTTTTTTTGGGAGGGATAAGGACATAACTCTTTGAAACACAAAAAGTGTAAGTGAAAAACTGCAAAGCCTGTCATTTGCCCCCCAGAAGTTTAACTTTGATAGATGATCTTAACCTTATCAGATGACCTTTGCCTTAGTATCTGCAGATACTAATCAATTAAGTCATCATCATGTAAAATATGAGCATTGTGATTTTAACAGTATTGAAGTAACCAAAAAACGCTAAGTTTGCAGGTTAAATTTTCAGGAGATGGTCATGGTAGAACAATATTACCCTGATCTATTGGTGAAATAAAAATTAATGTCACGAGGTGTCTTAACTAGGGGTAACATTCTAACTGGGACTTAGAATACAAATGGCAAAATTAAATTGATATTTAAGAACTTCCATAACCCCTGTGTCTGAATCCCTGAATTTTAATTCCAAATGATAAAGATAACTCCATTAAATAGTAAGAAAGTTAAAACCAAGCAAGTTTAATTGTACATACTTCCACATTATGAAAGAGTTTAATCACATCCTTTTCAAACAGTTCCACTGACTGATACATTCCTGAGAGGATTTTCTTCTGTATCATTGTGAGATCTATGGGCTCCTCAATCACCTGGTAGTAACGAGGATGTTTCTTCTTGGACGGTAAGTGGTATAAGTCAGTGGCAAGGAAGGAACCCTCCTCGTCTGAAAGTGAGAAGCAATAATGAGATGTTATACTCCAATATGATCTGTGTGATCAGCTTAACTTGTCAGACTTAAACCATTAATAGACAACAATATTCTAAACTGGTCCAAATTGAAAGAAGTTGCTGTCAACAATTTTTACTTGGAATTTTAAAAACTTTGTCCTGTGGTAGGAAACATTGTGGATAATGAAGAAATTCC
The DNA here is from genome assembly GCA_946902895.1 of Fragum fragum. NCBI lineage: Eukaryota > Metazoa > Mollusca > Bivalvia > Cardiida > Cardiidae > Fragum > Fragum fragum. Next base: position 67,014,950 of record OX336370.1, on the reverse strand, counting down.
TTGAAACAAGCAAAAATTTCATTGTGTACAAGAAAGCAAAATGTAAGACCATTACAAGAAAGCAAAATATAAGACTGGTCCAAATCAAAAGACTGATTGATTGAATGGGGTCTACTGCAATTTTTAATAGTATTTCAGTCGTATCATGGAAGCTGAAACACCTAACCATGGAATCCTGGTATTTCTGCCATTAATACTACCACTACATCCTTTCCAAGCCTCCAGCAGCTCATCCGATCTAGGTTTAGGATTATTCACCCATTGGTGAGAGACAAATGTCGAAAAGGATATTGTCTGTGACCAGGATCGATCCCAAATCAAAAGAAGTTGTACACAACAAGTATAAAAGTTGGTGAATTTTAATATCAAATGGGGTAAAAACAATTGTGAACAATGAAGAAAATGCTTGCTAAAGGCAATTTATACTAAGTCCACATGGTTTTTGAAGGGCATAAAATCACATTATTGAGTGGTAATGCTTAGTCAGTACTCGCAGAAGGCTATTACATACAAATTCATAGAAGTTTTCATTTTTTTACTTGAATAATGTAGAGGTCTGGATCTTTGGGGTAACATTACTTTAATAATTCTTTCCCAATGAAACCCATTGTTGTCAGTACTTTTTTTAAACATACATTTATAATAGGACCTACAGCACAGCAAGGAAATAAATCAGTTGAATATTTTTGTATTACACTAGTGATATTACACTAGTGTATAACTATGTAACACTGTCAAATCCTTAAACCCTTGTCATGCTGAACCCGGAATATTTCGGCTTGGGCAGGATGTGTAGACCAAGATCAGCCTGCACACAAGTGCAGTCTGATCTTGGTCTACACCTCCTGCCAGAGTTGTTAATGAAATTGATTTCTAAAAAGAAATGTCGATTATTGAACCAGCAAGTTCTATCAGTGCTGTCAGCCCTTTGATTTTACAGGAATTCAGTAAGGTAATTTATACAGCATGACAAGGGTTAAGAACAATGGATACAGACCTTTGGCAGCTCCGATGGTTGAGTAGATTTCTTTACAAACACCAGCTATTCTGGCCATCTTGCTGACCTCAGTATCTTCCTCAGCTACAGTCAATCGTCGGGTTTTCATTGATCGAGAGGTTTTCAGGGCAGTCAGCTGGGTAATAAATACATCTGGAAAGGGAAAAGCATTGATACAGAAAGGACAGCCATGAAGGATATCTAGTTATAAGCAAGTAATAAAGCTAGAATATGGAGGCAGAATGAATTTTTAAAACTATTTCTAATAAAGGATCTAGTTTAAAAAGAATGATTTTAATTTCAAAGGATAATATTAAATATTTCTTCTCTTAATAGGAATCTGATTTTGAATGTGTTTTTTGTGGTTCTTTTTGTATGTGTATGTGTATCATTAAATTCCTCTGGCTAGAGGTTTGTCTTTTAGCCAAGTTTCTCCACGGAGAAATTTGAATAAATTCACTGAATAAGAAATTTGCAGATAACTCTTAGAACATCTAAATGCAGAGTTAAGCAAAAATAGGGTCTGAAGCTGACCAAAAATAAGAGCACTGCATAGGCATACCATATCTTGCAGCAGATGCAGTAAAGTAAACAAGAGGGCCGAAATGGCTCACCTGAATATTATGTAATGAATTCCCTAAAGTCTAATAAGCCTTACCATGCCACATCCCCAAGTTTTGGCTAATCAAAAATTCACTAACATGTTCTGAAAAGGGACACCCAACATACATTTCTGCTTATTTTGGTCCAAATTTGTCCAGTGGATTAGAAGATCTTTGAAGGATTATTTCGAGATTTTTACTAGTCTCATAAGCCCTGTCTTGCTATGCTCCCATTTTTTGAGAATTCAAAAATCCACTAACAAATTTATGAAAGGGTCACCCAAGAAACATTCTCACCAAGTATGTTTCAAATTGGCCCTGTGGTTTAGGAGGGGATGTTAAGAAATGTTTGAAGAAGGATGACTTCTTACGCTCTATGGACAACAGATACTTGGTGATCCTAAAAGCTGAATGTGAACATACACTTGTATAGGATTCAAACTAGATAGGAAAATTTGGAAATTTCACAAGACTGAAGGTCAAGAGGAATATCAAATTTTCCCAATACAAGGTTTTGTACCTTAACTACACCATAGTATTCCATTTATAATCTACCAACGAGACTTAATTATAAAAGATATCTAAAATCATCTTTTATAAACCCTATTAATGTTTTACCAAGAAAATGACATCATCTTTCTGTATCTGTATCAGTTCAGTATATAGCTGATCATTTTTTTTAATCTGATGTGTGCAATGAAAGTTTCTTACTAGGAAAACAGATACGTTTATAATGAAATACATTGTGCAGATAAATCCTCTTGCTTCACCATGATGGAGGCCATAATACAGTTATCAAGGAGTGGGCTATGTTACTCTTTGGGAAGTTTTCTGACCTCTTTTGGTAAAATGTGTTCCTTTAATGTAGTCCTCTTCCTCTTTATTTCCTTTATATGTATCCTGGTCTGGTCTGTCCTTCATACCACGTATGCGGTCAAAGTTACGTACAAGAAATATGGAGTGTTTTCTGGCAAAGATTCTCTCCTTTTTCATCAGTGGTTTAATTGGGTATGTGAAGTAAGGTGGTATTGGATGACCTCCAGAGTGGGGAAGACCTTGTTGATAACCTGGTGAAACATATTTCTTGTTCTGCAATAATATAAAAAAGAATATAGTTAATGTAATTTTCAAATTGATCCCTCTTTTTTTCTCGTAATTTCTATGGCACCTTAAAAGGCTTATAAACATAGTATTGGAATACTAAAATGCTGACAGAAACTATATTTTCACTTTTTCCCATGTCTAAAAACCCATATTTTTTTGTTAACCAAGGCAATCTTGTCACCAGACAATCCAAAAATACACTGGTCTAAATTGAAAGAAGTTGCAGACAACATTTTAAATGGAGTCAAATCTTTAAACTTTGACTCACACAGAGTATGAAATATTTAGGGAAAAGAAGAAAATGGTTATCTGCATTTTCTTGGTTTTCAGAGTTATAATGGCTATCTTTCTTCAGCACATAAAAATGTGGAATCAGTGGAAATGGATTAAGTTTCCTCATGCTAAATTTAAATTTTTCATTTTTAGGAACCAAACCTTTTCCCAATTTGGATCAGCTGAAACATAAAACTTTTTTCTGTATTTGAATCTTGAAAAGAGAAATCATCCATCATTTCATTGATATAATGTAAAGATTAAGGCACTACCAAATTACACAATTAAACACTTTCCTGTATAATCACTGTTTTTACGTCCTTGTGATTTTATACTTGAGTAAACATTGCAGGAAAAGAAGAAATTGCTTGTAACAAGTACTTTCTTCTTTTTCCACAATATTTTCTACCCTACTGAATAGTTTTTTTCAAATTAAATCGACTATAAATTTTTGTCTGCAAAACCTGTGAATTTGGGACAAGTCTAAATAATTTTAAAATAGGAAAGGGTTAAGACCAGTCCAAATCGTTATTTTCCTAAATGTTTTCCACAACTTTTTTCTTTTGGGTCATAAAAAAGCAGAATTGTGTTAGAATGAGTTTAGCGATTTTATTTCATTCATCGCCAGGAAGATAACAGATTTTTCTTACCTTATCCTTCATCTTATCCCCTTTCTGTTTTGATTTTCGTTTATCTTTCAGATGTTTGGACTTTTTCCCTGTGAGTTTCTCAGATGATTTTACTTGACCATTGAACCACTGTTTTTTACCACCTATGATACCCCTGCATTCCTCACTTCCACATTTACACAATTGCTGAAAAATGAAATATAAGTTGTAAGCTATATAATAGATTAATTGATTGATTGAATAAGGTTTAATTTTTTCGACCTCAAAAGACAAAAGCTGTGTGCAACTTCTTTGAATGAGTCTAAAATTTTGATGTCAGGTAATGGCTTTAATCGTAAATATGGTAACATGATTTCAAGTTTTTTTTTAATATTTGACCTTTTGGAACATCATAATTCATTTGTTATCTGTCAAGCAATAAGGAACTTTAATGGAATAGGAAAAAAGTATTGACCCTCGCTAGTGCAGAAAGTACAGGCTTTGGTTGAAACTTTTTTCTTCTAGCAGATTTTGCAATTTAGAACTACATATTCATGTTGGTTGAATGCTATTGGATCAAATCTCTTTTTTAAATAGTTGTTTAGCAGAGCTCACACAAGGTCCCTTAACCCATTACTTGACGACAAAATTTTAGACTGGTCTAAACTGAAAGAAGTTGCAGATGACATTTCAAATTTCACTACAATTGGAAAATAAGAACCAACTGAGGTAAAAAAACATTGTGAGAAAAGGAGAATTTGCTTGTTACAAGCAATTACTCTTTTTCCCTTAAAGTTTTCCATTATCATATGTCTTCAGCGCATCAAAAGGACTTATTGTGTGGTAATGGGTTAAGACGGATCACATCTAATTATCACTTCAACAGCAAACTTTTGTTGCAAGCAATTTCCTCATTTTACACAATCTTTCCAAATTGTTTTTCTTGAAAGGCAACAAAAAGCGTTATTGTGTGGGAGTGGGTTAAATGAAAGTCTAACAGATTTCAGGTTTTGAGTACAAGCCCTTACCAGAGCATTCGATCAGTCTGGATAAATTGATGGCTTGCTTGCCCTGCCGAATGACTACCCTAGCCATGCAAACTAAGTTCCCACAGGAAGTTCCAATTTGATATCAAACAATAATATTTTGCACAATTTATTCCCAGTAACATGTTACAAAACAGTAAAATTGTCCGTTGGTAACCTACACACAGTAACTACACCTTGAATAAGTTCAATTTGCCAAACCAACAAAAAAGCTTCACATAAATGTTCGGAGTTCAAAATTTATTTCTGGCTACATGTATATGATAGATTTGATTGGATGATCATTTCTTTGATTTACAGCCACAATCAGTCAATAACGATTTGTTAGCAGTCTACCAGATTTCTGGTTTAGCCAATTCCCACACAAGACCTCCTTTTTACACCCCTACAGAAGAAAGCATTAGAAAACATAGAAAATGAAGAAATTGCTTCTATCAAGCAATTTCTTCATTTGCCACAATGTTTTCTATCCAAAAATCTTCATTATCCACTTTTTCTATCCAAAAAGATAAAACAAACCCCATCAACTTGAAGCTTTCATCTGCAGTCTAAAATTTCGTGTGCAAATGGTTTAAGTCCAAGTCCTTACCTGAGCATCATGATTGAAGGACTGAAAGTTGTAGTCATATACCAACTCTTCACTAGGTTCTATATCTCTCAAGGCAAACAAACACATGTGGTATACACCATCTACATTCCTAAATAGAGAATATGAAACTTCAATATAAAATAACAACACAATATAAAGATTTTCTATTTTCTTTTTTAAGATTAAATGTCTCTCTAGATAACTTTTTTCATTTGCATTTTTTCTACTGGCGTAAAATTATAATTTGTTATTAAATATATATTTAACCCATTACCAGACAAAAATTTAGGCTGGTCCAAATTGAAAGAAGTTGCAGACGACATATCAAAGTGTGCTTAAATTGGAAAATAAGTGTCAAATAGGGTAAACAAAATTGGATTAAAAACACAAATTGCTTGTTACAAGCAATTTTCTATTTCCCACGAGGTTTTCTATGATTGTATATCTTCAGGATGTCAGAAAGCGTCATTGTGAGTAACACTTAAAAGGTTCCTAAACTACAGGATAGTAAAAAAAGTTACCATTTTTGCATTTCACAGTTTGGTTCACATGAATGGTTGACAAATCTTGCAATGTTTCCTTTCCTATACCCGTCAATCACAGTTCCAGAATCCAGGTTGAGACAATAATGGTTACGATCCTGAGAATACTCCTCTGTCATACGTCGTCTAAACTCTTGTTCACTTACTACTTCTCCACAATATTCTGCTATTAACTGGCCTGAAAATACACTTCAACTTTAGTTTGTTTTCTTACAAATATTATCAACCCTTAACCTCACAATCCCACATTAAAATGCACTTTAGGAAATGAACCCTTACCAACACAATAACGCTTTTAACCCTTTCCCGTTTTTTGGAAATTTTAGACTAGTCCAAATTGAAAGAGGTTGCAGATGACAGTGACAACTGGATGCCATTTGAAATGAAACCATCCTATGTGGTAGAAAATATTGTGGAAAAAGGAGAAATTGCTTGTTACAAGCAATTTCTTCTTTTTCCAAAATGTTTTCTCAAGTATAAAATCACACAAACGTAAAATCCCGTATTTGAACGGGAAAGGGTTAAACACCCTTGAATATGAAAGCTTTGGAAAACATTAAGGAGAATGAAGAAATTGCTTGTTACAAGCAATTTCTTCATTATCTAAAATATTTTCTACCCCAAAAGGCAAAGGATTTTTAGTGTTTTATTGACTTTAAATTTTTGTCTGCAACTTCTTTGAATTTCAACTGGTCTAAAATTATATCATGTGGAATAGATTAATTGGTAGCATAGTATGAAAAGGAGAAAACCTGCATGCAACAAGAATTAAAATGGTACATAGTTATCAAATTAAGTAGGCTATGAGTTGTTGTTTTCAATTTCTTCCAATTTGTAAAAGTTTATCATATGTAATGGATGAATTATTACTGTATGTAAAAAGATAAATTCTGAACATTTGCACAAATTATCCTGTTTTTTTCTGGTAATTTGTATGCAAGTCATAATTTGTATAGATATTTGTGAATACAACTTGATCAATGTAACTGAGCATGTAATTAATCAATTGGAATTCTAATGACTGGTTGAATGTAGTTTTATGCCATTTGAAAATCTTTCAGACATGTTTCGGCAATAAGTATTAACTTCAAGTCACCCTAGTGAGAAGTACATGAATGACATTAAACATTTAGTATGCTGAAGAAATAGTTACAGAATACATACTTACATAGAAAATTGCTTGTTTCAACAATTGCTCCTTTCCTTAGAATAATTTTAATTATACATGCAAATCTTGTCTGAAAATTCTTTCAGTCGAGTCACAAATTTTGTTGTTTGATAATGATCCCCTGGTGGTTTTTTTACCACACTTCGGCCCCTTTTGGCCCCCAGCGGAGATAACTAAATGTTGTTTACAAATCTGGAACGCCTTCCCATGAGTTTGGTTGAAATCTGCCCAAGGGTTCTCAAGAAGAAGTGTAAACAGTTAAAACACAAAGCATGGCTACGACTATGGACAACTATGGACGAAATACAATTGCAATAGGTCACCATAACCTTTGTTCAGGTGACCAAAAAATAGGCACTTACCTCCAATAGCTGTGATGACCTAACTTTCTAACTTACCCTTATTAATTCATTGCTTTACTTCACCTTTAATCATTCTAAATTTAAAACTCTACCCCCCCCCCCAAAAAAAAAAAATTGAAAGTTTTGAGCTTATCACAGTTCCAGACAAGCAATTTTGTCATTTCCATAATGTTTTCCCAGGCTTATTTTCTTGAGGTGCGTCAAAAAGCTGCATATTCCATACATACCAAGTTTGATAGGTTTGGTTGTCCTAACACCAAATCCCCTGTCTTTAGTAAGGAACTTTTGTAATCCAGCAGCAAATTGATGTTTCTGTATACTCTGATTACTACACTGGTCATAACATGGACATAAGCTTGCAGAACATTCTGTGTATACAAGTCTGAAAAACAGAACAGAACATGAGACACCTACAGGACATAGGCTAGGGGAACACACTGTGTACACAAGTCTGCAAAACATAGAATAATACATGAGACAACAGCTGTCATAACATGGGCATTGACTTGGGGAACACACTGTGTACACAAGTCTGCAAAACATAGAATAATACATGAGACAACAGCTGTCATAACATGGGCATTGACTTGGGGAACACACTGTGTACACAAGTCTGCAAAACATAGAATAATACATGAGACAACAGCTGTCATAACATGGGCATTGACTTGGGGAACATTCTGTAAAACATAAAACAATGCATGAGACAACTATGAATGTAGTAGAATGTACATGGTTCTCAACCAATGACTCAAGGATTAATCCGTAACCACAAAATCCTACGCTTTGACATGCTCAAGGGAATAAAGTTAAGGAAGAATTTTTGGAAAAAGTGCAAATGATTGTAACTATTACTTAGTTTTGTTTTCTTTACTCATACATAAAAAAGACAACAGAATAATTCATTTGTAAGTAAAATTTACCTATTGATACAATCCTCGCCACAGCCCTTCTCACTAGGATTAAGGGGCTTTTTACAGCTACAGGCGTGAGCTTCATACCTACAGGCAGGTCTGGCATCCACATAGATATCTGCAATAGGAATGGGAAAACTAACGGGTAAATCAGAAATACAGAATTCCATAATCAGTTTGGTTAATAGGAGCATTTATGGATCATATGCAAACTACCGTAATTTGTCCATATATTCGGACACTCCAAGAATTCGGACACCATTTATTATTTCATGAAATAATTAATTTTGTGCCTCTAATTTCGGACAAATGGTGTCTGGAATTTATCTATAAATTCGGACGCCGAATTTACGAACATAAAATATCAGGCTAACAAATACCGCATCCATTATCGGTAATTTGGAATCTTGGCGATCGGTATCTCCAAACTGTCTGGGTTAAGAGTCAACAGGTGTATATTGTTTATAACAGTGACTGAGAATAGGCACGCACCTCGATATGCTTAAGCTACGAACCGTGAAGGTGATGCAATTAAAATATCACGCTTAGTTTCTTTCTCTGATTTCCTAATTTTCTATCCCCGACAGGACCTGCTCTGAAAGGATGGCTACGATTAACATGTGCGACCCTATGAAATTAGTCAAATTGACCTGAACCTACTTTCGATTTTACTACACTTTCCTCGTATCCGGAGCTCATCGAGGGTATTGTCATCGGCCGTATCAAATCAAGAAAAAAAATGCAATGATATGCTTCGAGAAGAATCAGTCGTAGCAACGACGTTTTCCCTAAATACGGAAAATGCGAGAATTTTACTTGTTAATTTGTCACAAAATTATTAACTTCTCATCCGATATATAATATTGGTAGATTGAAATAAATTACCTTTTTTATCCCCGCTTCTTTTAATAATCCGAAAATTTAATCTCACACTGTTCAATAAAACACACGTAACAAGTCTCGTTCGACAAATAAAAAGTAAAGGTTTTCGGGTAAAGTTTATTTTACTGCAAGGGAGGAAAGGTGATCAAAGGCACCGCCGCCAGATGTTCAGCTATATTTGGGAGAGTTTCCGGAGTTGGCACGTGCCAGACGCGTACCCCGTGAGAATTCTTGGTGACCGAATTTTTACCCTTGTCATTATGCCGAAAGTTTACATGGTTTAATCGACTGTCTGAATACTCTTAAAACATTACGGATATTATTTTAAAAAAAGGATTTTTTCTCACAGGTAGGCCACCGCATTTACTTTAAATTTGCGGGGAATATTACGCGATGATTTATGTGAAGCAGATCAGAGAAAAACTGTCGTAATTGACCGATGCCGTGATTTTATTTTGACAAATTACTTCTTATCTCTTGGTGACTTTAATACATGAACAATTGACATGCGAAGATTTTGTTTAGCTCTCCATATCAATTTCCCTTTTTTTCAATTCAACCGACGATGATTGTATATAAATGACAGAAAAAAAAATTACCATACTCTCAAAATCGGACTTTGACTACCGAAACGTCGTAACAATTTTGCCTGAACATGCTGCAGTTACGATCTTGTCGTATTCTTACGGTGATATGTGGGATTCCATCAATCGTTAAAACGAAGAAAAACAACAGTTTAGAAAAGTAAATCGTTTATTAAGGTTTTTAATCAGTGAATGATCATTAAATTCACGTCGTCTTCGCCGGTATCTTGAAACATAAAATAATAATGAATAAATTTACGAATGTAATGCGTAACACATATCAAGTTTATTTACTGTTGAAATGAATTCAGTGTCTGAGCAAAACAGTTAGTGACTCATGAAAATCGGCAATGGTTGTTCCCGGCCGCACGACGATTTATCTATAAATTCGGACACTGGCTTGAGTAATTATCTATGTATTCGGACATGAAAAAAAATAATTATTTAATTGTGTCCGAATATATGGACAAATTACGGTAATGTCATTTACCAGTTTAACAATCCAAGTCAATCCCACCTTTTATAACACCTTCGAGGAAAAAAAAGCTTTGAAAACCTTGTGAAATTGCTATTATCACACTAATTTAAACTTGTTGAAAGAATGCCAAAAACATTGTACAGTATGGCAGTGCCATTGCTTGGTTGTTGGTGCTAGATAGAGAAACAAAAATTGGGTTACAGGGTTACAGGATTAAAATTTCAAATTTTGACCCTTGACATTCTATCATCTTAACCCTTGTCAAGCTGAACCTAAAATGTTCCTGTATCGACAGGAGGTATAGATAACGATCAGCCTGCACTAAAGTATAGACAGGAGGTATAGATAACGATCAGCCTGCACTAAAGTGCAGTTTGGTTGTAGTCTATATCCCTTGCATATCCCTTTGAAGTCAAAATTATTCATGAGATAAATGTCAAACAATTATCAACCCATAGTATATTATTTCAAGCGCCTTCATCCATTAGATTTCAATGAAATTTTTTTAGATAATTTCAATCAGCATGACAAGGGTTAACCCATTACAAGACACCTGAATTTTAGATTGGTCCAAATTTAAAAGAAATTGCAAACAACAATTTATATTTCATTTCAAAATCTTTCTCTTATGGGACAGAAAACCCTGATGACAAAATTGTTTTTAGGAAGAAATTCATTAACCCTAATAATTTCTCATGCTATTTTCTTGGGCATTAAAAATGGGATAGTAAGGAAATAGACCGTTTTGGTAGAGAAGCCTGTATCAAATGCAGCATAATTGCCTATAGCAAGATGTACAAGTAAGTAGAATATTATCGGGATCGGGCTATTGGATAATGGTATGTAGGTAAGATCAATTGATTGATCTATTGAATCGGGTTTAACACCACTTTTAAAAGTATTTCAGTCATATCACTGTGGCTGGAGCACCTAACAATGGATTCCTGGTATTTCTCACACCGGTAATTACACTACATCCTTTCTTAACCCCAAGCTGCTATCCTATTCAGGTTTAAAACTATCCACCCTAGGTGAGAGACAAATGTCAGAAATGATATGTGCTGCCACCAGGGATCCAACCCATGACATCCTATGATTGAAGATTAGGAGTCTGATGCACTACCGACTGTGCTGTGATGGCGGCTAGGTAAGATTAAAATTTGACCTTCTGTGGCCTTTACCTTATTGGTAGGAGCCTGAGTCAAGAGTAGAACTTGTGCTTTCATCAAGATGTACAAAAATACAAATTAATTAAACAATCAGGTCAAAGGTTAAAAAGGTATGGCTTACATATAAAGACTATGTACCTGGTGATCCAAAAGTCTAAATAACAAATTCAAAGGCTTTAGGGCAAATTTGAAAGAAGGAAAAAACTTTTTCCTTCCTCTGGATCCATGAGTTATAATTTCAGAAATAAGAAAGAATACTGTGAACTGACGCTTCATGCCTATTGCTCCCCTTGGGACCCAATGATCATTATTTTAGCTATTTTGAAAGAGGACAATATACTGATGCTTCATGCAAAATATCAAGGCTCTATACCTTTTGGGTCAGGAGGAGAAGGTTTTTAAAAGTTATTTAAAAAATTCACTTTTGTTGCAATGGCAACTGGACTTTTTAAAGGATTTCAATTCTTTTAACTATTTTAAAGGGGACCATCTAAGGAACATTTCTGCCAAATTTGGTTCAAATTGGCCAAGTGGCTTGAGAGGAGATGTCATTTAGAGATCGTTCTTCATTTCTATATGAACCCCTGTCATTTTAAAAAATTGTTCTTTATTTCTATATGAACCCCACCCCTGGAGACCCAAGGATCATGATTTTAACTATTTTGAAAGAGGTCAATACACTGATGCTTCATGCAAAATATCAAGGCTCTATACCCTCTGGGTCAGGAGGAGAAGATTTTTAAAAGTTATTTGAAAAATTCACTTTTGTTGCCATTACATCCAGAGTTTTTAATGGATTTCAATTCTTTTAGCTATTTTTGAAGGGGACCACCTAAGGAACATTTCTGCCAAATTTTGTTCAAATTTGCCCAGTGGTTTGGGAAGAGATGTATTTTAAAGAAATTGTTGACGGACGACGCATGCCGGCTGGACGCCGGATGAAAGGTGATCACAATAACTCACTTGAGCACATTGTGCTCAGGTGAGCTAAAATGTTTTAATTCATATAATAAATGGAAAGCCAAATTACGATAGCAATACAAAGTCTCGTATTTGCACCTTGTTTTAGAGGAAAATTTTCCTCCACAGCTCTAAGCAAATACAAGATGTTGTATGACTAGTGTCACATAACATTCCCTTTTTATTGAAAACAAACAAAAATAGACTTACTATTCCTGATACTCCTATACTGTTTACCATCTCCTTTCTTTGGTAGCTGAAAAAAGATGTGGTTGTGAATCACTCTCCAATTAACCCTTCTTGTTTATCTAAATTTTAGACCTAAAGTGTATTTAAATTTGAAAAATAACCATTCAGTAGGGTAGAAAATATTGTGAAAAAAAAATTGCTTGTTGCAAGCAATTTCTTCTTTTTATACGTTTTCTCAAATATAAAATAAGTGGGACATAAAATTCAGGGATTAAACAGTAAAGGGTTAACAGCTTTTCACATCAACAGATGACCATGTGTTTGTCTGATGACCTTAGTATCAGTAAATGTGCATCAATGAGAGCTATCATCATGTCAAATATTTCCCTTGTCATGCTGAACCCATCATAGTCTGGTTTTAGCAGGAGGTATAGACAAAGATCAGATTGCACATAAGTGCAGTCTGATCTTGGTCTTCACCTCCTGTCTGTCCTTTTGAAACCAGAGTTGTTTATGACATTAGTTTTCAAAAGAAGTATGGACAACTGAACAACAAGTACTACCAGTGCTTTCACCCCTTTGATTTTTATACAATTCTGAAAAGGATTTTATTAGCATGACAAGGGTTAACAGTATAACATTAATAGTATGGAAGCCACAGAAAATGTTTCAGAGCACAGTTTTCAGAGTTGGACAGTCATGCAGACAGACAGATGGAAATGGTAAACTTATAAAACCCGTTTTTTCCATGCAGGAGCAAAAAAAATATAAGTGCAGATTTGACAGGTGAAAAAACTTTTATTATCAGAAACAGTTTTATTGCCATTTTGCACATTATTATTGTGTTCAGGTGAGCTGAAAATGAAATTAATGCCTTGACCTTTAGTTTCAAAAGGGCCAATCTAAAACAGCAGAATTCATAAAATGTTTATCAACACCGTACACCTACCATATCATTGAAGTTTAACCACCATACATCATATGGAAGTTGGAAGTCATTGATCATGTTCCTCAACTGATGCTGACCAAAGTGTAACGGGAGGTCAAAGGTAAAATATGTATCTACAGCTTCTTTTGTTTCACTTTTCCTGTAAATAAATAGAAGTTGATTTAGCAGGGATTTAGCAACTTGTCCTGCTGAATAATTTCTGTCATCTATTAGACTTAGTGTGAGACAAGATCAGCCTGCACCATGGGTAGTCTTGTTCTTGTCTAGGGTCCCTGCAACTGTTGTAAGTAATGTTATTTTAGGGATAGAAAGCTTTGGAAAACAAAGGGGGTTAATGAGTATTTGCTTGGAATGAGCAATTTCTTTATTTTCCACAATAAATTGTTGCCTACAATTCATTTTAACCCATAACCACCAATGACGCTTTTGGATGCCCCTCAAGATAAACAATTGAAAAACATTTTGTAAAATGAAGAAATTGCTTGTAACAAGCAATCTCTTCATTTTGCACATTTTCTGCCCAGAAAACAGAAAATTCAAAAATTCTAAAACTTAAAATTGTCATCTGTTAATAATGGATAAGTAAATCAATTTGGCATCTGGTAACAGATTAAGAGGTGAAAATACTGGCAGACATGTGATACAAAGCAGTAATTTTATATCCTGCTCCCACAATGTTTTCAGCCAGTTATGAAAATAACATATGGTTCACTACCAATATCAAATTGCACCATTTTAAAAATTGTCAGCTAGTAATCAATTTGATATTTCAGAGATAAAAGATCTCTGTATTTATAAATGAATTACTCAAAAGATATTAGAATCACTAGACCTTTTGGGAAATCAAATATCACAATTTACTAATTATAGGTCTATTTTTGATATTTTTCCCCAATTCCTGAACATGAAGTCTTGTTGCCATAGCAACACTGCAACAAAATAGAGTGCTACAGCTTAGATATATCATTTTAATGTCCATCAATGTCATTATTTATCTCACAGTTAACCCTTTTTTAACCCATTCCCACACAAACATTTTTTAGACCAACCCAAATTCAAAGAAGTTGCAGACAACAATTTTCAGTTGTTGAAATCTTTAAAACTTTTGTCTTTTTGGATGGAAACCATTGTGGAGAATGAAGAAATTGCTTGTGACAAGCAATTTCTTCATTTTCCACAATTGTTTTCTAATGTTTTATATTAAGTTTTTTTTTTAAAGTGTCACTGCATGGTAATGGGTTAAGACATTTGGTTGGTAGTATGTGACAGCTCAGTGGTGTGGAAATACAGATTTTCCCAACTTGTCTACAGTAAGACTTGATTTTCTACTTTTTTATAATTATAATGAACTTGTCCACACAAAAACATGAATTGATGAATTTTGAGAAAACATTGTTATTAATGAAGAAAATGCTGGAGCCCAGTATTTTATTCATTAACCCATTCCCACACAATGAAATTTTAGACCAGTCCAAATTCAAAGAAGTTGCAGGCGACAATTCTAAGTTGATGAAATCTTCAAAATATTTGTCTTTTAGGGTAGAAAACATTGTAGAGAATGAAGAAATTGCTTGTAACAAGCAATTTGTTCATGCTCCACAATGTTTCCAAAGCTTTCATATTGAGGGCGTTTAAAAGTGTCACTATGTGGGAATGGGTTAACCATGATATTTCCTAGCCTCTACTAAACCAAGATTTGTCCTAGTATTTACTTGTCCCCGTACAAGTGGACTTGAAATATGTACTTGTCTACAAGTAAAAAAGCCCATGTCGGACAAGTTAGGCATGGGAATTCCATAACCCTGATGGTTACTCCACTATCACTCAATGCTGCTTTTTCATGATAGCTTGGAATACAACTTGGCAATTTTTCCATTGTCCACAATTTCTCTACCCTAAAAGACAACAAATTTTCAATCTCACTACATTGATATTGTTTTCATTTGTAACCAGTCTAAAATTTTGTCATTTTGTGATTGGTTAAATACCACTTTGAACAGTATATTTTTGTATTCCAGACTGGCATACCTAACTATGACTTTCTGTCTTTCCTCGTATCAGTACAATAATATTCAATCCGAGCCACTAGCTACCAATAACAAGTCGACAATGATAGACCCTAATTGCTCACCTTAATAATGATCCCCCTAAATTATATTTTGAACTGGATAATTACAGTTGCACCTGGGAAGAGCCCTTATTGCACCTCAGGGAAAATTATTTTAACAAATTTTGGAGGTGGTAATATCACACTCATAATACAAAATTTTAAGCCTTCTCATTTGTCTGGAAGAGATTACCTTCGTTTTTATGTAAAATAGTATCTGAAGAAGACCAAGTGTATTCCTTTCACAACCTTTGCAGAGGGCCACCAGGTAATGCTACATGTAAAATGGTAAACCTTTATCACTCATGTTTTTTCAAGATGTTTTTAAAGATTGCCTTCTTTGTTTCTATGAGATATAGGACATAGCCAAAATGGATCACAGGAGCACTCTCTTAACAACTTTTGTAGAACATTACATACAATCAACGACACCAGTCCTGTATATCTCATGATTGTCTGGGGAGTATTTTTAATTTTTTCCTTCTTACTTTTTATGTGAAATAGGGTTTATCTGGGTAGATCAGGTTTTGGAAATCAAAATTATAGGGTTGCATTTTTTCATTAATACTATACACAATAACCATTCTGTTCCACATTAAAATCATACTTGAACACAACTTAAGCGCTATTTCTAATTCTAAAGACTATTGAGAGTGGAGTTTCTATTTTATGATTTAGAAATATTGACCCGATGTTAAGCTCCACATATGAAATAATTGGTGAATAAAAAAAGAAATGTATGATAAAGGGAATTGAAAAATATGATCAACAGAATGTTACGATTTCAATGCTGGAATATTGGGTCAAGCTTGCAATCATTGCTCTTAACCTTGCAATTGAATCAATGTTTAAATGTCATACCGTATTATGACATAGAACGATTGTGCCTAATTTTAATGAAATCAATTTAAACATTGTCATTCTGAACCCGTAATACTCCTGTTTTTGCAGGAAGTATGGACAAAGTTCAGCCTGTATATGTGTGCAGTCTGATTGTAGTTTACACCACTACTATGTCCCTTCTAGTTTGCAAGATAATTTTTCCAAAGAAATATAGACCTACAACTTGCACTTTCAGCCCTTTGATCTGGATGCAAATGACAAGAATTTCACTCAGCATGGCAAGGGCTACGAATAAAGGTGTTATGTTAAAGAAAAAACTCAAACCTTCAAGTTTGACAATTGTGATGAATTTTATTGAAATTGAAATCATTGAAATTTAAATCAATCTCAGAATACAGCAGTTGTGGTCTGGAAAAAAGAGTAGACCATCAAGTTGACTTTAACCTATATCCTGCTGAATAGTTTTCCTCTTTCACAATATTAGAAAACTAACATAATTAGACAAATCTTGTGTTCAGAGATTTCTCTCATAAAAACAACAAGACTAAGATCAGACAACATGTCCCTGCAGGCTGATCTTAGTCTGTACACCTGCCAAAGCTATTGTCAAAGTAGGAATATTCCGGGTTCAGCATGGCAAGGGTTTAGTTGAAGTCTGACGGATGCAAGGACAGGTATACTCATGAAAAGCATTCCAACATAAAGCTACAATGATGTCTTGTTCACCTGATATGGGCTTGACAAATTAAATAATGAATTATCTAACTACAGTGGAACAAGGTGCCAAACTGTCACAAGATACGCCCGTCAAACTGCTTAATATTAGCTGGGGGTTTGAATAGAACTGAGGTTATTTTGAATGAATATTTTTTGTCAAACAAAGTATGAAAAACAAAAAAGGACAATGACTCAAAATATAAGCTAGGTAGAGTTATGGTTCTTGTACACTGCACTCCCATTTGGTGAGCTCTATCCATCCATGAAATTTCATGATTCTAGCTATTATACTTTTAGAGATACACTCCGGACAAGATTCAAGTATGAAAAAACAACAAAGGGCAATAACTCAAAAAATAGGCTAGGTAGAGTTATGGTTCTTGTACACTGCACTCCCACTTGGTGAGCTCTATCCATCCATGAAATTTCATGATTCTAGCTATTATACTTTTAGAGATATACTCTGGACAAGATTCAAGTATGAAAAACAACAAAGGGCAATAACTCAAAAAATAGGCCAGGCAGAGTTATTGTTCTTGTGCACTGCACTCCCCCTTGGTGAGATCTATACACCAATGAAATTTCATGATTCTAGCTATTATACTTTTAGAGATCTACTCCGGACAAGATTCAAGTATGAAAAACAACAAAGGGCAATAACTAAAAAAATAGGCTAGGTAGAGTTATGGTTCTTGTACACTGCACTCCCACTTGGTGAGCTCTATCCATCCATGAAATTTCATGATTCTAGCTATTATACTTTTAGAGATATACTCCGGACAAGATTCAAGTATGAAAAACAACAAAGGGCAATAACTCAAAAAATAGGCCAGGTAGAGTTATTGTTCTTGTGCACTGCACTCCCCCCTGGTGAGATCTATACACCAATGAAGTTTCATGATTCTAGCTATTATACTTTTAGAGATATACTCCGGACAAAATTCAAGTATGAAAAAACAACAAAGGGCAATAACTCAAAAAATAGGCTAGGTAGAGTTATGGTTCTTGTACACTGCACTCCCACTTGGTGAGCTCTATCCATCCATGAAATTTCATGATTCTAGCTATTATACTTTTAGAGATATACTCCGGACAAGATTCAAGTATGAAAAAACAACAAAGGGCAATAACTCAAAAAATAGGCTAGGTAGAGTTATGGTTCTTGTGCACTGCACTCCCCCTTGGTGAGATCTATACACCCATGAAATTTCATGATTCTAGCTATTATACTTTTAGAGATATACTCCGGACAAGATTCAAGTATGAAAAACAACAAAGGGCAATAACTCAAAAAATAGGCTAGGTAGAGTTATGGTTCTTGTGCACTGCACTCCCCCTTGGTGAGATCTATACACCCATGAAGTTTCATGATCCTAGCTATAATACTTTTAGAGATATACTCCGGACAAGATTCAAGTATGAAAAACAACAAAGGGCAATAACTCAAAAAATAGGCCAGGTAGAGTTATGTTTATTGCGCACTGCACTCCGTATTTATAAGAAGAATATAACTGCCAAGTTTAAAGTCAATCGGACTTAGGATGACAGAGTTATGCTCCGGACGAAGAAGTGGACACCGCCCGGACGCCCGGACCCCCGGACGCCCGGACACCACGGGTGATCCCATAATACGTCCCGTCTTCGACGGGCGTATAAAAAGTTTTCACTGTTACCATGTATCAAAATCAGACAACACACAAAAAGCCTGACATCTTACACTCTTACATTTTTATCATACAAGAGCAATAAGTTACCCCTTGTCATTCTGGGTAAATTACCTTAAAATCAAAGGGATGAAAATACTGATAGAATTTGTTCAAAATCAATATTTCATTTAGAAATCAATTTCATAAACAACTTTGGCAGGAAAAGTAAAAGCAAGATCAGACTGCACTTATGTCTACGCCTCCTGCCAAAACCAGAATTTGAGTTCAGCATGACAAGGGTTAATATGAAAAGAGTGGATAGTTAAGCACCTCAATTTTTTCTCCCTGTTGGAATCACGATCAAGGCTTCTTAATTTTTCAAAAGCGACTATCAAGTTAAATTTGCTATTATTAAACAGTTTCCTCTTTACGTAAAAATTTTTATGTATCAAGTTTCAGAGTTTACACATAATTCATTTGATTTAAATTGGCAATAGATAGCCTTTTATTCATGTGGTATCTCATATCTTTTTCCCTTTACATTTTGAAGGGTAATAACAAAACTATTACAAAATGATTTTGTGTTTTCCTCTTACTATTCATATTTCCTACCATAACTATATTCATCTTTTCCTTATGATCTAAAAGCCTATTTAAAGTCTGTATTTCCTGATTACATCTCACATTTTATGCTGTTTCAGCATATATTTATATATATCAGGTTGGTTGATTCCCATGCCTTACTTGTCTGACGTGGACTTTTCTACTTGCCGACAAATACATTTTTTAAAGCCAAAGTGGGGACAGGTAAATACCAGGGCAAATCTTAGAATGGCAAGAGATTGATCTCAAGGATAACTTGATCCCTTAGATAACTAATTCTATAATGTTATTATCATAATATTGAAGGGTATTACCAACGATGTTTTCTCAAAATTCATCTCTTCACTTGTATGCAGACAAGTTTATTTTAATTCCTGACAATTAGAAAATCATGTCTTACTTGCCCAGGGATGTTGTGAAAATCTGTATGAATATTGTCAAAGACTGGCCTTTACGAAATAATTCTCTTATTCAACTGTTTGTTTTGGGAACTTCCCAGTCATTGTCGTTTCATGTGGGTCAACAATGCTATTTCTATCAGAATTCTCATGAAATAAGATTAAATACAAGGAGTTATGGACAGGGTTCCCACACTCTAGCAGTTCCAAAAGTCCCTAAAAATAGGGATTTTCCCTGACATTTTATTGACATTTCAACTAATGTTTTAATCTTCCTTAACAACTTTATAATACAATAACCATTAACATCATGCAACCATACTTCTCAGGAGGAAAGTAGTACAAATACAGTTCTATTTTTTCTTTCTTTCAAAATAAATCTCAGAATTAGAAATCCATACTTTTAGCAATTAAGCCAAAAACATAAGATTTTGTCTTAGTCTTGAAAACTACTCAAATGAAATATTCCCTGTCATTTCCTTGACTTTTGCTTTATTTTCCAAATTTCTCTTATACACATCAAATTCCAGGACATTTCCTTGACCTTTGCTTTAATTTCCAAATTTCTCTTACATCAAAATTCCCAGACATTTCCCCTGACCTTTGCTTTATTTTCCAAATTTCTCTTACACACATCAAAATTCCTTGACATTTCCCTGATTTTTAAAAACTATATTTTCCCCTGACATGTGGGAACCCTTTTAGATGTGCAACACATCAACTTCATCTTATAATGGTGTTATGAAGTGAAAACCAAAAATTTACTACAAATCTCACAATTCAGGAGCGTGGGCAAGCACATCTCTCAGAGGCACTTGTCAGGGGAGTAAATAGCAGGGTACAAAATCCATCCAAAAATTTGCCATAAATGTTTATATTGAAGGGTAGAAAATGTTGTTAATGAAGAAAAAGCTGGGTTCCAGCATTTTCGTCCTTAACAACGATTTCTCAAAATTCATCTCGTCACTTTTTTGGGCATGTTCATTTTAATTCTAGACATGTTGAAAAACCAAATCTTATTTTTTTAAGGGAGAGGTGAAGAAAATCTGTATTTCCATACCACTGCCTTTGATGTAAAAGTATGATCTTGATGGGTGGAATCTTTCAGTAATGTAGTTTCTTACAAGGAGAGAAGGCAAACTGGCAAAAGTGTTAAGTGTTGTATGTTCACAAGATGAAGAACCAAGATATCTATCTCTGCAGTTTTTTGCAAGCAATTAAAGAAAGAAACCCCCTTCCTAATTACTGAACTGCACAAATTGACTGTCTTTTTATATCAGTTTCGTCCTTTACAAAAAGGGAGATTTGTTACTTTGTTCATAAAATTTGTATTAATAGAATCTGTATAGGGAACAAACAAGACTAAGCAAAATACTTCAGACAATTGAATAAGAAATCTTTCAGTACAAGTAATACACTTTCTAGCTTGTCAAAGTGTAACCGAGTTGCAATAAAGTCTACAGACAGACAAGGGTAGATTAGACCAAAAACCTGCTACATCTTATTCCTTCTGACTAGTGTAGTTAATTACTACTGGCTTTTATTTTTGTTGGACAAAAATATGATACAATAAACAAACTTACAGACAATTCCCTAATTTCATTGGTTTCTTGACCTTATTTCTATTAGCATGATTATATATGCTGAGTATTTTAATTCCCTTAAATTGCTAAGACTTTTGAAAGTCCAATAGTTCAATAACTGTCTTTAACATTATTTCCACAGAATCATATCAATGTTAAACCCATTTCTACATAATGGCAAAGGCTTTGGAAAACATTGTAGAAAATGAAGAAATTGCTTACAACCACTTTCTTCATTATCAACAATGTTTTCTTCCCTAAAAGAAATTTCACCGGCTAAAAATTGTTGTCTGCAACTTCTTTCAAATTGGACCAGTCTTAATTTATATTGAGTGGGAAAGGGTTAAGTGCTTAAAAGCCTAAACTATTGTAACAGAACGCATGTTTTACTCCTCTGGCCTAATCCACCTTTTACATGACCTGTAAAGAAAAGTGCAAACTTTTCATATAAAACAATGTTTCCTATCTTAACCCATTTCTCTCACCAATGGATGGATAATTGTAAACCTAAGTGGGATAGCAGCTGGAGGCTAGGAAAGGATGTAGTGGTAGTACTGATGTGAGAAATACCAGGAATCCATTGTTAGGTGCTCCAGCCGCAATGATATAACTGAAATTCTCTTAAAAGAGGTGTTAAACCCCATCCAATCAATCAATCAAATTAACCCATTACCACACTACTAAAATTTCTGATGCCCAAAAGAAAAATTGTGTTATTTGAATTTCACAAGTGTTCATATCTTCCATGATTTTGGACAAAATTCCCTAATTTTTCTATGATAAAACCAATTATTGTAAATCATTGACTTTTCCAGACAGCATCTGTTTTCTATGACTTTTGAAGAACTGTACGAACCCTATAAAATGTCATGTACACGTCTTTCAATTCAGAAATGTCTGAGATTTTGTCATCATTCTGGTTATGGGATATTTCAATTTTCACAAACTTTGAATATAGGAGTAAAACTTCTTTCAATTTGGAACTTTTCTTAACCCTTTCCCGTTCAAATACGGGATTTTACGTTCCTGTGATTTTTTACTCAAGAAAACATTGTGGAAAAAGAAGAAATTGCTTGTAACAATTTCTCCACAATATTTTCTACCACATAGGATGGTTTCTTTTCAAATAGCATCCAGTTTTCGTTGTTGTCTGCAACCTCTTTCAATTTGTACAAGTCTAAAATTTCCAAAAACGGGAAAGGGTTAAATGTTGTTGTCAGGTAGTAGGTTGATGAATTAAAACATAAACGACCCCCCCCCCCCCCCGTTGCTTTTTTTCCTACACACACAAAATTACCTTCTTCATCTCGATGAAAAATCTATGAAACCTAAAACTAGCCATCAAATTGGTATCAAAGTTATAATTTCAACCCATTACCAGACAACAAAATGTTGAACTAGTCCAAATTGAAAGTTGCAGACAACAATTTAAATTGATTTGAAATTGAAAACAATGGGCTAAATTGGGCAGAATACATTGTGATAAAAGGAGAAATTGCTTGTTGTTGTAAGAAATTTTCTCCTTTCATAACAATCTTTGTGTTAACAGAGGATTTTAATTCAGTATAACAATGGTTAAGAACATTAACATTGAAAAACAAGAGCCGTCAGAGACAGATTGTGCTCCCCAAATATAACCCTGTCACAACAAGTACAAAATCTCCATGGGAAAGGGTTAAGATGGACCAACAAATGCAGATGCAAGTATAAGCATGTCCTATTTCAGACTTGCTAAATTTTAATGTACATCCTTGAGCTGTGACCTTGACCTTGGAGTTATTTGAAAATTTGTTTGAAATGGCACTTTTACTTTACGATAGAGAACAATTGTGCAAAGTTATTTTGAAATCAATCCATAATATTAGGAGATATGCTTCAGACATGCTTAGTTTTGATGTTTGACCTGGAGATGTAGCCTTTAACTTAGAGCTTTCTGATTTTTATTTAAATTGCACATCTACTAATGACTGAAAACAACTGTGCCAAGTTATATTGATGGCATATGTAGATGGAAATTTACATAGGACATACTCGATAATAGCCAGTTTTCTAAGTGAGCCTTCATAGCATCTCAGATCATTTCTTTGGAAGTCACTCGATTGATAATGTGCCGGGCCAATATCGAGTGGACATCAGACTAGATTTCGTCAAATATTGCCGTCTGCTAAATTTTTGGCCGGAATTTGCCCGAAAGGTCAAGTACCATCTTCAAGTTCATTACAGATATAGAACGGCGCGTGAAATCGCCCACATATTTTGCATTCTTAATACATTTATGAGGGATTCTATTTGCAACTTGAGATGACATCAATTGTAGAAACATCGAAGTTACCCGATTGATCTAGCTATTTTCTGAGAGATCTCTCCCTTCTCAATTACGTCACATGTGTTGTCTGTTTAAATGAAAACAAGATCTAACTCTGCTACAAGTTTCATTTCTTTTTGTACTGTTACTTCTAATTAGGAAATTGATATTCATGGCGTATGTTCTTGATATCTATAATGTGACCAGAGACAATTTCAGAAACACCCATTCTAAATTTTTTGGTACCCTTAACAATTCGAACAGTCAGTTGAATCATATTCTCCCATTCAACAAATCAGAAATCTATCCGAATCTCAGAGATTTGCAAACAACAATTACCAAATGTGTCCATCCAATTTTGGAAAATAATAGAGTTTAATGAGCAATAACATAGTGAGAAAACGAGAAATTAATGACACATATTTCTCAAGAAACAATCTCTTCCTTTACCACAATGTTTTCTCTAGTTCCATGGGACATGAAATTGAGGGACTACCAGTAAAGGGTGGAAAAGAATATACTGTAGGCTTTATGTATTTATTTTCATTTCATCTTTTTTTTCTTTCTTTTTTTTAAGGGGGGGGGGGTAAGGTTGAGGGTGTGAACAAATATTCCTTGAAATTCTGAAAACTTCCTTAAACTCTAAAAATTCATGAATTGTTCCTTATTGAGAGCACTTATCAAGTATACAAGTCATATATTAAGCCAACTGTTTGTCTTCATAAATGGAATAACAAGCTTTTAGAATAGCAAAAATAGTTATGGAACAAACCAGTGAAATAAATGAAAACTTACTCATCATCCTTATAGGCATCTGAATAGAGTCCAGCTTTCTGATATTTCTTCTTCTGGTTAATTGGTCCATTCTGCTTCCGGACTGCTGCAGTGTCACTCTCTTGGCTAGCATCTGATGTTCGTCTAACCAAAAGAGAAACATATCCTTGAGTTTGTTGCACCATAGCACATGTAATTTCATTTTAGCTTCAGCTATCAGGAAATGATTTTAGAATTAGCTGAAAACTTTGTTTCATACCTTCAATCATACCTTCATGAAAAGGATTTCATTACACAACTATTTTGTATGCTTGCACACAAAGTAGTTCTTTGAAAACTGTCTTGACCAATAACCAGACTACAAAATTTTAAACTAGTCGAAATTCAAAGAAGTTGTAGATGACAATTTTTAGTTGATGGATATTTATAAATCTGTCTTTTGGGTAGAAAACATTGTTGATAATGAAGAAATTGATTGTAACAAGCAGTTCCTTCATTTTCAAAAATGTATTCCAAATCTTTTTTTCTTCAGGGCGTCAAAAAGCGCCATTGTGTGAGAATTGGAAAAGTGTTGTTGATTCTAAGGACCTCTTTATATTGATAGCTTTTTTATTCGGACGTTTTCCGCCCCTGAAGTAAGATTTCATGATTTGTTGTTTCTTTAATTTTATTGACGGAACCAGTGATATCATTAAGTAGTCGTTTTCGTTTATATTCAAAATATCATTTCCGCTTATTGTTTGAATTCTATTGGCTACGTTTCTTACCGTGAATGAAAAACTATAAAAGGTATATTAACGGCGTGACTTTTTATACAAATTTCAAACCGGTCTTACGCCCTTACTTGTGATAAATTAATTACATAAAAGCGTTGTGCTGGTCTATTCTGACTTCATACGAACAGAAACTGAAGCCAGTTCATGTCTCTATTTATATACGCATCCCATATTATAGTAAAAGAAATTTCTTTCACAAGTAACTGGAATTTAAATTGACGTTGTATTAGATGTCCATTATGATAAGACTTTGAACGTGTGTAAGTCAAAACTCAATATCTGAAATTCTGTCAAGCATGAAAACGCATCAAGCAGGCAAATTAGGTCCATGTGCGTAGGGCACTTTACTTGCCGGAGGGTAACTAATTATCATAATTTGACACTTTTTTTAACCCATTCCAACACAACACAATTTTAGACTGGTCAAAATTCAAAGGAGTTTCAGAAGACAATTTCAAGTTTATGAAATTTTAGATTTTTTCAACTTTCCGGATAGAAAACATTGTGTAAAATGAAGAAATTGATTGTTACAAGCAATTTTTTCATTTCACACAATGTTTTCCTATTTAGTTTTCTTGAGGGTTGTCTTAAAGTGTAATTGTGTGGGAATGGGTTAATCCCTTAATCTCCAGGTAATGTGTGAAACCCATGAATTATTTTGGTTTCAAGTTGAT
Source organism: Fragum fragum (assembly GCA_946902895.1). Lineage (NCBI taxonomy): Eukaryota > Metazoa > Mollusca > Bivalvia > Cardiida > Cardiidae > Fragum > Fragum fragum. The sequence continues at coordinate 66,989,108 of OX336370.1, read as the reverse complement.
TTTGATAAATTGTGGGTGAGTTTATCAATATTTCAAGTGAAATTTATTGAAAATTTCGGACTGATTTTGGTGTTTATTTTTGGGATTCCAATCGGTCTGGCAATTCAATAAAAAATCCGTCCCTGGAGACCTGAGGATCTTGATTTTAGCTATTTTGTAAGAGATCAATAGACTGATATTTCATGCAAAATATTAAGGCTCTAGGATCAGGAGGAGAAGATTCTTCTTAAAGATAATTATGAAATTTCACTTTTATTGCGATGGCAACCAGAGTTTTTTACGGATTTCAATTCTTTTAGCTATTTATAAGGGGGACCACCTAAGGAACATTTCTGCCAAATTTGATTCAAATTGGCCCAGTGGTTTGGCAGATGTCATTTCAAAAGCGTTCTTTATTTCTACATAAACCCTACCCCCTGGGGCTCCGCCCCTGGAGACCGGAGGATCATGATTTTAGCTATTCTGATAGAGGTCAATATACTGATGCTTCCTGCAAAATATCAAGGCTCTATGCCTTCTGGGTCAGGAGGAGAAGAATTTTATAGATTATTTTAAAATTTCACTTTTGTTGCCATGGCAACCAGAGTTTTTAACGGATTTCAATTCTTTTGGCTATATTTGAAGGGGATCACCTAAGGAACATTTCTGCCAAATTTGGTTAAAATTGGCACATTTGTTTGGGAGGAGATGTCATTTCAAAAGTGTTTTTTATTTCTATATAAACCCTAACCCCTGGGACTCCGCCCCTGGAGACCCGAGGATCATGATTTTAGCTATTTTGAAAGAGGTCAATATACTGATGTTTCATGCAAAATATCACGACTCTACGCCTTCTGGGTCAAGAGGAGAAGTTTTTTAAAGATTGTTTTGAAATTTCACTTTTATTGCGATGGCAACCAGAGTTTTTTACGGATTTCAATTCTTTTAGCTATTTATAAGGGGGACCACCTAAGGAACATTTCTGCCAAATTTGATTCAAATTGGCCAAGTGGTTTGGCAGATGTCATTTCAAAAGCGTTCTTTATTTCTACATAAACCCTACCCCCTGGGGACCCGAGGATCATGATTTTTGCTAATTTGAAAGAGGTTTATATACTGATGCTTCATGCAATATCTCAAGGCTATACGCCTTCTGGGTCAGGAGGAGAAGATTTTTAAAGATTATTTTGAAATTTCACTTTTGTTGCCATGGCAACCAAAGTTTTTAACAGATTTCAATTCTTTCAGCTATTTTTGAAGGGGACCACCTAAGGAACATTTCTGCCAAATTTGATTTGAATTGGCCCAGTGGTTTGGGAGGAGATGTCATTTAAAGAAATTGTTGACGGACGACGCATGACGGACGGAAGCCGGACGAAAGGTGATCACAATAGCTCACTTGAGCACTTTGTGCCCAGGTGAGCTAATAAATGATTCAGAGGGTACTGTGCTAACAGGTGCAAAGTGTCTCTGCCAAAATTAGTTGGCCTTTCAAATAGGGGCAAAACTATATTAAACAAAGCAATTACCTTTTAATATCAGTGACAAAATTTGTTCAGCAATTTTACTTGCACTATAAAATCAAAATGAAAGTTCATTGAAACAATGAGAAAATAAATGAGAAAATAAATAAGGAGAAATACATTTTATTTAAAATAATAATTACTTTCCATAAATTTTTTCTTTTGATACGGATCAATTTTTTCTGACCTGCAAATTGTTTGTTGGTATATATATACTAAATCATACAGAGAAAGTAACTCACCTCTTCAACAGTTTTCTATGTTTATCTATAACAACATCATCCTCTGAATCACTTTCCAGTTTTCTCTTGTCTGAGTATAATGAAGGCAATGGTTCTGACTCTGAACACACAGATCGCACTGAACTGTCTAAATCCAAAGAGTCATACCCTTCTATTGTTACATCTGGCTTTATCAACTTTTGTTTTCTCCGAGTTAATTTTTTTGATCTACGGTATTTCCTTTTTAAGCGTTTCACTTTCCTATTCAAATGTTCCGTCACTATTTTAGGACTGTTCACTTTAGCACTTAAATAAGATTCCTCTAATATTGTTGATTGTAGTTCTGAGCACTTATCACAGGACTGATTTTCTGGTAGTTTCTGAGTATCATCAACTTCATTCACACTTTCACTAACTGTCTGACTTTGATCACTTGTGTCACATCTTGTCTGATGAGTTTGATCATTGGAGTTTACTGGTTTAGAATGAGACTCCAGCCCATTGTCACTTTTGCGAGATTTTGGTGAGATCGGACTAAATGAGGATGAAATTTTGTCTGGACTGAATGATGAGTTCGGTGACTGTGATGATGCAGCGACTGATGCAAAACTTTCTAAAGCTTCTATATCATCTTGTCCCAATCCTTGCTTGGTTTTGTGAACTTCACCTTTAGAAGCAAAGGAAAACAAAGCATATTAAAACCATTACCACACAACATATCTCATTCCCACACAAGGACATTTTTAAATGCCCCTCAAATAAAAGCTTTGGAAAACATTGTGGATAATGAAGAAATTGCTTGTGACAATCAATGTCCACAATGATTTCTATTCCAAAAGGCAAAGTTTTTCCAGATTCAACCATCTTGAAATTACCATCTGCAACTTCTAAACCAGTGTAAAATTTTGGTGTGAGGTAATGGGTTATTCAAGACTGAGCCAGATCTAAAGAAGTTGCAGACAAAAATATAACAACTTAGCATTTTAAGCCAGAAAAGAGTGTTTTCAGAGTACTGGTACACATATTTTTGTTGAGAGTTGTAAACATGAGTGCCTGTATTGCTCCACAGGCATGAATATACATTCAGAAATTTTTCATAAATTCTAAAATAAACTGAATATAATAATGAAAATAAATCTAATTCATTGAAATCTTTTAAATAGTACGCGAGAACCATTTAAACTTTTCATTGATAAGTCAATTCAAGTCAAGATATCTAAAATTCATTATGTAAAATTTGTACTTTATGCCACAAATGGACTTAACCAACCACCATAATGGCCATGTTTTTCAACCAATGAAAATTATGTGAAGGAATCTGACAAACAGTCATCTGGTTATAATTCCAGTGAAATTTGGTTGAAATCCATCGACAGGTTTCTGAGAAATTTACAAAGTTTTCAGAATATACCATATATGGAAATTAGCCCTGCCCATTAAAGCCATATTTTTCATCCAATCAAAATTCTTTTTTACAATCTGATAAAGGGTCACCCAAGGAAATTCTGGGATATTAGCCCTGCCCATTAAAGCCATATTTTTCATCCAAAATCAAAATTTCATCAAAGTCCTCTAGAGGAATCTGATAGAGGTTCACCATAGGATCATTTCTGTGAAAATTGGTTTTAAATCCATCTACTGGTTTCTGAGGAGAAGAATTTCAAAGCTTTTACCATATATGGAAATAAGCCCCCCCAATTAAAGCCATGTTTTTCATCCGATCAAAATTCTTTGAAGGAATCTGATAAATGTTCACCATAGGATCATTTCTTTGAAATTTGATTGAAATCCATCTACTGCTTTCTGAGAAAAAGATTTTCAAAGCTTTTACCATATATGGAAATTATCCTAGCCCATTAAAGCCATGTTTTTCATTTGATCAAAATTCTTTTTTATAATCTGATTAAAGGTCACCCAAGAATAATTTCTGTGAAATTTGATTGAAATCAACCCACTGGTTTCTGAGAAGAAGATTTTCAATTTAGAAATTAGTCCAGCCCATTCAAGCCATGTTTTTCATCCGATCAAAATTCTTTTTCATAATCTGATAAAGGGTTACCCAAGGATCATTTCTGTAAAATTTGCTTGAAATCCATCCACTGTTTTCTGAGAAAAAGATTTTCAAAGCTTTCACCATATATGAAAATTAGCCTGCCCATTAACCCATTCCCACACAACACAATTTTAGACTGTTCCAAATTGAAAGAATCTGCAGACAACAATTTCAAGTTGGTGGAATTTTAAATTTTCTCGTCATTTTGGTTCGAAAACATTGTGGATAATGAAGAAATTGCTTGAAACAAGCAATTTCTTCATTTTCCGCGATGTTTTCAAAAGCTTTTTTCTTGAGGGGCGTAAAAAGGAGGGATTGAGTTGTAATGGGTTAAAGCTATGCTTTTCATCTTATCAAAATTCTTTTTCATAATCTGATAAAGGGTCACAAAAGAATCATTTCTGTGAAATTTGGTTGAAATCCATCCACCGGTTTCTGAGAAGAAAATTTTCAAAGCTTTCACCATACATGGAAATTAGCCTTCCCATTTAAGCTATGTTTTTCATCCAATCAAAATTCTTTGAAGAAATCTGATGGAAGGTCACCCAAGGATCATTTCTCTTAAATTTGGTTGAAATCTGTTCAGTACTTCTGAGAAGAATAATTTTAAAGTAAAAGTTTACGCACAGACAAACAGACAGCCAGATGGATGCACACACAACAGACACCATGCAATGACAATAGCTCTCTGGCTTTCAGCCAGTGGTGCTAAAAAGCAAATTGCACGGGCGGACCGAGGTTTGCTGTTATACGCAGATTGGACGCTTTTCTGAGGTGACCCCTAACAGTTTTGCCTGTAAATTTAAAACAACATCATGAGCCATTTATGTATTTACCTAAGTTTTATAATTATGACTTTATATATTAGCCATTAAAGTTTTGTGACATTTCAATGCAGGAAGTAAAATCTTTGATAAACCAGCCATTTGCTAATGAAACTATTAATGTCATATGTAGTTCTTTTATTTTCAATGCCTTTATCAAATGCAACAATGGCATTTCCACAAACAAGCTGTATCAATATTGAGAATGGGATATCTTAACAAATTAGAATCCTACAATTTACGACAAGCCCTTCAGTTTTAAAGCATACTTCACAACATATCAGATCTTAACTTAATTGCTAAGATAACAATTTATATTGGCAACAATTCAGAACAATAACTTCCCCACTTGAATCAATCATTTATCCCTTTACATCCATTTAACGTTATCTCTGCTTGTATACTTTTGCTTATAAATTATGGCTGAATAAACAAAACAGAATAGAATTCATTGTCACAAAAACTTGAAGCCACTTGATTTACAATTCTGTTAGAATTTGTCAAATATGTTAATCCATTACCAGACAGCAAAATTTTAGACCAGTCCAAATTGAAAGGAGTTGTAGGTTTATGAAATTTTAGAATTTTTTCAATTTTCTGGGAATAAAACATTGTGTGAGACAAAGAAATTGCACAATATTTTCCCAATTATTTTTCTTGAGAGGTGTCTATTGTGTGGGAATGCGTTAAACAATAATTTCTGATCTTAATTACAACAAAATTTTAGACTCGTCAAAATTCAAAGGAGTAGCAGACAACAAATTATGAAATTTCAGATTTTTTCCTACTTTCTTGGTAGAAAACATTGTGTAAAATGAAACAATGCTTAACCAATTGTTTTTCTTGCAGAGCAAAGCATCATTGTGTGGGAATGGCTTAAGCCAGAGGTTTGACCGTAGAAAATTTGCAGATATCCTGTTTTGACCCTATGAAATGTCTCCCGTTGAGGTCATTTTGGAGGGAATATTTCTCCATTTTGATGTGTGCAATTGCAAACTATATAAATGAATAACCAAATTCATATTTCTATATGAAATTTACAAAAGTGATTCAATGTAAAGTAGAATTATTGCAAGCAGACTAATACCCCCATCAGCACTGTCACTCAAGTAGAACAGTTGACCTAGTGACCTTTATTATCAAAAACCAAAAATGGTTTTCAATCAAAATTCAATTGAGACATTGACCATTGACCTATGCAACCCAAACAAATGGATTGACATATGCAACCCCATACAAAGGAGAACCTACTTCGGTCATGGTTAACATGTGCATAAAGCTTAACAGTCCCAGGTCAGATTGATAATGTTAGAGCCCTGAAATGGTTTCAATCAAAGATCAATAATGAACTTGACATTTGACCTACATGACTCCAAAGTGATAGGGCACCTCCTTGGGTCATGGACAACATGTATATAAAGATTCATGGTCGATGTAGGTCTGTTGGTCCTTGAGTTAGAGTATGGAAATGAAAAAGTTTACAGATGGACAGACAGACAGACATGGTGAAACCAATATAAGCCATCTACTTCGTAGGTTGGGGTATGACAAGTGATGGTTAGTTGGCATTCAAAACTTTTTTTTAAATTTTATGGTTAAGGAGTCAACGGCACCTCAAATATCAAAGGCTAACACAAACTCTGTCTAAAGGAGATCTGATAATATTTTTCGTTTTTTTTTATTTTAAACTTGACTTTGACTTCAAAGGTTGGCTAATTTTTCACAATCAATTCATTCAGCTGAGGATTTTTCTTAAATAAAAAGAATCTCAAACTAAAGTCCCAATCTCTAAAGCCTGTCAAAAAGTATTTTCACAGTGTGCAAAAAATTAATCTGAATTCACAGCTCCTAGCAGCTGTCTAGACAGTGTAGAATGATGTATTATATGTCAAGCACAATTGGAAGGGGGAGAAAAAGTCTTCAGATTTCAATGATGCATATTAAAAATTCATCTTGTCTTCAAACTGCATTTTGTCTAGTATCATCCTTGATTCATTCCACCATTCTAGCAGATGGCAATTGTAAGTTTATGTAATTTAGAAATCATTCGTAAGGTAGTAAGTTTTGTAGATAATGAATAAATTACTTGTAGCAAGCAATTTTTTTGTTGATTGAAAAAAGCAATTTCTTCTTTTTCACAATGTTTTCCTAAGCTTTTTTCAATAAGGGTGTTAAAAAGCAGGAATTGTGTGCTATTACACTATTAACCAATTATGGGGATGTCAAAATTTCAGACTGGTCCAAAATAAAAAAAGACAATTTATAGTTGATGAAATTTTTACACTGTTTATCTTTTGGGGAAGAAAGCTTCTTTCTTAACCCTTGTCATACTGAATTAAAGTCCTATATAGAATTGCTTTAAAATCAAAGGACTGACAGCACTGGAAGGTCTTAATCTGGGTATATCTTTTGAAAATTGATTATTTATACAACTCTGGCTTAAAAAGGACAAACAAGAGGTGTAGACGAAGATCAAACTGCAATTATGTGCAGGCTGATCTTTTTCTATACCTCAGGGTCCAAAGAATCCACACTTCCGCTCTTATTTACCAGAAGCTGATCCAGGAGGACGAGTGAAAAATGGAGGGGTTCATCTGCCTGGACGAGTGAAAAATAACATACTGAAAAATTCATTTTAGGATGAATACAGATAGAAATACCCCTAAAACTGCATTTGTGTAAATTCAGAGATAAAAGATAGCAACAATATATAAACAATTATGAACTTCGATTTTCGACTGTTTTTGGTTTTCGCATGATATGACGCTGCACCTGAACACCATAAATTTAATTGATCATAAATTTAAGAAAATTATTATGCATAATATAACAATAAATTTCACTCATTTTGTTCATATTTTTGTGTCTTTCGTCCTTTGAAATTGGTTCTTTAAATTATACAGGAAAAGGGCCTGGATATTAAATATACCAATATATTGTTCCACTTTTCCAGATCATTTTACCGGTATTCAGGACCCGGATTCAAAGAAGTTATTCTGACGTCTTAAATTTTGTGTTTTTGTTTAGTCTGTGCTATAAAAAAGTTGTCAGATATCAGAAAACTATCAAGTACTGAATACCAAAAAATATTTTTATAAAAGTGTACCCTGTTTTACTATCCCTACACTTATTATAGGACAAGTGATAGTCAATGCAGGACGAGTACCATATTTGGAATTCTTTGGACCCTGTACCTCCTGCAAAAACAGGAATAATCCAGGTTTAGCATGAAAAGGGTTAAGGGGCAAAATAAGCCAGATTGTGAGGGAATGGGTTAAGATATTCACTTATTTGGTCTTAAGATTGTGACACCAGATAACTAACATGGTGATCATAATTATGTGAAGTAATTTCAGACATGTAAAGAAACCCACATAATATATCATAATTTCAACCTCTATCTACAGTTCTGTCAAATACTACCAAAGGACATGTACATGACGGGGAGAAGTCATGACAAGAGTAAATGAAAACTGTTGAGGATTAATCAATAGTAAGTTCTGTAGAAAACTACGTATCAGCCATACACCCCCTCTCACTGGGTGTTAAACGGCAGAGAGATCAATAGTGCTCCAGAAGGTACTCAAGGGCTTTATATTATCTGTCTTTCTCCAAAAAATATCTATACACTCAAACTGGTTTTGGGACCACCTTAAACTACAAGTGGTCATTTAACCCTTTCCCTTTCTTCAAAATTTTAGACCAGTCCAATTTGAAAGGAGTTGCAGACAACAATCGAAAGTGGGTGCAATTTGAAATGTATTGAACTAACAGGTTAGAAAATATTGTGGGAAAAGAAGAAATTTTCTCAAGTATAAATTCACTGGGACATGAAAACAAGGAATTGTACAGGAAAGGGTTAACCAACAACAAAGACAACAAGAGCCATTGGAGAAGGATTATGCTCCCTGAATAAGGCTTTTGACACAAAACTGTATGCCATTATTGGAAAAAAAAATCTTATTGAATGCAACTTTTGTTTGAGAGTTCAGTTCACAAGAAATTTGGAAGTTTGACAAACATTGGAGGAATCTGTTTGGCTTCACAGGCCTGCCTGATTCTAGTAAAATTCAATATCATTATAAGGTAAAGGGTTAAATATTTCACCTTGACCATCAAAGTTATCAATGAAAAATGTTCCCTACAATAAAAAAAAAAAAAAAAAGACAAACTTGAGAAGTCTTGCATTAAGAATAGACTGATTTATTCCAGAGAAGGATATATACAAAATGTAAAGCTACATGGTATTAATCCCCCTTTTAGCATGGTAAGGTTCATTGGGTCAAAAATTGAAATAAACATTACCTAGGACACTTAATAAACGACATTTATGTAAAGTAACAAGAAATTTTGGCAATTTTTAAAGGAAGTACATTAGAAAATTAATGACCTTGACAATTTGACCTTGACTAATGACCATGAACTTAGTACCAACAGAAAGTCCATGTCATAAGCAATGCACATGTAAAATATGAAGGCTACATAACTTACCATTGTATACTTATGGGCGATGTTAAAGTTAACATTTTCGAAATTTTGACCTTCAGAAATGACCTTGACAAATGACCTTGAACCTAATACCAACAGAAAGGTCATGTCATAAGCAATGCACATGTGAATTATGAAGGCTATATCACTTACAATTGTAAACTTATGGACAATGTAAAAAATAAAATTTTTGAATTTTTTACCTTGAGAAATGACCTTGACCTCAACAGATGACCTTGATCTTAATACCAACATAAGGTTTCTTCATAAGCAATGCCTATGTGAAATATGAAGGCTACATCACTTACCATTGTAAACTTACAGACTAAGTTAAAGTTAAGATTTTCGAACTTTGGACCTTGACACTTGACCTTGACTTATGACCTTGAACTTAGTACCAACAAAAAGGGTCTGTCACAAGCAATGCACATGTGAAATATAAAGACTATATTTGTCACTAAACAAAAGTTATGGTCAATATAAGTTTTTGCAGGATAAAAAGAGAGCTTAGTAAAGCTAATAACATTAAGGCCCCATTTCCCAAGACACGTTTTTTTAAACATCAATTTTCAATAGTTTAAGGTCAAGAGGATCTGATTTGCTACTCAAATATGAAATTTCATAAAATTCTGACTGTAAGACTAGGAGAAATTGGTAAAAACTAATTTTTGCATTAAGGCCCCTTTTTCCATGATTCAGCCTTGAATAGAGAAAATTGAAAAAAAATCTATTGGAAATTTTCTAGGAAGATTACATATGAAGTTTCATCCAATTAGGCCTAGGGGTTCCTAAGATATGACGTCGGACACACGGACACACACCCCAGCCTGCGACTTTTTTGGGGAGCATAACAACAACGATGTATACAGTAAAAAGGCTATGGCAGTGTTTATTCTTGGCAGGGGGATCCCCCCACTTTTTTTCAAAGATCCCCAATATTTTCAACTTAGTTGGGGGATTTGTTATGTAAACAAAGAGAATGAAATACCAAACATTTCTCAATTGTATAGATTTTGCCCTGAAATGCCCCACATTTTTTGGAATCCTAGAATAAAGACTGCTTTGGCAGTTCCAAGGTTCTGCCTGGAAACAGCCTAGCAAATAAATAAATGTAGAAAATATCCACAAGACCTTTGCTTTGGCTATACAGTGTCCAAACAAATAACTGATTCAGGGCTTGAAAATTCCTAGAATTTTCATTTGTCTTACAGTTATTTCTGTATCTTTCAAATTCTATTCATCCTGCTTATATAGAAACACAGAAGGAAACATTTGTGAAGGACAAGCAGACAAGTAGAATGTTCCAAACCCAGTGATGGAGTTTTGTTTCATGCTTTTTTAACCCATTACCACAATAGAAAATTTTAGACAGGTCCGAATTGAAAGAAGTTTCAGATAACAATTTTAAGTTTGTGAAATTTTAAAAATCTTTGTCTTTTGGGGTAGAAACCATGGTGGATAATGAAGAAATTTCTTGTAACAACCAATTTCTTCATTTTCCACAATGTCTTCCAAAGCTTGTTTTTCTTGGTGGTGCCAAAAAGTGTAATTGTGTGGGAATTGGTTAAACAGTCTTTGTTATATTACTGTAATCTACAAAACAGTTTTTGTTCTTTGAATTTCTTGTGCAAGGAAAAACCTGTATGGCCATTACTTTAACTCTTGACTTCCATCTGTCCTTTCACTTAGAAGGGAAAGGTGTCCGTGATTGAATGTATCAGATTTTATGTCCCCCTCAACAAGTGAGGTCATATGGAGATGGTGGCCTCAATTTCAAGATTCATCTGAAAGACTGAAGAAGCTGGGATAGAACAGGACCTCTGAAACTTAAGTCTAGGGTGATACAACTAGACCAACTCCACTCCAAAACAATTATGGTTAACTGCTGTTTTTTTTATTTTCACACATAGTTTGATTTAGCTTTTTTAAAAGTTTGAAATGTTTCATAAAGATTTAACCATTTATCAGAAGACAAAATTTCAGACTGGTTCAAATTTAAAGACTACTTGCCAAAGTATGATTAAATCGGAAAATAGAGCTTAAAAGGGGTTATAGATATTAACAGAAAAGGAGAAATTGATTGACATCAACAATATCTCCTATTACCACAAACTTTTCCATAACTATATTTATTTAGGGCTATAAAAAGCAAGATTTTATTCGGAATGGGTTAAGAAATTGTTCGTCACTGTCTTTTTACTAGCACTGCAGGGTAAAGGGTAATAGGTACTTGAAAACAGGAAATTCTACAGTGTGGGTTTAAATTGACATGCTTTTTGTTTTCAAGGTAGGTGCAGTATAGGAATGTAATTCTAACAGGAGTGGCTAAAATGATTCAAGCAATTTACAAGCTATTTCAACCAATTCTCACACTTTTCCGCTTTTTTACTCCTCCCATCCCCCAACACTGCGGAAAATGAAGAAATTACTTGTAAGAAACAATTTCTTCATTATATACAATATTTTCTACCCCAAAAGATTAAGACAAATAATTATTAAACAACATCAGCTAAACATTTCCATCAGCAATTTATTTGAATTTGGACCAGTTTAAATTTCATTGTCTTGAAATGGGTTAAAATAGATTCTTTGAAAATTGTTTATATCATGCCATGATTTTCAAAATAATATTTTCATTAAATTTCTATAAGAAAGCTTTTCCTTGGTCACTTACTGTCGAAAATGTGGGCCAATGAAAGAACCAAAATCGATAGCTGTAATTTAACCCATTCCAAATCAATGACGCTTTTAAGCAGCCCTCAAGAAATATTATTGGGAAAACATTGTGAAAAATGAAGTAATTTTTAACCAAGCAATTTCTTCATATTTTTACAATGTTTTCAACACAGAATGCTGAAAAAATCTTTTATTTATTAACTTTAAATTGTTGTCTCCTCTCAATTTGGATAGGCCTACCCGGTATATTGTCATCTTAGAATTGGTCTACTTGAGACCTTATGATCCAGATGTAAAATCACAACAATCTTTGTGTCAATGACAGCTCATCCCACTTATTGCACTACTTATTATACCTGACTGGTGAAGTGTTGGCTGAACTGGCGTTAGAACTCAACCCATGGAATGACAACACAACATATAACATTATCTACTGAGCTATCCAAGTTTTAATCCATTACCGAACAAGAAAATTTTGTAAGACTTTGTAACTTGAGAGCCTGATTCGCTGATATTTGGCAAATCATCCAAAGCTTTATCAAACCTATTTAAACTTTTTCGAAGAAAAATCTGATAAAGGATCACCAAAGATAATTCCTGAGAAATTTGGTTGAAAACCATCCTCCAGTTTTTGAAAACAAAAAATATGATAATCTGTTGTTACATCTTAAGGAGAGCTCTGAAATCAGTTTACAATGTCTGTATTCTTTTGGGCCCCTTTTCAGGGTTCCCACAAACTTCATACAGAAAAAAATTCCCTAACTTTTCCCTGACTAGATTCCAAAATCCCATGACCAAAATTGTTGGCATTTACCAAGCGTAAAACAGCTCAGGAGGCAAGGGGCGCTTAAAACCCTTTCAGTTTCTTCTAATTTTTGTAGTTGCCTCCGTCATAGCGCAGTTGGTTGCGCGCCGGACTGTCAATCTAGAGGTCCCGGGATCGATCCCCAACGGCGGCACTCATCCTTTCTGACTATTTGTCTCCCACCAATGGGTCAATAATCGTAGATCTATGTGGGATAGCAGCTGGAGGCTAGGAGGTGATGTGATGGCAGTACTGGTGTGAGAAATACAAGGAATCCATTGTTAGGTGCTTCAGCCGCCACAATTTGACTGAAATACTATTAAAAGCGGCGTTAAACCCTATTCAATCAATCAATATAATTCTTGTTGCACTTTTTGAAAAGAAAAACTGACTCATATGCATTTTTCTCTCTTAAACAGAGACTCAAATAAGAGATGAGTTCACAAAGACAAAATATGCTTTCTAATGAGATACAATGACAAACACAACCATGCCTTTTTTAGAAGAAACTGCCATAGCCACGTTTTTCCTTTACTTTCATAAAAATTTCTAATCCTGATTCTGAAATTCACTAACTTTTCCCTGACTTTTGCCATATTTCAATTTACCTGACTAATTTAAAAATTCCCTGACTTTTCCCTGACCTTGAATTTTTTCATTTTTCCCTGACTGTGGGAACCCTGCTGGTTAGGGGCAATTCCTGGTCCCACAAACAATCTTCCCTTTCTTTCAATTTTGTCTTCTTCAGGATTATGCATATGGAAAACTGCATGGCAGCCCCCTTGACCCCTGGCCTGATCTGTTGATTTTCAATCTCATCTGTTGTCCTTATTCTCATTGAAAACCCTGTTATGGACATACCCTGCTCCCATGAAAGCCATTTCTTTTAACCGAGCCATATTCTATGAAAAGATCCGATAGGAAACAAGATGTGTTTGTGAAACACAACAGAGTAGTACTTTCCCCATTTACCTATTTTGTTCAAATTCAAACCAAGTAGGACAAGATGTGTTTGTGAAACACTATGCCCCTGAAACAGGAATTCTTTAGAAACAGGTGATTTTTATTGCTTTTTTTTCTTTGTTTTAGAGAAAAAGGTTAAAAATTTAACCTTGACCTTGAAGAAATGACCTTCCCCAGTTGCACCTTGTTGAGACCTATCTACATACCAAATATTAGCATTGTAACTTAATCAGGGTTGAAGTTATAGGAAAATGTTTAGTTAACAGGTTAAGTTTTGCAGACAGACAGCAGACAGACAGACAGACACAGGTAAAACAATATGCACCCGATCTTATCGATGCGGGGGCATAAAAATGTAACATTTCATAAACTTTTATTTGTCATCAACAACTCCTTTCAATTTGGACCAGTCAAAATTTCTGTCGTCTGATTAAGGGTCGGCCAAGGATCATTTCTGTGAAATTTTGTTGAATTCTGTACAGTGCTCTCAGAGAAGATCTTTAAAGTTTTCAGATTCACAGATGGATCCACTCACAGTGGTACGCATGACATCACAACATGATGACAATAGCTTGCAGACTTTCAGCAAGTGGAGGTAAAAACTTGGTTGGATTTTAGATTTCTTTTGAGGTAGAAAACATTGTAGATATCTAGGAAAATACTTGTAACAAGACATGTTTTATTCTCACAATGTTTGCTATGAAACAATATAGTAAAAAGTGTATTGCAATACATTGCAATACACCCTTCTTTTACACTGAAAGTTGACCACTTATAGTCTCTGTAAAGGTAATGCTTACTCAAAGTAAATTTAACAAAAAGTGGAAAACTAATGAATTCTCCTTTAAGCTCTTCAATTATTGCAAATTAATGAAGTTAATGAATAGTTTTGATTGCATTTTTTTTTTTCATTAATGAGTAAAACAAACAGTATTTCAATTCAAACTGAAATTGACAGATAATTTTACAATGACATATAAAAGGAATTCAGTAAAATTCCCCTATGACATGTCAAAAGTTATTCTTAAATTGAGTTGCAGATCAAGGCATATTCTTTTTAAAAAATTTAGTATGTCAACTTTGTCAGAATCCAAAGATTCCAATCACAATCACAAATATCACAATCAGTCCTGTATACTCGCTCAGAGTGCACATTTGACTGCAACATGCCTTCTGTCAAAGCAAGCAGCATTGATTAAGATCTCTTGAGAATCTTGGATTTTATCAGGAAGAAAACGTGCCCAAACAGCGCCTTTTGCCGTCAGGTTATTTATCCGCCGTTGACAATTATTGTCGGCCATTTTTCCATGATGGTGTACTCAGTTTTGAACAAGCCCTACTACCGAAATTCGGAAGAACAACAGAGTAATACTTTCCCCATTTACCTATTTTGTTTAAATTCAAACCAAGTAGGAAAAATAAAAAATATCAAATTTTGTTCATATGATTGTTGTTAGGCAGAAGGCAGTTATTCAGTGCGTGCATTGCAAATGGAATCGGCCCAAATTTGACAATGTAATTATTTTACCTCTACACCGGTAACAACGCCAGAGTAAACAAGTTCTACGTTCGCTTTCTGAAATCTATTGTCAGTTTTAAAAATGATCGATTTGGTTATAAATTACCCAAAATATGGCAACTAGACTATAGACTCTGCAGAAAACTTAAAAAGAACTTATCATTTTTTGAAGACAACTTTTTACATAGCTGCAACAAAATCATGCTGCATATTTTCTGCCAAAATGGCATTTTTATGATCATTTCTCCTTAAGTGTTGTGTTATGGTAAATTATTCATTCCTTTAGTAAGGACATTTTTCTTTTTGTGTTTTTTGCTCAGGGTACAATGCATTTGTTCTTGGAATTTTTGTAAGACTGCCATGAAAAGTTTGTTAACCAGTCCACAAACTATGAAATGACAGGGATTCTCTCAGAATGAGTAATGATTTTGATTCCTCTTTAACTTTCAACATTAGTGGTTTGGCTGCTAGCTGACGGAATTCGGGCTCCTAAATTGTCTGACAACAGGATTCCAGTATTATCTTTGTCCTCAAGCTTTTTATTACTCCCGAAAAGTCTAAAATAGTCAGCTTTGGTTTAACAGACATTGTTGCGACTGTAAACAAGTTATAACACAATTGACCAATCTACAATTAATAAATGTTACTAGGCTATACTAGGATAGTGAATTCCAGCATTATATATGGAACAAATCACTAAACAATTGCCTGCCAGGTCAGCCCCGTCGTCGGATTTTCTGTGCTCCATTTGTTAAAAATATGTGCTAATGGTGCAAGGGTGCACTCTAGAATGAACCCTGCTGGCACAGAGGACAACCTGCCCATAGCAACACCTAGGGTTCTCTCCGAAAATAGCTGAGCTAAAAATGAATGTTACATAGGCAGGGTTCTCCCCAGGCCATTATGGCGTATCGGCCCCGATACGCCTTCATTAATTAAGAGAGTTTGCCGATACGCCTTCAGATCGCCGATACGCTTTAATTTGGTCACCGATACGGCTTAATTTCCAGCAGAAGAAATGGTCAAGTAAACCATTAAAATTGGCTGCAGAAGCGCGGACACGACAGGCTCTTTATCTATAGTGTTGTATACCACGTATTACATAACATCTCTATTGATAAGACCCTTACACTCTTCCTAATTAATGATTATCGATTTTTTTCACGCGTTTCCCACTGGTACCTCGCTATCAGTCACCAAGCATGATAGGTACCAATATGTAAACAATGAATTCAAAATGGCGACCCGGTTCCGGAAAATTGTCACTTCGGCTGAGAATAGTCTAGTTAAAAGTAAAAGATGTGGTTATTTGATGTGACAACAATCAAACTAAAGCCACAGTGGTTTAAAATTTAATTTTTTGAAGGAAAGATTAATTGGGTCAGTTTATTTCATACATTGATTGCTGAAAACATACCCTTTTCGCGATCTTTTTCCTTACGAGAATTTGCCAAAATAATAAAGACAGATTTGTATAGAAGCCACCCTAGTTATACTAAGCTGTTGTTTTCAACTCAGTTTAATAATTACACACATGTATCTTCTGGAATTAGTCCATTTACTTCTTATCCAACATGGAGGGCATTATCTCAAACATTCGTACCCTGGTTTGTTCAACCCATTTTTTTCAATAAATTTGTTTTAAAAGTTTGATGAAAAAAAATATTATCCTTTTAGTAATCATCTAATAATATCTCATCCTCTCATGTTTTTTACCAAAAAAGAAATAATACCCCCATAAAAATCAAAGTGCTGAAAGCACTTCAAGAAAAGAATGCCTTGGACAAATTAGAGATTTCTTTTTATAAAAAGTAATGGTTTAATAATTATTTAGAATCAGGAAAAGATCATTCACGCTATAATACTTGGAAAACAAAATCCTCTTTTGAAAATCAAAGTGCTGAAATCACTTAAAGAAGAGAAGAGTAAAGACACTTGTTTAATAAATTTGATCAAGTTTCATGTTATAATTTGAGAAATAAGGTTAAGATTGGACACTGCTGATATATCATACATTTTTTATTAACTTATTGAAATCAAATAGCTGAAAGTTCTGTTAGAAGAATAGTTATAATGTCAGACAGTCGAAGGCTTCTGAATGGGCAAATAATGAGCATTTCAAATTTTACGTAGAATCTAATGGAGCTCTTTAAGATGCAAAATTTGAAAATTAAACCAGGTATTTCACACAGGGACCTTATAAATACATTTTTGAAATTACTGATAATAATTTCTATTTTTTTCTGATGAAGGGTATTTTTCGTCAATCCAACACTCCATGCTTTTTTAAAGAGTCCTCAAGGATATGATTTTTGGACAGACTTGATAAAATGGCCAAGCATGAAAAGCTAATCCTATCTAATAGACAAGCAGTTGACACTTTCTTTTACTCATTCCTTTGAGACTTTTGGGTATATTCTTTCATTATCTTTCCTTTTCACATCCTTTTTATGAGACAATTTAATGCCCTTTCCAATAAATAGGATAGAGAGTTGAAGTAAGCTGAGTAATATCACAATTGGTTGGTATCAAAATTAGCCTCAGAATAGATAAATCAACTTATAATAATTAAAAAGTTAAAGAATATAATTCAAGAATAACTCTCAATAAAGCAACAAGATGTCAATAATCAAGCTAAAAAGTACTTTTAATGACCTTTATTATGTATAGTCATACCAAGATGTTAACAGACAACACACTGCGCATTTGCCACTACGCCTTCAAAAATTTCTGGGGAGAACCCTGATAGGATAAAAACACTATCAGAAAAGAGGAAATTGCTTGATTAGAATGTTTTCATCAATATAATTCCTTGAAAAAAGAAGGGATCATGTGCTAATTGATACATAAGCAAAATAATACAAAGATTTCAAAAAGGCACTTACCAAATGAAAAAGATGCACCCTGATCAGGACTCTGATGGCGGACCTTCCTAGGTCTACCTGTCTTTCGCTTTTCTGGTTTTAAGTTTCCTTCAGCACTGTCATTTGGTCCAAGACCAGAGAAGAGTTTATGACGTTTTTTGGGTGGAAGGTTGCAATGCTGTTGATCATTTATGTCATTTAAACCCATTATATGATCACCAATTTTTCTACCTAGTTTTATCTTATCTTTGGAACTAGATTCTTGTTCATTTTTTGGTTTCAGTGGCTTTGCTTTTTCAAATACAAATAGCTTGTTTTTCTTCTTTTTAATGTTTATACGCACAATTTTGAAAATACTTGGCAATGGAACTTCCCATGGTCGTACTTTCAAGAATGTTTCACCAGGAGGCGAGATTGAGACTTGAGTGAAATCATTTATCAAACAATCCACTTTAGATATAAAAACTGGGTCTATGATGTTTTTGTGCTTACTTCTGAAGTATTTTAATTTTTGCTTTTTGTTCTTCCGTCTGTTTTTGTCCATGTCCATCCACATTTGCATCTGAAAGGATTTTGAACACAAACTACTGCCTGCTCCACTTGTGTCAGAGTCATGAGAACTTACTGACCTTGCAGGTTGCAGGTCAGTAATATTTTCTTCTGGTTCACATTCTTCAGTGTTTTCAACATTTGGCACACTTTGTTCACTTTTTCTTTTCACTTTAAACCCCTTCTTCCTGCCTCTTTTTCCTTTTTTAAGCATTGGATGCAATTTTGATTTTCTTATCTTTGGCAGTTGTTTCACAGATTCATCAACAAAGTCACCATCATTATCTTTGAATACTGAAGGTAGAGATTCTCCCTCACACTGATCTAAAAATGGTTCTGATGAAACACTGTCAACAGCATTCATAACTTGACTTTTATTTCCCTTTTCATTACCACTTATATCAGGTAGAGACTCCTTTTTGCTTTGCTTTTTAGATACGGTTGTTTTAGTGCCTATTGGATATTTCCTTGGTCTGCCTGGACCACGTTTTTTCTTTTCATCTTTGTCATGTCCTAAGACACTACTTTCCCTCCATGCCATTTTATTGCTGAAGTTTGGAGGCTTGTCACTATCATGTTTGGACTGACATCCAAATGATAGAGACTTTTTTACTTCAACACTTTGATCTTTAAATGAGTCAAAATTGTTTGAATGAGAGTGCTTATCCCGAACAGGACTCGTTACTCCCTTAATTCTTCCAACAGCTTTCTGCTGACTGTCTATTTCACTATTTTGTTCTTTTAATTGTAGAGATTGAAGTAAAGCCTTCTCTTTTTCTAGAGATTTTTTATTCTTAGAACCCTTTGGTCTACCCGGCTTTCGTTTTTCTTTCACAGAATTTATTTTGTTAACAGATAAAGGTGTCAGAGACTTCTTTACCTTGATCACTTTATGGAAGACTTTATTTTTAATACTAATAATACCTTTCTTCTTGCCTGGGGGTCGACCTGGCTTTCTTTTAATTGGTATAGAATTAACTTGTGATATTACATGTTCTGTCTGTGGTGTAACATTTTTGGGAATTTCAGCATCACAAATTAAATCCTTATCACTTGGCTGATTGATAGAAGGTACAAGATCAATATTTGCTTCTGATTCATTAATATAATTTTCAATAGAAGTTGGTGAATTTATAGAATGTAACACAGAAGATATTGGTTTAGTGACTGACATGCTTGTTGAGACACTATCTGTCAAAGCCACTGAAGAAAGAGTCACTGTTACTGGTGTTAGAACTGAGGAACTATGATAAACTGGAGAGTAATTTGAGATCACAGATGAAGAGGTACATACAATAGCAGCACACAGAGATTTGTCAGTTACTTCTGAATCATTTTGATTTTGAATATCATTCATTTTCTCAAATATGGATGCTCTTGACCTTTCAGATTTACCACTGTTACTTTTTCTTTTGGACTTGTGTTTCGAATGTAACTTTTTGCCCTTTCTCTTCTCTTTTATTGTATTTAACAAATCACAATTTAACACTTTCTCTAATTCATTTGTAGAAGTTTCTAACATTTCAGTATAACTGCCATGAGTCACTTGGAAACTATTCATATGTTGAGAGTAAACATCAATTGGTGGGTTGGTAGGAGGTATTTCAGCAGCTTTTTCAGGATAATCAAACTTATCATCCAACCTTTTTTCAATTTCTTCATCAGTAGGAAGTCTTCCTTTCTGAAGTAAAGTACTTGCTTTATGTAGATGAAGAAATTTTGCCCTATTCTTTTTCTTGCTTGGAGAGTTTGACACAGTATCTTTTGAAATATCATTACTATTTGAAGGCAAACTGTCTTCTGATGAATCCTTTGATTTATCATATTCTTTCATTATTGTGTCCAAGTTGTTTGATTTATCACATCCTACATTAGTTTTGTCTGAAACATTTTCAATAACAACACATTCTTTTTGTGATTCATTAGCACTTTGTTCAGATTCTACATCTGTCCTATGATCTGTCACATAATTTGTCTCTAACCCAGTTCCTGAAGCAGATGGTTCAATACCATCAGAATCATTCTTATGCTGTTGCTTTGCTACCACAACTGATGAATTGTTGGAGTTTTCAACATTAATTATCACAGAATTAGGAGATTCATTCCCAGCAGGCGATCCTGCTAGAGACTGTATTCCACTGTCAGGGGAAACATGAGGATAATGATCAACATGTATTTCATTTTCAATAGCATTTAGTAGAACTTCAGGTTCTTGATTAATATTTTCTGTTGGTGGATTTCTTTGAACATTATCTATCTCTTCATTTATTTGTTCAGTTGAACTGGCATTTGAAACACTTAAATTTTCACTAATTTTCCTTTTCTTTCCTTTGCCTTTACCGTCACCTTTAGATCTCCCTCTTTTGCGTTTTGGCACTGTCTGTTTTGAACTTGTAATTTCATTTTGAAGATGTTCAATATGAGTATGATCAATATCTGAAATATTTTTTTTAGACTCTTTATTTTCAACACAATTTTTTGTATCAGTGTCAATATTTGCAGATAAAACTGTTTCTGTTTCAAGATTATCTTGATCAGCAGAAACTGTAACCAGAGCTGTTGGTACACTTAAAGGACTGACTTGATCATAATCTTTACTGTCTACATCAATTTTTTTAGATTTGGGCCTTCCAACCCTCTTGCCTTTTTTCTTTGTCATTTTTGCTTTACATACATTTATGCCATTTAATTGCTCACTTTCCAAATGTAAAGTTGTACCTGTTTTCAATGAGTCAAGTTCTTTATTTTCTGCAGCACACATTTCTTCCTTTTCTCCTGATCTCTTACTCTCTTCAGTGTTCATAGTGCACACATTGCCATTCACTGTTTCCGCAGCCTTTGATACTACTTCGTTTTCTTTCCTTTTCTTATCTGGTGAAATGCTAGAAGTTTCTACTTCTTGGCTTTCCTGCATGTCAACATCCTCTGGGTTAGGAGTGGGTATCTTTGGTTTTGGCTTGTACTTCTTCTTTTCATTTCCCCAAGACCAAGGCTTTACTTTCCTCTTACGTCTTTTCTTAACCTTTTCATCTGAGGAACTAATGCTTGTTTTCAGTATACTCTCATCATTTTTGCCTACTAGTTTACTTTTTTGAGGAGATCTAACTTTCTTTGGTTTCACAATAACTTGAGGTAATTGATTCCTTAATTTGCAACTACGACCAGGATATTTTTTAAGTTGTACAGCATTAGAAACAGTTTTAGGTTTAGAAACAGATGACATCTCAGCAGGTTCATTTTCAACACTATTGCTTGATTTTTCATTGTTTGACTCATCTGTCTGTTTGTTATCTGTAGAAAAAGGCTTTGCAGCTTTTTTACATTTAGACTTTTTACCACTCTTCCTACCTTTTCTTAATTTTGGAATTTCATTTACACTTTTGTTTGTTTCATTGGTCTGATTGCATGTAGAACTAAGATCCTCTATCAGTGCAGTATCACATGGCAAATTTTCAAGATCATTTGAACATGGCTCTTTTTCTATAGAGCTTTCAAAGGAATTTGCTGAAGAAGTTTGCTCATCACTTTGAAAACTTTCTTTAGATTCTTCATACCCTCTACGGCATCTTTTTTTCAGTGGCTTTGCACAGTCATTATCCAGATAATGATCCACGGTTTTACTAGGACCATGTAATATTTCTTTATCAGAAAAATCATCATTTAATGCCCCCTCTGCTGTTTCATTTTCATCCAATGTTTCAGTACTTTTAGTTTCACTGACACTATTATCATCTTTTGTTTTTGACTTATTCATTTTCATTTGAAATCCTTTCTCATTTTGGCCTTTACCGGGAGTAAGTTCCCCTAAATCATTTATTAATTCATCAGAGTGCAAAGAAATTCTCAGCTCTTTCAACTGATACTTTTGTTTAGCTTTCTTCAATATTTCAGCTTCATGTGACAAATCCTTGTTTTGCATGCTTGATAATTGTTGTTTATCTGAAACAAACCTACTCTTATTTTCATTGATGATTTCAAATGTATCATACATTTCATTTCTAATCATATCTTCACCCAAATTAAATGTACTTGCAGAACTACACTCTATTTGATTTTTGACAAGATTATGACTCTCAACTCCTATGTTTCCATTAGAGTTCAATTTCAGCTCTGACTGATTAATTTCAATTGAACTTTCGATACACAAATTGCTACCACTGTCTTCCAACTTTTTGTCTTTAATAGATCCATTTTTTTCAATCTCATTGCTTTCAATAATTGGTGAAATATTGATGGGAAATGCATCAAAAACATTTCTTGGTGAGCTCTCACTATCTGTGATAGTACCATTGGAAAATTCAGTTTCCTTACCATTCTCCCTTCTATCATCAGTATCTCTTTTGGTTTCTTCTAGTTCATCATTTGATTTTTCATCTGATTGGGAAACACTTTTTGATACACTTGTATTTTTAATTTTGTTTAAATCGTTAAGATGTTCAGTTGAATTATTCCCTCTCGGTAAAATTGACATGATTGGATTGGTTTCAATTTGATCCTCCTTTAGATATTCAGTTTGTCTTATGTCAACGACTTGACACTTCTCAATGTCTTTTTCATTCTCATCTGTTATTTGCTCAGGACATTTTGAAGTGCTGGTAATCCCAAAAGGCACATTTTCATTGATTTCTATATCTTTATTGGCTTTATTTTCAGACAAAAGATCATCTTCATCATATTTCCCAAAACAGTCATTTTGAGATAGATCTGGTTTCTCTTTTGTTCCCACTGAAAGTAGCTGATCCCCACCTTGTTCAAGTTTATTTGGAGAAGAGGCTTTTGTTTGTTGACATTCATCTTCACAGTCCTTGAAGGTAAACAAAAAGAGTTATCAGTTTGTATTTGCTATCAGTTTGTTTTTTGATTAAGGTCATTTTCAACAGTACACTGCAACTCCTCTATAACGCTACCGGGCACAGCGCTGACTCCATTATAACGCGGGGTGCGCTTGGCTCCCAAAATTTTGGAGGGGGGAGGGGGGCATTTCGGGTTGCAGATGCTGAGATACGACGTTAATGCTGATTTGGCCGCGATTTTTCATCCCGTCTTCGGCCCGCTCGAAGAAAAAGGGTTGCACATAAAAATCGATAATTACCCGAAGCCAGGTAAGTTTTTAACACCTTACGTGGACGGTCCTGGTCATAAATGCATTACTTCAGAAGTAATCGCTTTGTTTGATTGATGACACGCGTTGTGTTTCAATTTACAAAATCAGTTCGATTGTTTGGTCTTACTGTTTGATATTGAGATGATCAATGCCTTAGGTCTTTTATATTTCTAAACCAATAGAGAATAGGCACGCACCTTGGTATCCTTCAGTTACAAACCTTGAAGGTGGTGCGATTAAAATATCAGACTGTTTCACTCTCGGCGTTCTTAATTTTCTTCAGTCCCGGGTAGGACGTGTTCTTAATGTAATGCGCGAGCGTGAAATTAGACAAATTGACTTGAGCCTACTTTTTATTTCACTTCATAGTTTGCTGGTATCCAGAGCTCGTAGAGGATAGTGGCTTCAAGATAAAACGCAACAATGTGCTTTGAAAACAATCAGTCGTAGTTGCGACGTTTTCGCTTAATACAGAAAATACGTGAATTTGAATTGTAAATGTCACAATATCGGAAGATTCTCATCCGAAACGGGATGGATAAAATAAGTAGATTAAAATAAAATACCGTTATTTTTCCGCATTTCTTTCAATAATCCGAAAATTTAATGCCACCCTGTATGATCAAACACTCGGCAAAAAGCTCGTCGACAAATTAGAAGTCAAGGTTTTTCGGGTACAGTATATTTTATTCTGAGGGAGGAAAGGTGATCAAAGGTGCCGCCGCTAGATGTTCAGCTATTTATGGGAGAGTTTCCGGAGTTGACACGTGCCAGACGCGTACCCCGTGGGAATTCTTGCTGACCGAATTTTTTACTCTTGTTATGAAACCAGACATTCCGCCGTCTCGGATTTTTTTTTTCGATTGAATATTTTACGATTAAAAGTTAGCGGCTACAAAGTTTAATCCAGTTTTGTATAAGTGCAACTGGTCGGTTTAAATTCTCGATTCGTCAATGACTAGGTTCAGTTAGAGTTCTTTGTCGGTTTATTGTTACCGTATTTTTAACAATGGTAAAGAAATTAGACCAAGTCCATTACCGCGAAAGAGGTTCGAAGGTCGATCCACGCGACATTTTCTCAACGCTTCAGTAACCCCAGGTGTTCAACAACTCGTCGGTCTCCAAGGAGACGTCGCTATGCGGAATACTTAGATTTTATCCCTTTTGTCTAAGGATGGAAATATTCACGTCCGTGTTAAACTAAATTCCATTAGATTAATGCCGACGACTATCATAATGATAAAACATGTCTCGGGTAAAAGTTCTAGCATCTTAATATTGGGAGAAAGAGAACCATAACTTATAGACCTGTAGAAATTTACGGATTATTCAATCCTGATAGACCGGGAAGGTAAGGTTAGAATTTAATTCTCCGCACGCTGAATTTTGTCGGTTTCTGCTAAATTCTCGTAACTACAGTTGTTGTTTTTCATTTCCCGACTAGTAACTTGTATAGAATTAAACTTGTTACCGGAATTTTATCACGAAATATCGGGTGTTTGGTTCCAGTTCCGACGGTCGAAAATTTCAGTTACGGCGGGGGGGGGGGGGGGGGAGGGGGGGGGGGGAACAGCGTTATAGCATAATAACTCCACTTCTTCCGCTGTTTCATTTCTTGGACCCCACCAACAGCGTTATAGTGGAGCTGCAGTGTATTTCATTTATATCATAGCAGCTGGTGCACCTAATTGTGGCTTGTTGTTTCTCACACCAGTACAACCATAAGATTTGATCTCAACTACCCTCTGCTCTTTCTAGTCGGTTATACTACTTATCATTGCCTATTGGTGAGTGCAAACATTACTTTTATCATATATTTGAAAGAATGTTTGCAAAGCCCCATTCTACTAGCTTTATGACTCCCAACATTTCCAGAGGTCTCTTTCTATGAATTTTCAAAGGAAATCAAGACAGGTTTAAAAAAAAAGATAAACAGTTTCATCATAAGAGAATGAGAAATAGCTTAAACCAAGCAATTTGTTTCATATCACAAACATATATTTGTCTGTTGCCAGTTCTTTGAATTTGGACCAATTAAAATGTTTTTATTTGCAAAATGGTCAAAGGAGAATAATAAGTCTTTCTTTACAAATGAATCAACTCAGAAGCAAAAGTTCTTCATTCTAGAAATATCACAAAGGAAGCACTAATATTCATCAGTGATAACCAGTACAGCAACATCATTTCTTCCCTATAATAATTTGTTAAGTCCATGATTTTACACTGATTGAAATCTTTTCAAAGAATTTAATTAAAGGGCATCAAAACAAGAGGGCTTACTTGGCTCTAAATCACTCACCTGAGAATGATTTGAACCAAGCCCTACCAACAATGTACATGATTTTTAAAGAATAAGTCTGATATGCTTGGCCCTGCCAGGCCATTATTTTTTTTAACAAATCAATTCAAAAATTCAAGAACAAGTTTTTATTAGGGTCATCCAAGGAACATTTCAGCGAAATCTGGTCCTAATCAGCTACATGGATTAGGAGGATAAGATTTTTAAACAAGAGGACCAGTGGCCCTGGCGCTCACCTGAGATAAGGCGCTTTTTTTCTTCAAATACTAACTGGGTCGGTAGAAGACCTCCTTTAACATTTAACTAAAATCAACTTATGTTGCTATGCTAACCAATGCTTTCAACAGATTTCAAATCTCTTAGTTATCATTAAAAGGGGGCAAACTAATGTAAATTTCTGCCAAATTTGGTTAAAATTGGCTAAATAGTTTTGAAAGGGTTGCCTTCATTATTTCTTTTTAAGCCCAATCAACCTGTGGCTCTGAAATTTTTATCAATTTTGAAAGAGGTCAATGTTCTGATGCTTCATGCAAAATATAAAGACTCTGGACCATCTGGGTTAGGAGGAGATTTTTTTTTTTTTAAAAATCCCAATTCTACTCATGTTGTCATAGCAACTAGAGTTTCCAACTTATTCATATTTTTTGTTGAAATTATCCCAGTGGTTTGGGAGAAGATGTTGTTTTAAAAATCCTTCTTAATTTCTATATAAGCCCCACCTCCCCTGGGGCTCCGAGGGCCCTAGGTTGCTGATTTGAGCAATTTTGAAAGAGGTCAATGTACTGATGCTTCATGCCAAATATCAAGACTCTAGGCCCTCTTGGTTAGGAGGAGATATTTTTTAAAGTTTTTATCAAAATTTCAGTTTTTTGCCATGGCAACAAGAGATTTTAACAGATTTCACTTCTTTTAGCAATTTTCATAAGGCATCACCTAAGGAACATTCCTGCCAAATTTGGTTGAAATCCACATAGCGGTTTGAGGGAGATGTCATTTTTAAATCCTTCTTTAGTTCTATATACCCCCCCCCCCTGGCTTTGCCCCTGGGGACCCGAGGGTGATGATTTTAGCAATTCTGAAAGAAGTCATTGTACTGATGCTTCATGCGAAATATCAAGGCTCTACGCCTTCTGGGTCAGGAGGAGACAATTTTTAAAGTTTTCATTAAAATTTCAGTTTTGTTGCCATGGCAACCAGAGTTTTTAACGGATTTCAATTCTTACAGCAACTTTTAAAGGGCACCACCTAAGGAACATTCCTACCAAATTTGGTTGAAATCCACTGAGTGGTTTGGGAGGAGATGTCATTTTAAGATTGTTGACACACGACGGACGACGCATGACCAGGACGGACGCTGAACAGAGGACAATCAAAATACCTCACCATGAGCACTTCATGCTGCGGTGAGCTAAAAAGAGGGGACATTTTACAAAGTTAATGGATCACACTAACAACCTTGCTACCTAGGCTGTGGAACCAAGGGAATAGTGTCCCCATGGTGTGAAAAAAGGGGGGACATTCATAATATTTCGGAGACAAGAGTGCAAAAAAACAGCCTTGGCAGATCTCTGCAAATTTGGGACATTTTAAAAAACCAATAATCTAGCAACAAGGGCTTTGTTACAAAGGGGACATTGTCACAAAGGTCTTAAAAATTCAAGACATTTATGATTTTTAAAAACGCAGTTTTGGCAGGTCACTGCCTATATATGGAAATAATGCCCCTTCCCCCTTCCAAAAGCCATGTTTATCATTTCTTAAAGAATCTGATAAAGGATCACTAAACGATCATTTCTTTAAAATTGGGGAATAATATAGTACTTTCTGAGAAAATTTTCACAATACATAATATTTGAAAATTAGTCACAGTCATAAAATATTTGTCATCCCATAAAAAATCTTTGAAGAAATTTGATAACAGGTCATTCAAGGATTTTTCCTGTGACATTTGATTGAATCCATCTGCTAGTTTCTGATTTGTTTGTTTGAATGGGGTTTAATAACGCTTGAACAATTTTTTAGTCATAATGCGGCTGGAGCACCTAACAATGGATTTCTGGTATATCTCGCACCAGTAACCATTACATCCTTTCCTAGCCTCCAGCTGCTATCCCACTTAGGTTTACGATTATCCACCCATTGGTGAGATGTCAGAAAGGATGTGTGCCGCTGCCGGGATCCAAACCATGACACCCCATGATTGCAAATTGGGAGTTTTATGCACTACCAACTGCACCCTCAGACGGACAGTTTCTGAGAAAAAGACCTTAAAAAGTTTTCACCATATAGAAGTTAGTCCCACCCACAAAAACCATGTTTTTTTTATCCAATCAAAATTCTGTGAAGGAATCTGAAAAAGGGTCACCTAAGGATCATTCCTGTGAAATTTTGTAGAAATATGGGGAGAAGATTTCTTGAAGTGAAAGTTTATGGGGGTATAGACAGACTGATGCACAATTGACACACATCACACTGACAATAGCTCACTGGCTTTCAGCAACAAGAGCCAAAAAACTACTAAAAGCCTCTTTTACTGTGTCACTTCAATTCCTGTATGATCTATTCCTATAATAAAATAATCATCCTCTGAAAGTTTAGATAGAATCCAGATATATTTCAAGTATTTTGTTACTCAAACAATGGACTGAAATCAAAAGGGACCCTTTACCGTGGTTTCAAAGATTAAAATGGTTGGTAGGCAACCTAAATGATGCAACTATGACATTTAAGTCATCAAACCAACAAAAATGTTTAACATTAATATCAGAGTCATATGAATGATTGTATAGGTCTATTTATTTCTTCATTGGCAGGAGGCTATCCACCAATATTGACAGGGAAGCCAAAGGAGCAAAATTAAAAACATTTAACAAATCTGATGAAAGTTGTTGATTTCAACATTTTAAAATAAATACAGTTGACACCCTTTATCTCCATATTGGAAATCTCGAATTCCTATTGAGTCAATGATGTATTCAAGAGTAAACTATTTTCCTTCTTTATTTGAAGTAAAACTGACAGTTTATCTTGAATTAGTAAAACCTACAATTCCTGTTATGCCAAGTTGTAAATTTGAGCCAAATTTTTACACGGATTTACCTGTTCAGCAGACGATATGACTAACAATCAAGGGACTGAAAGTTCTGAGAGCGTTTTTGCTGGTTTATTAGTAACCGCGCTCAATGATAAGAGCATGCTTCATCAATATGAATTAGTAAATCATACACCTAAGTAGGAGGAGCAGCTGGAGGCTCGATAATGATGTAGAGGTAATACTAGTGTGTGAACTACCGTGAATCCATGGTTATGAGCTCCAGCCGCCTGGATATAACTGAAATACTATTAAAATGTATGTTTAACCCTATTCAATCAATCATGACCCCTTACTGAAATCGTTATTTTGATTTAATCACAAAGTTTTCTTCTTAAGTGCATGAAAATTTGTGGTTGTGTGGTCAAAGGTCGAACGATAAAAGGTAAAGAAATCAAAGCTAACATTCATTTATTTATTTTTTTTGTTGAGCATTTTATTTTCCCAATTGAAGTACTTCATGTCTGTTTCAAAGATTTAGTCGAATTCGAAGTTTAAAGGTGTGTTATTCGATGGGGTTATTAGGTGCCTGAATCGCGACTATAACAGGGTTGTAACTTGTTACATATACTGTGTATACGGGGTGTAAATTTGCTCAGCCCTGCCAGGTCAAAACACTAGCAAACAGTTTACATGTACAGGGCTCTCGGAAACGACAGTACTGTCGTCTCAGACGACAACTTTCCCCAAGGGACGACAAAAAATCCTATCAAAGGATTCGGACGGACGACAATTTTTTCAATGGCATGCGCCCGACGGTAGCAGTCTTTATGTCTAAGTGACTCTGTAAAATCATCTGTCATGGTTCAAGGGTCATTAAAATAGGAAGTATATTATTGGAAAAGGTTAATTGATTATCCTAACATGCACCACAATCATTGATAACACCCATCTTTATTGACAATTACCACTCCGCCATGACCGGTCATGCATCGACGATGGTAAGTGACAGGTGTTAGAAACCTGTGAAACTTGGGTAAAATAATTTTAACTAGGACTCTTATCTCACTGAAATCAAATTATTATGGAACATTTTAGTGAAAAGGTAACCAAAACATAATAAAAGAAGGCAACTTATATTACAAAACGAAATTGCCATGGGTTTTCGTGGGTACAACAGGCAATTCAATTGAAAATGAAAATTTGATTTGATAAACTTTTTTGGCTCTTAGACTTCTAAAGCTGGGCATGAATCATAAATTTACTGTAAATTTGTTAGTTTTAAAAATTGACAATTTGACTGTCAATATAAACCATTAATTTGTCCAAATTTCAACAAAAAAGTTAAACATTATCAAGTGGTAAAAGAATGGATTGACTGATTGTGAGTCAGTATTTATTTTGAAAATACAATTTTTAAAATGGAACAATTTAAGAAGGACAATTAGGTAGTATAGACTTCTTAAGATCAGACTGCACATCTTTGTCTTTACTTCTTGCTAAAGGAGGAATATTTCATTTCTAGTGTGACAAGGGTTAACTTAATAACCATGTGTGCTTAGAAAAAAAAAAAAAATATGATGGATAATTCTATCATTTGCTCTATTTTGACATTAATTTTTTACTTCTTAACCCATTCCCACACAATAAAATTTTAGACTGGTCCAAACTCAAATAAGTTGCAGACGACAATTGTAAATGGGTGAAATTTCAATAATCTCTGTCTTTTATGGTAGAAAACATTGCTTGTAACAGCTTGTAATAAACGATTTCTTCATTATAAACAATGTTTTCCAAAGCTTTGTGTCTGGGGGCATCAGAAAGCGCCACTGTGATGGAATGGGTTAATAAGATTTACAAATAATCCTAATTAAGAGAATTTGCTGAAGTCAGAAGATAAAATGAACATAATCAGACATGTAAACAAAATATATGGCCTAGATAATATTTATAATAATTCTTAAAACCCAAATGCATCTCCCTTTTCCACACTATTTTCAACAAAGAAAGTACTGTTAAAAAAGATTTTGTGGAAATGGCATTCAATATGAAATTCCTGCCCAATCAGACTTGAATCCAACTTTTCTGCTAGGAATCCAACTTTTTCCTAAATTGGATTCCTAGAATCCTACTTTCAAAATCCTAGTGAGAGCCCTGATGTATTCGCTTACTCCACTAACCACTGGCCTAGATTCTATCTTGAAACGGGAGGAAATTATTTCTCTCATTTTGATAATTCATTGGACAATTTACCATGGATATATTAAGTCAAAGTTTTAAATAATTTTCCTGGATATTCATGACTAAAAGGAGGTTGTTGGCAAGTAAGTTATTTTCTTCATCTGCGATGAAACAAGATGAAGGCGATCACAAAGATTTTCCCTTCAAGTTTATAAGCATAAGCGGGAGAACTTGTTTCTGGTTGATCGATATAAAATACTGTATTTCCTTAAAAAAAAAAACGCTAAAAACTGCAATTCAAAAAGGTAAATATAACCCTGATTAATCAACTTTTTTACACTTTTCAGATAAAACTGATCATCGATATGTATTCAAGGTGACAGCTTGCCCACTGGGTTTTTATTTTGGGGGTACATGTACCCTCTAGGTTTTGAAGTGGGGGTACAAAGAAAAATCTGGGGGTACAGTGTACCCTTTACTTTCAGATTTAAGGATACACAATACGAATCTGAACCCTTTACCAAATGACAGACAATGTTGTAGTTATATAGTTTGTTATTACTCAGTAAAGAAGTACCACACGTCATGTGCAAGTTTCAGATGAATTTAGGGGGAAAGATAATAAACTTTCTTTGAAAACCTGGTTTTTGACAATTCACTTTTTCTTAATTATTGGATTTTGGACGGGTTGAATGGAATATGAGAGCGATGGCAAGTTAATTACAAGGGTGGGAATGTCATCTTGGAGCAGGCCATACAAGGCATGTCTGCTCATTTTTAGATCAAACTGTGGTATTAAAACGATTCTGGTACAGAAAATATCAATTGGTCTCATAAGTATCTTAAAGTCACCATTTGTGGAGAAATAGAATAGGTTTTGTTACGACATTATGCAGACAGCAACTTACTTAGCCAAAACAAAACTACAACGTTAAACAAACGGCTCAATTTTGTCCCGCCTGAATTACATGTACAACGGAACTTACGAGAGAAACTAATTTCAAAATCAGATTCTATATCATGAGTTCTTTTCAATCTCACCCAAAACCACGTGAATATCTTGCGTTTAGTTTGAAAAATAGTGCAACTTTGGGCCTATTTCAAAACAAACTGGTGAGGCCATCAGGATCCGCATTATACGAACTTTTCCAACTGCTGGTTACCCCATTCTCTATATGAAAACAAACCAGCTGGTTCCTGTCGCATGAAAGGGAAATCACTTGCTCCCGATGCGTTTTGTTCTACTTTGCTTGCTGTTTTGGGGGGGTTTAGGGAAAAATACGCATGTAGGGTTTCTCGTTTCATACGCTAATCATTTCAAATGAACACACACGTAATGGCATTTTTGTTTCTACGTTCATTTATTTTTTCTGTACGTTCATGCACTTCTTGGTGTAAGATTTGTACGTGAACCGACGTAGTTGTACGTGAATTACGTACTGCAGTACGTGAATGGGCACCCTGAGATGAGAAAAAAACTTAAATTACAGCTTGTCATTGACAAACTATCGGGGACCTTTATACCCAAACCTGGACTTGCAGCAAAAACTTTGGTTTAGACGGACAATTTTCTTTATCTTGAATGAAATTGATTAATTGATGGAATGGGTTTAATGCCACTTTTAACAGTATTTCAGTCGTATCGCAGCGGCTGGAGCACCTAACAATAGATTCCTGGTATTTCTCACACCAGTTCTACCAGTTCTACCATTACATCCTTTCCTAGCCTCCAGCTGCTATCCCACTTAGGTTTATGATTATTTACCCCTTGGTGAGAGACAAATGTGGGATAAGATATGGGCTGCAGTACGTGAATGGGCACCCTGAGATGAGAAAAAAACTTAAATTACAGCTTGTCATTGACAAACTATCGGGGACCTTTATACCCAAACCTGGACTTGCAGCAAAAACTTTGGTTTAGACGGACAATTTTCTTTATCTTGAATGAAATTGATTAATTGATGGAATGGGTTTAATGCCACTTTTAACAGTATTTCAGTCGTATCGCAGCGGCTGGAGCACCTAACAATAGATTCCTGGTATTTCTCACACCAGTTCTACCAGTTCTACCATTACATCCTTTCCTAGCCTCCAGCTGCTATCCCACTTAGGTTTATGATTATTTACCCCTTGGTGAGAGACAAATGTGGGATAAGATATGGGCTGCCGCCATGATCGATAATGAGATAATGAGTGTCTACTGTATATAAGGAGCAGCATGCCCACTGGGTTTTCATTTTGGGGGTACAAAGAAAAATCTGGGGGTACAGTGTACTCTTTACTTTCAGATTAAGGGGTACACCATATAAATCTGAACCCTTTACCAAATGACAATGTTTTGGTTATATACTTTGTTAATAATCAGAAAATAAGTGCCACACATCATGTGCAAGTTTCAGATAAATATAGAGAGAAGGATAGCAAACATTTTTGAAAAGCTGATTTATGACAATTCACCTTTTCTAAACTATTGGATTTTGGAAGGGTTGAATGGGATGTGAGAACGATTGCTAACAACTCCAACAAGTTAAGTACGAGGGTTGGGATGACATTTTGGAGCAGGCCATACCAGGCATGTCAGCTCATTGCTAGCTCAAACTCTAGTATTGAAACGATTCTGGTACAGAAAATATCAAACGGCCTTATTACTGTCTAAAGGTCACCATTTGTGGAGAAATAGACTAGGATTTGTTACGACATTTTGCAGACAGCAAATTACGTAGCTAAAACAAAACTACAATGTTAAATAAACGGTGCCATTTTGTCATGTCCGACTTACATGTACATCGGAACTTACGAGAGAAACCAATTTCAAATCAAAATCTATAGTATGAAATCTTGTTAGTTTCTCGCCAAAACACGTAAATATCTTGCGTTTAGTTTGAAAAATAACGCTACTTTGGACATATTTCAAAACAAAATGGTGTGGCCATCACGATCCTCATTATACGACCTTTTCCAACTGCTGTTTCCCCCATTCTCTAGACCAAAAAGACCAGAAAGAACGTTATCTTCCGATAGGTGGCATTTTTCAAATACTGACCTATCTAATTTGAGCATTCTGGGTAGTGTCATTCGTGACAACTCCGCGGATTCTGTCAAACTAAATTCAAAATGTCAGCTCCCAAGAAACGCATGCTTCCAATTTTTGATGTCTCTTCTTGGAGCACATGTAAGACATGAGTGCTTTCGCAATTAAAAATAATTATTTTTTAATTAATTTTGGGTGACTGCTAAGTTTGATTTCTCCACTATTGTAGGTTTTATTGCAATTATCCACTTGCTACTTTTTGGCGATATAATATGGAGTTATGCGTATGACGTAGTAATATCTATCCCGATCTGGATAAGTGATACGGTCCTGAAGACAGGTCAATCTTCCGTGAATATGACATGCGCAGACAACGCCAGAAAGAAGCGATGGTTCCTGTCCAATGAAAGGGAAAACACTTGCTCCCTACGATTTTGTTTTACTTTGCTTGCAATTTTTGGGTTTTTATGAAAAAAATACGCATGTGGAGTTTCGTGTTTTATACGCTAATAATTTTAAATGCACACACATGTATCGGCATTTTTGTTTCTACGTTCATTTAATTTTCTGTACGTTCATGCATGTCTTGGTGTAAGATTTGTACGTGAACCTAGGTAATTGAATTACGTACTGCAGTACGTGAATGGGCACCCTGAGGAGAAATTCATTAAAGGCCCTTTTTCATTAATTCTTACTGGATCCTCAAAAACTATACTCCCTATGTTTCAAAAACATCTTTTAAGAAAATTAAATTCTGCTGGACTTTATTGCACAAATCATAATGTACAGAGGGAAATTCCAAGAGGCCCTACCCCCTCCAAATATTTTCAACAGTTCTCTCCAATTTCAAAAATAATAATCCCAGCGACGCTACAAACATTCTGTGAAAGTTTCAATCCTATAATAACTGTGGATTTCATTGCTTTCACAAGAAATTTCAAACATTACCATTGCAATAGCTCAAAATTACTGAAAATTTGTAAAAGGAAATTACAATGCATCAAAGTACAATTATGAATTTTCATAGTAAAAGTTCAGTTCACCAGTCAATATCAAACTGTTATAGGTAAAATAATAGGTCTTTCACCCTTGTTATGCTGAATTAAAATTCCATACAGAATTGCTTTAAAATCAAAGGGCTGACAGCACTGGAAGGTCTAAATGAGGAACAATATTTCTCTTGAAAATTGATTGTTTAAACAACTCTGGATGAAAGGGGACAAGCAGGAGGTGAAGACCATGATCAGCCTGCACTTATGTGCAGGCTGATCTTTGGCTATACCTCCTGCTAAAGCATGTATATCCCGGGTTCAGGTTGACAAAAGGTTATTCTATTCAATTAAACTTGAACACATGTACCTTATTACAAATGTCATTTTCAACAGTTTGGGCTGTTTGAACTTTCATGGGAGGTTCACCATCAGCAAAATTAGAAGACCTCTGTCCATCATTCACTTCTTTGTCTGGAGGTTCCTTCATTTGTTCAATTACGTTAGTATTGCAAGTTCTAGTTGAAGTATTGTTCGTCGATTCTGAATCCTGGTTAATAACTTGGTCCTCACATTCAGGAACACTCTCCTCCAGAACATTTTCAACATTTTGGTTAGCCATCAGATCATCAGCTTCCCTAGTACAACTCATGCTAAATGTTATAACACTTCATTCTGAAAGTAAAAAATATCATTTCACAATAAATAAAATTTACACACCTTACTGAATATTGCTCTCTTAATATGGTCATTGTTTGACGCTAGTGTAACCTATAATTTACGAAGAAAAGATACACTGGTGATTTAAAGATAAAAATGTTGTAAAACAAAAATCATTGTAACTTAATGTTCTAGAATCTGTCAAGAACAGTATAATTCATAATTATGATAAAGAATTCTGCAACTTTTTCATGGTATCCTTTCTCTGGCAGGTTGTCATACTTTCTATGGAGCATGAAATTCCTATAATCATTTTGATAACAACTAACAACCATATATGTACATTTATACACAATCATTCAAATACAAACATATCCATATCAGCGTTAGACACTAACTTCTCCAAGCAAGGAGTCCACCGGACTCCTAACTTAAGAAGTCAGGGAGTCCGGAGGAAAATCAAGGAGTCCGAATAAAATTCTGAAAATTGTCTTTAAATTAATTTGTTTTATTAACATGTATTAATTTATTCATCATCAAAACTGGTATATGATCATTTGATACTGCTTATCTCCATATCCTAATATAATGTAAAATGCTAATTTGAAAATGTGCACTAGAAAAATCTTATCTTGTACATGGATATTGATCAAAATAACCACTTTTTAAGAGACAGTGATGAGAATACTCAATCAATGCACTAGAATTTAATAACTTGCCAGGCTTTGGAAGTTTTTCAAAAATAGATTTATTTAGTTGGAGTAATGAGCGACCAGCAGTCGATTGGTTGAGCTCTGTGTGTTGTTTAGCATTCCCTTTTGTTACATTGTGACTCTGGAAGGTATTGTGCCTCTTCACTGCCTCAACTCTAAAATTGCTGCAACCTGTTACAAAACTACCAAAGTTCTCATACTTAGTACAAACATTACATTTCATTTTTCTCACCGTCATACATAAGACAGGTGTACAATCCCTGCTAGCTGCGATATCGTAGCCCTCTATCTGATAATCTGCTGGCGAGGACTACGACTACCACCTTCTTTGCGCTTTGTTGCAAGTCCTAATATTGTATGTTTTGTGATAAGCGACTCTCTGCGGACCAATTCCTTACATATGTTAATATCATAAACAAATTATATCAAAATAATAGTATCAATTGTATCAAGCATTTAATATCGGTTTCTTTTAAGTTCATAAAATATTTCCTATGTTTGGTGGCAGGGCTCCGGAAATTTGGAAATTAAAATCGGTCCAGGACAATGCCCCCCCCCCGGCAAAAACGAATACCCTGCCTTTTTTCACCTTTCCCGTATGTAAAAGGCTTCATCATTCATTCGGTAGTTGCATTCTTTTTCAAAATTTTCTGAAGATGATTTTAATCTTCAACGAGTGGAAGATAGATGAAAACAAATGACAGATCTTTCTTTCATTTTGATTTTGTTTTTGAAAATTCCGCTGTATACAAATTGCAATTCCGGAAATGTACGGCAGTCCACCAAATTCCAATATATTGTGAAATTAGACAAATAAATTACATTATCAAAATTTATTTCCGTGACGTACGCACCCCCCCCCCCCCCCCGATTTAATTATAATAATGATGTACTTTTTCATAAGCTAGTTATCCAAAGTTCTGTAAATTTAACACAGTCATAGCGATTTCCTCTCAACACGAGCCTCTGATGATGGAAGAACACAGCTGACGTCACAAAAATGACGGGTCAGTCCATTCTACCCCATTGGATCGCAAAGTCGTGACATACATCAAAAAGACCGACGAGACAAACTCGAGTGGGTCGCCCACGTGTTGCAGTATTTTCTCAGAGTAGAATTTGTGCACAAATCTCGGTCATTTATTAATTGTAGTTAATTTGTGATTTATTATTCGGACGTTTTCCACCCCTGAAGTAAGATTTCATGATTAGTTTTTTCTTTAATTTTATTGACGGAACTAGCGATATTATTAAGCGACGTTTTCGTTTATATTCAAATTATCGGCATTTTGCGGATACCACCTATTGTGCTACGTTTCTTACCGTGAATGAAAATAAAACAAATATTAACGACAGGACTTTTTTATACAAACTTCAAACCCGGTCTCACGGGCTTACTTGTGATAAATTAATTTCATAACAGCGTTGTGCTGAACTTTTCCAAATTCATACGAACAGCAACTGAAGCCTATTCATGTCTCGATTTATATAAGCCTCCCGTATTATAGTAAAAGAAATTTAGTTCATCAGTAACGGCAATTTAAAATGACGCTCTTTTATATGTCTATTTTGATAAGACCTCGAACGTGTGTAAGTCAAACTGATTTGCAAATACTCGATACCCAAAGTCCGGTCAAGCGCGAAACTGGCTATCTACGTGCGGATGGGCACTTGACTGGCCGGCGGGTAAACTAATTATCAATTTTTGGCACTTTTGTTAATCCTTTAATCTGCAGATAAGGTGTGAAACCCTTGAATTATTTCGGTTTTATAGTTGATTTTGATAGATAATGAGCGAGTTTACAAATATTTCAATTAAATTTTCCGACCGATTTTGGTGTTATTTTTTGGGATTCCAATCGGTCTAGCAATTCAAAATTCGGTCCAGACCGGCAATTTATCGGATTTCCGGAGCCCTGTAAATTGGCGGCCATGACATTTGGTTGGCCATGTGATCTATTATTACATACTGATGTCAGCTGTTCTTAATAAATCAAAGTATCCTTTTTAACCCACCATGATAATATTTTATCTTAAAAGATACTGAATTGACAATATCTTTTTTTTCTATCAAATTCAATAAACTCGTGAATTATTTCCATACTATCAGAACTGTCCTATTTTCAAAACATACTATGCCTTCCAAATATGGTGACCTAGATTTTCATTTGCTATCGTTTTGGCGGGAAGCCCGAGATCTTCTAGAATTGAAGAGGGGTTCCTATTGGATCTCGCTGTCAAACAGCAAAAATGGCTGACATTTGATTCAAAATGGCCGAAAACTTGGAGTTTCCGATGGCGTGACAAAGAGACTAAAATGCATAAAATATCCAACTTTTTGCAGATTAACATTTCTTTAGATGGATAGATAAATGATTAAGGTTCATTTTGATATTAAATTTGTGTTTGTACTATTTACACAACTTCCAAAAATCGACCTCGAAGTACCCGGAGTGATTCACTCCGGGCACTCGTTATCTTCCGATGGGTAGAATTTTTCTAATTTGAGCATTCTGGGTAGTGTCATTCGTGACAACTTGGCCGATTCCGTCGATCTACATTCAAAATGTCAGCGCCCATTCAATGCACGCCTCGAATTCTTGATGCCTTGCCTTTGAGCAAATTTAAGACGTGAATGCTTTTGCAATTTAAAATAATTACTTTTCTAATTAAATCTGAGCGACATTTGATTTGTTAAACTGATTATACGTTGACACCGGTAGATTTTTTGACTGGAAAATTTGAAATACGGAAATAATTTCCGATCGCCGAAAAACGCGACGAGTAAGAATGATTGTAAGGATTTTTGTCAAACGATATGGGCTACCACTTTAACAAGGTGACTGGTGAATTTTAAAGGAGTCCGTCGGACTGCCTAGTCAGAAATTCTACGAGTCCGGGCCGTTTTTTAGGAGTCTCGGACTCCCGTTAGTGTCGAACGCTGCATATTTAAACATGTACAAATACAAACATAATGCATGTATTAGCCAAGTAGGAAAACAAGAATGAAAGAAAGGAAAACCAGAAATTGTCGAAAAAAATTGACTAATACCCTCCAACAGCGCTTGTCCCCATATAAGTGCTATCCACCAAAGGGCCTTAACAAAAAATGGACTTTTTAATAAAAGGGC
The DNA here is from genome assembly GCA_946902895.1 of Fragum fragum. Taxonomy (NCBI): domain Eukaryota; kingdom Metazoa; phylum Mollusca; class Bivalvia; order Cardiida; family Cardiidae; genus Fragum; species Fragum fragum. The sequence continues at coordinate 66,949,505 of OX336370.1, read as the reverse complement.
CATAAATCAGTCAAAAATAAATGGACTGTAACCAAAAAGGAATATGCACATATCCGACTTATACTGAGTCTTTCTGTGAAATTTGGATCAAATTTGTCCAATGATTGCTGAGAAATCGAGCGGACACAATTTTCCACTAAAGGGCCATAACCCCGTCAAAATTCAATGGACTGTAACCAAAATAAAAAAATGCACATCTTTGCTTGGTACTGATTATATCAGTGAAGTTTGAATAGAATCCGTCCAATAGTTGCCAAGAAATTGAGCGGACATGAAAAAGCTACAGACAGATGGACCGACTGACAAGCTGACTCCTATATCCCCCCAAACAGTTTTGGGAGGTAAAATAATTTGCAATAAACTTCTTGTATTCTTAAATTTTAACTAAAAGACTCATAAAAAACAAATTAACCCTTTCCTGTTTTATGAAATTTTAGACTGGTCCAATTTGAAAGAGGTTGCAGACGCCAATGAAAAATGCATGCAATTTGAAATCTGACCATCCTATGTGGTAGAAAATATTGTGGGAAAAGGAGAAATTGCTTTTTAAAAGCAATTTCTTCTTTTTCCACAATGTTTTCTCATGTATAAAATTACTGTGACGTAAAATCCCGGGTTTGTCCAGGAAAGGGTTAATAGTAAAGTTGATTGTCACTGACAATAATTGAATGGGGTTCAATGCCACTTCTAACAGTATTCCAGGCATATTGCGGAGGCTGGAATACCTAGCCATGGATTCCTGGTATTTCTCACTCCAGTACTACCACTACACCCTTTCTGCACCTCCAGCTGTTCATTCTACTTAGGTCTTCAATATTCCACCCATTGGGAGACAAATTTCAGAAAGGATATTTGCCACAATTTGGAATTGAACCCTGGACCTCATGATTGAGAGTCTGACACACTACAAACTGCGCTATGGCTATGGTCTTCTGTCACTGACAATGAGTCTAAAATACACTAAATGGTCCAACTATTGATTGTCCTTTTGATCAGTTGTTCAACTTAAACAAAATTGCCTTACTTTGAATCCCAAAACTTACTTTCAAATCGTCACTCTAAGATAAAGAGTGGGTCTTGACTCAGTTTCAAACAATCATTGATGATTTCTCTTTGCTGGAATTGCTTAGAATCTTAAAATTTAAGTCTGTATTTTAGGCCGAATATACTGTTATAGTCAAACTTCATTTACTCGAATACAGGAATTCTCGAACACAATGGATTATCGAACAATACAGGGTCCAAAGAATTCCAAAAATGACACTCGTCTTTCAGGGCAAGTAAAATGACTGGCGGCAACTTTCAAAATAAGGCAAAGGGACATTGAGTCCATTGAAACAATTACACATTCACACATCCGCTTATTTGTTTGGGAGACACATGATCATCAATATCCATTTCATATCCATGTCAATCAAGACAGATTAATTACGCATCGATGACCTTATTGATTCTAACATCACTCGAGTTATTGGGGTTTTCCCAGCACCCCGCCGGGAACCATCATGTAAACCAAGATAGCGGAGAGTCAAATCGCTTGGGCTAAAAAAATGGCAATCTTTATTTCTCGATCACTTTTTGAGATTCATTAGAGTGCCGAATAAAATGCAAAGACAATATGTTGCTTATCTATTCATGATTTAAGTAAAAATGTCCAGTGAATTCTCAAGAAATGAGAAATATCGGACATAAGAAATCAAAGTATTGCAGACATTAGTAATCTAAGTTTTTTTTGGGTTACAAAAACTTGATGTCGTTCAGGAAAGAGGTGTTCTTGGCAATTTATTTTCAAATGACAATTCTCTCGTTTTGCACCTTTTAATATATTGAAGTGGAAGGAAAACATCACTCCTGAGTTTGATCCACCCAAATGTAATTCAAGATAGGTCCGAATTGAAAGAAGTTGCTGATAACACTTCAAAGATTAATCAAACATTATTTATGGAAGAAATCATTGTGAAAAATGTTTCTTGTCACACAATGTTTTGGAAAGCTTCATTGATCCAAATCATAAATCACAAGATTAACATTTAAAAGGGTTCAACAGAACATCTCTGTTATAAAAGTAGCACTAACAAAAGAGAAATCGTAGACAGTTTCTTTCTGTTTTCATTCAATATTGTCACTTTCTGAACATTTCTTTTTAATTCAAAATAGTCAGATAATTAATAATTTATTCAACATAATGAATATACAAAACAGGTTATTTGTTTTCAATATAGTAGATTTCTTTCATTCACTTATTCATACTGGCTCCACTTTTGTCTCCAATTGGCACCAAGTGGCTCCAAATTTTTGCCAATGGTGATTTAATTGGTGCATTTTCTGATTTTGACACTAGAAAAGATATTCTAAAAAACAACCATGCGCCATGATAATTACTTATCCCTGAAAGTTGCCATGGGCCCCAGGGTTTTCGTTTGACCCGAGACCTCGGGTTTTGACGCACAGAAATTCAAAAAGAAGCAATTTTGACGTTCGGAAATTTGTCACTGTGCGTCATTTTTACCCTCGAAAATTAGCAGCCGTGCGTCAAGGGTCATCATAAGTGTGCCAAAATTATTGGAAAATGGTTAATTGATTATGGAAATATACACCACTATCAAGGATAACACAAAGCTTGATTGGTAATTAACAACACTCTCTAGTGATCGACATGCATTGGGGATCGAAATTGACACCTTTGAAATTAATGATGAAACCCGTTTTCAGAGTATTAATCCCACTGAAATTTACTTATTTGCTATTTCTTTTATAAAAAGCTCGGAGAATGTGATCAAGCAGTAAAATGAAACCAAAGAAGCCTCGATGGGCGAGTGGTATGGGTGCTTGACTCGTGATCTGAAGGTCTCGGGTTCGAGCCCCAACGTCACCGGGGTGTGTTCACGGGCAAGACACTTAATAGCCAGCCCCAGCCTACCCAGCTGTAAAAGTGGGTAGCAGTGGTATTCAGCCACTGCCTCTCTTTCAGGGACGTGAAAACATCTGGACTGTGAGTGTATTACCTGCCAGTAATACCCGAAAGGGGAGTTAGGCAGTATAAATAGATAGATAGAATATGTTGTCCAAGAAATGACATTGGTTTTCGTGCATAAAATCCGCACTTCATTTTATGAAAAATAGAAATAATTTTTTCCTCTTAGTACTCTTGAGATTTTCTAAAACTGATTCAAACTAATGATATATATATAAATACTGAAGTTTCCCTAAAATTCATCTTATATTGTAAATAGAATACTGTCAGATTGGAGAAATGTTTCAATCTGAGACAGAGTTTATCCTAAGGCACCATTGCAAAATAAAATTATAAACACTTTTAAGGCACCATTGCTGAATAAAATATAAACACCTTTAAAGCACCATTGCTAAATAAGTTATAAACTTTTTTTCTAAATTGCTCGGGGGGAGGAGAGAGACATATTGCATTTTGACTCTTGGGATTTCAATTTTGACTCTTGGAAATTTTGGCCCAAGGGTCAATGACTCTTGACTTTTGGGAACTAATGAAAACCCTGGGCCCGAAAATTGACCATTAACTCAGGTTATTTCAAAGAATGGAACACAATTTGATAGCCGTTGACAGCATTTTAGAGGTGCTTGTTGAATACTGGTACAATTTAGTGTAAAATAGATCAGGGGGACATTGAACTGGCCGTATAAGACAGGTGCACACTGAATGGTGACCAGATGACCAAGTTAGACTGTACTTTTGTGAACACAAGAAACAAGCACCAACCAATAGGTCATTTATACACTATCTATCTATCTATTTATACTGCCTAACTCCCCTTTCGGTGGCAGGTGATACACTCACAATCCAGATGTTTTTCACGTCCCCGAAAGAGAGGCAGTGGCTGAATCCCACTGCTACCTACTTTTACAGCTGGGTAGACTGGGGCTGGCTATTAAGTGTCTTTAACACACCCCGGTAACGTTAAGGCTCGAACTCGTGACCTTCAGATCATGAGTCAAGCACCCATACTACTCGAGGCAGTGATACTTTAATACCTTAACAGTATTGTCAAATATCAAATATTGAACATACCTTAATAACCATATACATAAAACTAATTTAATTCAATTACAAAAACATGTTTGATTGATGAAGAAACTGAGTGTCCATGATTGAGGTTAGGAGGATATATTGTTTGAATGCTTGTGTAAAAGATCTATAAACTGCATAGTAAAATGAAATTATGAAAATGATTAATTACAAGATGCAAGACAAGTTCCAAACCCTGACAATGCAAGACCTTTACAATTATGACAGTCAAAACATGTAAGTGGGACATGATATACTTTCTGGAACTGCATTTGTCATTTTCACTGTACGTTTTCTTTTAATTCTATTCAATGTAATAGATCAATACGTAGGTATTTACTATCAGTACTGTTCTCTGACCACAATTCAAAGCTTGGGTAAACAAATTGAAAATCCAAACACTAACAAATGTAAATATTTTGATTTCTGAAACGGGACGGCTAACCCGCCAAAACAATACAAAGACTAAGGAAAATTCGAGCCGTGCCTTGACTTGTTTCAAAAGATATGAAGCTGTGGTATTATTTTCTTACCAGGTTAAAATCTTTCTGCATGAAAGCAAATGCGTGTTCATTAAAATCTTAATCATACTTTGTAACCTCAATTCTGCGACATTCTATAAAAGACAATATGGCTGTCTGCGGTTATGATTATTTAAACGGCATTTTTGATTCCGATTTCTTAAATATTGCTATCGTAAATCAAACAATTATGAGCAAAATTTCGTGAAGTAAACAAGTTTTATCATCAAATATGTTAGTAAATTATATCAATAGTCCTTACACAGTCCTTTAAAACATTTATTTTTTAATATATCTTTCGGATATGAGGTTTTTAATTCAGCCTTAAGGGTCTCAATGTTATTTTTCTTCAAACCTGTATGCAAATTAAGCTTTTTGCATACCTTTTCATATATTTAATATTTTTATTCCAAACTTGTCTGACAAACTCGTATTTTAGCTGCTATGGATAAAAAATATAATAATGAAAATATTGAGAGAAATAAATATAAATTTCCCAGAGGTCAATATTAAAATGGCCGCGCGCATGGTACAGAACAAATTTTTTTCAGACAGATTGGTCCAAAAATAATCTGCATTTTTTAAAAACATTTTTCATTTTATACTCAAATTTTGGGGCAATAGCTCGAAACAATCTATTCGAAATAATCTATTTAAACAATCGATTTTGGTAGTGTGAGTCTTCACTACAAACGTCGTCAATGCAATGAGAAAGGCTTTCTTAATACCGAAAAGTAAGCAGTTATTTCACTTTTTGAAGAAACTATGTTTTATTTCAGGTCAAATAATGGGGAACTAGGGCAGTAGTTACCCAGTGCATGACACCCAGTTTAGGGAAGAATTTGGGTCCGTTCGCCCTAAAACAATTTCGCCCTAAAACAATTTTTCCCTAATTCCACTTCGCCCCGGGTCCGTTTGCCTTATTCCCGTTCGCTCTGGGTCCGTTCGCCCTATTTTTCAATTACATCATCACCAAGAGCTGCCCCAATTAAAACAAATCTTGTAAATGTTTATCTTTTATTTATGAGATGTTTAGGTAATGTAATGTAGTTCTTTCAACTCATATATTCTGAAAAGAATTCAGACGTTGCAGATAACAATTCAAAGAAATAAATCCTAAATACACGCACACTTTGAATAAACTTGAAATTATCTCTAAATGAAGTTTGCCACCAAAAAAAATAAAATAAAATAAATATGGCTATATTACCAGCATGACTTTACATATGTTCGTTAACTTTAATCAACTCCAAGTATTGACAAACTGTAAAACATATATGTTAAAGGAATGCTGATTGGGTAAACAAATTAAGAGCATTAAAAGAAATCAGATAGCTTCTATCAAAAGAGAACTTGATTTCCAACAACACTTAATAATGTGTGTGTACGGGGGATAGTGCAAGGATACAGGACGAAACTGCTGAGAGCTTCGCCTGGTTCTTTAACGTGCTCGATGGATAGCATCGTCACACAGGGCCTCGGTTTAACGTCTCATCCGAAAGACAATTAGTTGTGTTAGTTGATATGGTCAGCCCAGGGCTCGAACCCGTGATCTTAAGGTTTAAAGTCAAGTGCTCTACCAACTGAGCTAATCGGGCTGACTCACACTTAATAATTACATGCTTCAACCTTTATGTATTGATCGCTGATTGAAATTGATGTGTGTTCGATTTAATTAAATGATTACAAAATTTGGATGTTTTGCCATTTTGAATAACATCAGAAATATCCAATTTCAAACAACATTTGAGTCAATTATCTTTATAATTGAGCATTTTGAAACAATTGTGATAAGAAAAACGTTTCATCAAAGCAATTTGTAACAGCTATACTCAAACTCACTCATTTTCAAAGGGGGCAAACAAACAAAAAAAAAAAAATAGGGCGAGCGGACCCTTTTTTGGGCCAAAGGACCCAGGGCAAATAGACCCTGGGCGAAATTATATTTAGGTCGAACAGACCCAATTCTGTTGGGGAAATTCAAGAATCTATGTATGTAGCTTGATTTAGGTATAATACCTATCAACTGCGATATAGTAGCCGTCTTTCTGAAAATTTGCTGGTGATAATGCAGCTAAATATACTGCAACTCCTCTATAATGCTGTTTATGGGGTCCAAAAAATGAAATAGAGGAAGAAGTGGAGTTAATATAATAATAGATTTAACCCATAGAGGGAAAAGTATTGAAACTGAAATATACATTCCTTGCTTCAGTCAGGGCCTTCGCTGGGCTGACTTCTCTTTTGGCCGTCACTTTAGCCAAACTGATAAAACTGGAGCCAAATCTGTCTCCAAGAATCCAAATGAGAAGCCAATCTTTTTTGCCGAGTTTTATGCCACTGAAATCCGCTAAGCTAGGAGACTATTGATTGCAAAAAAAAAAAGCAACATACACACACACCAAAAAACCCCTCAAAAACTGAATGTGTGATCTATCTTATTCATTTGAATTCAATCAGAGAAGACATAATTTTTCAAGTAATTTTGGGATTTTTCACTAAAAATTTGCATCCCACCCCAAAAACCCCACCCATCCACAGAGAATCGCAAATGAAACAAGTTTTTTTTGTATTCTGTTTCAAACCCTATCAGCAGTCGAATCTATCAATTTTATAAAATGAAATGACATGAGTTTTTATTGTAAATTTCATTCCCTAATCTTTTTATCCAAAGTTTTGTTTTTCTTAAGACCGGTGATTTACTTTAATGGAAATCAATGTCATTGCGTTTTTCTGTCAATCATTTACCATCAAATATTCCTCTTTTGATTAAAAAACACAGCTGATATCTTAAAAATGTTTGGTTTGACCATTCTTCCGTATGCGAGCGTTGTATTGTGACGTACATCAGAGACCGATGAGACAGCCTTGAGAGGTTTGCCCACGTTGCACAATTTCCCCGGAGTAGAATTTAGACTTTTGTCCATGAGAATCAGTTATTTGTATATTTTAGTCATTTTTTTTTGTCGGACATGTATTCTGGATTTACTGTAAACTGAAGTAAGAATTTCCAATTTTGGTTTGTCCAATTTAATTTATGTAACATACCCTATCAGTTAAGAAGTCTTTACAATCATGGTCAGAAACTGTCACCTGTATCATGGGTAAGTGTTTGTCACACTTCGTATATTGACTGACTCGCATGTTTATTGAAATTTGACATGATTATCACCAAGAATACCTTGATTGCAGCCTGGTACAAACTTTTGGTACACGGGTGGTATTTTATATGGAAATCAATATTGCTTCTACAGACTTTTTTATCGCCAGCCTTTTTCCCCAGATTTGAATGTTTATCGCCACTTAGTTTTAATTTTCACATTTGGCGACAAAATATATCGCCAGCAAAGGCCCTGGCTTCAGTAATTTCTAACATTTTGTAAATGGTAATCTGTTCTGACTGGTCTTTATTTCAAAGCTTAACCCTTGTCATGCTGTATAAATAACCCCACTGAATTGCTGTAAAATCAAAGGGCTGAAAGTGCTGACTGAACTTGTTGTTATAAAATCAATATTTCTTTTAGAAATCAATTTCATAAAGAACTCTTGCAGGAAAAATACAAGCGGGAGGTGTAGAGCAAGATCAGACTGCACTTATGTGCAGGCTGATCTTGGTCTACACCTCCTGCCAAACCCGGAATATTCCGGGTTTAGCATGACAAGGGTTAATTCAAGAGAAAAGTGCATGTAACGAGCATGCTCGTAGACAAAGACTATCCATTCAGAGAAAAAGGATCCTTAATCTTTATTGGGTCAACTCTGTCTATATAAACATACAAATAGTCACTTTACTCTCCGGAGCTTTCCAAATTTACATATCTTACAAATTACTCTCCTGAAACAGTCTTGGGCATATTAAATGAATGTGATCTTAATTTACATCAAATGACATTTCTGTGCATAAGCAAATAGGGATGTCATAGAAATATCAAAGTAAGATATCGCCCATGCACAGGTTTATTTTCAGAATTACTGACCTGCCTTGATTACTATCTATGGAAAATATTTTTCACTATATTATATTATACATGTGAATGGTGCTGTTATGTTAGTTTGCTAATCTAGCATGATTTTTGTGCAGGTAACTTGATAATGATCTGTAACAAATTAATTTGCTGCCTCACAAATTTACAGATTTGGCATTATGATTTTTTGTTTTCCCCCGATAGAGAAGCATTAATGCCATTGTTCTAAATTGTGAATAATCTTTGTATCAAAGGCATAATGGTGGATAAACTCTTCAAGGCAGAGAAGAAATTGTTCATTGCATACCCAGGTATTTTTTCTAACAAACAGAGTTTTTTGCTTACGCTAACATTAACTTAGATGAGGACTTTTCTATTTATAATTCTAGTTTGGAAAATGACCTTGTCAAAAGGATAAGCAAACCTCGAAACTAGGGCTTAGAGTAGCTGCAGATACAAGATATTTGGTAACCAAACAATTTTGTTGTTGTTTTGTTAAGTTGGTCCTTGCATTAAGTATATATACACACAAAGTTTTACAGCATGGTTGAAACCAGGGTTCAATTTACCACGGGTTAAATGAACCACCTGACAGGCTGTGATTATTCAGAAATATCAAACATTGAATAATATCTCAATCAATCCTAGCTGCTCCTTTCTGTTATGATATTCAAATTCGCTGTATGAATCTACATTATTTAGTCTGAACTGGTAAAAATGAACTTCCTTGTCGAGCTATTGCAAATTTTGAAAGCAAAGAACTTTCTCTTTGAATTCAAGTTTTGATATTTTTAGCTCACCTGAGCAGGAAGTGCTCTGGGGGAGCTATTGTGTGGTCATCGTCCGTCGTCCGTCCGTCTGTCTGTCCATCTGTCCGTTCAGAATTACAAAAAAATCTTCTCCTCCTAAACTAACCATGGAATTTCAACCAAACTTTACAGAAATGATCCCTAGGTAATGCTCTTTCAAATACTTCAAAGATTTGAAATCCATGAAGAACTCTGGTTGCCATGGCAACAGAGTGAAAAACTTAAAAAATCTTCTCCTCCCAAGCCATAAGGCCTAGAGCTTAGATATTTAGTACAAATCATCATCTGTTGACCCTCTACCAAAGTACTTCAAAGAATTACTGTATTCTGAAAATTGGCCCTTTTCTTTGTGATCCCTGATTTTACATAGAAATAAAGAAGGAAATCTTAGAAAATCTTCTTCTCCCAAACCATAAGGCCTTTAGCTTTGATATTTGGTACAAATCATCATCTTTGACCCTCTACCAAAATACTTCAAAGATTTACCGTATTATGAAAATTAGCCCTTTTCTAGGTGATCCCTGATTTTACATAAAATGAAAGAAGGAAAACTTTAAAAATCTTCTTGTCCCAAACCATAAGGCCTAGGGCTTTGATATTTGGTATACATCATCATCTATTGACCCTCTACCAAAATGCTTCAAAGAATTATCATACTCTGAAAATTAGCCCTTTTCCGTGCGATCCCTGATTTTACAAAGGAATAAAGAAGGAAATCTTTGAAAATCTCCTCCTCCCTAACCATTAGGCCTAGAGCTTTGATATTTGGTACATATCATCAGCCATTGACCCTCTACCAAATTACTTAAAAAAATTAAACCTTTTCTGGGCAATCCCTAATTTTAGTTAAATATAAATAATGATATCTTTGAAAACCTTCTTCTCCCAAACCATTAGGCCTAGAGCTTTTATACTTGGTATGTATTGATGTCTTTACTTCAAAGCATTACCATATTCAGGAAATTAGTGCTATATGGCGGGATCATCAATATACCTAGGATTATTGATAAGAGAAATCCTTAAACATCTTCTCCAAAATAATTAGACAGAGGGCTTTGCTATTTTGTTTATATCATAAAGCCATGAACCATCATACTCAGGGGAGCGATTTAGGACCATCATGGTCCTCTTGTTTAGGAATTGCTCTACAACAAAATGATTTGCATTAACTGTCAAAGCAAGAAGCATTAGATGTACATACATGCATTCTCATTCTTGCGCAAACTGCTATTGTTATCTCTAATTATTTTCTTCAACATACAAAATTACTACATATCTCAGTACCTCTTCCTTAAACCTTATCATGTTGCATTTTGCCTTTCTGTCTCTATGTACTTGTGTGCCTCTCTTTCTATTTCACTCCATATATTCTCGCTTCTGTCAGCAATTTTGTCCTATTTATAAACTTCTCTTTGACAAGAGAGAGAGAGAGGGGGGGGGGGAAGGCACAGAGAGAGAGACAGACAGAAAGACAAACCATGGACATAGAGGAGGAGAGTATGAGGAAGACGAGCAGAAAAAAAAGAGGGAAAAAGCCCACCCCCACCCCCATAGCTTGAGAGAGAGGGATAAGGATAGACAGAAAGATATAGAGGTTGAAAGAGTAGATCTTACAATAAGACTCCTTCTGGTTAAATTTTCCTTTGATGAAATTTGCTTTTAAACTCTTTTATAATTAATTTTTATTGGAGAATGAATGGGTTTACTACCTTGATGGGTGGACACCCTTCAAGTCCTCGACAATCTTAAATCAAAATGAGGTCACAAGTATTTTCCTGAAGAAATGACGTTATCATTTTTTACCTTGCAAATTTTACAAACCAATACTAATGACAACATAATAAACCTTTTCACGCAAAGCATCAATTTACCAAAAAATCTGTATCCGTTAGAAGCTTCCAAAGAAAAAAAACAACAATTTCCAACTGTGGAGAAGATTTACTTCTGGTTTTGTTATTCGAAAGTCTTACAATTGCATCCAGTCATTTTTACTTCTTTTTTCGAGTTTTTACAAGGAAAAGTATTGGGCTAAATGATGTAGATAAAATTGTTGGAAATGTAACATCTGTTTGTTATAGTATTTCTTCAGAAGCATTAAAATTACCCTATTTTATTGGCCTTAACAAATAAATGACGGGTGTTTTGTTTCATTATTTATTTTCACCATGTACAATAAATTGTATGATAACCCGGTATATTGTATAGGTTGAAGCAAATGCCTGTAATGTATGAAGGTGAATGCACCATGGAAAGGTCATTAACTCATTTTGAATACGGCAACCCCCAGTATCACCAAAACTCATATTCTTCGTCTCCGGAAACATTGAAGTTATGATAGTTTGTGCAAGGAAAGAATAAATCAAAGATCATATAGTTCAGACATTGTATCCTCGATTGGTGACCAGAATGTCGTACTACATATTATCTCAAATTGTATTTACAACCTTTCATTAGCCCATCGATGATTTTCTGGTTACAACATGCATATGGGCCCTTTGATCTACTAGTAAGGCTAGATTTTCAAATATTAAAGCTAGATATTTTAAATTGAAAGCCTACCTTGCAATATATCCTCCAGGGAAAATTTTTTTTAAATCCATTCAATGAAAATAAGTGTATTCACTTTATGTGATTATGGAACAATGCTTAAAAGATAAACACAATGTCATACAACCGTGCTGATTGAAATGACGTCAGGTTGCATCCTTTGATCAATCAAGGAATTAGTATTTGGATGCAAATCAGTTGAAACATAAAAAGATAGAATTTGTCTCATCAAATCATAAATTTGACCAATTAAATGTAAGAGTGTTTATCAGATTCTTTGTGACATATTGCCAGTTACATAATAACCCCATATGTATCGTGATTTACCGAAGGGAACCCTTTACATCAAGGCTGTTAACAAATCATTCTTCTGATCAGATTGATCTCTCTTTCATTATCTTTACATTTAATCATTTTTACTTTTCATACTTTTCTTCGCACTATTAACATTGTCATCATCAATACGATCTATGTCATTCATCGTCGAAATAATGCTCCCTATTTGCGCATTACATATTCTTTTTCATTCAGTGTATGGCGTTTTCACATAAAGTGAATTATTTGTATCAAGAAAATGTTTCATCCTATTTTCCAACAGTCCTACTGTTACAATAATGCCCATGTTTAAAAAACAACAAGTGACATGCTGTAGTGTGGGCATGTTTGATATTAAAAAATGAAAAGAAGAGACAGAGAGAGAGATAGAGAGAGAGAAAGAAAGAGATATCTACATTGCTGGACACACAGACAGGACAATTTTAGGGTCATAAGGAAATTAACTTCCTTTTGGAAATGAAGTGGAATAGTCATAAAACACGGGAAAGGGGGCCTTGAGGATTGTTACTCAGAATAACTAAGGGGATAAAGTCCAATGTGTTATTTTTCTTATTCATTCTTCTTTAAGCAATTAACTTCCTTAAATATCAGATTACATGTACTTAAACAATAAACTTGATAGCAGTGGAGCGTCTCAGACCCTCATGGGCCTCTTGTTTAAAGATCCCTAGGCAAATTATAGGACAAGTGATAGCCAATGCAGGACAAGTTGCATTTTTTAAAATTCTTTTGACCCTGCAGTGGTGACTCATTTAGAGTTTAGGATCCTTTTCTCTGGATTAGCTCAGTCGTCACCATAGTGCAGTCTGTAGTGTGTCAGACACATTTTCAATCCTGAGAGTCATGGGTTAGATCCCCGGCGGAGGCACATATTATTTCCGACATTTGTCTCTCACCAATGGGTGGAAAATCTTAAACCTATATGGGATAGCAGCTGGGGGCTAGGAAAGTATGTACTGGTAGTACCGATGTGAGAAGTACCTGGAATCCATTGTTAAGTGCTCCAGCTGCCACATTATGACTGGAATACTGTTTAAAGTGGTGTTAACCCCATTCAATCAATCAATCTGGATCAATCTGGATTAGCTCTGTACTTCCAGACAATTCAGAGAATGACTTCAACTATCATACAAATTGTTAATATACAGTCCTGACTGCATTTGAGGCCGTTCAGGCCTTTGATTTCAGTCTTCTTTACATCAAGCATTTTTTTGTAACAAACAACTTATTTTCTCACAATGCTTTCAAAGGCTACAATTTTACTGCACATCAAAATGTGGTACTCTGTTGATATAGGGTAAGTCTGAAATACTTTTGGATGTCAGTTAAACCATGCAATAAAAACTCTCTTTATCTTTTTGTTTCAGCTTATTGTCAGCTTGTAAATGCTTGGATTGGACAGAAGGCCTTAGGCACATGGCAACAATGTGCAAAAAAGCATGTTACTGACAATTTTCAAAGATGTTCAAGTTTACCTATTTTGTCAACACAAAGATACAGTACAGAAAATTTATCAGAAGACTCGATTCAGGGGTCAAAGATTCCACTGACCAGTGCATCAGAAGATGGACAAACAAATATTGCCAAAATATTCAGAACAAAGCATAATGATGTGGTAGGTACTGGGCTTGGAGGGTTTCATTGCCATGTGAAAAGAAAGGACTTTCTTAGAAGTGCAAAAGTATTGACCCTGTCATAGAATCTTTTTATTGACAGATTAATGGCCAAACCATCTGACGTCAGACGAGAAGTTTGACTGAGATATTAAGTAGCATTGTTTTGCAATATTAACCCTTGTCATGCTGAACCCGGAATATTCCGGTTTTGGCAGGAGGTGTAGACTAAGATCAGACTCCACTTATGTGAAGGCTGATCTTAGTCTATACCTCCTGCTTGTACTTTTCCTGCCAGAGTTGCTTAAGAAATTAATTTCTAAAAATAATATAGATTTTTCGAACAAGTTCTATCAGTGCTTTCAGCCCTTTGATATAACAGCAATTCAGTAAAGTAATTTATACAGCATGACAAGGGTTAATGGTCAGTAACATCAATCTTGGCAAATGTAGGAGTTTAAAGTTCACTGCATGTCTAAATGAATGATTTGATTTGTCAATTAATCATTTGACTTCTGTTAATTGGTAGCAGCAACACAAGTTAGTAAATTAACCCAACCACACAATCACTTTTCTTTACACATATTAAGAAAAAATCTTTGGGAAACATTGATGAAAGGGAAGAAAATACTTGCAACAAGTAATTTCTTCATTTTCTACAATTTTTTCTGCCCTAAAAGACAAATAAATTTAGAATTCCAACTACTAATCAAAGCACTGAAAGTACTGATGATGAACGTACATGTTGGCATAGTAGAGTGATATACCTGTTTTGGTGTACAAAATGGCAAACTCTTGCCTAGCTTAGTTTTTTAATAGGTTCATGTAATACAGGATGTTTCTATTCTAGAGTTCTGAGTACAATCACAAGTTTGGAAAAAAAAGATGCCATTGATACATATGTCATTTGGAAATATGGAAATATGATAAGTAATTTGCCTGTTAAGTTGGCTGAGTCGCTACCCAAGTAATGACCCAAATTTATTGTTGCAGTTGTACATGTTACTGGTGTTATAAATGACAAGAAGCCATGGTAAGATACACCTACCAACCAGGGTTTTCCTGAAATACAACTGAAAGTCATGTTAAATTAAATTCACTTGGTCACATTCTAACTAGCTCTTAAGATCAATACTTTTTACTCTTCCAAGATTATCCTTTTCTGAAGACATTCCACAAATAATAAAGATATCATTTGAGAAGCTTTGACAATATTAGATTGGCAATGTTCTTTGAGAATTATGAGAGATTTTGTATATCTTTTGACCCTTGAGTGATCCAATAGAAGCTTAACCCATTCCCACACAAGCATGCTTTTTTATGCATCAAAGAAACCATTGTGAGAAAAGGTATCACAATGTTTTCAATTCAAAATAATGATAAACATGTCTGAATGTATGTAACTGTATAGCTTATCACTCCCTCAGTTAGCAGTTGGTATGCTGAGTTCTCAAAATAGAAGGCAAATTACTCACTATATGATTGAAAGACTCCACTTTACTGGAGGAGTCTTAACATGTTCTATGAGTTTTATATAGAATCCTCGTATTACAACATTTTCAAAATGTTCAGTTGTTTGGGGGAGACAGGTTTGAAAATGATAAAATCAAACCTAACTGGGAAATACTTCTCTGCTAACATCCTACTGGATTTTCAAAACTGTGTAACACTGATGGTCGCCTACAGAGTCCATCAATAGTTGTCGTTTGCAACTTCTTTGGACCGGTCTTAAATTTTATTGTGTGGAAATGGGTTAATTTCATTACCTTCTTAATTCCACATTTTGACATTGAACCTCCAAAAGCATTGTCAGAAAAGGAGACTTCCATGTAACAAGCAATATATCCTTTTTCACAGGGTTTTATAACCTAAGAGGTACACTGCCCTTATTAACCCTTGTCATGCTGAACCCGGAATATTCCTGTTTTGGCAGGAAGTGTAGGACAAGATCAGCCTACACATAAGTCTGATCTTGGTCTACACCTCCTGCATGTACTTTTTCTGCCAGAGTTGTTTATGAAATTGATTTCTAAAAGAAATATTGAATTTTGAACAACAAGTTCTATCGGCGCTTTCTGCACTTTGATTTTACAGCAATTCAGTAAGGTAATTTATACAGCACAACAAGGGTTAACCCATTCCAACACATTTTTGAAAAAATTCAAAATTCCACCAACTTGAAAATGTAGTCTGCAGCTTCTTTCAATTTGGACCAGTCTAAAATTTTGCTGTGTTGGAATGGGTTAACTATCCTTAATTTCTTGCGCACTAAATGACTGCAGCTATCAGTACAATGTAAAAACCTATCACCTACACTGTACACATAATGCTAAGTGATTTTTTTTACTCCTTTGAATGTGTAGATCAACCAAAGTTTAACTGAGGCTTTGAACAAAATTATTTTTTTTTCTTTCAGACAGACATTCTAATGATATATCTTTATAAAGCCATATAAACCCATTACCAAACAGCAAAATTTTAATATTTAATATTGTCTCCCACCAATGGGTGGATGTGGTAATCCTAGGTGAGATGAGCAGCTGGAGGCTTTTGTAAGGATGTAGTCGTAGTACTGGTGCAAAAAATACCAGGAATTGTGGTTAGGTGCTCCAGCTGACACCATATGACTGAAATACATTGAAAGTGGTTTAGATCTCAAACAAACAAATCTTCAGCATATATAAGAGCAGATTTGGTCTAGAAGACCCTACTTCTCCATTTCTTGACACTCTCAACCAAGGCCCTGTCTACATATAACCTCTGTTGTTGTTAGGGACGTTTAACTTAATGCAGTTCTTCAGGGCATTTATGCGGGATTAAGTTGTAATAGGGCGGTAAAATAGGACAATTCTGTATATTTACTGAGACATTAACTAGATCTTTCCTCTATTTCAGCTCAATCTTGATAGAAGTCATACAGGCTTGTATTTCAAAGTGACAAAAGACAACTATCAGAAGTTCTATCAATATGGCAACCCTGCTAGATTCAACAATCAAGTAAGGAAACAATTTCTATAAATATGAAATTAAAATCATTACCCAATAATCCCTAATTCTGATTCGCTTACTGAAAATAGATTGTAAAAACATAGTCAGAAAGAAGAAATATCTCTTAGAAAGCAATTTATCATTATGAGTCCTCCAATGGCAAAGTTGAAGGAGGTTTTAAGATTGCACTCTGTCTGACTGGCTGTCCTGAATTCATTCCAAGCCCTTGTAGGTATTGAGTTTTGTTTTTTTTATGCCTCTGCTTTGTAATGGCTCCTGGCATGTGTAACATCTGTCCATGTTGTGGGGGGGGGGGGGTAGGTGGATGAGTGTATGTATGTAACCAATCACCACACAACAAAATTTTAGACTGGTACAAATTGAAACGAGTTGCAGGTGACAATCTAAAGTTGATGAAATTTTTTTTTTTTCAACTTTCTGTGAAGAAAGCATTATGGAACATAAAGAAATTGCTTTTTTTTCTAGAGGGGCGTCAAAAGGCGTCATTGTGTGGGAATAAGGTTGATTGGGAAACAAGTTCTTTTGAATTAGATCAACTGTTTCCCTCTCTGTGATATCATACTTGAGAAAAAAATTGTGGAAAAGAAGAAATTGCTTGTAACAAGCAATTTCTTCTTTTCCACAATATTTTCTGACATATAGGATTGCTACTTTTTGAATTGTATGTGTTTTATAATGATATCTGCTACTGCTTTGAATTTAGACAAGTCTAAAATTTGGGAAAAAACAGTAAAGGGTTAATCTCTCCATTCTACCTCCTAGAGAATACACCATTACTCACTCAGAAAGTTCTGGCCAATGAAAGCCCCATGATCCATAGCCAATAACCATGAATCAAAATCTGAACTATTGATCATGGAGCGGACCTTCCACCTCTCAACTACAGACGCCTCATCATTTTTGAAGCTTGCTTTCTTGCTGGCAATCCCAACAGATATGTATCTTACTTTGAAATTTGGAAGTCTTTTCTTGAAATAAGAAACTCTAAAAATTGGATAATGTTAGAATAAATTGAATATGCTAAATACTGGTAAAAATACTGTGATTTCACATGTTTATTAACCCTTTCCTGTTCAATCCCTGGTTTTATATCTCTGTGTTTTTATACTTGAGAAAACATTGTGGAAAAGAAATTGCTTGTAACAAGCAATTTCTTCCTTTTATGCAATATCTTGTACCCTACTGAATGATTATTTTTCAAATAAAATTGATTTTCTATTGTCATCTGCAAAACCTTTGAATTTAGAAAGGTCTAGAATTTTGTAAAACAGGTCAATTAACTTGAATGTGTCATCATTTTAAATTCTATTTTCTCCAAAAATAATGATTGATCTTAACAGTTATTAAATCAAGAGTCCTGATGGATCACCTAGATAATTTGAATTGGTGTTCCTTGTCAATTTTGATGTCGTCTGGATCCCAGGACACCACTGCCAAAACAGGAATATTCCGGGTTCAGCATGACAAGAGTTAATGTTGAACACTGATTATGTAATTTCCAAAGTAAAAGTGACTTGACCCATTCCCACACACTGACGCTTTTAAAAGCCCCCAAATAGAAAAGCTTTGGAAAATAATTGTGGAAAATAAAGAAATTGCTTGTTACAAGCAATTTCTTCATTATCCACAATGTTTTGTACCCAAGAAGACATAGATTTTGAAGATTTCTTCAACTTAGAATTGTCATCTGCAGTTTCTTTGAATTTGGACTGGTCCAAAATTTTATCATATGGGAATGGGTTAAATAATAAACTGCTTTTTTGTTCAGTGACCTCACCACCAAACCTTACAACAGATATTTTTGACTTTCGTTTTTATTCATGAATGGTAGTTTTAATCTTAAGTTCAAGAAAAAAGTTTGAAAATAAAGAAATTTGTTGAACCAAGCAACTTCTTAATTTTTTGACAATGTTTTCAACCTAGAGAGTTGAAAAAATTTACAATTTCTTAACTATATATTATCATCTGCAACTACTTTCAACATGGACTAGTCTTACATTTTGCCATCTGGAAATAGGTTAAAAAAAAAATAAATATTTTAAAAGATTGTATTTTCTTTACAGGTGGCAACATTCAGGGAGTGTGGTATAATGGTCCGGCAGCCTGCTTTAGAAGTGTTGGATATGATAAGCCATGTGGATATGGATTTACCTCCCTTGCGCTTCTTACTCTGTATCTTTTATCATGGAGGGGGGAATAATTTATGGAGGATGATTTATTCCAAACACAATGACACTTTTTGATGTTCCCCAAGAAATGTAATTGGGAAAACATTGTGAAAAGTCAAGAAATTGTTTGCAACAAGCAATTTCTTTATTTTCTATGATGTTTTCTACCCAAAAAGTTGAAAATAATTATAATTTCATAAACTTAAATTGTCGTCTGTAACTCCTTTCAATTTGGACCAGTCTAAGATTATTCCGTCTGATAATGGGTTAAGTAACCAATTATAGGGTGTTTTTTTTACAAGCATAAAAGCCAATCCTGAACAAATGTCTTTGCTAGTCACAAATGAAAGATTCAATCAAATCTACATCAAAAAACAAACAATTAGTCAATTTCCTAAAAGCAAAATAGACACATTAACCTATTCCCGCTTTTTACAATGCTAGAGGAAAAGAGTGCAGGAAAACTGTTTGGAAAATGGAGAAACACCTTGTTACAAGCAATTTCTTTGTTTTCCAGATACATGCTTCTTCTTTTATTTCCAAAAAGTTTTCTACCAAGAAGACTAAGGTATTTAAAATTCTATCTCCTTAAATGGGTCATCTGCTCCATCTTTGGATGTTGTCTAAGATATTTTATGTCTGGTAATGGGTAAACCTATACAACAAAATTTTGTTCATTTCAAAGAAGATACAGACAGTATTTTATATTCTTCTAAAATTGCAAATCCAGTGCCAAATTAGGTTGAAAACATTGTGATAAAAGGGGAAAGTGCTTGTTACAAGCAAATTCTCTTTTTCTCACAAGTTTTCCATGATCATATTTCTTGAGGGCATCAAAAAGTGTTGTTGAGTTGTAAAAGATGAAAAGAAACTGGAAGAGGATATCGCAAATAAACACGTAATTTTGAATGTGCATGTCATCCCAAATTGAAGGATGTTGTCGGCTGCTCTTATGTCCCACAATTTGTAGTTATTAAAAGTTTCAATGCAAAATATTTTTTGTTTTCTCAAAATGTTACTTTTGTATTAATACACAGAGCTACTGATAAAAGGCTTAATTCGTATTTTAGATTTAAAAAATTTCACCAATACTGCCATTAAACTTCTGCTGTATGTACTCATTTGAATTGTCTCAAATCAAAGATTCAAATGAATAACAAAAACATAGGGTTTTGTTGAAAAATAAGGATTTTAGTATACTTTTGTCCTTTTTATAGGGATAATTCTGGCTCAGAATATCATGTGCAGAAATATCTCGTTTAGCCAAATCTAAAAAGAAATATTAAGAATTTTTGGATAGAAATTTTACCAACTCCTTCACTAAATTACATTTTGCTGTGAGATTTTTCTCTCATTAAGCCAGATTCAATGAGATTTATGGCAGAAAAATGAGAGAAAGATAAGCAGTTATTTGTCATCAGTGAATTAAGTAATAATACATGAATTCTTGGCCTAATCTTTATCAGAAACAGATTTTTTTTATTTTGGATTTGTATCATTCAACATTGTGACTTTGTCTTAACACTTTAACCAGATGGTAGGCATGGTGCAGGAAAGTCATTGACATTGTCTCATGTGGTACATAAATTATCAGCTGATGGGTTTGTTACAGTACACTTTCCTGATAGTAAGTATTTAACTCATTTCCACATAATGACCATTTTTGACACCCCCCAAGAAAAACAATTTTGGAAAACATTGTGGATAATGAAGAATTTGCTTGTTACAAGCAATTTCTTTAATATCCACTATGTTTTCTACGCCTCAAAAGAAAGATTTCTAAAATTACATCAACTTGAAATTGTTGTCTGCAACTTCTTTCAATTTAGACCAGTCTAAAATTTTCTTGTGTTGTAATCCGATAATAGATGGTGTACATAATACAAAGATATCTTTGACATTGTATCATATAGTAAATATCCCATTAGGTTGAGAGTTTGTTACTGCATACTTTCCTGAGAGTAATTTTTCCACACATTCATACTTTCCCCCCCATGTTTTGGGGTGTATAGATGTCGGCTTGTCAGGCATCAGCAATTTCTTTTTACCCTGTCCCATATAGGGATGCTTTTGGGCACCTCTCAAGAAAATTAACCAAAAAACATTGTGTAAAATGAAGAAATTGCTTTCACAAGCAATTTCTTCATTTTACATGATGATTTTTACCAAGAAAGTTGAAGAACTCTGAAATTTCAGAAACTTTAAAACGTCGTCTGCAACTTCTTTAAATTGGACTAGTCTAAATTTTTCTTGTTTGATAATGGGTTAATTTGGATTAGTTCAAAATTTGTTGTTTTGTAAAAATTTCTCGAAAAATGATGAAATAATGAAATATCGTAAATACAGGGAAACTATGTGCTGTATTTTGATTATTATCATAAAATCCTACTAGTACCCATATGTGATGTTACCTATAACCACAAGTAAAAGGGGTTTCTACACAATATGCCTATGTACAGGGATCTTTCCCATGCATAACCAATAGAATAGGACTGTTTCCCTGTTTTGAGGTTTGTGCATGTGTGTATATTATCAGAGGAGTCTATTCAAACCTTCCACACTAACTGCATATTTGTGTGGGCAGATATAATATTCACAGAAATAAGTTCTGTTTTGTTCTTCATTTCCTCAACACATTGGGTTATTCTATGTACTTAAATTAATCAAATTTGAACAGAATACTACTGCTTCATATTTTTATTAAAAATGGTAATTTGTAAATGCTAAATATGTTACAAGCAATTTCTCCTTTACCCACAAGGTTTTCCATAACTATATTTCTTTAGGGCATCAAAAGTGGGATTTTCCGGTAATGGGTCAATATCACTGGTATAAATCACTATAATTATGTGAGATATGAAATCATCATAAAGAAATTCTCACTCTTTATTTTCCCCCACCCTTTTGAGAAAAATAGGTAAATAAATAATAATGCTTAACCCTTTCCCGTTTTTGAAAATTTTAGACTAGTCCAAATTGAAAAAAGTTGCAGACGACAATAAAACTGGATGCTATTTGAAATGAAGCCATCCTGTATGGTAGAAAATATTGTGGAAAAAGGAGAAATTGCTTGTTACAAGCAATTTCTTCTTTTTCCACAATATTTTCTTGAGTATGAAATCACAGGGACGTAAAATCCTGTATTTGAACGGGAAAGGGTTAAAGAAAGAATAGCCAATGTTCAAGTTTTATTAATAGTTAGTGAAGTAAAGAAGACTTAAAAAATGAATATACTGAAGTCACTAAATTTTAGCTTACCTGAGCACAATGTAAGCTCCTATTCTTGGTATTTTGCATGTATTGAGCTCTTTCAAAATAGCTAAAATCATTACCCTCAGGCCAAGAAGCAAAGAAGGATTTTTAAATGATGTCTCTAACCGAACCATGTTGCCTATTCAAACCAGATATAACAGAAATGTTCCTTAGTGGCCTCCCTTTATAAATAGCTAAAAAATTAAAACTGTTGAAAACTCTCGGTGCCATGGCAACAAATGTGAAAATTATAAAAAAAAATCTTTAAAAGAATAAAGCAATTCCCCATGAACCAGAAGGCCTGGAGTCTTCACATTTTGCATGAAAAAATGAATACATGTATATTGACAATTGACCTATTTCAAAATTGCTAATATCATTACCTTTGGGGTGGAGCCCTGGGTGTGTGTGTTCTATATGGAAACAAAGAAGGACTTTTCAATGTGATTTCCTACCAAACCATAGGGCCAGTTTTAATCAAATTTGGATGAAATAATAGGTAAAAGAATTAGAATCTGCTGAAAACTTTTGATGCAATAGCAACAAAAGTGAAATTTGAAAAAAAATCTGTAAGAATCTTCTCCTTCTGACACAGACGGCCTATAGCCTTGATATTTTGCTTGAAATATCAGTGTATTGACGTATTTCAAAATACAATATGTAGCTAAAATATTACTCTTGGGTCCCCAGGGTTGGAGCCCTGTCGGATGGGTATGTTTCTATATAGAAATAAAGAAGAATTCTTAATTTCCTCCCAAACCATGTGGCTATTTGAACCAAATATGGCAGAAATGTTCCTTAGCTGATCCTCTTTCACAATTGCTAAATGAACATTCCTAAAATTAGACTTTTGGATTTCCAGATACAAAACCTATATACATATGTATGTATTAAGCATGGTTATGCCCACTTTTATCATAATTATTATTTGATTTAACTATTTAAAGAAAAAAAAGGCCTTCTTCTTTCATAATCATTGACATTTATCTCTTTTTGCAGAAAAAAATTGAAAAATTGTTTATTTTTCATGTTAGATTGACTTCTCTTTCATATCATCAACAAGAAAAGCTATATTCTGTAAATTTATTCCTTATGTTGTTGACTTATTGAAAAATAAACTGGTCTAACTTTGAAAACGGACAAGTATGTTCTATTTGATTAAACAAAAAAATCTCTTTAAACTATTACCAGACGACAAAATTTTAGTCTAGTCTGAATAGGATGAAGGTGCAGATGACAATTTTCAGTTGGTGAAATTTAAACCTTTATCATGCTGAATAAAATCCTCTTCAGAATTGCATTAAAATCAAAGTGCTGACAGTACTGGATGCAATTATTGTTGGTTAATAATTTATTTGAAAATTATCTTATGAACAACTCTGGCTTAAAAGGGACAAACAGAAGGTGTAGACTAAGATCAAAGTGCACATATGTACAGGTTGATCTTTGTCCATACCTCCTGCCAAAACAGGAATATTCCTGGTTCAGCATGACAATGGTTAGATAAAAAGTCATTGATGTTAGGAAATATCATAGATAATAAAAATTTTGCTTGTTACAATCAATGTCTACATTTCACACATTTTTTTTTCAAAATATTGTTCTTAACTCCTTCCTGTACAAACCCAGGATTTTACATTTGCCATGAATTAATACTTGAGTAAAGATTGTGGAAAAGGAAGAAATTACTTGTAACAAGCAATTTCTCCTTTTCCTACTATATTTTAATTATCCCCCGCCGTCTCAGCAAAGGGAATATAGTAATGGTCCCTGTCCGTCATACTATCATTCCGTATGATAGCTATCAACTTGAAACTTCATAGGTGGATAGATCTCATGGAGGAGAAGTGCAGTGCACAAGAACCACAACTCTTGCTTGCATAATTTTGGAGTTATTGCCCTTTGTCGTTTTAAAGACTTGGATTTTGTCAGGGGCATATTTCTGAAAGTATATTAGCTTTTAACTTGAAACTTCATAGGTGGATAGATCTCATGCAGGAGAAGTGCAGTGCAGAAGACCACAATTGTTGCTTGCATAATTTTGGAGTTATTGCCTTTTGTTGTTTTTAGCTCTACTGGCCGAAGGCCACTAGAGCTATAGCGATGGCTTTTTCCCGTCTGGCATCCTTGAGTCCGTCCGTCCGTTAAACTTTTCCTCGTTTACGCAATAAAGTCCACAGTTTTCATCGGATTCCCTTCAAACTTTCACAGAATGATTGTACCATCATAAGGATCGTTCCTTTCGAAATTGGGTCATATCCGTCAAGAAACACGGGAAAAGGGTCTAATTAAAACTTAATAAAAAAATCTTCGTTTACGCGATAAAGTCCACAGTTTTCATCGGATTCTCTTCAAACTTTCACAGAATGATTGTACCATCATAAGGATCGTTCCTTTCGAAAATTGGTCTGATCCGTTAAGAAACACAGGAAAAGGGGCCTTATGAAAATTTAATTAAAGATTCAATTAAAAATCCTCGTTTATGCGATAAAGTCCGCAGTTTTCATCGGATTCTCTTCAAACTTTCTCAGAATGATTGAACCAACATAAGGATCGTTCCTTTCGAAAAAGGGTATGATCCGTCAAGAAACACGGGAAAAGGGGCCTTATGAAAATTTTATAAAAAATCCTCTTTTACGCAATAGAGTCCACAGTTTCCATTGGATTCTCTTCAACCTTTCACAGAATGATTGTACCAACATAAGGATCGTTCCTTTCTTAATTGGGTATGATAGGTCAAGAAACACAGGAAAAGGGGCCTTATGAAAATTCATTAAAAATTCAATTAAAAATCCTCGTTTACTCGATAAAGTCCACAGTTTCCATTGGATTCTCTTCAAACTTTCACAGAATGATTGTACCAACATAAGGATCGTTCCTTTCGAAAATTGGTCTGATCCGTCAAGAAACACGGGAAAAGGGGCCTTATGAAAATTTATTAAAAATTCAAATAAAAATCTCCGTTTATGAGATAGAGTCCACAGTTTTCATCAGATTCTCTTCAAACTTTCTCAGAATGATTGTACCAACATAAGGATCGTTCCTTAAGAAAATGGGTCTGATCTGTCAAGAAACACGGGAAAAGGGGCTTTATGAAAATTTAATTAAAAAATCCTCGTTTACGAGATAGAGTCCACAGTTTCCATTGGATTCTCTTCAAACTTTCACAGAATGATTGTACCAACATAAGGATCGTTCCTTCGAAATTGGGTATGATCCGTCAAGAAACATGGGAAAAGGGGCCTTATGAAAATTCAATTAAAAACTCCATTAAAAATCCTCGTTTACGCGATAGAGTCCACAGTTTTCATCGGATTCTCTTCAAACCTTCTCAGAATGATTGTACAAACATAAGGATCGTTCCTTTCGAAAATGGGTCTGATCTGTTTTGAAACAGGGGAAAAGGAGCCTTATGAAAATTTAATTAAAAAATTCTTGTTTACACTCTGGAGTCAATAGTTTTCATCGGATTCCCTTCAAACTTTCACAGAATGATTGTACTATCATAAGGATTATTCCTTTTGAAATTTGGTTTGATCATTCAAGAAACACAGGAAAAAGGGGCCTTATGAAATGTTTAATAAAAAATTCTCATTATTAATCTAGAGCCAACAATTTACAACGGATTCTCTTCAAACTTTCACAGAATGATTGTACCATCATAAGGATTGTACCTTTTGGAATCGGATATGATTCCTAAAGAAACATGGGAAAAGGGGCCTTATTAAAATTTAATTCAAAGATCTTTGTTAACACTCTAGAGTCCACAGTTTTCATCTGATTGACTTCATACTTTCACAGAATGATTGTACAATCATAAGAATTGTTCCTTTCAAAATTTGGTATGATCAGTCAAGGACCACGGAAAAAGGGGCCCGATTAAAACTGGATTGAAAAAGTCCTCGTAAACACAATAGAGTCCATAGTTTTCAACAAATTCTCTTCAAACATTCCCAGAATGATTATTACATTAAATGGATTGTTCCTTTCGGAAGTAGGTTTGATCCATCAAGTTTCATGGGAAAAGGGGCCCTATGAAAATTTAATAAAAAAATCTTAGTTAACTTGTAATGGCCCTAGATTTCACCTGATTGACTTCAAACTTTCACATTATGATTGTACCATCATAAGGATTGTTCCTTTCAAATTGGGTCTGATCCATTGAGAAACATAGGAAAAGGGGCCTTAGGAAAATTCAATTAAAAAAATCTTAATTAATGCTTGTAAGTCCACAGATGAGATGGGGTTGTCTTTATACTCAAACAGAATAACTATACTTTTGTAAGAAGACTTCCCTTTGGAATTGGTTCAGATCCATCAAGTAACATGGGAAAAGGGGCTATATGAAAATTCAATTAATAAAACCCTGTTAACACAATAAAGCCCACAGCTTTGATCAGATTTTGTTGAAACTTTCACAGAATGATTGGAAGGTCATAATTATCATTCTTTTCATAACAGGGTTTGAACTGTCAAGAAGCACAGGAAAAGGGGCCTTATGAAAATTTCATTTATAAATCCTTGTTACCAAGTCCAGAGCTTTCACAGAATGTTTGTACCATCATAAGGATTGTTTCTTTCCAAATTGGGCCTGATCTGTCTAGTATCATAGGAAAAGGGGCTGTATGAAAAAGTATTACCAAATCCTCATAAACACAACAATGCCCTCAGTCTTTATCAGATTCTCTTCAAACTTTAATAGAATGATTGTACCATCATTTGGATTGTTCCTTTGTAAATTAGGTCTGATTGGTTAAGTGACACAAGAAAAGGGACCTTATAAAAATTTTATTACAAAACATCATTATTACAATAAAGTCCTCAGTCTTTATCATTTTCTTCAAACTATCATTAGGATTGTTCCTTTGTTCATTGGGTCTGATTTGTTAAGTTTCACAGAAAAAGGGGCCTTATGAAAATTTAGTTACAAAAATTCTTGACACAATTCAGTCCACTGTTTTCATTGATTCTCTTTAACTTTTAAAGAATGATTCTACCTTCATTAGAATTGTTCCTTTTGAAATTTGGTTTGTTCTGTAAAGTATCATGAGAAAAGGGGCCCTATGAATATTTCACTATAAATATATTAACACAATAAATTCCACAGATTAAACAGATTGATTGTACCATCATTCCAATTGTTGATTTTGACAGTGGATCTGACTATAGCAAGGGTCACATAAAAAGGGGCCTTATGAAAAACTTTTTTAAATATTCTGGTTAACACAATGATGTCCCTTGATTTCACGGGATTCACTTCAAAATTTCACAGAATGATTGTACAAATACTTAGATGGTTCTTTTCAGAACTGGGTACAATCCATCAAGTATCATGTAAAAAGGGGCCATATGATTTTATTTTTATAAATATTCTAGTAAACATAATGAATTTCCAATATTTCATCAGATTCACTTTTAACGTTCATAGAATGATAAAACCAACAGTAAAATATCACGGGAAAAGGGGCCCTATGAGAACTTGAATTTAATATCTTTGTTAACACAATAAAGTCAACAGTTTTATTGGATTCTCTTCAAAGATGCATGGAATAATTGTGGCATTTGAAACACAGGAAAAGGGGCCTTACAGATTATCATTCAAAACATTCTTGTGTATGTGATGAAGATCACAATCATTATCAAGTTGTCTTTTAAATTTCACAGGACAATTGTCGGGTTGTAAGGAAAGTTCCTTTTGGAATGAAATTGATCCATCAGAAAACACAGGAAAAGGGGCCTTATTGATTTTCATTCAAAACAATCCTGTTTATGTGATTAAGTCCACAATTATTGTCAGATTCTGATGAAATATTCACAGAATGATTGTAGGGTCATAAGGTAACTTTCTTTTGGAAATGGAGTGGATCCGTCATGAAACATGGGAAAAGGGGCCTTGAGGATTGTTGCTTAAAATGATAAAGGGGATAAAGCCCCTTTTTTCGTCTTTATGCATTCTTCTTTGAGCAATTAACTTCCTTAAATATCAGATTTTTTTAACGGAAAACTTGATAACCAGTAGAGCGTCTCAGGCCCTCTTGGGCCTCTTGTTTATACTTAGATTTTGTCGGGGGCATATCTCCTAAAGTATAAATGCTATCAACTTGAAACTTCATAGGTGGATAAATCTCATCGAGGAGAAGTGCAGTGTATAAAAATCACAGTTTACTATCAAGCTTTTACTAAGGGGGATGGCCATATCCGACATGGCTCTTGTTACAACATAAGGTGGTTTCATTTCAAATTGCATCCAATTATATTGTTGTCTGCAAACTCTTTCAATAAGGACCAGTCTAAAATTAAGAAAAAACAAGTAAGGGTTTAAGGTTGTAAAAAAGCAGGATTATGTTTGAATAGGTAACATTACTAAAGAAATATAACTGACAACTTTCATATAACTGACAACTTTCAGTAAAGAATAAAACAAGATATAGACATCTGAAGCCTCGAGACTTTTTGATGTCAGATGATGGAATGATACAGAATACAGGTGAAGCTGTGCAATGGTTGGAATTGTTCAAACTTCAGAATGCAGACAGACTTCAAGAAGTGAAGGTTAGCTTATTTTTAAAATGTTATATGATAACAAAACATGTAGAGCAGGATAACAACAATTGAAATGTCACAACTGTATTTAAATTACACTGCAACTCCCTTATAACGTGATTTTTTCATTTGTATCTAATGCATTATTTTAAAAGGGATAAAAACACAGTAAAAACACTTTTTCCCACCTTTGTTTAGATATGTGAGATAGAAGCACCATTCAGTGAACACTCCTGTAGTGTTCTGTAGTCAATTTCATTTTAGATAACAAATTGTAGATTGGTTCAAAAACAAGTTGACACTATTTCATTGAAATAAAACTAAGTCTTATATTGGTCTTGGAATAGAAAGCATTGTGAGAAAAGGAGAACATTGTCAGAAAAGTTTTCCTTTGGGCATCAAAATGAAGGATGGGATTATACACACTTAACCAATTACTAGATGACAAAATTTAAGACTGGTCCAATGTGAAAGAAGTTGCATACGACAAATTTCAGTTGTTTAATTTTAAAAAATCTGTGTTGTTTTAGGGTAGAAAACATTGTTGATAATCAGGAAATTGCTTGTGACAAGCAATTTCTTCATTATCCATAGTGTTTTCCCAAGTTTTTATTTTGAGGGGCATACAAAGCAAGATTGTGTGGGAATGGTATGATAAAATATCTTTCACAAAAAAAAGAGAAAAATCTTGTTTTTTCTACACCATTTTCAACACTACCGGTATATAAATCCATTTCTAGATAACAAAATTTTGAACTTATAAAAGATTCTAAAGAGGTTATTTCAACTCATTATGTTTCAGACGTTTTATCAAAAGAAATTTAAACTGAATGTACTATTTAACTTCAGTTTCATCTTTCAAAACATCTGCACTCTGATTGCTGGCAAAGAAAATTCATGCCGCCACAGAACTGCATGTGTTCTAACGAAGTAGTTCCATAAAAAGACATTTTTAGTCTGGTACAATCTTGCAACAGTGACATAGTCATCCATTACCTGATGTCAAATTTTTAGACTGGTTAGAGTTGAAAGATGTTGCTGACAACAATTTTAGGTTAATCAGATTCTAAAAGTCTGTTATTTTGGATGGTTGCCAAAATCTTCTTCTCCTGACCAAGAACGCATGAAGCCTTGATTTTTTGCATGAAACATCAGTCTATTGACCTCTTTCAAAATAGCTAAAATCATGACCCTCAGGTCCCCAGGGACGGAGCCCCAGGGGAGTAGGGTTAATAGAAATGAGGAAGAATTTTTAAAGGACATCTCTACCCAAACCATTAGGCGAAATTGAACTAAATTTGGCAGAAATGTTCCTTATGTGGTCCTCTTTTACATTAGCTTAAATCATACAAGTGGAGGTTTTTGACAGCAATGGAAGTACAAAAGTTTAATCTTTCAAAATCCTCCTGACCCAGTTTGTCTTCAGCCTTGAAATTTAGCATGAAGCATCAGCTCATTGACTTCTTTCTTATTTCTAAAATTTTTACCTATGGATCCAGAGGGGACGAAAAAGTTTTCTAAACATTTCAGTTCTAACGCGTTGAAACTTGTCATTGAGACTTTATGATCCCCAGGTACAGAGCCTATAGATGTATCAATTATGGTCAGACCTGCTTGTATCATAATCCTAACCTTTACATTAACCCTTTCCTGTTTTTCAAAATTTTAGACCTGTCCAATTTCAAAGAAGTTGCAGACGACAATTAAAAGTGAGCGCAATTCTAAAAGTAACCAACCAATAGGGTAGAAAAAATTGTGGGATAAGAAGAAATTGCTTGTTACAAGCAATTTCTTCTTATCCCACAATATTTTCTTGAGTATAAAAACTCAGGGACGTAAAATCATTAACCAGGAAAGGGTTAAATAGATTATTGTAAGCAATAAAGCCTGTATCTCAGGTGAGGGCACCAAGGCTAACGACCTTCTTATTTCTTGGGGGCGTCAAATAGAGTCATTGTGTGGGAATGTGTTAAAGAGTTGTAAATAAAAAGGGTAAAGTATTGTTTAAAAAAATACACAGACACAAATTCTCCTCCTCAAAAATTGTTGAATAACTGTCCTTTAATTTCGTTCTAGACTGAAGATCATATTACCTTCACCCTTCGTGAGATGTATGATGCAGATACTCCAATAACAGATATCATTGAATTTGTAAGTATGGGCTAAGACATAGTGTAGGGCTTACTGTCATAATGGACCAATCACTGGCCCTGCCCACTGACCCCTTTGGCCCCACCCATTGACCTTGACAAGAAGTTCTGCTTTGATTTTTAATGGCGTTATTTAGCAAAATTTATTGTCAGTAGCATGTTACAAATAAGTAAAACGGTTGGTTCGAAACCTTAACGTTGTAACTACAGCTTGAATAAGCTGTAGTTACGAAGTATAAGATGCCATACTAACAAAAAGGATTCACCAAATAGCGGCCAATGTGAGAGTTAAAACTGAACTTCCAGTCTAAATGAGTGATTTCATGGGCCAACTGATTATTTGATTGACAGCTGCAATTTGTAAATTAGATTAGACCGTCAATCATAAAAACTTCTCAGGTGAGGAATTCCTATACCTGTCTTGTCTGACTCAAACTCTCTGCTAGTGATTAGTCCTTGGGCACATGTCCAGGGAGGTAAAAGATGACTTGCTGCTGTCAATCAACACTTTACTTGACAAACAAATTTTAGTCTGGTCCAAATTGAAAGAAGTTGCAGATAACAGTTTAAAAGTTATGAAATTTTATACTTTTTAAACTTTTAGGCAATTTTTATGCCCCCGCTTCGATAAGATCGGGAGCATATTGTTTTACTGGTGTCTGTCTGCCTGTCTGTCTGTCTGTCTGCAAAACTTAACCTGCCAACTAAACATTTTCCTATAACTTCAACCCTGATTAAGTTACAATGCTAATATTTGGCATGTAGATGGGTCTCAACAAGGCGCAACTTGGGAAGGTCATTTCATCAAGGTCAAGGTCTAAATTTTAACCCTTTACCTGTTTCTAAAGAATTCCCGTTTTGGGGGCATAGTGTTTCACAAACACATCTTGTTTTATTTCCACAATGTTTCCATTTTTAGCTCATCATAGCATGAAGTGCTCTGGATGAGCTATTGTGACCGGCCTAGTTAGCTCTGTAGGGGCCACAATTTAAGCCCAATCTTCATTAAACTTAGTCAAAATGCTTGGCAGGTCAGAAGGGTGAATTCTATCGGAAATTGGAAAGTTCAATTGAAAAACATGGGAAAAAGGGGGCTTAATGATAATTTCCTTGTTAGCACTCCAGGGGCCACAAATACAGCCAAATTTTTATTAAACTTGGTCAGAATGTTTGAACACAGGGATGAACCATAACTAAAATGAGAACATTTGGTTGGAAAACACAGGAAAAGGGACCTTAATGACCATTTCTTGTAAGCACTACAAGGGCTACATTTTTGGTTTAAAAGGCCACAGCCTTAGCGCAGTTGGTAGCACATCGGACTTTCAATCATGAGGTCCTGGGTTGGATCCCTGGTTGCAGCAAATATCCTTTCCGACATTTGTCTCGTACTAATAGGTAGATAATCGCAAACCTATTGGGATGAGCAGTTGGAGGCTTGGAAAGGATGGATAGGTGTACTGGTGTGAGAAATACTAGGAATCCATAGCTAGGTGCTCTAGCCAGGGCTCTGCAGAGTGGGCGACTCAGACGAAAAAGTCGCCTGGTTTCATAAAACTTTGCCTGATTTGCTGATCAAAGCGAAGTCGAAGTTGCCTGGAATTTTCGGGAAGTCGCCTGGATACGATAGGTGATAACCAAATCTGGCCCAGTGGCTATAAAAGTAGGGGACAGTGTGCAATTATACAACTGTCGGTCGGAAGCCCTTTGATCGCAAATCAAGCGTGTATCGATATTGTAGTCGCAAGGCCAGCAGATTATCAGAAATAGGTGTATGTTCTGGCAGCTAATAGTCAACATGCTTGCTTCATTCACACCTACGCTGATTGGTTTAGGCAATGCTTTGTATACTCTCGGCACTAGAAATCTTTTTTTAAAATCATTTCCCTTCTTAAGTTTTAATTATTTTTGTAAATTAAGTTATCATCAGTCTACGAGATTTGTTGCTTACTTTCACATAATGAGAATAATGGCCGACATTTACGGACACCGTGTCATTTACCAGAAGTCAAATATTTTTTAAAAATTTGAAATCTTGTTGAAAAATAATTCTGCCGAAAATCTACGTAGAGTAAATTCATTTTTCATTAGAATCCTTCAATTTGAGTTATCTGCTTTAATTGTAAGAAGTGAAGAAAATTATGGCAAACAATTTATAGGCTTCTACTATCTTTTCCTGAGATTCTTGTTATGATACACTCTATCCAAAAACTAAATTTCACTTACTTAATTTTTAGCTCACCTGAGCACGTAGTGCTCAAGTGAGCTATTGTGATCCCCTTTTGTCCGGCGTCCGTCCGTCGTCCGTCGTGCGTCGTGCGTCGTGCGTCGTGTGTCGTGCGTCGTGCGTCGTGCGTCGTCCGTCAACAATTTCTTTAAACAACATCTCCTCCCTAACCACTGGGCCGATTTGAACCAAATTTGGCAGAAATGTTCCTTAGGTGGTCCCCTTCAAAAATAGCTAAAAGAATTGAAATCCGTTAAAAACTCTGGTTGCCATGGCAACAAAAGTGAAATTTTAAAAAAATCTTTAAAAATCTTCTCCTCCTGACCCAGAAGGCGTAGAGCCTTGATATTTTGCATGAAGCATCAGTATATTGACCTCTTTCAAAATAGCTAAAATCATGATCCTCGGGTCCCCAGGGGCGGAGCCCCAGGGGGGTGGGGTTTATATAGAAATAAAGAACGATTTTTTAAATGACATCTCCTCCCAAACCACTGGGCCGATTTGAACCAAATTTGGCAGAAATGTTCCTTAGGTGGTCCCCTTCAAAAATAGCTAAAAGAATTGAAATCCGTTAAAAACTCTGGTTGCCATGGCAACAAAAGTGAAAATTTAAAAAAATCTTTAAAAATCTTCTCCTCCTGACCCAGAAGGCGTAGAGCCTTGATATTTTGCATGAAGCATCAGTATATTGACCTCTTTCAAAATAGCTAAAATCATGATCCTCGGGTCCCCAGGGGCGGAGCCCCAGGGGGGTGGGGTTTATATAGAAATAAAGAACGATTTTTTAAATGACATCTCCTCCCAAACCACTGGGCCGATTTGAACCAAATTTGGCAGAAATGTTCCTTAGGTGGTCCCCTTCAAAAATAGCTAAAAGAATTGAAATCCGTTAAAAACTCTGGTTGCCATGGCAACAAAAGTGAAATTTTAAAAAAATCTTTAAAAATCTTCTCCTCCTGACCCAGAAGGCGTAGAGCCTTGATATTTTGCATGAAGCATCAGTATATTGACCTCTTTCAAAATAGCTAAAATCATGATCCTCGGGTCCCCAGGGGCGGAGCCCCGGGGGGGGGGGGGTATAGGCATGAAGCATCAGTTCACAGACTTCTTTCTTATTTCTGAAATTATAACCCATGGAAAAAGTTCTTTCCTTCTTTCAAATCAGCACTTAAGCCTTGGAATTTGTTATTTAGACTTTTTGATCCCCAGGTTCATAGTCTTTATATGAAATTGTGGCCCACTTGTTTCATAATCCTAACCTTAACATGAAATAAGACTGTTGAAAGAAAAAGAGCCTTTATCTCAGGTGAGCGCCCCAGGGCCAACGGCCCTCTTGTCTTTAAATAACATGTAATCCTATCAAATGGAGCAAATTATCCTGTGTTAACTTTAAACCTCTGCATGTACAGAGTCTGGTTTTGTGTACTGAGCAGTAACCCTTACCCTTTACACACTATAACTGACTTAATCACTGAGGACCTTTTTTGACCAATTAATGACAATTTTTACCCATTTATATGTTATCAGGTAAAGTGCACAGACTTTAACTAATTACCACACAATCCCCCATTTTGACATCTTGAAATGTTTTTATGGGAAACTGGAAAAAGGAGGAAATATTTGCAGCAAGCAATTTATCCTTTCCCCACATGTTTCTACCCTC
This sequence comes from Fragum fragum, assembly GCA_946902895.1. Taxonomy (NCBI): domain Eukaryota; kingdom Metazoa; phylum Mollusca; class Bivalvia; order Cardiida; family Cardiidae; genus Fragum; species Fragum fragum. The sequence goes on along the minus strand of OX336370.1, from coordinate 66,914,660 downwards.
TTTGGCACCTTCTTTCTTATTTAAGCTCACTGTGAAATGTCTTATTTAGCTTCTTTCAATTTGTACCAGTCTGATTTTTTTCTTCTGGTAATAGTTTGATTAAATACATGTTGTTACAATAAAATCTTTTCTCATTTTCTGCTTCAAATAGAAACACTACTCATTTCATTCAGACTGCTTATACACTATTTGCATTTTTTTTATTAGATGACTTTTTTTATCATATATGAATCTACTATGAAATATTAAAAAAAAATCAGAATCAAACTCTTAAATTCTCAAACCTAAAAAAAGAAAAATACAAAAGTATTTGTTCACAGGAATAAGATCTTTATTGAGGACTGAAAGGCTAAGTAGTATTTTCTATGTTTATTGCATGATACAATTATAATATAAAATGCAACTACTTGGTTGTAAAGCTATTTTATTTTCTGATAGAAATGAGGAATACGCGCAAAAACTTAATTTTTAACGCGATCCACTTCTCCTGAAAGTCTCACCACTTCTCCTCATTTTGAAAAACTTCTCCCAATTCTCAGACTAGTGAGAAGTGACTTCTCCCCAAATTCTGGGAGTCTGCAGAGCCCTGTCTAGCTACTGCAATATGACTGAAATACTGTTAAAAGTGTGTAGTAATGGCTTAATACTAAGAAAATTTTTCTAACACAATCTTAATTCAAATACCTGTGAATAATGAAATACAGTAAAGCTTTTGAGAAAAGGAAAGGTGGCTTTTAACAAGTTTAGATACTGCAATAGCCTTGGTGTCATAAGTATTGTTGCTTTTATTTCTTTCTTCATCATACATAAACTGACAATATGTGATGTCTTATATTATGAAGTTTCCCGCTTCACATTTTTGATTTTTGATCACCATCAAAACATCAATCTATTACATTAACTCATTTACACACAACAAAATTTTAGGCTTGTCTGAAATTGAAAGGAGTTGCAGTCGAAAATAAACTCTTTCCTTTTTTCAGAATACTAGACCTGTCTGAATTCAAAGATTTTGCAGTTGACAATTAAAAGTTGATTATATAAAAAAATGATCATTTTGTAGGGAATTAAAAACTGTGGAAAAGAAGTAATTGCTTGTTACAAGCTTGCTTTTTTTCCCACAATGTTTTCACAAGTGAGAAAACTTTGTGAAATTTTGGACTCTTTGGTAGAAAACATTTTGAAAAATGAAGAAATTGCTTGCACAATGTTTTCCTTATTGTTTTTTTTTGGGGGGGGGTTAAAAAGAGCTATTGTGTGGAAATGGATTAAGGGGCATTTCTCTGCATTTTCATGGAAATTATGCCCATGATATCCATTTTTCCCCTTTTAAATGAATCTGCTTTCAAAACAGATTGTTCTTGAAATTTTGTGGTCTTGTATTTAGCCATTTCTGTTGTTTTTCTACAGGGTATAGACCGACCACCATTTGCCTCACAGTGTATTGGTATAATACTGAAGGAACTGAGAAGAGCAGCCTCAGACAAAAAGTAAGATTCAAATCTCAGGCTGTAATTATGCTGGCAAATACATGTACTTGTCAATTGAGCTGACCAACTGATTTGCAATGTAGGTTTTACTCAATGTCTTCATTTTTAGAATCGTCATTTCAAATATAAATCCTAATTATCTCAGTTCCAATGCCAAAAAGTGTCTGAGGATATGGTCATAGCGTTGTGCCTTTCATGTGTCAGTGATCAGAAACTACCTGATAAGGTGAGCCTTGTCAGATACTTTAGACAAGTTTTGATCTGATGAAACTAATGGCTTTTATGGTTGGGACTAATTTCAATATGCCATATAAAGTGAAAACTTACATATATCTTCTACAATTAAACTTGTTTGATTTCAACCATGTTTAACAGGAATGATCCTTAGGTGATCCTTTATCAGATTCTTAAAAAAAAATGATTGGATAAAAAGCGTGTTGGCAACCAGTGATGGATTTTAACCATATTTCACATGAATGATTCTTTTGTGACCCTGATTCAGGTTCCTTCCAAGAATTTTGATCAGATGAAAAACATGGCATTTATGGTGAAATCTTTGAAAATCTTCTTCTGAGAAACTTGAGGATGGTTTTCAACCAAATTTCACAGGAATGATTTTTGTAATCCTTAATAAGATTTTTAAGGATTTTTTATTAGTTTTGAAGATAAAGCATTTGGACTTTAGCGAAATTTCAGGTAGAGATAATAGTGATGCAAGGAAAATAACTGATTCTGCTTGAGAATATTTGTTGCATAAAAGAAAATTATCCCCCTGAAAGTACAGTATAATCTGTGTACAGCAGCCACTGAAGGGAATTGCCTAAACTGGCTGCTGTATACAGATTGGCTGCTATTCACAGTATTGAATCTAAAAGATGTTGTAATTCTACTTACATCTGCTATTTCAAAGTGTGAGATATTTGTGTAGTTCTACTAAGTGAAATAATGTGGGTTTTTTCCCCTTCTGTTTTGTTTTCTACTTATGTATGCACATTTGGAGAAAAGAAATCGTGGCTATTTTTTTTTAAGGATTAATCATACAGCTCAGATTATATGGAACAAGTTGATATATTTGTAAAAAGTATTTTTGACCATATTTTCAAAAAGCATATGCATTTTAAGAAAAATAAGTATTTCTATATATGAAGGGAAATTAGGGCAGTTATAATATAAAGGTGTGTAACATCTTCACACCTTATTGATTGTAAGGTGTGAAAATTGTTCTAAAGTAATCAAAGTCGCTGCTATAAAGGTGTCATATAAAGAAGAAACTTGACCATTGAGGATGGCCTCTGGCTGCATTTCACAGATTGGCTGCTGTTTACAGTAAACTTAAAGAGTGAAATTGAATGGGGGGATTTTAGCTGGCCTTTGTTCACAGATTGGCTGCTGTTCAGGGTTGGCTGCTCACTCAGATTTTACTGTAATATACAAAAATGACTTGTCTCCTATGTTCAAGAACACTGAATTACTTTCATGCTAAGCTAATTCAGGCCAGTGGAGCGAATAAGGCACTCAAGCACCTCTGATTTAATTAAGTCCAAAAAATTGAAATTTCAGACAATAATACATAAAATTACATGAAAGCAGCCCTTTTTTGTTGTAAAGCTCACCTGAGCACACTGTGCTCAAAGTGAGCTTTTGTGATCTTTAAAAATCTTCTCCTCTGTAACCTTCGGCTAATTTCAACTGAACTTGACAGGAATGTTCCTTTCGAGACAATTTACAAAACTTATAAATGAACTTTTGATTTGCCACAAACAAGGGGCATGGCAGGGCGGGGCTTATAAGACTTAGAGAAATCATGAAATAGTTTTTTAAAAATCTTCTATTCCTAAACCTATTTGGACCAACTTTGTCAAGAATGTTCCTTGAGTGGTCCTATTCAAAACTTGGTAGTGAAATTGTGATTTGCGAAAAAATGTGGGCATAGCAGGGCTGGGCTGGGCTAATTAGAATTAGAGATATCATGGAATGATTTTCAAAAATCTTCTCCTCCTTATCCTTAGCCAATTTGGGCAAATTTGGCAGGACTGTTCCTTATGGCACCCTGAAATAATTCTTTAAAAATCTTCTCCTCTGTGGGACCAAATTTGGCAGGAATGTTTGTTGGATTAGCCTTTACATGAAATTTCAAATCATTCTTATGTGAGCGATACATGGCCATTTTTGCCCTCTTGTTTAATTTGTGGAATGAAAACATTTCTGGAAATGAAGAAATTTCTTGTTAATGGTACAGTAAAACCCCTCCTTATGACCATCCCAGAAATACGGGCACCCCTCTATTACGACCGAATTTTTACAGAACGGAATTTTTTGTTCTTTATTTCAATGGTCGCGAACCCCTCTAAAAGGAGCACCCGGCTATTCTGAATTACAACCACTATATTCAGTACCAACCATAGCTGATACACTATTTTGAACCCCACTAAAACGACCAGTTTTCACACATTGAGACCAATCACCCGAATTTCACACTTGATAAGAGCGACACTAATTGGGTACAAATACATTGTAAATACATTATCGGTTTTTGATTATGTGATATCGAACCCTTATTATAGTAGGTGTTATGATTAAAGTGGCCGATCACTTTTAGAAACTATAGTTTGTATTATTTTTAATTGTTAATTGAACGTTTCACAGGTTTTGACTCGAGAAATAAATTCGAAAGTGAAAACGTATCTGAGAAGTTACGATTAGTTTGTTTACAGCGTTCTTAACAGTTAATTAGCAATTAAATTTTGTTTTCAACGTAATTGATGCTTGGTATTCGCATTATAGAAGATATGATATCGACAGTTTGACACTTTGAACCTGTACTTACGAATAAATAATCTGAGGTCAAAGTTCTTAATCAGATCCAAATGGAGAATAGAGAAAGTAGAGCTTACCGAAGATCGTAAATTTGAAAATGACATAAGATTCCGCTGTATTACATGTTCTTATAGTTTCATTTTTGTATGTATAGTATTAATATATTCAAATTACGAAAATAAAATAAAATGCATTACTTGACAACAAACGAACAAACCTCAGTAATACGACCACCCCGCTATTACGACCACTTTCTGAAAGTATCGCGAGTGGTTGTATTAGAGGGGTTTTATTGTAATTTCTTCTCTTTCCTCAATTCTTTCCAAAGCTTTTATCTTGAGGCAAGTCAGTGCAGGATTGTATAGGAATGAGTTTACAAAAACATCCTCTATCTTCATTTCAGAATCAAAGTTCTTGTGGCTCTAGATGGAGTCAATGTATTCTGGAAAGATCTGGCTTATGGGGAAAAAATTGATAAAAAGGTGAGCACTGATTGGTTACTGCTGTCAAAAAAATCAGCTGATAATTAAATTTTTCCTTTTTTTTCCTTAAATCTGAGTATTTAGGAGAAAATTAGCATGAGGATTGTATTCAATTTTATCATATTTAGAGAACACCTCTATCAAAATTGTATAAATTATGGCCCCAGGGTCAGTATTAGCCCGTTCCAAGATGTCACAAGTGTATGGTGAACACTTTTAAAAGATCTTCTCCCAAACTAAAAGGCCTAGAGATTTGATATTTGGTATGTAGCATAATCTGGTGGATGTTTATCTGTTTTTGTGGTCTTTGGAGTCAGGTGACCTATAAGCCCCTATGAGCCTCTTGTTCTTTAAAATATTACTGACCATAAATTTTGCAAAATAGCGCTGATAAATATGGAAATGGAACTTGGGGAATGGGCTGGGCCAACTTAGTAAGTGGGCAGGGCCACCAATTGGTGATGAGATTTCAGGAATATTTTGATAGATGCCCTTTAGTAAGTTCAATTGCTGATGTTCTAATTTTATCAAATTATGAACAATGGTAAACAAAATTTATTTTGTTTGAAGTGATTAGAATGGTCTGGATGAGACAACTCAAATAAATACATGCAGCTTGGGTTTAGCAGACAGAAACTGCTTCAGTAAAAGCAGATAAAGTCTTTTTTATGGCCTTAAATTGTCCCTGAAAAGAGATGGTTGCAGCAAAATTTAATGAATAGATTAAAAAAACCCTTTCCCATTTTTTTTTAAAATGCCATTCTTGAATAGCAGATTTTTTACAATCGTTTTAGTAGGGTGAACAGTGTGAAAGGGTTAAAAGTTTATGGGGAGTTTCTATAACTTCAAGGTTTTTGTGTGAGTATACATGGCTGGACTGATTAAGACAGAATTTTCTAGGAATACACATGTACTGTTGTAAATAATCATTCAGTAGAGTAGAAAATATAAAGAAATAGAGGAAATTGCTTGTTACGAGCAATTTCTTCCTTTTCCATGGTGTTTTCTCAAGTGTGAATACACAGGGACATAAAAACCAGAGATTAAACAGGGCAGGGTTAAACTATGCAAACTATGATAAGAAGTTGTATGTCTCAGACACTCAAAAAAGTACTACAGTGCTCCTCTTATACTCAGATAATTTCCAAACTTCTGCTCTGTATTTTAGGTTCCAGCCCAGCAGTTCTCAATTATTCTGCATTTTATGGAAATGTTGAAACCAACATGGGTAAGATTACGTTTTAGCACCAATGGCTGAAGGCCAGTGTGCTTTGTCATGGAGTTGTGTAAAGCAACCGGCCTTCTGTCTATATATTGATCTGTGAATAAACTTTTCTTTGAAACATCTTGCCAGGAACTATTGTATGTATTTCACAGAAATCAAATGAACAATCAAAGATCCTTTATTAGATTAGTTGGAGAAATTTTGATCTGGTGGAAAAAATTGAAAATAGTATCTATAGACTAGGCTTTTTTCCATATTCTGTCCATATTAATTAAATTTTCTCCTCTTAAACTTTTGGCTTGATTTCAATTAAAATTAACTTTAAGAGATCCTTGGTTGAGCCTTCATCAGATTACTTTATAAGTTAATGCTGGTTATTACTTGTTAGCCTGATTTCCGTATATAGAATAAACTGAAGCTTTGAAAAAATTCAACTTAGAAATAGTTTGATGAATTCAATAAACAAGTACAGGAATTATCGTTGGTTGACCCTTTATCAGGTTCCTATATGAAAATTTATTTTTATTAAAAAAAGATATAGCATTTATTGGTATGGGTTGTTTCAATATATTGTATAAAGTGCATAACAGCTACTGTGAATGTTTTGTTTTCAAAAAATATTTGAAATATTTCACCTAAATTTTACTGGAATGGTCCATTGGTGCAATAAAACTGGTTAGTGTCAGAAAGTAAAACATGAAAATTGAGCAAGCTTTAGGATAAAAAACATTGTACATCGAGAAGAAATTGCTCATTGTATGCCTTTTACATCCTTTCAAAATATGTTTTCCCTTAACCCATTCCCACACAGTGATGCTTTTGGATGCCCCACAAGAAAAACAATTAAGAAAACATTGTGTAAAATGAAGAAGTTGCTCGTTACAAGCAGTTTCTTCATTTCACACAATGTTTTCTACCCAAAAATTTACTTTGAATTGTCTTATGCAACTCCTTTGAATTTGGAGCAGGCTAAAATTTTGTCATCTGGTTATAGGTTAATAAAGAATCTCAATTCTATTTATCCCGTTACTAGATGAGAAAATTTTAGACTGGTCCAAATTGAAAGAAATTGTAAATAACTACATGATCATGAAAATTTTGAAATTCTGTGATAATTAAGGTAGTAAACATTGTGGGAAATGAAGAAATTGTTTGTTACAAGCAATATCTTTATTTTCTAAATTGTTTTTCCAAGGTTTTTTCACACATAACATTGTGTGATTGTGTTGTGATTGTGTTGGAATGGGTTAAACCAATGAAATCACCAAATGCTGACACTTTTGTGCTATTCACCTGTTACCAGATGAGAAACTGGTTTAAAAACAGACCGCAGAAGCTGTTTAAAGTTTTGTGTCACTCATTACTATGACACATGAGACTCTTACTGCCATAATTAGCATTGGAAACATATTTATTGTATCAGTTTCATTAGTATAACTGTATTGTACATTATGTCAAAATTTGGTATCTCATACTTAACACGTTCACACACAATTACCCTTATTTATGCATCTCAAGAAAAAAGGATTGGAAAACATTATGGAAAATGAAGAAATTACTTGTGACAATCAATTTCTTCTTTTTCCACAATGTTTTTTACAATTAAAGACAAAGATTTTTAAAATTCCACTTCTTAAAATTGTTATCTTGACTTCTTTGAATTTGGGCCAATCTCAATTTTTCACAGCGCAGCACTTGTGATGTGCAGGAAGCATGCAAATAAGTGGTGTAAAAATGATGTAAAACTCCATTCAGTCAATCAGTTCTTTAACCCATTACCACACAACAAAATTTTTGACTGGTCCAAATTCAAAGGAGTTGCAGACGATAATTTAGAGTTGATGAAAATTTAGATTTTTTCAACTTTCTGGGTAGAAAACATTGTGTAAATTGAAGAAATTGCTTGTTACAAACAATTTCTTCATTTTACTCAATGTTTTCTCAATTGCTTTTCTTATAGGGGCGTCCAAAAGCGTCTCTGTGTGGGAATTGGTAAACCATGGCAATACTTTATAACTTTAAGCAAATCCATGACAGAAATATATGCTATTCCTGTGATATCTTCCCTTTGTTTTTATGTTCCCCAAAGGGCAAGCATATAGCTGCTGCTTTGTCTGATCGTCATTGTCTGTCCTTCCACCCATCCGCTGCGATTTCTCCACAACTCTTTGAACAAATTGGATGAAACTTCACATATGAAGTCCTTATGATATTATGCTTATGCATTATACCTGCTTTTTGGATAGCTCAAATGTCAAGGTCAGATTTTAGGGTCAACCATTAAAATTTACCTTGTCCACAGCTTAGCTCCTTCAATTATAGATGGAATTCAATATAACTTGGCACAATTAATCTATTATGAGTAGATTCTTGATAACAAATGAAAACCACAATTTAATTTCAAAATTTGACCTTTCCCATAACAATGACACTTCTTGACGCCCCTCAAGGAAAACAAAGGGGAAACATGTTATTCATTTTCCACAATGTTTTCAAGAAAGTTGAAAAATTTAAAAATTCATTAACTTTGAATTGTTGTCTGCAACTTTTTTCAATATGGACTTGTCCAATTGAATGATTTTTGATTTATTCAGACCAATGGAATAGTTGTTGGTACTATATGTAGTGATCTTGCTGCTTGTGATAATCCAGACTTGATTGCCCTGAAAATGAACCCATCACCTTTAAGTCTTCTAGGAAAAGAGGTATGTATAGTCAAATATGTTTTAACCCCTTTATCAAACAACAAGATTTTAGACTGGTCTAAATTGAAGAAGTTGTAGACAACATATCAAGGTAAAATGATAACTGGAAAATGATACCTATCATATGGGGTTGAAAATATTGTGATAAAAGAAAAATTGCTTGTTTACAACGTTAGGGGATTTCAGTCATATTGCTGCCCTTGAACTCCTAACCATGGATGCCTGGTATTTGTCACACCAGTACTGCCTCTATATCCTTTCCGAGCCTCAAGCTATTCATCCTACTGAGGTTTATGATTATCAAACAATTGGTTGGAGACAAAGTCTAATATATTTGCAGTGGGTGAGGATCAAGCTTGGGACCCCATGATTAGGAGTCCCGACACACTACCACCAGTGCTATGGTGGAGACTAGATGAAATTGTAATGGGTTATGTGACCATTTAAACTACTGCAACTAGGTGTTTGCCATAGATAATAGTAACTTAACCCATTTCCACATAATCAAAATTTTTATGACCTTGAAGATAAATATCAAGGAAAACTTTGTTGGAAAGGAAGAATTGATTGTTATAAGCATTTTCCTATCTTTTCTAACAAGTTTTTCTAACCAGACAAATTAACTTTTATATTAACCCATTCCCACACAATAAAATTTTAGACTTGTCCAAATTGAAAGGAGTTGCAGACGACATTTTAAAGCATATGAAATTTTGGATTTTTCTACTTTTTGGGTAGAAAACATTGTGGATAATGAAGAAATTGTTTGTGACAAGCAATTTCTTCATTTCCCACAATGTTTTCCAAAGCTTTTTTCTTTTGGGCGTCTAGAAGTGTCATTGAGTCAATGCACATTTTTGTTTGGGTATGTATGCGTGATTGGTATTACATTGAGCTGTCTGTGTCATATGTTGTTGATACTTCAAAGAATCTTTTTACCTGGATGATCTTTATGAGTATCGGTAACATAGGATCTAGTTATGTTTTGATTTACCAATTACCATACAATCCAACATTCTTACACATGGAAAAAAAAGCTTTGAAAATATAACAAGAAATGAGATATTTCTTCCCTCAAGTTAAGAGGGGCCTATGTAATAATTTTTGTTGAATCTGCTTCTGTTAGCGAGATATAGTTGTCACAATTACAAGTTGATATATTTGTGTTAATGTGTAAGTGCTTTAGTGTGACAGTCCATCCAAATTTGTCCAGAGAATATTTTCTACATTTTTGTATGGGTTTCAAAATGACTTGGCACGATTATTCTCCATTATGAGAAGATTTGCCATTTTGATGCATTTTTTAGAGAGCTCAAGGGTTAAGGCTCAAAGTTCAAATTGAGCTTGTCCAGGGCATATCTCCCATGTTTATGGATGAATGTCAAAATAATTTGGGACACATGTTCTCCTTAACCCTTTCCTGGTTTGCAAAATTTTAGACCCGTCCAAATTCAAAGGTTTTGCTGACGAAAATTTAAAGTTAATTTTATTTGAAAAATAACCATTCAGTAGGGTAGAAAATATTGTGGAAAAAGAAGAAATTGCTTGATACAAGCAATTTCTTCTTTTCCCACAATGTTTTCTCAAGTATAAAAACACAAGGGCGTAAAAACCAGTGATTGTACAGGAAAGGGTTAATAAGCAGTTGTGCTATTTGAAACATATTTTTCTCCAAGGCTAAGGTCAAAGCTCAAGATAAAAAATTTTGCCTTGCATATTAGACATATTATCCATGGATGACTCTTTAGTATTGCTCTACAGGTTACAAATTCAGTTGAATTTTTAGCGTTGAGAAATATGAGGGTCTTCATTGTTTTCATCCAAGAGCAAATGCTTTGACATTTTGAGCGAGTTTAAAGAAAGCTTGTTTTTTGGAATTTGAGACTCATATATAAGTCCCATGGAACCTCTGAACTCCACTAAAAAGAATGGAAGGCTGTTTCTGAAGCTAAGCTTAAGAGAGTCATAGCTAATGATACTTTGGTTAGCTCCATCTTATTAGCTTTAATGTTTAAATTTCCTTTAGGGACCTAAAGGGCTTAACCCAGTCCCTTACAATAAAATTTTAGACAATTCCAAGTTCAAAGAAGTTGCAGACAACAATATGAAGTTGATGAAATCTATAAAAGCTTTATCTTTTAAAGTAGAAAGCATTGTGGATAATAAAGTTATTTCCTCATTTTCCACAATTTTTTTTGAAAGATTTCATATTGTGTTTAAAAGTTTCATTGTATGGAAATCAATTACAAAAGGACCCTTTTGAAATCTTTTTGGCCCCTGGGACTCAAAATGATAAATATTTAACTCAAACCCTAATTCTGTGAAATCTCTCTTATTCTAACTCCACAAACAAGTGTTTTTTTTTTTTGGATGTACTAGAATCAGCCTGTCTATTCATCCATCTGTCTGTATGAAATACTAACAATTTTGTATCACAAACTTGCCCTTCAGTTTTGCTTCAATTGAAATGAAACTTTTTAAATACATTGATTGCATTTAGTCTAGCAAAGTGCTGTTTTTAAGTGTCAAGTCCAAACTTATAGAAGATTTATTTTCCCTTGAGCCTCAGCATTATTTCTTAAAGTATAGTTTTTCTGCTAAACATGTTCCCATGAGGGTAATAAGTCACATTCATTAAAATCTTTTAGCTATTATAGATTTTGAACTGACACCTATCATAAGAGCTTTCTTTGCAATAAAGGGAAATAAGTTTATCTTCTTTTTTGTATGCCTCCTTTTTTTACTCAGAATTTTGCTTTACTGACCGGTACTAGACACCTTAATCTCAAGGGCATGGAAGTGGTGCTCTTGTTCTCAATGTTTGCTCAAAATGTCATGAGGATGTTCTAACTAAATACATTAGTTTGAGTCCATGAGTTACCATAATATTTAGCTTAGGTGAGTGATTAAGGACCGCCTTGTTAAAATTTCATGTGGATTAGATATAATTCTCTATGTTTATTTGCCATTCACTGAAAGTTTTATGTATTGTATTAATTCTGTTGATTTCAGGGGTTTAAGTTTTTGGATCCCTTTATCCCAATAGAAGTCCAAGGCTATACAAAAGAAGAAGCAATAAACTGTTTGCATTATTACATTGATAATCATTGGATAACACTACCTGAAGGTAACACTTATTTCAGTTTTATATGAATTTGATCTGTCATGCAAAGTGGGATTACCTGGGAGTTTGTGAAGAACATCTAAATCCCAACCCCTCTATTTCACCACTTATGGTACTTTTTAGCGCCACAAACCAGTGAGCTAGTGTCATAATCTTGCATGAGAAAAAAATCCAAATGCACCAATTAAGCCCAAATGAACATTGAGTACTTACTTAATACCAGATATTGTCTTCGTCATAATCTGATGAGTTAAAAGTGGCTTTTTGGTGTTGTCTAACAAAATTGCAGCAGAATTATGAGTAAATTTTAGAATTTACTACGATTGGTTATTGACATTGCATGACATCAATTGCATCTGATCCAAACTCAATATAAGTAAATAAAGTGAGAATTGAACCAACCAATGTACTGAATTATGCCACATAAAGTGTTAAGTGCAAGCTGCAGTAAATGTCCATATTCATATAAACTCCTACAACAGTTTTGAAGTGATCTTTACAGAATCGAAAATTGGCTGGCGAATATAACTCCGGGTGACATCACTATGACGTTGGTTTGAGTGAGTTCAAACTAAAAGCTTGATTTCAGCCGTTAAATGCACCTTATAAGTGTCCCAATATTAATTGCAAAAGTCCAGACGAAATCTTAATATGGATTAACAGCCTATGTAGCCTATAAAGGAAATACCCTAGTTTATTTTGTTAAACTATCTTGTATTCAATCAATATATGAAAAAATAATTAAAATCTCAGACATGAAACAAGCATTGATACCTACCAAAAACTCTTCTCAGAAATTACTGACCGGGTTATCACGGGAATGAAACTTCAATGATCCTCAGGTGATACTTTATCAGCCTTGATGAAAAATTTGTTTTGATGGAGAGCTTGGCTTTATGAGTAGTGATTATTTCTATTCATAGTATAGTATCAGGGTATATACTTGAGTAAAAGGTCACGGTCACAATTGAACTTTCTGTCAAAACCGTGTCTGTTCTCTAACTCATAAGCCACTTGACCTTAGATCTTGAAACTGTATACGAATGTTATCCATGACCAAAGAAGGTGCCCTATAGGCCAAAGGTTAACTGTGCTACTTGAGTGACAAGAAGTTGGTTGGAGATAATTCTGCTCTGCGAAAATTCTAGTTTCTAATTTCTGTTTATCTTATACTATGTAACCAACAACCAAAAAAACGATAGAATCGGAAAAGGCTCTTTCACATGATAGTAAACTTTTTATGGAAAATCATTCAATTAAGAACATTATATTATATCATTGAAAAATAGGTGCTAAATTTGATAAAATCATTGTAAGAAAAGGGGAAGTTGTGTGTTGGAAGCAGTTTTTCCTTTTCAAAGAATCTTTTCCAAAGTAATATGTCTTTAAAGTGAAATAACTCGGGACTGTGTGGTGATTGGTTATTCAAATTTAGTGTATAAATAATTATATTCTGATAAATTTTATTTGTTTTAAAGGAAAGACTCAACAAGGTAAAGAAGAGTTGATGGCCTTGTCAGCTAGACATCCACTTGAACTGATGAACATTTGCTGCTATTGGTGAATGAGTTGACACAGTTAAAGGGAGACAAATTTACCTGGGTTGAAGAGTTGCATTTCTTGATTACAGAACTAGTTTATAACATACTACATACTCTTGAAATCAAAGTACTGAAAGTACTGTAAGCTAGCAAAGCTTTGTTAAGTGATCTTCTTTGCTAAAGGTTATCTTGATAAACAAACGACTTTAAAGTAACCCAGGAGTAAACCCATTACAACATGACAAAATCTTAGACTGGTTCAAATTTAAAGAAGTGACAGACAATTTCAAGTTTGTTGAATTAAGAAATCTTTCCCTTGATAGGTAGAAAACAGATAATAAGCTTGTTGATCCCCCTGAGTAAAAAAGCTTTGAAAACATCATGGAAGAACAAGAAATTGCACAATGGTTTCTACCCAAAGAGTGAAATAAATCTAAAATTGTCATCTGCAACATATTTGAATTTGGACCGGTCTAAAAAATTTTATCTGGTTTTGGTTTAGGAGATAAGGAAAGGAATGTGATTTGGCAATTTTAAAGTTCACTTGTTATCATAACTTGTAAAAAATAAGTTTGTTGGAGATCAAAATGCAAATCTAGCAACATTGAAAAACTGGCTACAATTTCTTTTATCTTGAACTATTTTTTCAATCTCATTATTAAAAAAGGAAAACCAAATTCTTATAATAATACTACATTTATTATCCCTGTTAGACTGACTTTGATGCTTGATTAATTGTTTGTTTGAATGCTGAATAAATGGATAAACTGGCAATGTCATATTTTATTCCTTTTCAAGCACTTTTTAGCTCACTCAGGACAAATGTGTCACAAGAGCTATTGTTGTGGCACCTGCATCCCACTTGTTTATGAATTTTTAGCTCACCTGAGCACAAAGTGCTCATGGTGAGCTTTTGTGATCGTTGAATGTCTGTCGTGCGGCGTGAACAATTGAAGTGTTTACACTCTAGAGGCCACACTTTTGACCCAATCTTCATGAAACTTGGTCAGAATAATTGTTAGGTCATGAGAATGAACCCTATTGATTATTGGAGGATTCTATTGGAAACACAGGAAAAGGGGCCTTAATGACAAGTTCTTTGTTTACACTATAGAGGTCACATATATGGCTCCATCTTCATGAAACTTTGCCAGAAAAATTATTAGGTCATACAGATGAACCCTGTTGCTTATGGGAAGGTTCTTTTGGAAAACACAAGAAAAGGGGCCTTAATAACAATTCCTTTGTTTACACTTTAGAGGCCACAGTTTGACCCAATCTTCATGAAACTTGGTCACTATAATTGTTAGGTCATGAGGATGAACCCGTTTGATTATTAAAAGATTCTATTTGAAAACACAGGAAAAGGGGCCTTATTGACAAGTTCTTTGTTTACACTATGGAGGCCAAAATTATGGCTCTATCTTTATGAAACTTTGCCAGAAAATTTATTAGGTCATTAGGATGAACCATATCGATTATTGGAGGATTCTATTGGAAAACACAGGAATATGGGGCCTTAATGACAATTTCTTTGATTACACTCTAGAGGCCACAATTTTTGCTCAATCTTCATGAAACATGGTCAGAATAATTGTTAGGTCACCAGGATGAACCCTATTGATTATAGGAAGGTACTATTGGAAAACACAGAAAAGGGGCCTTAATGACAATTTTTTGTTTACTGTCTAGATGCCACAATTTAGGCTCAATTTTCATGAAACTAGGCCAGATAATTGTTAGGTCATGAGGATGAAGCCTATTGATTATGGGAAGGTTCTATATGAAAACACAGGAAAAGGGGCCTTAATGACAATTTCTTTGTTTACACTCTAGAGACCACAATTTTGCTCAATTTTCATGAAAATTGGCCAGAATAATTGTTTAGTCACCAGGATGAACCCTATTGATTATAGGAAGGTACTTTTGGAAAACACATGAAAATGGGGCCTTTATGACAATTTCTTTGTAAACGCTCTAGAGATCATCATTTTGGCTCAATCTTTATGTACCTTGGTCAGGATACTTGCTAGGTCATAAAGATGAATCTTATAGATTATGGGAAGGTTCTATAGGATAACACAGGAAAAGGGGCCATAATGACAATTTCTTTGTTTACAATATAGAAGTCACAGTTTCGGCTCAATCTTCATGAAACTGATTATAGTTATTTGTCTCTAGTTGCTTTTTTCTAACAGCAGACAGTTCAGGTGAGTGATCTAGGACCATCATGGTCCTCTTGTAATATCTGATAGACTGATAAGACAGATTGCTATCAACCCTTGGCTCTTCCTACACTCTGTCTTATAATTGACCTATTGTTGGCCCTGCCCACTTACTCCATGGCCCTGCCCATTGACTCTGATAGGAAGTTACACTTCAAATTTAAACTGCGTTACTTTGCAGTGACAGTAGCAGTGAAATGGTTGGTTGAATAAGCTGTAGTTATGATGTTTAAGTTGCAGAACCAACAAAAATAATTCACAAAAATAGCAGACAAAGTCTGAGTTCAAAACTCAATTTGCAGCTAAATGAAAGATTTGATCGAATGATTGATTCCTTGATTGACTGCCATGATTGGTCAATTGAAAAATGTCATTTGTATGTCACTTATGTTTAAATGACAAGAAGTCAGCCAAAGTTGACAGAGCAGCTGGTAGATCAGATAGAAAGTTGAGATTCTACTGCTGTGAGGAATGATAAGAACCCAGGGTTAGGTTCACCAGCTACCAGATATAACTGAAATACAGTTGAAAGTGGTGTAGAAGCTAATATAATTATTCATTCGAATATTTTATTCACAAGTTTTAGACCCCTTTTTGAATTAGAAATTCTTGATGAAAGCTTTATGTGTGTGTCTCATATGTCTGTTTCTTTGCCCGCAACTGACATATTTGTGTACTATCTCTGTTCCTACTTTTACTATTGCTCTTAAACTTTGCAAGTGTTTTTTTTTTTTTGTATTTTACCATCCCTTAACAAAAGATTTGTTACACTGACATTTATTTTAGAGGAATTTTTACCCTTGTTTGCTTGGAAAATCTTAGTTAAAGTTTTACGTGCAACTGTCTAATCTCTGTACCTGTTATTGCCATTGCTCTGGAACAATGCACATGCCTCTGTGATCATAGTATCAGCCCCTTAGCTAATATTAGTGAATATTTGATTATTTTGACATGGACATTCTTGGATTTATGTGCAAGTCTCTTCAACTATTTCATCTT
This sequence comes from Fragum fragum, assembly GCA_946902895.1. Classification (NCBI taxonomy): domain Eukaryota; kingdom Metazoa; phylum Mollusca; class Bivalvia; order Cardiida; family Cardiidae; genus Fragum; species Fragum fragum. Next base: position 66,898,052 of record OX336370.1, on the reverse strand, counting down.
TGTTTATCTAATGAACTGTTCATTACTACTAGTGGAATTTTACACAAACAATAAACCCTTAAAAGGCAATCATATGTAACCTTTCTAGACATTAATTCTACCCTCAAAGTTGTAGTAAAGGAAATGCCATAATTACAGTAATTTTCAGTGTTAAACAGTTTCAAAAACAACATCTTGAGTTATCTTGAATTATCTGCCCTTGAATTGAACGAAAATCACTATATTTATTGTATGCACATCTTATCCTACATTATTTATGGCATTAGGCTGAAATTTCCCAACAATGACTCTGTATGATGTCTAGTTGTGCATGAGACCTTTGAAATTCAAATCGCTCGAGATTTTAGCTCTACTGGCCGAAGGCCACTAGAGCTATTGCAATGGCTTTTTCCCGTCCGGCGTCTGTCTGTTAAACTTTTCCTTGTTAACACTCTAGAGTCAACATTTTTCATCGGATTCCCTTTAAACTTTCTTAGAACGATTGTACCATCATTAGGATCGTTCCTTTGGAAATTGGGTCAGATCCGCCAAGAAACACGGGAAAAGGGGCATGATGAAAATTTAATTAGAAATTCCATTAAAAACCCTCGTTAACACTCTAGAGTCCACAGTTTTCATCGGATTCCCCTCAAACTTTCTCAGAATGATTGTTCCTTCAAATGGATTGTTCCTTTGAAATTGGGTATGATCCGTCAAGAAACAGATGAAAAGGGGCCTTTTTAAAATTTAATCGAAAAATCTATAAGAAAACCTTGTTAACACTCTAGACTCCACAGTTTTCATCTGATTCTCTTCAAACTTTCACAGAATAATTGTACCATCATAAGGATTGTTTCTTTAAAATTTGGAAAAAAGGCCAAGAAACATGGGAAAAGGGGCCTGATCAAAATTTAATTAAAAACCCTCGTTAACACTCTAGAGTCCACAGTTTTTATCAGATTCAATTAAAACTTTCACAGAATGATTGTACCAACATAATGATCGTTCCTTTCGAAATTGGGTATGATCTGTCAAGAAACATGGGAAAAGGGGCCTTATGAAAATTTAATTAGAAATTCCATCAAAAAACCTCGTTAACACTCTAGTCCACAGATTTCATTGGATTCCCTTCAATCTTTCTTAGAATGATTGTACCATCATATGGATCGTTCCTTTCGAAATTGGGTATGATCCCTCAAGAAACATGGGAAAAGGGGCCTTATGTAATTTAAATTAAAAACTCTAGAGTCCACAGTTTTCATTGGATTCTCTTCAAACTTTCACAGAATTATTGTACTATCATTAAGATTGTTCCTTTCTGAATCGGATATGATCCGTCAAGAAACACAGGAAAAGGGGCCTTTTTAAAATTTAATAAAAAAATCTATTAAGAAATCCTTGTTAACACACTTGACTCAACATTTTTCATCTGATTCTTCTCAAACTTTCAAAGAATGATTGTACTATCACAAGGATTGTTCCTTTCGAAATTGGGTATGATCCGTCAAGAAACACAGGAAAAGGGGACTTTGAAAAATTAATTGAAAATCATCATTAATAATCTAGAGTCAACTTCCACGAACAACTTTTGAAAAGGGTCACCCAAGGAACATTCATGCCAAGTTTGGTTGAAATTGGCCCAATGGTTACTGAGGAGAAAATGTTTAAAGATTTCTAAGTCAAAAACTGCCACGCCCTGCCACGCCCATATTTGGGCATAAATCAAAATTTCATGAACAGCTTTTGAAAAGGGTCACCCAAGGAACATTCATACCAAATTAGGTTGAAATTGGCCCAATGGTCACTAAGGAGAAGATGTTTAAAGATTTCAAAGTAAAAAACTGCCACGCCCATATTTGGGGGTCAATCAAAAATCCGCGAACAACTTTTGAGAAGGGTCACCCAAGGAACATTCCTACCAAGTTTGGTTGAATTCCGCCCAGTGGTTACTGAGGAGAAGATGTTTAATGAATTGTTGACGACTTCCGACGCACGACAGACAAAAGGTGATACCAAAAGCTCACCTTGAGCACGTTGTGCTCAGGTGAGCTAAAAAAGGAAAAAATAAAAGAAATTATTAACTAAAGAAGTATTTTATTAGAAAATTTGAAAAAAATCCTGTTTAAAAATCTTTATAATTTTTAAACAGTTCTACAACGGCTAAGAAGTTGGCTACAGTTTAGCCAAATTGGCTAAAGAATTTTCATTGGCTAAAGGTTGGCTAAAAGAAATTTCAGTCTAGAGTATGCCCTGATGGTAACATTTGATAGAACAAAAGACCCATAGGGCCTTATTGGTCACCTGACTCCAAAGAGCACCAAAAACAGATAAACGTCCACCAGATTATGCTACATACCAAATATCAAAGCTCTAGCCCTTTAAGTTTGGGAGAAGATCTTTTAAAAGTTTTCACTTTACACATGTGACATCTTGGAACGGGCTAATACTGACCCTGGGGCCATAATTTATACAATCTTGATAGAGGTATTCTCTAAATATGATAGAAAACAAGAGGCCCATGAGGGCCTGAGACGCTCTACTGGTTATCAAGTTTTCCATTAAAGAAATCTGATATTTAAGGAAGTTAATTACTTAAAGAAGAATGCATAAAGGAAAAAAAATTGGATTTTATCCCCTATATTATTTTGAGCAACAATCCTCAAGACCCCTTTTCCCATGTTTCATGACGGATCCACTCCATTTCCAAAGGGAAGTTACGTTTTTCATAAGGCCCCTTTTTATGTTACACTTTCCATAATCAGATCCACTGTCAAAATCAACAATTGGAATGATGGTACAATCAATCTGTGTAATCTGTGGAATTTATTGTGTTAATGAGTTTATAGTGATCACTTGATGGATCATACCCAATTTTAAAGGAACGATCCTTATGATGGTGTAATCATTCTGTGAAAGTTTGAAGAGAAACCATGAAAACAGCTTTGATCAGATTTTGTTGAAATTTTCACACTGTAAGGTCATAACAATCATTCTTTTCATAACAGGTTTTGAACTGTCAAGAAATACAGGAAAAGGGGCCTTATGAAAATTTCATTTATAAATCCTTGTTACCAAGTTCAGAGCTTTCATCGGACTTTCTTCAAACATTTACAGAATAATTGTACAATTATAATGATTGTTGATTTTCGCATTAGATCTGATCTGTCAAGTATCACAGGAAAAGGAGCATTATCAAATTTAATTTTAAAATCCTTGTACCACAATAAAGTCAACAGTTTTCATCAGATTCTGTTTAAACTTTCACAGAATGATTGTTCCATTATGAGCATTCTTTCTTTTCAAGTTAGGCCTGATCTGTCTATTATCATGGGAAAAGGGCCTTTTGAGAATTTTATCTATAATCCTTGTAACCAAGTCCAGAGTTTTCATTGGATTTTCTTCAAACCTTCACAAAATCATTGTACAATAATCACGATTGTTGATGTTTGCATTAGACCTGATCCTTCAAGTATCACAGGAAAAGGAGCCTTATGAAATTCTATTTTAAAATCTCTACACCAAGATAAAGTCCGCAGTTTTCATCGGATTCTGTTCAAACTTTCACAGAATGTTTGTACCATCATTAGGACTGTTTCTTTCCAAATTGAGTCTGATCTGTCTAGTATCATAGGAAAAGGGGCTGTATGAAAAATTATTACCAAATCCTAATTAACTCAAGAATGTCCTCAATCTTTATTAGAATCTCTTCAAACTTTAATAAAATGATTGTACTATCATTTGGATTGTTCCTTTGTAAATTGGGTCTGATCGGTTTAGTGACACAAGAAAAGGGACCTTATAAAAATTTTATTACAAAACATCTTTATTACAATAAAGTCCTCAGTCTTTATCATTTTCTTCAAACTATCATTTGGATTGTTCCTTTGTACATTGGGTCTGATTTGTTAAGTTTCACGAGAAAAGGGGCCTCATGAAAATTTTTTTACAAAAAATTCTTGACACAATTCAGTCCACTGTTTTCATTGGTTCTCTTTAACTTTTAAAGAATGATAGTACCTTCATTAGAATTGTTCCTTTTGAAATTTGGTTTGTTCTTGAAATGTCATGGGAAAATAGGCCCTATGAAGATTTCACTATAAACTCATTAACACAAATTCCACAGATTACACAGATTGAATGTACCATCATTACAATTGTTGATTTTGATAGCGGATCTGATTATGGCAAGTATCACAAAAAAGGGGCCTTATGAAAAATTTTCTTAAATATTCTAGTTAACACAATGATGTCCCTTGATTTCACCGGATTCACCTCAAAATTTCACAGAATGATTGTACAATCATTAAATGGTTCTTTTCAGATCTGGGTACAATCCATCAAGTATCATGTAAAAATGGGCCTTATGAATTTTCTTTTTAAATATTCTAGTAAACATAATGAAGTCCCCATATTTCATCGGGTTCACTTTTAACTTTCAAAGAATGATAAAACCAACAGTAAAATATCATGGGAAAAGGGTCCTTATGAGAACTTGATTTTAATATCTTTGTTAACACAATAAAGTCAACAGTTTTATTGGATTCTCTTCAAAGATGCATGGAATAATTGTGGCATTCGAAACACAGGAAAAGGGGCCTTACAGATTATCTTTCAAAAACATTCTTGTGTATGTGATGAAGATCACAATCATTATCAAACTGTCTTTTAAATTTCACTGGACAATTGAAGGGTTGTAGGGAAAGTTCCTTTTGGAATGAAATTGATCCATCAGAAAACACTGGAAAGGGGGCCTTATTGATTTTCATTCAAAACAATCCTGTTTATGTGATAAAGTCCACAATTATTGTCAGATGCTGATAAAAATTTCACAGGATGATTGTAGGGTCATAAGGTAACTTTCTTTTGGAAATGGAGTGGATCTGTTATTAAACAAGGGAAAAGGGGCCTTGAGGATTGTTGCTCAAAATAATAAAGGGGATAAAGTCCTGTTTTTTTTTTCTTAATGCATTCTTCTTTGAGTACATGTAATTAACTTCCTTAAATATCAGATTTCTTTAACGGAAAACTTGATAACCAGTAGAGCGTCTCAGGCCCTCATGGGCCTCTTGTTATTGAGTTATCTTGAATTATCTGCCCTTGAATTGAACGAAAAACCCCTTTATTTCTTGTGAGTACACTTTCTCATACATTTAGAATGGGAATGAACTGAAACTTGCCACAATGGCTCTGTATGATGTCTAGTTGTGCTTAGGACTAAAATGTGTTAGGTGTGTCAAGTTGTTCCTGAAATATCTGCTCTTTACTTAACAATATAGCTTAGAATTACAGTTTTGTGTGTGTGTGTGTGTCCACAAATTCTCCTAAAAATTCTATTGGATTGATCTGAATCTTGCCACAATGTATCTCTGATATTTAGTTGAGCATAAGACTTCAGAAATTCAAAAAGCTCGGGTCTCTCTTGAATTATCTGCCCTTGAATTGAATGAATTCAAATGTCAAGGTCATTTTGAGCTCGGAAAACCTCAACTGAACTATTGTAATCATTCATTTGTCAAGATCAGTTTTTCAAGGTCATATTTTTATTGATTGTAGTGAGTATTTTCTGTTGAAACTTGTTTCAAGGTCATTGGTCAAGGTCATTTTTTTATGTCAATTCTATTCAAATTATAGAATGTAACCATGGAACATAATGTTGAATGATAAGTTATTATAAAGCTGTCTTATTTCTCAAGTGTAAACAGTATTATTGAGGTGATAAGATCTTCCTATTGACAAATCATTAAAGCTCAGGTTACTGACAAGCCAAGGTTACTGACAAGCCCCTTCGGGCATATATGCGCCGCTCTGGGAAGCTCTTGTTATTTATAGCTATTGGTTTTTTGGTTCTCTTTTTATTTGTTTGCTTGTGTTTTTTTTAAGCTCACCTGAGCACACGAAGTGCTCATGGTGACGTATTTTGATATTCCTTTGTCCGACGTGCGTCGTCCGTCAACAGTTTTAAAAACGACATCTCCTCCCAAACTGCTTGGCCATTTTCAACCAAATTTGTCAGAAATGATCCTTAGGTAGTGCCTACTAAACATTGCTTAAAGAATTGAAATCTGTTGAAATTTCTAGTTGCAACAAAACTGACCTTTTTGACCTCTTTAAGAAATGCTAAGATCATCAACCTCGGGTCCCCAGGGGCGGAGGCCAGGGGAGGGGGGGGGGGGGGCTTATATAGAAATAAAGAAGGAATTTTTTAACATCTCCTCCCGAACAACTAATCCAGTTTCAACCAAATTTGGCAAACATGTTCCTTAGCCTTAGGTGATGCCGTTTAAATATTGATAAAAGAATTGAAATCCGTTGAAGAGTTTGCTTGCTATGGCAAGAAAACTGAATTAAAAAAAAATCTTTCAAAATTATCAACTCCTTACCCACAAGGCGTAGAGCCTTGATTTTTTACATGAAGCATCATACATTGACCTCTATCAGAAAAGCTAAAATCATTACCCAAGGGGTAGGGCTTATATAGATATAAATAAAAATAAAAACGGCATCTTCACCGAAACCACTGGTCCAATTTCAACAAATGATTGAAATCTGTTCAAAGCTCTGGTTGCCATGACAACAAGAGTGAAATTTAAAAAAAAGACAAAAATCATCTTTTCCCGACCCAGAAGTCGTAGAATCTTGATATTTTGCATGAAGCATCGGTACATTGGCCTCTTTCAAAATTGCTAAAATATCAGATCACCAAGGTGATTTGGCCATTAGAAATGAAGAAAGCAGTTCTTCCCAAACTATATGGTCAATTTCAACAAAATTTGGCAGAGCTTTTCCTTAGGTGTACCCTCTTAAATAATTACTAAAAGATTTGAAACCTGTTGAAAACATTGGTTGCCATGGCAAGATAAGTTGATTTTAGTAAAATTTTAAAGGAGGTCTTCTCCAGACCTAGTTAGTACTAGGCCTTGAAGAAAAAGAGCCTAATCCCGGGTGAGCGCCAGGGCCACTGGCCCTCTTGTTTTTTTAACCTGCCACGTTTATTATCTACCTATATACACACAGAATAACATTAACTTAAACTTGATCTGTCAAGTAAATATACCAACCCAACTATACGTAAATAGTAAAAGTCGAACAAAAGTAAATTGGAATTATCTGACATGTATAATTTTTTATATGTATTGAATAGGATTCAAGCTACTGGATTGAGTTCAGGTGTTCCTACAGAGGCAGAATCCAGAAAATACAAGATACAGTAGCCGCGTTGTTCTATTGATTGTATGGAGTTTAACGCCACTTTTAACAGTATTTCAGCCATAGTGCGGCGGCTGGAGCACCAAAAATGGATTCCTGGTATTTCTTACACTAGTACTACCACTACATCCGTTCCTATCCTCGAGCTGCTACCCCACTTAGGTTTACGCTTATCCACCAATTGGTGAGACACATATGTCGGAAAGGATATGTGCCGCCGACGGGGATCGGACCCATCACTTTTATGATTGAAGATTGGGAGTCTGATGCGCTTCCCTTAATATTCTAAAAAGGCGTCATTTACTTCTGGTTTCAAAATGACTGTCTCACTCGGGAACGTCTTGGAGAGTCATCGTCTAATCTATTGCTAGCTAGGGAAGTAGGACGGCTTTTTTTAAACCCGCCAATAATATCCTTTTTTTTTTTTTTTTTTTCTTTCTTTTTAGCGTTTTTTTTAGGAAAAACCGGTATTTCATATCGATCAACCGGAAACAAGTTCTCAAACATTTCCGCTCATTACCACGCATGCTCATAAACTCGAAGTGCCTGATGAAGAAAATAACTTACTTGCTGAATGCCATCAGCCTCCGTTTAGTCATGAATTTCCAGGAAAGTGGTTTAAAACTTTGACTTCATATATCCATGGTAAATTTTCTAATGAATTGTCAAAATGAGAGAAATAATGTCCTCGCGTTTCAAGATAGAATCTAGGTCAGTGGTTAGTGGAGTTTGCGAATACATGTAAACAGTCTGCTGGTGTTTTGACCTGGCAGGGCTGAGCAAATTTACACCCCGTATACACAGTATATGTAACACGTTAAAACCCTGTTATAGACGCGATTCAAGCGCTTATTAACCCCCATCGAATAAAACGCCTTTTACCACTCGAATTCGACTATATCTTTGAAGCGGACATGTAGCACTTCAGTTGTGATAATAATATGCTCAACGAAAAAATGAATTGAATGTTAGCTTTGATTTCTTTACCTTTTATCATTTAACCTTTTACCACACAACCACAAATTTTCACGCACTTAAGAAGAAAACGTTGCGATTAATTCAAAATAGCGATTTCGTTAAACAGTAATTGGTCATGATTGATTGAATAGGGTTTAACGCAACTTTTAATAGTATTTCAGTTATATCGGGGCGGCTGGAGCTCCTAACCATGGATTCCTGGTAGTTCACACACCAGTACTACCACTACATCCTTTTCGGTCGCCGTCATAGCGCAGTTGGTAGCACGTCGGACTGCCAATGTAGAGGTCCCGGGTTCGATCCCCGACGGCGGCACTCATCCTTTCCGACTATTTGTCTCTCACCAATGGGTCGATAATCGTAGACCTATGTGGGATAGCAGCTGGAGGCTAGGAAAGGATGTAAGGTAGTACTGGTGTGAGAAATACCAGGATTCCATTGTTAGGTGCTCCAGCCGCCGCGATATAACTAAAAGATTGTTGAAAGCGGCGTAAAACCCCATTCAAACAAACAAAAAACATCCTTATCGAGCCTCCAGCTGTTCCTCTTACTTAGGTGTACGATTTACTCACTCATATTGATGAAACATGCTCGCATTATTGAGCGCGGTTACTGATAAACCAGCAAAACCGCTCTCAGGTTTTTCAGTCCTTTGATTTTCCTCTAAGACCTTTGAAAAATGCCCTGTCTGCCTCCACACACAGTTTACACCGATCTACCCTATTCCGTAACGCTACTCGAGTATATGTTGCAGATATTTTTAGACCACACTGCATATGCCACAACGGGATTCATGACGGTGCCCTGTCAGCATTTCCATTAGTCTTGGAAATAACCAAAAGTCTCAGGGGATAGGTAGGGCTTTTGGGGGGATGATCTGAGACGCCGATTACAGATTCTGTCAGATAGTCCTCTACCATTGCGGATTCATGGGCCGGTGGGTTAGTATGGAGTAATTTGATATCGCACACACCTATGTCCGGTCTGCGTTTCAAAAACTTGGGTAAGAACACTTTCTCAGTAAAACACTTCCAGCGACAGAACTACTTTGGAAGGATTGGATCTTTCGAATCAAAGAATATCCTATTATAATATAATTGTTAGTTTCGTCTATCAAAAACGAGCGAACTGATTGGTCGAAAAATTTAATTCATACCTCCATGAACAAAATTTTGAGTAGGCAGCCATTTTGAGTGCTTCCGCACAAAATAGTTCACTACAAAAAGGTATCAAAATTTGTTAAGTTGTTGCATTTTTCGCTCGATGCTATTAAATTATAAGAAATGAAGAGAATATTTTTTGTTTTCATGGAGGTATGAACCGAAAAACCTAATCACACTGTATGAATACGCTTCGCGTATTCATACAGTGTGATTAGGTTTATCGGTTCATACCTCCATGAAAACAAAAGATATTCTCTTCATCTCTTAAACATGCGACTTGATGACTTGCAACGCGCAATGACAAATCTGTCGCCCTCGGGTGGAACCAAAACCTTATTTTTAGCTCGGCTGTTTTCGGAGAAAACCCGAGGTATTGCGATAGCCTCCGTGTCATCGTCGTTGTCGTCGTTTTTGTTGTCGTCGTCCGAAAGCTTTGACTTTTTTTGTGATATCTCTGTTTCTACTGAAGGCATTCACTTGAAACTTCGCATACATGTTCACTATCAAATGAGGAACCTATACTATCAAGGGGGATAACTCTAGATGCAATTTGTGTGAATTATGTCCCTTTTTCGACTTAGATTTTTTTATCAATTATCCAGCACCCAACAGCCGAGCGAGGGCACCCGTAGGCGGTGCTCTTGTTAGCCTTGTCCGATCGAAAATGTTAGATCCAGGTTTCATCACTTGTAACTGTCTTTTCCAAGCGACGTTGGTCACATTTTACTTTATTTTCAAATCGCCACTCTTGAATGGCAGTTTTTTTTTTTTTTTTTTTTATAATAGTCTTACTAGGGTGAACTGTAAAGAAGGTTAAAAGTTTATAGTGAGTTTCTGAGACTTCAAGGTTTTTTCGTGTGTATACATGTCTGGGCCGAATAACATTCAATTTCATAGAAATGCTGGTGTTACTCAGATTACACTATTTAGTTATTACAGTAATCTGGAATTCCATATTTTATGTCTTCATACACTTAGAGAAAGTATTCCTCCTTGCAGTTCTAATCAAAGCACTGAAAGTACTGTAAGCCAGCAAAGCATGGTTTTATTTAGTAAACTTCTTTGTCAAATGTTATCATGATACATAAAGGAGATTAAAGTAATTCAGGAGTTAACCTATTACAACATGACAAAATCTTAGACTGGTACAAATTGAAAAAAAGTTGTAAACGATAATTTCAAATTGCTGGAATTTAGAAAATCTTGCCCTGGTAGGGTAGAAAACATTTGGGGCAATGAAGAAATTGCTTGTTACAAGCATTTTTTTTATTGTCCAAGATGTTTTCAAAGGTTTTTTTTTCTTGAGATGCTTAAAAGGGGGAACTGAATGGGAATAGATTAAATAGCGTGCTTTTGAAAGAGTTCTCTACAATTTGAATAGTTTGCAATATTCCTGATATACATAAGAACTACTTTTTATATATCTACAATTTTAAGTTGCTGGAATTTCGAAAATCTTTGCCTTGTTACAAGCAATTTCTTCATTTTCCACAATGTTTTCCAAAGCTTTTTCCTTGGGATGCTTAAATAGCGGGATTGATTTGGAATGAGTTAAAGGAAAATGCAGATACTTGTACTTAATTTGACATGCTTACTTTCAAGGTTCCATAACCTGTCGACCAAACCTTACATTGTAACAAATGTGATAAAGCTTAAAGCTAAGCCCATTTCCACACAATAATACTTTTTGACACCTCTCCAGAAATACGGTGTGGGAAACAAATGTGAAAAAATCTTCATTTTACACAATGTTTTTTTTTATCCAGAAAGTTGAAAAAAATAAACTTTAATTTGTCTTCTGTAACTCCTTTCAATTTGGACCAATCTAAGATTTTGCCGTCTGGTAATGGGTTAAAAATGGAAGTATAAAATCTAAATTTAAGGATGGTAACTTTAACTACATTTTCATTGGAATTTTGTGACTTTTTCATCTGAGGTTTATTAACCTCGATCCTTTAGAACGTTATAGACACGGTGCAGGTATCTGCATACAAAACTTATGCTGCAAAATAAGTTATTAGAAAACCCAAAGATATATATTGCTATAGAATGATCATATCTAAATAAATTTCAAACAACTGAAATGACTCAACACTCAAATTATTCCCACCAAATCCAGCTTTTTTACGCCTTGAAGAATGATGATTAAGGAAAAAATTGTGAGTGAAGGAAAAATTACTAGTTACAATTATTTTATTCTTTTCTCACATTGTTTTCTGTCGTATATGACGCATATCCCATTAAAGATAAAATTGCTGTCTTTACTTCTTTCAATCTGAACCGATCTTAAAAGTTTCTGTCTGTTAAATGGTTCTAGGACAGATGTTATCCAGGCCGAGGATTTGCATCACCTGTTGCGTGGTCTAATCGTTCAAAATATGGCGATTTCAGGACCTTAAGTCTTTTGATTCCATACCTTGAGATGCAAGAATTACCCGGCTTTGTTGCAAATGTGAGCTAATGGGTTACCCAAGACGTTCGCGTAGATCTTAGTCAAAACAACAGGTTAATTACAGTTAACCCTCTCCTGGTTTTCGAAATGTTAGACTTGTCCAAGCTCGAAGGTTTTGCAGACGACAAATTAAAGTTGATTTTATATGAAAAATAATGCTTCAGTAGGGTAGAAATATTGTGGAAGAAATTGCTTGTGTGAGGCTGATTTTTTTTCCACAATGTTTTCTCAAGTAGGAAAACACGGGGACGTAAAAACCAGGGATTTACACGAAAGGCTTAAATTTTCTTCCGCTTGCACGGTATAACGTAAGTCTTCCTCAATTAACGTTTTTCAGTAGCAACCGTCTTTTCCGTAAAAACGGAAACCGGCCAACCCACTCGAAGGCCATTTTCATTAAGCTCCCGACCATCATTAAAACGAGCACGTTTTAAAGCCATATTTCTTCAAACCTTTTGAAAATGACCAATCGCAGCCGTCAATCAAGGAATAAACCGACCAATCAAAGTATTTATTTAGCCCGAACCTAAGCTTATCAACTCCGACATTGACGCCATTTTTGTTTACCTTTATTGATGGTTTGGCGACTTAAACGTCGTACCTACAGCTTATTAAAGCTGTAGTTACGACGTTTAAGTCACCAACCAACCATTTTTCTCTTTTGTTACATGCTACTGGTCATAAATTTTGAAAAATAACGCTGTTAAAAATCGAAGCGGAACTTCCTGTTGGAGTCAATGGGAGGGGCAAAAGAAGTAAGTGGGCGGGGTCAGCGATTGGTCAGTTGAGCATTCTGCTTGCGGACCCCGAGCTGTGCTCGAATCTTACAATATATCCTCTGCCAGTCGGAGAGTTTTCTATCAATATTGGGCGCTATATTTTACTAGTGTATGACGCGTTGAAAATGCCGCCTAGCGGAGCACGCACGTGGATAACGAGCCCCGCATACCGTGGCCCTGTCCGAGAGAGGAATGCTTACGCAAGTTCGGTGTAAAAAGTCGTGCAACTTCATAATCGCGTTAACCCTTTCCTGTTTTTCAAAATTTTAGACCTGTGCAAATTTAAAGGTTATGCAGACCGCAATTTTCGTTCAATATTAGTTGAAAAATAATCATTCAGTAAGGCAGAAAATATTGTAGAAAAAGAAGAAATTGTTTTTTTTAAGCAATTTCTTCTTTTCAACAATGTTTTCTCAAGTATAAAATCACAGGGACGTTAAAAACAGGATTTGAACAGGAAAGGGTTAAAGAATTGACGGCTTAATCTACACGAACTTAAAAAGTGTCCCTCGTGGTGTCTGAGTAGTTATACAATTATCTAGAACCATATTACTTCAATGTACACGGCTTTAACCTGACACTGACTATCTTAACCCTACAAACATGGCATTGACCTTATTTTAAAAACTTTAACCCAAACAAAACTTAAACCTTGTCTATAGTTTTTAATCCTTATCCCTTATAATGCTGAATAAAATCCTTTACAGAATTACATTAAAATCGAACGGAGCTGAACGTGCAGAAAGCAAAATCCGTGTGTAAATATTTATTTTGAAAAAATAATAATAATGATCAGTTCAGATTTAAATGGGAAAAGCAGGTGATGTAGACTAAGATCATCCTGCACAGGCTGCATGTTGATCTTTGTATCTCATACCAAAACAGGAACATTTTGGGTCACTATGGTAAGGGGTAGAATAGATCCAAGAACTAATGTATAGTTCATATTACACTCATCTGGTAATGAATTTATGCCACGGTAACGATATATTTGACACGAAGTACATTTATGCCGATGTTCATTGCCTTTGTCTGATGTTTAACCCATTTCCACAAAGTCCCTTTTAGCCCCCTCGTGAAAAAAGTTTTACACCTGGCTGAAAATTAAGAAGTGGCTCGTGATAATGAACATGCAATTTCCTTAAGACATAAAGAGTCAAAATTTCAACAAAGTAAATGATTGTCACAGTGCCTGCAATATCTGGCTGAGAATTAGAACTCAGTCTAAAATTTACCGTATGACCTGGGCTAACCCTAGCTGCGATATCGTTGCTCTCTTTCTGTAAATCTTTGGCGAGGCTCACTAACAGACTATCAGAAAGAGGACTACGAAATCGTAGCTAGGCTAACCCATATAATCGCGCACTCAGTTGAAACTGTCGTGGCCCCTAAAGAATGAACGTTTTCCACATGTTTTCTATTCCAAATACAACGATTTTTAAACTTCTATTTACTTAACCAATTTCCACAGAGTGACATATTTAAACGCCCCTTCACATATGAAAACTTTTGAAAACATTGTGGAAAATGAAGAAATTCATTATCCACGATGCTTTCTACCCCAAAGACAAATATTTTAAAGATTCCGTCAATTGAAAATTGTCGTCTGCAACTTCTTTGTATTTGGACTGGTCTAAACTTTATCGTGTGGGAATGGGTTAAAATATCGTCTGCAGATTCCTTCAATTCGGATCAGTCGGAAAAAATTGTCTGTATTTTACATATCGGATGAAATCGTACATTTCCGTAATCTCCGATTGATATTTTTATGTTTTGGAATACTTTGATTTTATCGATATATTAATACATGACGTCAGAAGCAACAGGTGATTGTTTACAAATGGCGTCCAATTAGCGATTTTTATCGGGTAAGAAAGCGTTTATCTCTGTAGGGGAAATTGAGAAATAAGCTTCAACTGCACAATTTAACATAAGAGCTTGTTTTTACGGATCGTTTTTTTTATAACTAAAGCACTTAAAACCTGTTAAGTTCTACTTCAAACTGAATGGTTACTGACTTGCCAAATATATTTTATTTCAATACAGAATCTGGTAGAAACTTTATGAATCTTATATGCCTCTTCTATAAAATTTGGCCCTATTTAACCTAACTGTGTGAAAGACTTTCAATTTCAGAGTCTGTATAGGACTACTTGACTATGTGAAAACATTCTTAAATCTCGACTGTTTCTCTGTTTCATTGAAAGGTTTTAGTGTAACGTGATTCGGTAGGGCAAATAAGAAAATGGTATTCTAAGAAAATCAATTATACAAATATTACAAAATATGATAAGATGGACAATTTCCCGGTTTAACAATTAACAATTATCAACAACAATCGTGAATAACTATACACAAAAAACAATATGTTTTTATCAAACAATTGACAGATTGTCTTTAACATTCCTGTGCTAGCAAAATGCTCAGCTAGATGAGGAAATGAATGACCTTAGTGTTACATCTATTCTTCATTTATATAATCAGCATACTCTGCATCGATCATCCACCAATGTTAAATATCGATAGTCTACAGTGCGTAGTAATACTGTTAAAAGAGAAAATACTTGTCGTTTGTCACTGTTCAAATGACCAGAGAAGTACTTGGATGAATGTAATCCACTGCTACAAACTCTGTCGCTCTGTTAAGATGGCAATGAGGTAGCGATTTCCCTAAAAAAACAGTATTTAATTTTGCCCACTGTTTTCCCAACCTGTCTTTCTCGCAGCAAGAAACAGACTAACTGAAATGCAGAAAATTCTCTCCTAACATACTACTGCCCTTAGCCCTTGGCAAGCACACATCTCAAAAACACTTTACAGTAGGAAATCAAGTGATTGTGCGATCATAACTTTAGATTAAGTGAAATTAGGCATCAAAAGCCCTCTGTCACACAGAATAAACTACCTAGTATTCTTTCAGAAGATTAAACCAATCATGTTACATCAAATATAGTTAGCTATCAATAATTTTTACGGAGATAAACCTTTATTCCAGTGACTAGGAGATGAATCCCTGTTCTCCCAATAAGTAGACTGGGCATCTAATATTCAAAACCCAGAATTACCACATAAGCAATATTCTGAAATTAGTGACAATTAAATTTATCATTTTCTAGCCACTTTTCATCTTGGCCGTGTTTGGATAAAACCAAATGCATTGCCATAGCCTAGGCACTGACATAGTTATTGTCAACATGCAAGAACTTTGACATTTTGAAAATTAATATATCTGGAAATACTGAGGCATTCATTTGAAACTTGGACTATAAGTTCACTATCAAAAGAGTAATACATACTATCATACAAGGTAACTCTACATGCATTTTTGTAAGAATTATTCCTCAGTTTCAACTCTGAATTTTGTATCCACTCTCCAGTCCTACAGCCAAGCAACAGGTACTTATAGGCAGTGCTCTTGTTTTGTCTTGTTGGATTTGCTAGTCAACAGAAGGATGGAAATTAGAACTATAACTTGACTTAAATAATAGAGTATGGTAGATTGAATTGTGTAAAATCCTGTGTTTCATATTTGGCACACATTTCTCCTCTTTTCTTCTGAGTGAGTAGTAATAAAATGAGTTAGATCTCTTTATACACTTTATTTTTCTAGCCCATTCCCACTCTGTGATGCCTTTAGATGCCCCAAGACAAAAACACTTGTAAAACATTGTGGAAAATGAAGAAATTGCTTGTCACAAGCCATTTTCTTCATTTTCCACAATGTTCTCTACTCAGAGAGTTGAAATAATCCAAAATTTGATTAACTTTAAATTGTCATCTACAATTTCTTTCAATTTGGACCAGTCTAAAATTTTGCCATCTTGTAATAGGTTAAATAGATTAAAATAGGTGAAGTTCTAAGTGAAGCTTTTGTTGCACACCTGAGTGTGATGTGAAATATTGTAATAAATATTCTTCCATGTTTGTCTGCTTGTTAATAAAAGAAGTTTTAGAAGGACTCGCTGTACTTGGTAGTTTTAATGTGTGGTTTTATTCACTATAAGCATTCAATGTGGATGGCAAACATATCTGAACGGAGGGCAGGGTTTTCCATGACGCAAAATTCGCGCGTCATTGCGGCAATTTCAAAACAAATGACCCGTAAAAATTTTACCTGTGCGTCATTGATGACGCAAGTTTTAAAACCTAATTCTTTGTGAAAAGAATCATCGGACCCCCAGTTCTGAAGGCATAGGGGTCACAATGACCCCCAAATTCTTATGCCAAGGGAAAACCCTGGGAGGGTATATTGTAGATATGCATCTATCATTTTCAACTGGATTCTAAGGCTAAGAAATAAGGTTTGGGTTCCACCTAAGGGCGACTGACCAGATAAAATCTGAAAATGTCCCATTAAGACCCTTAGAAATTTCTCTCAAGTTAACCCACTCGAGAGAAATTTGTAAGGGTCAAAACCGGGTTTTATATCTTAATTTCTTATAGATGTATCTTGGAAATTTTCTTGAGATTTTTTTTATAAACTTTGTAAAAATGCACAAATGATTTCCCCTGGGTTTCATTTGCGCTTCTTCTATGCCCAATTATTTTTGGAGGAAGGGGGGATTTTTTTGCTCCATTTTGGTACATTTTATTCTCAAGGAGAATGTGGTGAGCAATTTAGGATTTGACCCATTTCCAGATGGCAATATTTTAGACTGGTCCAAATTGGAAGGAGTTGCAAATGATAATACAAAGTTTATGAAATTTTAGATTTTTTTACTTTCTGGGTAGAAAACAATTTGTGCCAAATGAAGAAATAGCTTGTACATTGCAAGCAATTTCTTCATTTAGTCGATTTTTTCCCAATTGTTTATCTTGAGGGGCATAAAAAAGCCTCACTGTGTGGGAATGGGTTAAAGTCATTTTCTTTCATTCAATAGAGTTTGGAATGATTTTATCATTTCAGGTATGAATATATATTAAACCATGGCTTCAAAAGAGAAGATTACTAAGAAGAAAACCAAACTTGCTTCACCAGCAGTAAGAAGAAAAAGTACAGGCGGAAAGGAAAAGGAGAAAATCAATGGTATCTATTCAAATGATCACATTCAAAATTAATACATGTATATAGAGAGGTCATATAACTAGTCTATTCAGGGCCAATGCTTTAAATGATTCCCACTTGGCCACAAAATGACGCTTTTGGAGAAAAGCAGTTTGGAAAACATTGTGGAAAATGAAAACATTGCATTACAACAAGCGATTTCTTCATATTCCACCATGTTTTCTATCCAGAAAGTTAAAAATTCTAAAATTTCATAAAACTCAAATTGTCCTCTGCAATTCCTTTGAATTTGGACCAGTCTAAAATTTTGTAGTCTGGAAATTGGCTAACATTTTAGATTGAATCAGACAAATTCTCTATTGCTACTAATGCTATTGCTCTGAAACATTGGATATGCTTTTTGACCATAATATCATCACCTAGGAAAAGATTTATTACTCTGACACTCATTAAGTGGAATCTTGATGTTTTTTTTGGTGTAGAAATATTTTGGTTAAAGTTTAATGTGCAACTGCCATTATCTTTATTCAATATCAATTGAGAATAGTTGGGCCTTGCTGTCCAATGAAAGCTCTTGTTACATGTCTGAACACAAATATAAAAAATGACAAGAAAATGTCCATAAACATGCTGCTAATTGACAGTTGAAAAGTTTCCTCTCTCTAAAACATTTTTCAACCTTGAAACATGATATGGATAACAATGTGAAAAAACAGAAGTTTATATAGCAATTTCTCCTCTTCCAAAATAACCATTTGTGTTTGTATCGAGCATGAATTCAAACTGTATTTGAATAGATATTATTCCTAAGCCAAAATAAATATTGTTTGGTGAAGAGTTTCTCTGATATGTTCTTGTTTTCAGTTGAAATACCTAAAGAACCAACTAAAGAAGATCCCCAAGGATCCCAGGTGTCTGTAAGGTCAGCTGCTGAAGAAAATATACAAGACAACACTGGACAGGTAGGAAAATATACAAGACAGTACTGGTCAGTAATGGAAAATATACAAGACAGTACTGGTCAGTAGTGAATTATACAAGACAGTACTGGTCAGTAGTGAATTATAAAAGACAGTACTGGTCAGTAGTGAATTATAAAAGACAGTACTGGTCAGTAGTGAATTATACAAGACAGCATTGGATAGGTAGAAAAATATGCAAGACAAACTTGGCTGATAGTAAAGTTCTATAGCTGAATCTTGCTAGTTTATAATGAATAATTTCCAAAACAATAGCTGATTATTTCATACCCATGATCACAGAATCCAACATTTTGATGTACTCAAGGGGAAAAAAGGAAATATTGTTGGTAAAGGAGGTACTTCTTATTACAAGCAATTTCTCCTCTACTCACAATGTTTTCTAGCCTGTATTTCTCTTAATTTCAAATTCAGATGCATTTTGAAGTATTTTCTTCAACAGCTTGTCTGCTTGTTGCAACTTGTTGTGTGTTAATTGGCTTATATAATATTTCTAAAACTTTTAGCCTTGATAGTATGTAAAGGAATTATTTAAGAAATGAAGAGAATAGTTTTTGTTATCATGAACCAAAACACTTAAATTACACTTCATGAGTATGCAAAGTAGTTTCATTCAGTGTGATATTCTCTTCACTTCTTGTTACTGATGAGCAGCTTGTGCCACAAACAGACTGTTTCTGTTGTACTGGTGTGAAAAACAACAGCAAGCCACGGTAAGGTGCACCAGTCACCATGATAAAACTAAAATACTTTTGAAAGTGGCATTTTACCCCATACAGTTATTTATAACCTGTAACACTTTGATTTAGAAACCTGTTGGAAAAAAGATAAATGCTTGGTATAAGGACTCTCCTCCTTTTCTAGGCTCTTCTACTCCGCCCAATATTCATATTTCAGTCTGCCCTCACTTGTAATGAATTGTTTGTTGAAGGCAGTTTATGTTGGACATTACCTGTGGGGGGGGGTTATGTGTGTTATACTCAATAAGTTTTGACTCACAGAATTTTTGTTTGATAGGATGTCAGTGGAACTCCTAGTACTATCATCCCGTCACCTGTACAGAGTCACGCCTCCCCACAACACAGTGTGGGTGATCACAGAAAGATGAAAAAGGACCATGTGGATGAGAAACTGACCAAGTCTAATGGCCCCCAGGACAACAGACAAGGTGTCAACATGGCGTCTATGGGTAGTGCTGTATCATTGAGGTCCAACTTGTCAAGAGCTTCTAGAGGTTTGTTGATTTATATCTGTAAATGAATTTGACAAGTAGCTGGTGCCTCAGACAAGGTGTTTTGAATGTGAATTTGTAGTCACAATTCAGTAGACTCCATTTTTAACAATATCGATTAATATGATATCTTGTGTATAATAAAAGTTAATTTCCATGTTCTGATGGGGTCCTTTAACCCATTCCCACACAAGAAAATTAAGACTGGTCCAAATTGAAAGAAGTTGCAGACGAAAATTTCAAGTGATGAAATTTTTTCATAAATTTGTCTTATAGGGCAGAAAACATTTTGCATAATGGAGAAATTTCTTGTGACAATTTTTGCATTATCCAGCACCTGCAGCTGAGCTTGGCACCCGTGGGCGGTGCTCTTGTTTATATTTTTTTTATTTTGTTTATTTTTTGCATTAAGAAAAAGAATGATACCTTGTTTTTTGTGTGATTGATAAATCCTTTATTTCTTGAACGTCAAAAGCTATATTTCACATATGACAGAGTGAAAGATAAATTAATATTTTGTTCTGAAACAAACAATTATCTCCTATATTTTCTTCTCCCCCCCCCCCCCTGATATTTGATATAACTGGAATAACTGGAATTTTCTGTATTTGGTTTAAGATCAGGAATTTATAGTCTATCATTTATTTTATTAGCTTTAGTATATTTTACTTTGTCTGTTCTTTTAATGTTTAAGCTTTTCCAACCATTTTAGTTTATGTTACAAACATAACCCCTTATGATTAACCAATTCCCACACAATCCCTCCTTTTCAACGCCCCTTAATAAAAAAGCTTTGGAAAACATTGTGGATAACTAAGAAATTACTTGTCACATGCAATTTCTTCATTATCCACAATGTTTTCTACCCCAAGAGACAAAGATGTATAAAATTCCATTAACTTGAAACTGTCATCTGCAATTTCTTTCAATTTTGACCAGTCTAAAACTTCTTCGTGTAATAATGTGTTAAAAGAGACCTTTAAAAAAAAGCCAAAAAGTTCAATAATCTATGCTCATAAGGATATCTTTTAATATGAAATATACCTTAATGAATTTTATTCCATGATCACGGCTGGATCTTTTTTGTAAGAAAAGCCATCAGTTATCAACATATTCAGATACAAAGATATGTTACCTATAGTGCCCTGAGTATATTATAACCATGGTGTTAAACTCTGATTGCAGAATGTATCTATAAAATGATTTACTATTCATCTATTTCAGAGGCCTGGGTTGAGAATAATGAAGAGAATGGAAAAGGTGAGTAATAAATAGAAATCATTGCATTTCTATGTTTTTTCCTCCCAATTAACACAACTAACACCTTTTTAAAAAATCAGTTTGAACTAGATTGCTTCATATAAGCATAGATTTAGATAAGTTGGTGAGACATCTCTTCATTCTTTTAAGATGAAATTAGCTTATCTCACAATCAGTTAAACACTTTACTGCTTTTCAAATTTTAGACTTGTCCAAATTCAAACGGGTAGTCGATGACATATACAGTAAATACAATTCAAAAAGTAGCCATACCATATGATAGAAAATATTGTGAAAAAAGAAGAAATTGCTTGTTATAATCAATTTCTTTTTCCACAATGTTTCTCAAGTATAATATCACAGGGCTATCAGGAAATATATGAGAAAGGGTTAAGTCCTATTACCGGGTATGTACCATTCTCTAACTGCAACAAACACAAAGAGGAATGGGTTTTAGCCCATTTCCATTTTATCTTTTGAGTTTAGTGTTGGACATACTCAAATCCAAAATGTTGAAAAATAAAAACAAGAGATTCTAACAAAAACCAAATAAGATTAAAGTTTATTATACATTTATTTTGTTTTCATTTTAACATACCTTGTTGACAAAGGTTTATTGAAACAAGCAATAAAAAAAGTACTAGTCCATTAACTGTTATTTGAATGCACTGTTCCCTTGATTGTATCATTTTAATCAGATAAGGCCAATTACTTTGTACAGCAGCCAATCTGTGTACAGCAGCCAATCAGGGTACTTCCCATGAAGGGCTGCTGTACACAGATTTTACTGTACATATAAAGGATTTTAAATTCCTACAAGAATATTTGTATTTTTTGTGTATTTTAACTTGTATATAGTTGCCAATGGGCTCTCTGAGAAGCCAAGGTTTGTCAGATTTAGTTTTCCTCGTCCAAGAGACAATAAAGTAGCCCCACAAGGTAAACAAACACATCTAAACAGCATGATGGAGTAACGGCATGTTCAAATGCATGGTACATTATCAAGAAGCTAGAAGCTAGAAGTTTGATATTTAACCCTTTTGCAAAAAATTAGACCTGTCCAAATTCAATGGTTTTGCAGAAGAAAATTTAAAGCAGATTTAATTTGAAAAAAAAAAAAATCAATATTTAGTAGTGTTGGAAATATTGTGGAAAAAGAAAAAATTACTTGTTACAAGCAATTTCTTTGTTAAAAACAGGGATTGATTAGGAAAGAGTAAAAAGAAATTGTTTTTATTCATATCCCCAAGATCACCAAAAAGCACGGACACATAGGGAATATTACAACAGTGTCTTTTTCTATTTGTTGTTATCGTGTTCGAGAATCTTGTATAGGTATTTTTTATTGGATGAGACCGAAGGTCGAATCCAATATAAAAAATACCTACACACGTTTCGAGAACATGATAACAACAACTAGAAAAAACACACTGTTGTAATATGCCTTTTATTATATACCTTTAGCACATGAAAATTTTCATAATTGATTAAGAAATAACCAACTCTCCGAAATGTCATAACACAAAAAGTAACCTGTGTTTAACGGTACTCGACGAATACGTTTTTTTGGTACACGCCGAATATTGATTTTTTTTCTGTCGAGTTGTATAAGATAGCCAGATTTTATCATTTATAGGTATATGATAAATTGGTTTATTAACATTATACAGATACTGTGAACAAAATCTTGTAACTATAGCTTGAATAAGCTAAATTCATGAAATGGTGGTATCCCACTGACAATAGTCATTTTCTAAATTTTAATATTATTTTACAAAGTCAGGGTCACCTACAACATCTAAAATTTGTCTGTTCTTAAAGCATTGTTTTCAACTACATACATGTTTTTTAGTTGTAATTCAATACATTCTTAAGGAAAAGTTAAAGTAATTGAGATTGAAGCCAGCAGGCTATTGTCATGGTATTGTGTATGTTATGAGTCAATGCTTGCAACCGTCTCTAATTTTTTTCTTAAAAAAATCTTCTCCTCAAAAAATACTGCAAAGATTTGAAGCAAATTTTACAGGAAGGTTGTTTTAGTTATCCTTCATCAGATTCCTTCATAGGAATTTGATCAGATATAAAACATTGAATTGTTGCATAAATGAAAGCTGTCTCCCTTATAATTAATTTATAAAAACTAGATGGTTGTCCCATGACAACTGCTGTCGAGCCCGCAAAGTTTTGACCATCAACTTGACCTTGACCATCAGTTTAAGTGTATGACCTTGAGCTTTGACCTTGAACCTATCAAAAAA
Organism: Fragum fragum; assembly: GCA_946902895.1. Lineage (NCBI taxonomy): Eukaryota > Metazoa > Mollusca > Bivalvia > Cardiida > Cardiidae > Fragum > Fragum fragum. The sequence goes on along the minus strand of OX336370.1, from coordinate 66,874,761 downwards.
AAAATCTTTCAAAAGGCACCTCTACTCATGATGGAGAATAATTGTGCCAATTTTTTTTTGAAATCCATCCATAATTGTAAGAGAAATGCTCTTGACAATCACAATTTCAGTGTTTGACCTTGAGCTGTGACCTTGACATTAGAACTATCCCAAAATTTCCTTCAAATGGCACATCTACTCATGACGGAGAATAATTGTGCCGAGTGATTTGGAAATCCATCCATAAATGTAGGAGTAATTGTCTGGACAAATTCGGACAGAGATACGGACTTGCAGACTAATGGACTAACAGACTAACGCACTAACGCACATACACCGACTTGTCATAGTGACAACTATGTCTCGCCCATCACAAGCAGGCTTGACTAAAAGTAATTGTATATAAAATGTGTGGTCTTAATAAATTACCTATAAAGTAAGAAAATTCAGGCAGTTTGAGTGTTTCAGGTGTACAAGTGTCTCTAGCTCTTTATTCACTACCGCAAGCACTCAGATTGATCATATGAGGGCCAAGACTTATAGCCACTGTAGAGAGTTGATTCTCTAGAGATTTAGATCCAAGCCCATGCTCACTTTCTTCTGCATGACCACAGACACCATATTCAATTCAGTTCTTTAATCCATTCCTGGACATCAAAATTTTAGACTGGTCCAAATTGAGGGAGTTGCAGAAAACAATTTAAAGTCCATAAAAATTAAGAATCTTTCAAATTTCTGGGTAAAAAACATTGTGGAAAATGAAGAAATTGATTGTTGCAAGCAATTCCTTATTTTACATAATGTTTTCCCATCAGGGATGTCAAAAAGTGTCAATGTGTTGGAATGGGTTAATGAAACTGAATATAAAATCAGTGATATCCTTCATTGCAATGAATTTACACAGCAATTAAGAGCTAAACAGGGTTTTCATTCCCTGCTGTTTCGGCAAAGGGGATAAAGTGATGGTCTCTGTCTGTCGTATAATAGCTATCAACTTGAAACTTCATTGGTAGATAGATCTTGTTGAGAATAAGTGCAGTGTACAGGAATCACAACTCTTGCTTGCATAATTTGGAGTTATTGCCTTTGTTATTTTAAAGACTTGGATTTTGTCTGGGGCATATCTCCTACAGTATAAATGCTATCAACTTGAAACTTCATAGTTGGGTAAGTCTCATTAGGAAAAAGTGCAGTGCACAAGAACCACAACACTTGCTTGCATAATTTTGGAGTTACTGCCCATTGTTGTTTTAAAGACTAAGATTTTGTCCAGAGCATATCTCTGAAAGTATAATAGCTTTTAACTTGAAACTTCATAGTGGGTAGATCTCGTTTAGGAGAAGTGCAGTGCACAAGAACCACAATTCCTGCTTGCATGATTTTAGATATATTGCCCTTTGTTGTTTTAAAGACTAAGATTTTGTCTGGAGCATATCTCTGAAAGTATAATAGCCATTAACTTGAAACTTCATAGGTGGGTAGATCTTGTTAAGGAGAAGTGCAGTCAAAAGACCCACAACTCTTGCTTGCATAATTTTTGAGTTATTGCCCTTTGTTGTTTTGACATGGCTATTGTAAGAATAAGATCAGATTGCACTTATGCATAGTCTGATCTTTGTCTATATTTCCTGCAAAAACAGGAACATCCTGGGTTCAGCATGACAAGGGTTAAGAACAATATATTGAAAAGTTTTTGTTGACAATCAATTCAGATTCACCAAGTATTCTGATTTTCATCAAATTAGTTTCAACTTGGTTCACATTGCCCAACGCTGTGGCTTTAGTGCAGAGATAGCGTGTAAGACTCCTAATCTGAGGGTCCTGGGTTAGAATATCCATTTCGATATATTTCTCCCACCAATGGATGACCATTGTAAAACTAAGTGGGATGAGTAGCTGGAGGCTTGGAAAGGATGATGTGGTGGGACTGGTGTAAAAATACCAAGAATCCATGGTTAGGTGCTCCAGTCGCTGTGATATGAGTGAAATGCTATTAAAAGTGGGGTTAAACCCAATTTAATCAATAAATCAATAACATTGCCCAACAAAAAATCACTAACCTTTTGTAAAATCACTGAAATTAGGTGTAGCAATCAACCTTAATGAGGTATAATAGAAATTCTTTTTTGAATTTTCCTTTTTTAATGATGATAAGCCAATGAGATATGCATGTTTTTTCCTTGCAAACATCGTATATTCAGTTATATAAGTTATATATTTTGTATATAGTAGAGAAACACATTACATCACAAGCATGGGTTGAATGTGTTTTAACCCTTTCCTGTTCAATCCCTGGTTTTGACATCCTTATGATTTTATAATTGAGAAAACTTGTAGAAAAATAAGAAATTGCTTGTGACAAGCATTTTCTCTTTTTCCGCAATTTTTTTCTACTTTATTGAATGGTTATTTTTCAAATTAAATCCCCTTTAAGTTTTATCTGCAAAACCTTTGAATTTGGACAGGTCTAAAACTTTGCAAAATAGGAAAGGGTTAACTACCTTATATAATTAGTTTATTTACTCAATGTATTCTTTTAGGTGAACCAGTATATCTAAAGGTTTATTACTTTCCCTACAGGTTTATTATATCCCTCACCTATGAAGAAATTATACTACCCAATTACCAAGTAAAGGGGATATCAATGGGTCAGCACAAAACATTTGTTACTGCCTTTAAACATATAGGCTGTTACAACTGTTTTGCGCTGAACCATCGATATATTGGTTTCAGCATGTCTGTCTTTCTGTCTGTTTGTCCATCTGTCCATACTCTAACTTTACAACCAATTGATCTATAGCCATAAAACTTCATTCAGTTATTACAAACTATCTAAGGAAGGGCCCATTTGTTTTTGGTTTACATTGGTCAAAGGTGAAGGTCACAAATGAACTTTAATTTAAACCATTTCTGTGCTCTAGCTCACAAGCCATTTGACCTCAAACTTCTTAAAAATGTTATCCATGACCCAAAGAAATGCCCTATTATTGTTTGGTAATGTAGGTCAAAGGTCAACTATGCTACTTGAGTGACAATATGCAGAGTCTGCTTTGCAATAATTCTTGTCATTGATATTATAGAGTGTTATCAAGAATTTCCTTTGCAAACTCCCATGTCCTCAAGGAATTGTATCTACAAAAATATTGTTAGAAAAGTATCTGCATTTTTTCCTTTTTAGCAATGTTTTTCTACATAAATTCATATTTTAATTTCAGTGTTAGGCCACTTCATAACTTTTTTGAATTCTGTTGTATTGGGTTAACCCTTTCCCATACAATGCTTTTGAGCGCCCAAAAGAAAAAAGAGCTGTTGAAAAACTTTGTATCCACAATTTTTTCTACCCCGAAAGTAAAAAAAAACCCAGAAAAACATTTAAGATTTCATTTACTAAAATTTATTGTCTGCAACTTCTTTTAATTTGGGCCAGCCTAAAATTTTCTCATATGGTAAAGGGTTGAAGAGATCAATCATGTGATTTGAAATAACCCGATTAATCACATGTTTGATGGAAGATGATTTAAGAAATTTTTATTTGCTCATGTTCAAATACGATTATCCTCGTGTTAAGAGGAATGGGTTAAATTATCGTCTGCAAATCCTTTCTGGTCTGGTAATGGGTTAATTGACAAATGTCTCAAAGAGATGGTTGGTCATGCACAGTGAACTCCGACAGAAAGTTCCACTTCAATTTTAAATAAAGTTACTGTACAAACTTTATGGCCAGTACCATGTAACATAACAGTTAAGATCCTTGCCGTTGGCACATATCCTTTGCTACATTTGTCACTAACCAATGGGTGGAAAACCGTTAACCTAAGTGGTATAACATGCTGGAGGCTGGGAAAGGATGTAGTGGTAGTACGGATGAGAAATACCAGGAATCCATTGTTAGGTGCTCCAGTCGCTGCGATATGACTGAAAGACTGGTAAAAGTTGGATTAAATCCCAATCAAAAATCAATCAATCATAACAGTAAAATGGTTGGTAGGTGACCTAAATGTTATAACTACATCTTATTCAAGTTAGCCAATGTTGGAGGTTAGGTTCACTTTCAGTCTAAATTCATGATTTGATGCGTCAATCAACTTTTTGATTGCCAGCTGCCATCCTTCGATTCTAATGTTTTCAAAAGACTTTGAAATGAACTGTTTATCTGAACAGAAGGGCATGGTTATCTTTATAAAATTGATTTTTAAAAGAAAAAGTGATTTTTTAAACAAGTTATATCAGTGCTTTTAGCTCTTTGATTTTACAGCAATTCAGTAAGGTAACTTATACAGCAAGGGTTAACATTCTCTTACCACAGTTTGGATTATGATACATGTTTTTAGAGGGTTAATAGGGATACTGTTCTAAGTATTTATACAATGTATAGACATTTAGAACAATATCACAATTAAACCCTAGTTTGTCCTTTCATATGAAAGTACCTTCTTCTAACAGCTGCTAATTCCAAGGTCATCTGACAGTGTCAAGGTCAAATATCAAACCTAACTATCAAATTAGCCTTAAGGAATTCAAGTGTTCATAAACACATCTTTATTTATTACTATTTTTTTTATCTTATTGTGGGCAAGTTTCCCCTATACAATCCGCTACATCTGCATGGTGTGCTTGTTGTTTGTTTTGAATGACATGACTTTTTTTTTAAAACGATAACAGCAGAATAACATTGCACATGTATATTATATATAGTGTACATTAATATTCTATGACATAGATTCTAGGTCTGCCAACACTAACACAAAATCTAGAACTAGAGATGAATCTAATATAGTTCGCCTACAAGAAAAGCCAGTAGCTCAAAGAGAAAATGGTCTTAAAGGAATAAAAGGTAAAGTAAACTAGGTCTTCTGAATTTTTAGCAAGGTTGTTTTTGGAGATAGCTCGAGTTATTGCTACAGCATTTGTTATTGATGCAATTGTCATTTAGAAATTTCTTCAAATCATATCTTCATCATGAAAAAAAGTAGTCCATATTATCAAGGGAGATAACTCTTGAATTTTTTTTGGCAAGTCCATCTGTGGTGAGCGAGATATAGTTGTCACTATGTAAGTGCGTTTGTGGGTTAGTTAGAACGTCCAACTGTCAGAATTTGTCCCGACAATTACTCCTCCATTTATCGATGGATTTCAAAATAACTTGGCACAATTGTTCTCCATCATGAGTGGATGTGCCATTTGAAAGAATTTTTTGGATAGCTTCAAGTTCAAGGTCACAACTGAAGGTCAAACACTAAAAATGTCCTTTTCCGGAGCATTTGTCCTACAATTATGTATGGATTTCAAAATAAATTGGCACAATTGTTCTCCATTATGAGTGGAAGTGCCATTTGAAAGAATTTTTTTGATATCTTCAAATTCAAGGTCAAAGCTCAAGGTCAAACACTAAAATTGTGCTTATCTGGATACCTACCAAACTTTGCGGGCTCAACAGCAGTTGTCCTGGGACAACCATCTAGTTTGCAAATACATTTTTTCAACTTAGATTTGTCATTCACTAACTATCAATCCACAGCTGACTATCAGATACCTGAAGAGGCTTGTTATATTGTAGTCAATCATTGAAGCAAATAGAAATGTGGGTGATCTGGATAAGACTCAAAATTATTCAAAATTTGTAAAATTTACTGTAGTTCCATTCCCATGAACCTTCACTCAACAAACAAAAGTGATTATAATGCATAAAACACTTTTTAACAATTACTTAATTGTGGAATGCACCATATTTCTATTTGGACCAGTCTAAAGTCTTTTCTTCTGGTAACAAGTTAATACCAGTTTTGTATTGGAAAGGGATAGCAGTTCAATCAGTAGGAATCCATGGTTAGGTACTCCACCTAATATGACTAAAATACAGGTGAAAGTGGAGTTAAACCCTATTCAGTCTATTTCTATTGATTCACAGCAAAAAACCAATAGAGATCATTATCATGCGATCAGATAATGTCATTTATCCAAACTGACCCAACTTAAAAGAATTTGCAAAGATTTAAAATAGATAAAGTTGAAAAATCTTTGTCTTTTGGCTAGAAAACGGTGTTGGAAATGAAGAAATTGCTTGTTACAAGCAATTTCTTTATTTCCCACGATGTTTTCCTAAGTATTTCCTTGAGAGCACAAAAACTAGGGATTGAGTAGGTAAGGGTTATAAAGTGATTCTACTTATTTATATTTTGCTATATATACCAATAATGAACTTAACCCATTACCAGACAGCAAAATCTAAGACTGGTCCAAATTGAGAGAAGTTGCAGACGACAATTGAAAGTTTATGAAATTTTGGATTTTTTCAACTTTCTGGGTAGATAACATTATGGAAAATGAAGAAATTGCTTGTAACAAGCAATTTCTTTATTTTTCACAATGTTTTCTTAATTTTTTTCTTGAGGGGCGTTCAAAAGTTTCACTTTATGGGAATGGGTTAGCCCAAAGTATCTCATTGTTAATTGTAAGTATGCATTTGATTGTATTATGGACCAGTGGCCTAATAAAATGAATGAACTGGTTATTTTCGTAAGACAAGAATATTCAAAATGGCTGTAAGCTACAAAATAAAGGTTAGTAATGTGAAATCAATGATCTCATTCCAGTTGATGTAGAGGAAGACTGTCCAGAGAAGCATGCCTACATTCCGTATCTGTATGCCAGAAACTGTATAGCTAAAATCATGGAGGATATGGCTGCCATGAAGAAAAACCACGTTGTTGTTGTGGAGAAAATACAGCATCATTATGGAACTATCGAGACTGAAACTCAGGTGGGTGATGAACACATTTAACCAAATACAACTCAGTCCCACATTTTTACGCACCTCAAGAAAAAAGCTTTGGAAAACATAGTGGAAAATGAAGAAATTTCTTGTTACAAGCAATTTCTTCATTTCCCACAATGTTTTTACCCTTCTAGTCAAAGACTTTTAAAATATACTGTCAACTTGAAATTTTTGTTAAAAAATATTTGTCTTCTAGGTAAGAAAACAGTATGAACAATGAAAAAATAATTGCTTGCAACTTCTTTGAATTTGGACCTGTCTAAAATTTTGTCAAGTGAGAATGGGTTAACACACTACCAGATTATGAAATTTTTATGACAACTTTTGTTATGAAATTATAAAAATCTTTGTCTTTTTTTCAGTTTGATAACATAATGAAGGAATTGCTTGTACAAGTTTTATTTTTCATTTTACACTATGTTTTCTTAAAGAAAGAAATGGGGGGGGGTCATAAGAAGTGGGAATAGGTTGAATTGAAAATGAATTAACATATAGGGTAGAAAACATTGTGAGAAAAAGATTGCTTGTTAAAGTAACTTTTCACTTTGTCATAACTGTTTCCTCAGTTTTCATTCTTTAGCAAGTTAAATGGGATTATGAGTGGTAGTAAGGTTTAAATCATATGATTACATGAATGGTGTACAAAAAGTGAAGGAATAAAGGAAAACATGTTGTAATTTTGATGGAAGTAAAGTAAACTTTGCTCTTAACAAAACTCAAAGAACTGAAGGAAATACATTGTTCAATCCTAATTAACAATTCATCTTTAAATTATAAATATTCTCTTGGAAATACGCTGTCAAGACCATGAGATATATTCCCTCATAACCATAAGCAAATTTCTTCATTTTCCACAATGTTTTCTCAGATTGCTTTTTTGGGGGACCTCAAAACGTGTCATTGTATAGGAATGATTGGTTAACCCTTTCCCGTTCAAATACGGGATTTTACGTTCCTGTGATTTTATACTCGAGAAAACATTGTGGAAAAAGAAGAAATTGCTTGTAACAAGCAATTTCTTCTTTTTTCACAATATTTTCTACCACATAGGATAGTTTCATTTCAAATAGCATCCAGTTTTCATTGTCATCTGCAACCTCTTTCAATTTGGACCAGTCTAAAATTTCCAAAAACGGGAAAGAGTTAATTGATTCTTTGATTGGCAGCTGAAATCTGTCAATACAATATATGACCAAATATTTAATATGGAATATAGTCCTTATCAAATTTCCATTTTGCTTTACCAGGAACAATTCAACATGTTTGTGCTGTGTTTGAAAGAAGACTATGCCAACAAGCGTAAATCATTTAGACATGTGATAGATGTTCATAGAGAGGAAATAGAGAAGAAAGAAGCTTATTGGAACGAAATGCTCACGGTAAATACTTAAAGCATTAAAACTAGCACTTAAGATATTTTAGACTTTCCAAATAGAGACATACAAAATTGTATGAATTAACAAAGAAGCACCTTATCTGCGGTAAACATTGTATGAAAAAGAAAAAATTCTTGACACAAAGGGTGTCTTTTTCTCTTTTTTTTTGCTAACAATGACTGCCTCTATGTTATAGCAGGGGTATGGAATTGCAGTACCTGACTTGTCCGACACTGGCTTTTCTACTGGCACATAAGTACATTTTTCAAGGTCAATTGTCCAGGGACAAGTAAATACTAACTTGTAAAAGTACAAAGTAGATCTCAAAAATTTAATTATCCTAATGTATATATTGAAGGGTAGATAAAATTGTTGTCAACCATTGTCTTGCTGTAAAATCAAAGGGTTGAAAGCACTGATAGAACTTGATGTTAAAAAATCAAAATTCTTTTAGTAATCAATTTAACAACTCTGGCAGGAAAAGTACAAGCAGGAGGTGTAGACCAAGATCAGACTGCACTAGAGTGCAGGCTGATCTGGGTCTACACCTCCTGCCAAAACCGGAATATTCCGGGTTCAGCATGACAAGGGTTAAGGAGGAAAATGCTCGTTCCAGAAGAAACAAGTGGAAAACCTTCTCTTACTTGTCTGGGAATAAGAAGAGAAAATCAGTATTTCTACATCCCTGGTTATAGATCACAATTTACGAATCACTAGCCGCGTTCACTGACTGGTTAGTTTGAGGAAAAAAAAACAAAATTATTTGGTAAAATATTTGGTCAGGGACAAAAATAAAAGGCATGTCATTGGTTATTCAAGCTGTACTTATGTCATTGAGTCACCAAACTAACAAAAATGCTTAATTCAAATGTTGGGAGTTCAAAGTTCTCTTACATTTTAAACAAATGATTTAATTGGTCAAATGATGTTTTGATTAACAAGTAAGGAGTTCAAAAATAGATATTTTTTTGCTATTCAAGATATAAGGTTGATACATAGATATCTGTCATTAATCTAAATCTAATTTAGGTCATTTGGCTAAGTTTGTTTTTAATTTCTTAACCCTTATTCCCTTACATTCCTGTCAAAACTTGACAAAAGGACTTAACTTTTCGAATTACATTCATCCTGTTAAAGATACAATGCTCATAATCATGTTGCATGATGATACATGTATTTCTTTTTGGTACATATATACTGATGGTAAGTTAATGGTGTCTGACAAGGGCAATCTTATCTATAAAAGGGAAACTTTTGAAACATTTGGTGTTTGGGGGGGGGGCATATGTATTTCACAAATACATCTTGTTCAATTTGAAATTCTGTCATGGTAAAAAGGTGTGGCTTGCCAGAATTAACTAATGTAGAGAACTAAATGCTTTTATGTGTTAGCATATCATTTTATACCATCAAGAAAGTTATTGAAAGAGCATTTGGTAATGATATGCTCCAGGCATCATTTGTTAGTATATATGAATATTTCCTGTTTTCCTGAAAGCACCACTTGTTTTGATATGAGAGGACTTGTTTTCTGTTTTCCAGAGCCTTGCTGAGAGAAACAACAGACTTCTTGAGGAGAAGAAAATGTTGCTGATGTCAAATAAGACTGAAATCGAAAGGATGGAGAAAGAAAAGGTAATGTGTTTACTGGTAATTTTGATTTGTTCACCCTTTACAAGATGGCATACTTTTAGACTAGGACAAATTGAAGAGATTACAGACAACATTTGTAAGGTTTTGGAGTTTCAAAAAAAACTTTGTCTTCTAGGGTAGAAAACAATATGGACAATGAAGGAATTTCTTGTTACAAGTGACTTCTTGATTTTCCAATTTGTTTTTGAATGAATTTATGAGGGTTGTGGAAAAACAGGATTAATTGGGAATGAGTTAAAGCAGATCTGCAACAGTCTTTCATAAAACTGACAGAAGAGCCTTGACATGATATTTCTAACCATTTCACATGGGTGTGAATCCCTCACATTGATTAGACTAGACAGCCACACAGTGCATATAGAATATTTGCTGGTTGTCTAAAGGAGCTTTGAGTCAGTAGCTTTCTACAGAGCACATAGTGAAGGCTCTTATCAGACTGTGTGGATACACAGGACGATCTGAATGTCACACACAGGTTGTCAACTTTAAGTAGTTCTTTTGGTCCCTTCCATCAAAGAAGTATTTCCATTTAGATAAACTGTGTGTTCTTCTCAACTGCCTTCAAAGTTATTTACTTTTTATGAAATGGTAATAAAACATTACCAGATTTGTTATTTTTCACTAACTTTAATGCTTATTTTTCATTTCCACAATTGCATTTTATTTGCCATTCCATATCAATCCTTTTTTATTTTGTAATGAAAATCACTGTTTAAAAAAGAATGATAAAAAAAATATCTTGTGTTTCATAACGCCATATAAGTCAATGAAGTACATTCTGTAATGAATCGGAATTAATTGGGTAAATGTATTACCTTTTGATTTCACTGAACATTGTCTTACTTGTAGCTTTTATGGTGTATCAACTATATCATCAGCTTCTGCTAGCAATTAAGTTGTTATTGACGGCACTCAAAGACTTCACTTGATGAATTCAAATATTTCAAAGTAGGGCATGAGTAATATACTGACCCTTGTCGTGCTGAACCCGGAATATTCCGGTTTTGGCAGGAGGTGTAGACTAAGATCAGACTGCACTTATGTGCAGACTGATCTTAGTCTACACCTCCTGCTTGTACTTTTACTGCCAGAGTTGTTTATGAAGTTGGATTCTTAAAGAAATATTGATTTTTGAACAACAAGTTCTATCAGTGCTTTCAGCCCTTTGATTTGACAGCATTTCGGTAAGGTAATTTATACAGCATGACAAGGGTTAAATTAAATTCATAAGGATTTCAAAAAGGAGCTCATTAGATTTAACATGAAGAAAGGACATTGGTTGTGAAATTGACATTTATAACTATTTGAAAAGCAAATACTTTTCCTTTTTTCAAATTATTTTATTTCATTTATTTTCATTGCCAGATGACAAAAAAACAAGAGTAGTTAAAATTGAAAGATGTTGCAGACAACAATTAAAAAAATCTTTTAGGGAAGAAAACATCACAAGCAATTTGTTCATTGTCCTCAATGTTTTCATAAGCTTTTTCTTAAAGGCAGTAAAAAAGATTGATGGTTTTTGAATTGGTTAAAGGGTAAATGAAGATTGTTTGTCTATTTTGTCAGGCGGATTACACCAAACAGATGAATGATAAATTGGACAAGATGGTGGTAGCCCCAGTTCCTGGTGAGTGCTCTCAGTAACAGAAAAATGTTTTAATCCTTGTCATGCTGAGCCCGGAATATTCCGGTTTTGGCAGGAGGTGAAGACTAAGATCAGTCTGCACTTATGTGCAGGCTGATCTTAGTCTACACCACCTGCTTGTACTTTTCCTGCCAGAGTTGTTTATAAAGTTGATTTCTGAAAGAAATATTGATTTTTGAACAAGAAGTTCTATCAGTGCTTTCAATCCTTTGATTTTACAGCAATACAGTAAGGTAATTTATACAGCATGACAAGGGTTAAATGTACCTGAAAGAGTCCTGTATTAACCCATTCCCACCTAATCCCACTTTTTTATGCCCCTCCAGAAAAGACATAAGGTTAACAAGGTTGAAAAGGAAAAATATTGACATTTTCAGTATACCCCCAAAGACAAAGATATTCAAAGTTCTCTCAACTTTAAATTGTTGTCTACAACTTTTTAGCTCACCTGAGCACAACGTGCTCAAGGTGAGCTTTTGGTATCACCTTTTGTCCGTCGTGTGTCGTGCATTGTGCGTCGGAAGTCGTCAACAATTCTTTAAACATCTTCTCCTCAGTAACCACTGGGCGGAATTCAACCAAACTTGGTAGGAATGTTCCTTGGGTGACCCTTCTCAAAAGTTGTTTGCGGATTTTTGATTGACCCCCAAATATGGGCGTGGCAGGGCGTGGCAGTTTTTAACTTAGAAATCTTTAAACATCTTCTCCTCAGTAACCATTGGGCCAATTTCAACCAAATTTGGTATGAATGTTCCTTGGGTCACCCTTTTCAAAAGTTGTTAGTGGAATTTTGATTTATGCCCAAATATGGGCGTGGCAGGGCGTCAGTTTTTAACTTAGGAATCTTTAAACATCATCTCCTCAGTAACGGTTGGGCCGATTTCAACCAAATTTGGCATGAATGTTCCTTAGGTGACCCTTTTCAAAAGTTGTTCATCGAATTTTGATTTACGCCCAAATATGGGCATGGCAGGGCGTGGCAGTTTTTGACTTAGAAATCTTTAAACATCTTCTCCTCAGTAACCATTGGGCCAATTTCAACCAAACTTGGCATGAATGTTCCTTGGGTGACCCTTTTTAAAAGTTGTTCGTGGAATTTTGATTTATGCCCAAATATGGGCGTGGCAGGGCATGGCAGTTTTTGACTTAGAAATCTTTAAACATCTTCTCCACAGTAACCATTTGGCCAATTTCTTCCAAACTTGGCATGAATGTTCCTTGGGTGACCCTTTTTAAAAGTTGTTCGCAGAATTTGATTTATGCCCAAATATGGGCGTGGCAGTTTTTGACTTTGAAATCTTTAAACATCTTCTCCTCAGTAACTATTGGGCCAATTTCAACCAAGTTTGGTATGAATGTTCCTTGAGTGACCCTTTTCAAAAGTTGTTCTAGAATTTTGATTGATGACCAAATAAGGGCTTGGAAGGGTAGGGCAGTTTTTGACTTTGAAATCTTTAAACATCTTCTCCTCAGTAACCACTGGGCCAATTTCAACCAAACTTGACATGAATGTTCCTTGGGTGACCCTTTTCAAATCGTGTTTAGGAAATTTGATTGACGCCTAAATATGGGCTTGGCCGTTTTTTATTTAGAAATCTTTAAATATCTTCTCCTAAGTAAGCACTGGGCCAATTTCAACAAAACTTGGCATGAATGTTCCTTTGGTGAACCTTTTTCAAAAGTTGTTTGTGAAATTTGATTGATGCCCAAATATGGGCGTGGCAGGGCGTGGCAGTTTTTGACTTAGAAATCTTTAAATATCTTCTCCTCAGTAATCATTTGGCCAATTCAACCAAACTTGGCATGAATGTTCCTTTGGTGACCCTATTCAAAAGGTGTTTGCAGAATTTTGATTTACACCCAAATATGGGCGTGGCAGGGCGGGGCAGTTTTTTTACTTTGAAATTTTTAAACATCTCCTCAGTAACCATTGGGCCAATTTCAACTAAATTTAAATGAATATTCATTGGGTGACCCTTTTCAAAAGTGTTGGCAAAATTTTGAATCATCTTACATTAGTCAGGTGAGCAATTTTAGGGCCATTCTGGCCCTCTTGTTTATTTTAGACCAGTCTAAAATTTTGCAGTGTGGTAATTGGTAAAGCCCATTACTGTACAGTCAGTATTTGATATGCTAAAGAAATAAATTGAATAAAAATATTGTTGAAAAATAAGAATATCTCTGTAACATGTAATTTCTCCTTTTCTTGCTATGTTTTTGGTCTTATATTCCATTTAGTTTTCAAAAAGGTTTCAGAATGGCTGTCATCAATTTGGACCAGTAACAAATTATCTCTTTTGTATGAATGGTTACCTACAGGATAATATTATTATATTTCTAAGTTTTGCCAGAGTTCTTTTTCTTATAGAGTGATAAATCAGATGAAAGTCTTTTCAATGAACACTCATGTAATATCACATACAGTATTCTTTTAACTCATAAACAGACAGCAAAATTTAGACCGGTCCACATTGAAAGGAGTTGCAGATGACAATGTGAAGGTTATGAAATTTTAGATTTTTTCAACTTTCTGGGTAGGAAACATTGTATAAAATGAAGAAATTGCTTGCTAAAAGCAATTTCTTCTTTTTATACAATGTTTTCCCAATTGTTTTTCTAATGGGGTGTCAAAAAGTGTCATTGTGTGGCAATGGGTTGAATAGAAATTTCTCAAATATATAAAAGAAAATCAAAATGTTATGACAACTATACAAGAAATGGGAAAGTGGAAATTGTTTATATGCAATAACATAACCACTTGCCACACCCACGGACTCTGACAGAAAGTACTGATATAGCAAATGGTGTTATTTTATAGAATTTATGGTCATTAATATGTAACAAAAAATAAATTGATTGGCTTGAAACCTAAATGTAGTAACTACAGCTGGAATAAGCTGTAGTTACAACATTTAAGTATGACACAAACAAAAATGCTTTACACAAATGTCAACCGATGTCAGAGTTAAAAGTCCACTTCTGGTCTGAATGTATGATTTGATTGGGCAATCAATCCTTTGATTGACAGCGGCCGAAAAATTCTTTTATTGGAGATGATAACGACTACAGATGTTATCCGACCCTGCAAATAAAATTTTAGTACAAATAACTATACTTATATTAACCTATTACCCAACATTAGAATATTAGACTAGTCCAAATTGAAAAAAAGTTGTAGGAAGTAGATTAATGAAATGTTATCTGCAACTTCATTCAATTTTAGCCTGTCAGGAAAAGTCGTCTTTTGGTAATTGGTTAATCCTTTCCTTTTCAATCCCTTGTTTTTATGTCCCTGTGATCTTATACTTGAGAAAACATTGAGGGAAAAGAAGAAATTGTTTGTGACAAGCAACTTCTTCTTTTCCAAAAGGTTTTCTAGCCTGTAGGTTGGTTACTTTCAAAATGAACCTAATTTTAATTGTTGTCTGTAACTTCTTTCAAATCAGACCAGGCTGAAATTTTGAGAAACGGGAAAGGGTTAACTCAAAGATATTTCATCTTTCAGTGCCAGTATCATGGGAAGAGGAAAAGAAGGTAATATTAAAGAATCACAATTTTTAAGCTCCACTGGCTGAAAGTCAGCAAGCATTTGTCTGTGGGTGTGTGCATTTGCCCATCTGAAAACTTTTACTTTCAAAATCTTCTCCTCTAAACGTACAGAAGAGAATTCAACCAAATTTTACAGAAATGATCCTCCGGTGACCCCTTATCAAATTCTTTCAAAGAATTTCGATCAGATTGAAACATGGCTTTAATGGATGGGGTTAATTTCCGTATATGGTGTAATCTTTAAAAATCTTCTTCTCAGAAACCAATAGATGGATTTCAACCAAATTTAATAGAAATGATCCTCAGATGACCCTATATCACATTCCTTTAAAGAATTTTGATCGGATGAAAAACATAGCTTTAATGGTTGTGGCTAATTTCCATTTATGGTGAAACCTTTAAAAATCTTCTTTTTAGAAACTATTGTTGGGTTTTAATCTAATTTTACAGGAATGATAATATGGTGATCATACATCAGATTCCTTCAAAGAATTTTAATGAAAATCATGGCTTTAATGGGTGGGGCTTATTTTTGTATATGGTGAAACCTTTAAAAATCTTTTTCTGAGAAACCAGTCGAAGGATTTCAACCACATTTCACAGAAATGATCTTTGGATGACCCTTTATAAGATTTCTTCAAAGAATTTTGATTGAATGAAAAACATGGCTTTAGTGGGCAGGGCTTATTTCCATATATGGTGAAAGCTTTGAAAGTCTTTTTCTTAGAAACCAGTTGATGGATTTTAACAAATTTTCACTGGAATGATCCTCCGGTAACTCTTTTTCAGATTCCATCAATTTTGCTTCATTGGAAATATGGCTTTTATGGTTATGGTTTATGTCCATATATGGTATCCAGTGAATTTTGTTTTAAACAAATTGTGCAACCTTTTCATTTAACTTGGTAAACGAATTAACTTTTGTAAAACAATGAAATGGTTGAAATACTAATAGATTTCATTGACAAGATTTCTTTGCCACACATGGTGAATATGATTCCTGAACACACCATTTGCTGAGTCAGCACCGTCAGGCCTGTGGAGTGATACAGGCACTCAAGTGCCTTTTGTTTTCAAATAGATTTTCCGGTTTTGACAGCAACTAAAAAAAATACTGAAATATGATTTTCTCTGTCTAAGGTTTTTTATGGAAAGTATTTGCTTTTTACTAGAGCTTTCAAAAGCTCTGCCTGTAATTTTTTAACCCCAAATTAAGTACTAGTAACTATTTTACGAATATAAGATTAAGTTGACATGCCTTTTTATTTTGTATAACATATAGTATGAGGTTTTGATTTATTACTTGAAAATGAATCCTCAGGGCTCCACGAAACAAATATTTGAATAAGAGCTGGGATTCTGCAGAGGTCAATAACATAACATTATATATTAGATCATATCTTGAAAAAAAACATAGAGGTAGGTAGATTAAAATTCTAGATTAAAAATTGTGCCCCCAAAAATGTTCAACCCAAATAATCCTTTACAGTTTCACACAGTCTGTCCAGGATCTATACTTTTACATTACTGTGATTATCATATACCACACTTATAGTGACAGTGCCTTTCTACATGACAGGTCTAAAGTCATTTAACCCTTTCCAGCACAATGGCTTTTATTCTATCCAAAAAGACGGGAAAAAAATTCCATCCACTTTAAATTGTCGTTTGCATCTTCTTGTGTGGGAAAGTGTTTAGATTTCAAAGGTTTAGAAAGATTTACTGTAACCTTGTAGGTATTGCTGGACCAACTTGAGAATGAGAAAGCGACAGTAGTCAGTTTACAGCAGCAGCTGGGAGAATCTGGATCTACAATAGTGATGAATCCTACTGCTAATAAAACTGAGGTCCCTGTTGTTGAAAGTGTGGCACTTGCAGCAGCTGGGGCAGGGGCAGGTATGAGTATTATATTGTCATAAGTTTTAACCAATTTCTGCACACCAGAATCCTAGACTGATCCAAATTGAAAGGAGCTGTAGAAAACAATTTCAAGTTGATAGAATTTTAATTTTTTTGTCATTTTTGAAAGAAAACATAGTTGATAATGCAGAAATTGCTTGATAAAAGCAATTCCTTCATTTTTCACAATGTTCTTCAAAATTTTATCCTAAGGGGCATAAAAAAGAGGAATTGTGTGGGAATGGGTTATATGGTGTTTATTTCCTTCAAAGATTTCATGAAAAGCGTTTTCCTGGATGATGCTGTCTGTGATTCAACTGAAAACTTGCTGAAAGCAGCGTAAAAAATGGAGAACTTTAGTGTAATATTCTACTTGCCTTAGAGAATATGTTTCTTTAGCTGTTCTTCATCTAACAAGCACAAGCTCAATATTCATTGTTTTTGAAATCTAATCCTTGTCTTGCTGAACCTAGTATATTACTGTTTTGCCAGGGAAAATAGACAACAATCAGACTGCACATTAGTTTGACCCTTTAAAACAGATTAGTATATTTCCAAAAGAATTATTGACCAATATAAGTGCTTCCAGTGCTTTCAGCCCTTTGATTTTAATGCGATGAAAACAGGGTTTTATTTAGCATTACAAGAGTTAATGAAAGAACCATGTCCGGATTTAGCGTATTTCCAAATAATCAATTTTGTTTGAATTTCTGACTTCATGTGCTTTTGTATTACAGTGCAGGTGCAGAGAAAACTGTTGTAACCATAATGATGGTATTCGACAATTAGAAAAGTTTTACATTTCTAGGTTTTTACAAAACTACTAAATCTGACATGGTTCGTTATCACATTTGATTTAAGAAGTAAAGCCTACCTTCTGTGAAAAACCAGGCCATTTTATCTTTTGTAGATCATATCAGTAATGTAAAATAGTTCAGACAGTCGGTTAAATCATAATTAATTCATCCTAATTATGGCAAGGGTAAAAAGGGCCGCAATCATGGCACAGTCAGTAGAGGGTCAGACTCATAATCTTCAATTATGGGATCTCATGGGTTCGTTCCCTGGTGGCGGCACAAATCCTTTCTGGCATTTGTCTCTCACCAATGGGTGGATAATCTTAAACCTAAGTGGGATAGCAGCTGGAGGCTAGGAAAGGATTTAGTGGTAGTACTAGTGTGAAAAATACCAGGAATCCATTGTTAGGTGCTCCAGCCGCAATGATATGACTGAAATACTGTTAAAGTGGCATTAAACCCCATTCAATCAATCAGTCAGCAAGAGTAAAAATTCTCACACAGTATGTATCTTGCACGTTCTCATCTGTTCTCATCAAAATATTTCTGGATGGCGAATAATTCAGTTTAACAATGTCCATGTAAATGCATCCTGACTGTATAGAAATTCAAACTTTGATTATCATAATTCATAAAAAAATACGATCAAGTTCAGAAGGCCAATGATTCTTTTGATTCCTCTTTACTTCTCTTTACTTTAGGAGCTGTTGTAGGTGGCGGTGCTGTGGCAGCAGTAACCAATCAAAATGGAAAGTTACAGAAGGAGATGATTGAGGAAAGGAAAAAGATGAATGAAGAAAGAGAGCAGTTCAATGAGGAGAGGGAAAGATTTGATGATGAACGGAAGAAATGGACAGATGAAATCAGCAAGTTACAATCAGACATTGCCAAGAAGGATGTTGTAAGTATAATAATTCTCAGATAGTGTTCTCATTTTTATCAGTTTTTTGTTGGACAATAAGTATCATTTAGAAAGGACTTGGTATGAAATAGCTATTTCAATAATAATGTGCATTGAAACTTACTTTTAAATATGTTTTTAGGCATTTTGTGTCTTTGTGATATAATTTTGTGTATTTAATCCATTACCAAAGACAAATTTTAGACTTCATTAAATTCAAAGAAAGTGCAGATGATTAATTTTAATGGATGAAATTTTTACATTCTTTGACTTTTGGGTCAGAAAATATGTCGAAAATGAAGTAATTGCTTATTACAAGCAGTTTGAGCTTAGTTTGGGTGTCAACCATTTTCAAATATTCTGTATTATCACCTTACAGGTCACAATTTCCAACTGATTTTTTATGCTCCTCGAAAAAAATTTTCAGGGGGAGCATATAGTTGCCGTCCTTCCGTCCGTCCTTCCATCCTTCCGAGTGATATCTCAGCAACCCCTGGGCCTAATTAGACGAAATATCATCATAATCTTCCTAGGAAATTTCCAAGACCTGTTTTTTGATTTTTCTTATTTCAAGGCTGTGTCATGGAAAAAGGGGCCTTAATGTAAAAACTAGTTTTTTGCCAATTTCTCCAAGACTAATTGTTAGAATTTCATGAAATTTCATATTTGAGTAGAAAATCAGATCCCCTAGACCTTAAACTAACGGGAATTTTCGTTAAAAAAAATGCGTCAAGGGAAAAGGGGCCTTAATGTTATTACCTTCAGGGCTAACCCTGGGTCAAAAATTCTTTAAGCCAACTCTTTAGCCAATTGGAAAAATCTTTAGCAAATTTGTAGCCAAGCCTTTAGCCAGATTTTTCAAATTGTTTGGGTTTATTGAGTTCCTTATTGCTGTTTTAACAAGATTTTGTTTACTGAAGCCACATTCACAATCAGCTGTGGATACTTGGGCGATGACCAACATCAACAGAAATTTCTGAGCTTTTTATCCGAGGATTAAAGAAATTTTTGAGGGAGGTCAAAATAGCTGTGTCTCCTATGTCTGAAAATCTTACAACCAAACTCTTTATCATTTTATTGATGAAGTCTGTACAAATTTTGTCTGCTCCTACTCTTTGAAAAAGCCCATCTCTAATTTTATGTTCTCAAAATTCAAAGTCTCTAAACCGTCCAATGACGAATGACGTAAATTCAAGAAGGTGGTCTCTTATGATACAAAATTTATCATGGCCAATTGAAGACAAAAAAACTTGACAAATTATCAAATTAACCAAGCCGGTGAACTATAGTAATCCGTCTTTAACATCAATCGCCGAACATTTCACAGCCTGTTATCCAATTAAAGGATGATAAAGCACTTATCAAATAAATCTAACAGCAAACTTGACCACTCAGCAAATTACCACATAAAATCGTCTGCTAAGTCTTGGGTTTTCCAATAACACTGCAGGTTTATGTATCGGATGACTGAACACATTGGATGTGTATTTCCAGGTGTCTTGCCGGACAGCTATTTAGACTGATTTTACTCTTTTTAATCCTTAAGCCACTATTTTCGCCAAATGAAATTTTCTTTAGCCATTTTTTACAAATTTTAGCCATTGGCAAAAATGGCGATCGCCAGCGTGAGCCCTGACCTTTATGTTAACTGTCTTTTATCCCCGCAAAAACTAAAATTGGCAATAACTTTTGATTGGTTACAGATGAAGTCTTCATATTTCACATGTGCATTGCTTGTGACAAACCCTTTCTGTTGGTACCAAGTTCAAGGTCATCATTCAAGGCCAAGGTCATTTCTGAAGATCAAAATTTTGAAAATCTTACTTTTCAATAAGTGTACAATGTTAAAAGATATAACCTTCATATTTCACATGTGCATTGCTTTTGACATGGACTTTCTGTTGATACTAAGTTCAAGATCATCTGTCAAGATCAAGGTCATTTCTCAAGGTCAAAATTTGAAAATTTTAACTTTAACATTGTCTAAAGTTTTCAATGGTGAGTGATATAGCCTTCATATTTCACATGTGCTTTGCTATTGACATGACCTTTCTGTTGGAATTAAGTTCAAGGTCATCTGTCAAGGTCATTTCTCAAGGTCAAAATTTAAAAAAAAATAACTTTAACAGAGCCCATTAGTATACAATGGTAAGTGATATAGCCTTCATATTTTACATGCTCATTGCTTATGACATGGACTTTCTGTTGGTACTAATTTCAAGGTCATCTATCAAGTTCAAGGTCATTTCTCAAGGTCAAAATGTTGAAAAGCTAAACTTTTACATTGTCTATAAGTTTACAATGGTAAGTGACACACTCTTCATATTTTACATGTGCATTGCTTATGACATGACCTTTCTGATTGTATGAGGTTCAAGGTCATCTGTCAAGGTCAAGGTCATTTCTCAATGTCAAAATTTCAAAATTTTTAACTTTAACATCTCCCATAAGTAAACAATTGTAAGTGATATAGCCTTCATATTTTACATGTGCTTTGCTTATGATATGGACTTTCTGTTGGTACTAACTTCAAGGTCATTGGTCAAGGTCAAGGTCAAATTGTCAAGGTCATTAATTTCATATATTCCTCCTTCACTAATTGCCAAAATTTCTTGTTACTTTACATAAATGTTGTTCAATAAAAGCCCTAGGTAATTTTTATTTCAATTTTTGACCCAATGAGCCTTACCATGCTAAAAGGGGGCTTAACCCATTCCCACACAACAAAATTTTAGACCAGTCCAAATTGAAAGGAGCTGCAGACGACAATTTCAAGTTGATGTAATTTTAATTTTTTTCGTCTTTTGGGGTAGAAAACATTGTGGATAATGAAGAAATTGCTTTTTACAAGCAATTTCTTCATTTTCTACAATGTTTTCCAAAGCTCTTTAATTGTGGGGCGTTAAAAGGAGGGCTTGAGTTGGAATGGGTTAATGCCATGTAGCTTTACATTTTGTATATATCCTATTCTAAAATAAATCAGTCTATTGCTTCTGCAAGACTACTCAAGTTAGAGTCTTCATTTTTTGTATGGAGACATTTTTCATTGATAACTTGGATAGTGAAGGTAAAATATTTAACCCTTTACCATATACTAGAATCAGTCCTGTGAAGCCAATCAGATTCCTTCAATGTTTGTCAAACTTACAAATTTCTTGTGAACTGAACTCTCAAACTATAGTTGCATTCAATAAAAAGTTTTTTGTCCAATAATGGCATATAGTTTTGTGACAAAAGCCTTATTCGGGGAGCATAATCCGTCTCTGACGGCTCTTGTTTCAAACTTGTTATAAAATGTTCATGTGGAAGATCCAAATTGAATATGGTGACATTTCATCATTGGAAAAGGGGCCTTTATAACTATTTCCTTTTTCTCAATGTTGCTGTTAATGTTTGTATGGTCATAAGGGAGAAATTGAAAAAAGTGAAACTCAGTTCCAAATCAGGGGAAAAACTTCCCTGTAATTACTCTAGAGGTCACAAATTGGGTTCCATCTTTGTCAAACCTGCTAGATATGTTTGTATAATCATGAGGAAGATGTTATCAAATATGATCACATTCTGGCCAATATCAAGGAAAAATTATGAGAATATATAGTATTGCATTAATTTCTGTATTCAAATCTTTCAAATTCATTTTGTCCTGTGTATATAGATGTAGAAGGAAAAAATTGTGCAGGTTGAGTGGATAAGTAAAATTTTCAAGCCCTGTGAAAATAAATTTTAGATTTTTTTCAGTTTTTTGTATAAAAAAACCACTGCAAGAAAAAGAATTAATTGCTTGTTACATGCAATTTCTTCATTTTACACAATGTTTTCCCAATTGTTTATTGTTAAGAGGTGTCAAAAAGCATGGCTGTGTGGAAATGGGTTAATAGAGAAGGTCACTTGAAAAATATTGACTGTAATCCTATTGTTTTGTTTTAATTGACAAATTCCGGCTGTCAATCTAGGAATCAATTGACCAATCAAATCATTTATTCAGAGATTTAAACTCCGAAATTGGCCACCATTTTAGTTAACATTTTTTGTAGGTTTGGCGACTTATATATCTTAACTACAGCTTATTCAAGCTGTAGTTACAATTTTTAGGTTGCAAACCAACTGTTCTACCTTTTTGATACATGCTACTTCCTATACATTTTGTAAAATAAGGTTGGTTAAAATCGAAGCGGGACTTCCTGTTGGAGTTGATGGGTGCTGCAAATGAATTAAGTGGGTGGGGCCAGCAATTTGTCAATTTTCATGTGATCAGTATGAGTGTTTGTTTTTTGTTCAGGTGTTGAATACTGTGTATGTGAATGCAAAAGTGAATACAGATGAACCAGAAAAGGTTGAAATCAGATTGTTTTTCAGTTTTATGTGAATGCATGGATTTGTCTATCAAACAAGATACTTTGATTGTGTGTGATTTTCCTTAATGAAAAGAAATTTCAATAAAAGATAAAACAAGAAAACTTTCAGATAGCTTTCCCGTCGCTGTCATGGCTAGAGGTAATTTAAATTGAACCTGTCCAGAGCATATCTCAAATACTTTCTGCATAGATTTCGAAATGATTTGGGATTCTTGTTCTCCATCATGAGTAGAGCAGCCATCGGAAAATAAATTTTTTAGATTCAACCAAGGTCAAGGTCACAGCTCAAGCTTCTGTGATAAGGTTTTTAGTTTCAGACCTCCATGAAAACAAGATATATTCTTCATCTCTTCAATGAGAGATTTATTGATCAATGCACACTAAAAAGGATATAAAAAGAAAAATTTCAACAAAATCTCAGAAAGAGTATCATTTTTCACATGAATTCTGTTGCGATGTGTATAAGCCCCACTGGGATGACATTCATTAGTTGACTGACAGTAGGGCATTTTTATAATTGTGATGCTCTGACAACGAAGTGACAGGTGATTTAGAAATCTTAATAATAGATTAAAAGCATTGAAGAATAAATGAGTGTTAAGTGTTTGTTTGTTTACCTAATTTGATGACTGTTTGTTTGTTGTTAGTTTAAGTGTGACTATTTGCTTAACAAAAATATCTTTAACTTCATTTGAAAAAGTGGAAAGTGCTCATTATATAGAATTATTGTGTCTTGTTTGGAATTTTGTTATAGTATTGATATTTTGGAAATTTTGATTTGTTAGTGGCTGGAGCACCTAACAATGGATTCCTGGTATATCTTGCACCAGAACCACCATTACATCCTTACCTAGCCTCCAGCTGATATCCCACTTAGGTTTATGATTATCCGTCATTGGTGAGAGACAAATGTCGGAAAGAATATGTGCCGCCGCCAGGGATTGAACCCATGACATCCCATATTTGAAGATTATGACATTTTGAAATTGTCATTTTACATTTGATTTTCTAGAAATAATACAAATAATTAAGAAATTAAGTATTCTAGCTTGAGAGCATATTTAGCCCACTACCAGATGACAACATTTTAGACTAGTCCAAATTCAAAGATTTTGCAGATGGCAATATTTAGCTAAGAACATTTTAAAAATCTCTGTTTTTGGACAGAAAGTTTGTGGATATTGAAAAAATTGCTTGTTTTTTTTTTATTTTTGTGACAGGGCTATATTTGGGAAGAATAATTTGTCTCTGACAGCTCAGGCTTTTTCGCAAAAAAACACAACATAATGTTCCTGTCCATCCCAGTGATACGGTTACCCAAAATGTTGTGACAGTACTCACTACATAAGTTAGCAGCCGAGGTTAAGAGTTGTAAAGAGATCTATTGAAGTTCAGTTTGAAAACAGACTATCTGATTATCTTATTTTACTGTTACAGACTGGCAATGAGTGGAAGGTGAAACATGATGTGATGAAACATAGACTAGAGGAAGCAGCTATGCAACAGGCCAACTATCAGGCACTGGAAAGTCAATATGCTGCTTTAGCTCTTATTGTTAATAAGGCTGATACAACAGCTGTTGTCAAGGTAAATATTGATGTGTCAGGAAAAACTGACTAAAGAAATCACCTAAACAACAGGCCAACTATCAGGCACTGGAGAGTCAATACGCTGCTTTAGCTCTTGTTGTTAATAAGGCTGATACAACAGCTGTTGTCAAGGTAAATATTGATATGTGATAAAACAAAGAATAGAAAAAGGCAGCTTTAAAACAGGCCATCTATCAGGCTCTAGAGAGTTAATACGCTGCTTTAGCTCATTTTAACAAGGTAGATACAACAGCTGTTGTCAAGGTAAATATTGACATGTGATCAAACATAGAATAGAAAAAGGCAGCTTTAGAACAGGCCAACTTTCAGGCTCTAGAGAGTTAATATGCTGCTTTAGCTCATTTAACAAGGTAGATACAACAGCTGTTGTCAAGGTCAATATTGATATGTGATCAAACATAGAATAGAAAAAGGCTGCTTTAAAACTGGCCAACTTTCAGGCTCTAGAGAGTTAATACGCTGCTTTATCTCATTTTAGCAATGTAGATACAACAGCTGTTGTCAAGGTAAAAATTGACATGTGATCAAACATAGAATAGAATAAGGCAGCTTTAAAACAGGCCATCTTTCAGGCTCTAGAGAGTTATAATGCTGCTTTAGCTCATTTTAACAAGGCAGATACAACAGCTGTTGTCAAGGCAAATATTGATATGTGATCAAACATAGAATAGAAATAGGCAGCTTTAGAACAGGCCAACTATCAGATTCTAGAGAGTTAATATGCTGCTTTAGCTCATTTTAACAAGGTTGATACAACAGCTGTTGTCAAGGTAAATATTGATATGTGATCAAACATAGAATAGAAAAAGGCAGTTTTAGAACAGGCCAACTATCATGTTCTAGAGAGTTAATATGCTGCTTTAGCTCATTTTATCAAGGTAGATACAACAGCTGTTGTCAAGGTCAATACTGATATGTGATCAAACATTGACTAGAGCAGGCAGCTGTAAAACAGGCCAACTTTCAGGCTCTTGAGAGTTATTACACAGCTTAAGCTCGTTTTAACAAGGTAGATACAACAGCTGTTGTCAAGGTAAATATTTATATATTTATATTTGATTAAACATAGAATAGACGAGGCACCTATATAACAGGCCAACTATCAGGCTCTAGAGATTTAATATGCAGCTTTATCTCATTTTAACAAGGTAGAGAGTTATTACCTTGATTTAGCTTGTTGGCCAATTACAAGACCGCAAAATTTTAGACTAGTCCAAACTGAAAGGAGTTGCTGACAACAATTTAAAGTTTATGAAATTTTAGATTTTCAAGTTTCTTGATAGAAAACATTTTGTGAAATGAAGAAATTGCTTGTTGCAAGCAATTTCTTCATTTTACACAATTTTTTCTTCCAAATTTTTTTTTTCTTGAGGGCTGTCCAAAAGCATCATTGAGTGGGAATGGGTTACCTAGGCAGATAAAACAGTTGTTGTCAAAGTAAATATTTCATCTTTTTGATGTATCATGAATAAACACTTGAGGCAGCAACACAACTGGCTAATTATCAGGCTCTAGACTGTCAATATGCTGCTTTAGCTCTTGATAACATTGCAGATATATCTGCTGTTGTCAAGGCAACCATTTGAATTTTTCAAAAATTAAGTTATAAATGACCTCATTGAGGCTACCATGCAACAGGCCAATATCAAGCCCTAGAGAACCAGTTTGCTGCCTTAACCCATTCCCACACAATCCTGCTTTTGATGTCCCACATGAATAAAGCTTTTGAAAACTTAGTAGAAAATGAAGAATTTGCTTGATAAAAGTATTTTTTTTTTATTATCCACAATGTTTGTTTCCGAAAAGGAAGGAGAATTTTAAAATTCAATCAACTGAAATTGTCGTCTGCAATTTCTTTGAATTTGAACCAGTCTGAAATTTTATCTTCTTATACTGGGATATTTCTTGTTAACAAGACATACTCTTTCTGCTGTTAGACTGACCATTTTAACCCTTGTCATGCTGTATTAATTGCCTTAAGGACTCGCTTTAAAATCAAAGGGCTGAAAGCACTGATAGATCTTGTCGATTAAAAATCAACATTTCTTTGAAAAATCACTTTCGTACACAACTCTGGCAGGAAAGGTACAAGCAGGAAGTGTAGACCAAGATCAGACTGCACTAATGTGCAGGCTGATCTTTGTCTACACCTCCTCCCAAAGCCGGAATATTCCGGGTTCAGCATGACAAGGGTTAATATATGCCACAAATCTAAAATAGAGCATTGATGGATCTGTGTGTGTGTGTGTGTGTATCTTTTTGTACGAGTGTTTATATCTACCTCTCTAGTTAAACCAGAACTTGAGGATCTCCCTTAGACCAGAACTTGACAATCTCACTCATTCATGATTCTTTAATGAATCATAGTTTTATCCTTATTATATATGGTTTATGCCTATAGAATGATAATTGGCCTATGTGTCTTGTTCTGAATGGTTGATTTTAATATAGTGCTTGTACAGTTGGTGACCATCACAGGTGCAAAAGACTCTTTGGTTAGTTTTTTTCATGGTGAAATTTATATAAACATTTTCTCTATGTATACAAAATAGCAAAAGCATGAAAAAGATTTTGATAATGTAATTTGACAGTAAATGATATTTGTGTCTGTGTTGCTTCAAACTTCCTCTCTTCTAAAAACATTCAAACTTTTTTTGTCATGTACAGGATGAGTTAAAGAAGACAGAAGAAGAGAAGAAGATGATGCAGGAGGAAAAGTCCAAACTCGACAAAGATATACAACAATGGGAGAAAGATTTTGTGAAGAAAACAGGCAGAAAACCAACAGAGGGGGACAAGTTAGTTAACAGAGACTATAGATGTTAATTATATACGTGAACGAAATAGTTGACATATTTTATCATGATAGCAAATGCACCATTTTCCGTATGGTTTTCCTGAACCCTTTTTGGGGGTGAAAAGTAGGAATTGTTGAAAAATACTTAGTTTTAGATGTTATTTTGTTAATAATATAAGAATGTAAAGATTGTGGAATGTTAAACTTATTTCACCCTAATGATACTTACCAACAAGTTGTCTATTTTTATACAACTATCAGATCGGACAGTGTGAAGGAGATGTACACAACCCATCAGGAAGTGAAGGTCATGATTACCTCCCTTGAACAGAAGGAAGCAACCTACAAACAAATAGAGCAAGGAACCGTCCCAGACCCTCCTGTAGTATCTAGTGTACCTATTGACACCAGGGAACCGGAGGTTATCACCACAGAGGTAATGATTCTGAAGTGTGCAAATTTAACAAACTGGAAGCTTAACCCATTCCCACTCAATGAAATTTTAGACCAGTCAAAATTCAAAGAAGTTGCAGACGACAAAGTTTAAGTTGATGAAATCTTCAGAACGTTTGTCTTTTTGGGCAGAAAACATTGTGGATAATGAAGAAATTGCTTGTAACAAGCAATTTCTTCATTTCATAATGTTTTACAAAGCTTTCATATTGAGGGGTGTTTAGAAGCTTCACTGTGTGGGAATGGGTTAACAAAGCTCCTTACTCTGAGGTTATCTGCTCTAAACATAACTCACATTAGATTATGGTAACATTTGTGAGGTCAAGGTCAAAATTCAAACTGTCCCTGAAAACCATGTATTTCTCTTAACTATCTACCAGAATACAAAATTTTAGACTAATTTAAAAGAGGCTAAAAGAGAAAATAATTCAAGGTGTTTTAGATTGAAAATCAAGTGCCATACAGTGTTGAAATTATGAGAAACGGCAAAATGATTATTACAATGAATTCTATCAAAATTGCACTTAATTATGTCGGTTAAACTTCCAACTTATCTAGAAAGCAAATTTGTGAAATATCTTGAAACAAAGATTAAGACTTGTGAAATATTTTTATACAAGGATTAAGATTCTACATGTGATCTCAAGGCACTGATCAAAATTTGAAACATTTTTAAAAGTTCAAGCAGGATTCAAGTCCTACTCCATTAAGGAAGATTTAAATCTTTCCTACATAATTCTGCTTTTGTATGCCTGAAAACCTTTAAAAAACATGGAAAATAAAAAAAATTGTTTGATACAAGCAAATTCTTCATTATTCACAATGTTCTCTGCCCCTAAAGACAAGGATATTAAGGACTTTTATGCCCCCACATTGATAGATTAGGGCATATTGTTTTACCGGTGTCCGTCTGTCTGTCTGTCCATCTGTCTGTCTGTCTGCAAAAGTTAACCTGCCAATTTTCCTATAACTTCAACCCTGATTAAGTTACAATGCTAATATTTGGTATGTAGATAGGTCTCAATAAGGCACAACTGGGGAAGTTCATTTCTTCAAGGTCAAGGTAAAAATTTTAACCCTTTTCCCTAAAACGTTACTCAAAAACTTAAACTGCCAACTAATAACTTAACTTCATCCCTAATTAAATTGCAATGCTAATATTTGGTGAGTAGATAAATCTCATCAAGGCCTAACTGGGGAAGGTCATTCCATCAAGGTCAAGGTCAAAATTTAACGCTTTTCCCTAAAACAAAGAAAAAAAACTAAAAATCACCCGTTTCTAAAGAATTCCTGTTTCGGGGGCATGGTGTTTCACAAACACATCTTGTATCAATCATAAATTGTCATCTACAGTTTCTTGGTATTTGGATCAGTCTATAATTTTGTTTTCTGGTAATAAGTCAAAGATTAGTTGCAAAGATAAACTCAGATGTCTTGATAAAATTTCCAAAAATAATATTTAATTTTGTCATGAAAAATGAATGTTTTTGCATTACTCTTCCAGGTGAAAGTACCAGATCCAGTTATAATCAAAGAGTTGGAGACCATACAAATAGAATTGACAACAACTAAAACTGAGGTTACAAACTTACAACAAGATATAACCAACTTGCATAATGAAATCATGAAGAAGGATTCAGAAATTGCCAAACAGGTCGGTAAATCGATTGCCAGACAAGAAAATTTCAGACTTTAGACAGTATTCTGACGTGGTAAAATTGCAAATATACCAAAAAATGGAGATGAAAAAATATGTCTGGAAATTTCTCTTTTTCTCATGTTTTCTAATACCACTTTTAGCCCCTGCCATCAGAGAAAACCTGAGATACTGCCATATGCCCTTTTTTCCCCTAGATTTTTCTTCAGGCACCTGTTTGTTGTGTTCTTATTCTTCAGTGTGTCAAAATGCTGGATTGGGTTTTATGGATGAAATTTAAGTAAGAAATGTCCCAGGAGTAGAAGAAGTAAAATGTCAACACATTGTTTCTCTTTCTTTTTTTGTCAAAATTATACCAATAACATGTAAGCAGGTCAATATAAGACAACTTTCCATCCTTGGTATTTTCTCTATTGTGTATACGTAACCTGTCACTAAAAAAGGAAGCGTCCAGGAATTATATGAGACATATTTTAACTGGGAGTCCAATTCAACAGAGGTCATTTAGAGGCATTCTCCTATAGTTGAATGCCTCTAAATGACCTTTGATGAATCTGACAATGTACCACATAAGGTCAAAAGTTTCATAAAACAAGTGATTTAGTATTGGCCTAATTAGAAGTCCTTTGACCTCAGGCGATTACGACAGATTTTGAACCTGTAACTCAGCCATACTTGATTGATATAACATTATAGTATTGAAACAAAGATGAAGTAATACTTTTGATATATATATAAATATTTTTCAATCTATCCTACCAGAAGGACATCATATCTGACTTTGAGAAAAGATTAATTGAAGGAGGTGTGGCACCAATACCCTTGTTGACTGGCGGGGGAGGAGCGTCTGATGAGGTTTGTGTAATTATGATTGGTCAAAAAAGGTAAAAATAAATGATAAAAATGCCCAAATTGATGTTCTTGGTAGTTTGACTTCTCTAAGAAAAGATTCATTTTTGTAAGATCTTTGCTATCAAAACATCCCCTTTATTATAAAGATCTAAAACTTTGGGATTCAGTAATATGAAATATATTGAAGTTGTTCACAAGCTTGCTTGTAATGAAGCAGTGATTGGGGATTTTGGTAGATACCTCTTGTGTAATTATTCAGTTAAAAGAGCTGTGAAATACTGACTGCGTATCAAAATGTTTTAAGATAGATATGTTGGAAAAAGTTATGACATTCTTTAACAGTATGACAAACAAGGTTATGAAAACTGGGTCACAGATTTAAACTTATGAAAATGGTTTTGGGTATATCTGGGAAACTCAAGATGTCGACGATAAAAAGCTTTTTCTTTAAAGTCTCTAGATTGACTAAAGGAACAGTATATACAAATATGGAAAACACAATTTGAAACAAAGAGCAATATATCTTATTATGTGCAGTATAAGTTTAATTTCACAACAGAATCCTATACAACAACTATAGACATAATTATCAAAATTCATAGAAGCAATTAGCCAATTTCTATGTTCTAGTCATAACCTTATGGTTGAGAAAGGTGACATTTTGATCGACCGAAAGAATTCAGGTTTTGTTTTACTGCAAAGGATGAGGTTGATTTTGTCCTGATTTGTCATTGTTTCATGAATTACAATCCTTTATATCAGTTTTTGTCAAGTAGAAACCAACCTATTTTGAGAAATTTAGCAATGTGTATTCGTTTTGATTTTCAAATGAGGAACAATACTTAAACTAGATTTTGGCTGAAAAGAATTTTCTGACTACCCTGAAATGTTGATCCCTACCGGATGGAGGGTATGGAGTTGATAGATCCAGTATGATTCTCTGTTGCGTCTGTTGACGGTGCTTATTGTGGATTCTGGGTCCGAACGGAGGATTTCGATAATTTGATATGTAACATCCTCAAAGTTGTGAGAATCGTGATTAAAGTGATTGGCTACTGGTGTTTCCTTGTTTAGGCGTATGTCCCTAAGGTGTTCCTTGATTCTTATTTGAAATTCGCGTTTGGTTTCACCTACATATTGTTTGCGACATTTTTTACAAGTGAGAAGGATGGACAACATTTTTGGTTGTGCAGTGTCCTCTCAGTTTGCAGAAATATTGAAGCCCGGTGTAGGAGCTTTTGAATTTTTTGCTTTTCTGCATTTTGTTACAGAATGTGCAGTTAGGTGTTGTGCAGTCTTCCACAAAGTTTCTAGCGGGGGAGCCGGAAATGGCTGGGTTGTGGTAACTGAATCTTGCACAGGTGATCGTATCTTGAACTTTAAGTCCGATTCTATTAGCGAATATAGGAGAGTTTGGAAAAATCTCGGGGAGTGTGATACCAATTATAGGCCAAAGTTTGATGATGGCGTTTTTTATAAAGGCATTTTCTCTGTCAAATGTTAATACTACTGGTAGGCGGTTTTCATTTGGTCTATTCTGGCGGGGTGAAAGAAGGAGTTTTCTGTCCGTTTTTAGGGCTTTGTTGTAGCCTGATCTGAGAATGTTCTCAGGATAACCTCTATTTTTGAAGTATTGTAAACATTGTCTGCATGTTTAACGAAGTCAGTGTGTAGGGTGCAGATTCTACGTATGCGTAGGAACTGGCTGTATGGTGTTGACCGTTTGATATGGTTAGGGTGGTTAGAGCTGTAATGGAGGTAGCAGTGTTTGTCTGTTGGTTTGCAATAGAGGTCGAATCTAATTTTACCATTACTCGTTCTGATGGTCGTAGTTTCTAAGAACGATATGTGTTCGTCTGAGTATTCCATCGTGAATTTGATGGTTTTGTGGAAATTGTTGCAGTGTTTGAAGAACGTGTTTAGTTCTTGAATACTTTTAGTCCATATCATGTAGATATCATCGATGTATCTGAAGTATGTAAAGGGTCTATGTGGTGCTGATCATAGCATTTTCTCTTCTAGGTCACCCATGAAGATGTTAGCAAAGGATGGGGCTACTTTCGTTCCCATAGCTGTTCCTCCTATTTGTTGGTAATGTTCATTATTGAATGTAAAATTGTTACAATGAAGTACTAGTTTGAGGAGTGCCAGGAGACCTTGGTTAGAAAGCCTGTATTGTGGGTTATTTCTATTTAATGACCTTGCAACTGCGGTTAGTCCTTCATGATTAGGTATGTTTGTATATAGGGACGTCACGTCCATAGTTACCATGTAGAAGTGGTTCGGCAGATCATTCAAATTTTCAATTTTGTTTATGAAGTCTGTGGTATCCTTAATGTAGGATGATATCATTTTGACAAACGGTTTTATATGTTCATCGACTAGACTGCTTATTTTTTCGGTGGGACTGTTGTTGCCGCTTATTATTGGCCTTCCGGGTACTTTGCCTGGTGTTAGGCTCTTGTGGATTTTAGGTAGATGATAGAAGCGTGCTGTTCAATATGGGCCGGATGTTAGGCCATTTTGAGTTTTTTGCTAATTTCTCCTTTGTCACATAGTTGTGCTAAGAGATTGCGAACTTGTTCACAGTGTCTCTCCGTGAGATCCCTGTTGGTTTTGACGTAAAAGTGAGTGTTGTCGAGTTGATTCATGGCTTCCCGATAGTAATGATCGCGATCGAGAAAGACAATGGCCGAGCCTTTGTCAGCTCTTTTGATAATAATATTTTTATTGTTTCCCAGTTCCAGCAGAGTTTTTTGTTCATCTGTGGTCAGGTTCGTCTTATTCCTGCGTTTTTGGATGTGATGGACCAGACTGAGTTTGACTAGCTTGTTGAAGCTCTCAATGCAATCACTGCTGATCGGGGGTTGCCACGTGCTTTTGTTTTTAAAGCGTTTAGCTAGATGCTCCTCGAAAGAAGGGGTATCTATTTCGACATTTTGGTAATGGAAGTAGTAGCGTAGTCTTAAGGATCGTGTGAACCTTTCTAGACTGCTGTTTATAGTGGACATGTTTGCTTCCTTTGGTTCTGGGCTGAAATTTAAGCCCTTGTCGAATAGGGACAACTGAGCTGACGAGAGTGGGATAGATGACAAATTAATGACAAAATCGGAATAGTTTTTATCATTTGTGTTGTTGGCATTGTTATTGCCATTCATGAAGTTAGCAAAGAATTGCATAGCTTTAAGAAAGTCAGTATTTTTCTGTTGTTTATTGACATAGGAGTTTGTCCTTGTGGGTCTTTTATCTCTACCTCTGCCACGTGACCGGCCTCTGCCTCTGTATTGGTTGTTCGCCGGTCTGTTGGTCTGGTGTTTGTCACGTAGGTTTTTGCTGTTTCTGTGTCCTTTTGTTTTGGTGTTCGGACCCCGAGTGTCCTTGTTGGATGTAGCTAATTCAAGTCGTTTCTTGAATTTAAGGTGGAAGTTGTTGGACAACCTCTCCTGCATGGTATTGATGGCTTTGGTTGCGTTTTCTTGCTCTAGTTTGGAGCAAGCTTTCAGGAGGTCATTCTTCTTCCCAAAGTAGGACTGTTCTAGGTTGTTGGTCCTGTTCGTGTAGTATTCTAGTAGGAGATCTACTAGGTGTAGCGCCGTGTTGTTCAAGACATTGTTCCAATTGGTTTGGAAATCTTTGTCTTGGATTCTGGTGCGGAGCTTGATTTGGATACCTCTCAGTGTAATTTGGCTCTCTTTGCACGCTAGGAAATACTCCACCAAATGTTGGGATTTGGTGTATTTATAGAGGATCTTGCGGACTTCTCTGTATATGGGTAATGCTGTCGCATTAATCTCCAGTGTGCGTCTGATTTTTGCTGGAGCATCTTCAGTATCAGGATCCAGACGCTGCCTTTTCTTGCTTGTTTCTAGCACAGTGTTTGTGCTGCTGGGGTATGAAGCAAGTTTGAGGCTGCTCAGATTTGAGCTGATGCTCGTAGAGCTGCCGGTAATAGTTGGATTCACTGTTGGTGTGGTAACCAAGCTTGCCCCTTGGTCCCTACGAATTGTAGACGTATAGATATGAGGACTTCCCGAGAATCTTCACGAAGCAACTTATGCTTCACATCAAACCTCTGAAGAGTTCTAAAGCGAGAACGAAACCGGTCAGGGATACTATGCAGAAGAGTTCAAGCAACTCTCAGAAGACGTCGACAGACAGAAGCAAGTCTCTGGAAGACTTGCTCCAGGGGAAGTCTTCAACAGCCCACAGTGCCACCGAAGACATGTCATCGGGAAGCATGTCCGGGAAGACGTGCTCCACACCAGACACGGCACACACCAGCAAGGCTCAAAGCTTGGCTCCTTCTGGAGTCTTGCCTCCTTGCGATAGAGTGCCTTCCCTACAGTCGAGTCAAACAAAGAGCTTGTCTTTTGCAACCCGTCAGCCAATTCCTCATATGAGGAACAATACTTAACCCTTTCCTGTTTTTGGAAATATGAGAATAGTCCAAATTGAAAGAGATTGCAGATGAAAATGACAATTGGATGCTATTTGAAATGAACCCATCCTATGTGGTAGAAAATATTGTGGAAAAGGAGAAATTGCTTGTTACAAGCAATTTTTTCTTTTTCCACAATGTTTTCTCAAGTATAAAATCACAGGAACTTAAAATCCTGTATTTGAATGGGAAAGGGTTAAAAGAAACTTTACAGAATTATGAAAAAGTCATAGTTCTCTATTCATTTCAAACGTGTAATTTGCCATTTCGATAGATGACACTTCATCACAATATGTTTGTGCATATTTTGTCTGTATATGTATTTTGTGTACAGGCCGTTGGCCTGATTATGCAATAAACAATTAAAATTTGAATTTCAATTGATGGTTAATTGCAATACTGTTCTAATTGTCTATACATTATATAGACACTGAAAACAGTATTGCAATTAACCATTGAAATGTTTTGTTGTTTTATTTCATACTATTTCTCAATTTCCATGATTGAAAGTTATAACATTGTTTAAAAAAGCATAAAAATGTCTATATGATTGGATGAGTATTTCAATCAGAGTGCAAGCTAGAGTCTCAAAATATCTAATGATGGAAAATAAATCTCTAGCTACCCTATCTTTTAGAAGTCCTGGTTACAAAAAGACCTATCCTTATTAAGCATGTCTGTTTATTTCAAAACACATCATATCTTTCATATTCAATAGGAAGTAGAGACCTTGAAGCAAGAAAATCGTGATTTGAGAAAAGACATGAAAAAGATGATAAAACAGTATGAGAGACTCTCTCAGAGACAGGCGGCTGCTGAGGGTGGAGGTAAGTTAATAGATATGTATCAGTGTATTATAGAGATGCACAATTGTAGCAATAATGAAAATCTAGACATATATATATATATATTCAACTCTTGTCAAGCTGAACCTGGAATATTCCTATTTCGGCAAGAGAATAGGCAAAAATCAGCCTGCACATATGTGCAATCTCCTCCTAAACAACTGGGTAAATTTCAACCAGATTTGGCCGGATTGACCCTTAGGTGGCCCCCTTTTCTAAAAGAGTTGAATTCCATTGAAAAACTCTATTGGCAACAAAAGGAAAATTTTAAAAAAATCCTTAAAAATCATCTCTTCCTGACCAGGATACTGAATTCCCATCACAGACTTGTTTGACATGTGCTTATCTCCTGTGGACAAGCACATTTTTCAAGGCCACTTGTCCTAGGACAAATAAGTACTAGAACTAATCTTGGAATGGTGGAGAATTGATCTCAAATTAGTCATTACATTGGAATATAATCATAATGTTTATATTGAAGGGCAGAAAATATTGTTGGTAATGAAGAAAATGGTATGATTGTTTATTGCTTCTCTATTTTGGGAACAAGTTCATTACAACTTTAGAGAAGTAGAAAATCGTGTCTTGCTTGTCAAAGGACAAGTGGAGAAAATCTGTATTGTGACACCACTGCTCCTGCCCTCAAGGCCTAGATTATTGATATTTTGCATGAGCAGAGCCCCGGGGTGGATTGAAATCTGTTGGGTGGTCCTCTTTCAAATAGGTAGAGGAATTGAGATCTGTTTAAAAAATCTGGTTGCCATGGAAACAAAAGTGAAACTTTCCAAAAAAATCTTTGGCCTAGTAGGCGTAGAGCTTTGGAATTTGCATGAAGCAATCAATTCATAGACCTCTTTCAAAAATTGATAAATCATTACTTGTTAGAGGCTGAGGTCTATATTGATTTAAAGAATGATTTTAGAATGACAGCTTTTCCTATATTACCTGGCCAATTTCAACAAAATTTGTCAGAAATATCCCTCTGGTGGTCTTCTCTCAATGGAGCTTAAGAATTGAAATCTGTTGAAATATCTGGTTGCCTTAGCAACAAAAGTGAAATTTTCTAACAAATCTTTACAAATCATCATTTCCTGACCAAGAAGGCATAGATCATTGATAATTTTCAATTAAATCATTACTCTTTGATCCCGAAGGGGCAGAACCCCAGAAAGTCTGGGGCTATATAGAAAATAAACAAAAAAATTTCAAACAACATCTCCTAAAATACAGGCCAAATTCAAACAAATTTGTTCCATAGGTGGTCCTCTTTCAAAATGGCTTCAAGAATAGAGTCCTATTGAAAACTCAGGTTGCCATGGCAGTAAAAA
The DNA here is from genome assembly GCA_946902895.1 of Fragum fragum. Lineage (NCBI taxonomy): Eukaryota > Metazoa > Mollusca > Bivalvia > Cardiida > Cardiidae > Fragum > Fragum fragum. The sequence goes on along the minus strand of OX336370.1, from coordinate 66,837,852 downwards.
TGAATTTAAAATGAGTCTTTTAAAATGTTCTCCTCCTGGCCCAGAAAGCCTTTATTTCAGGTGAGCTCACCATGACCAATAGCCTTCTTGTCTTAATCTTCTTCTGAAATGATCTTTTACATAACATTTTTTGCTTAACCCATTCCCATACAATGATACTGTTTATCACCCTAGAAAAAATGGGAAAATATTGTATAAGACGAAGAAATTGCTTATCACAAGCAATTTCTTTATTTTACACAATGTTTTCTAACCAGAAAAATTAATAAATTTGAATTTCTTAACTTTAAATTTTTGTCTGCAACTCCTTTCAATTTGGACCAGTCTTAAATTTTGCCGTCCAGTAATGGGTTAATGTATCTACATGAATACTTCACAGATACTACAGAACAGATAACAGAGATGAATGAGACAATCACACAGCTAGACTCCAAGGTGGCAGATTTAGAGACAGAAAATGAGAGCCTCAGAGAGGAGAGAACTATTCTTAGAGAGAGGGTCAAGGTAAGTAGGGCATCTAATGTCCTGATAAGCCTATCAAAACTTGTACAGTTACAGCCAATCTTGCTCATGGACCACCTGTATTAAGCGAGCACTTTCTAAATAAAGAGCAAATTATGATTCCAGCATTATTGCATTATACCAATCATGGTCCTCATGAAATTTTTTTGTAACATTAGTCAATGGTTATAACGATATTCAGATGCAACAACATATTTTTTTCATCCTCAGAACATTATTTTAACGAGAGTATATGTGTAAAGTATTTAATGTATTAACCCATTCCCACACAGTGACACTTTTGGAAGCCCCTCAAGAAAAACAATTGGGAAAACATGGTGAAAAAATAAAGAAATTGCTTGTAACAAGCAATTCCTTCATTTTTAACAATGTTTTCTATCAGGAAAGTTGAAAAAATCTAAAATTTCATTAACTTTAAAATGTCTTCTTCAACTCCTTTCAATTTGGACCTGTCTAAAATTTTGCTGTCTGGTAATGGGTTAAACCTATAATAACCCTTTCCTGGATAAACCCGGGATTTTACATCACTGTGATTTTATACTTGAGAAAACATTGTGGAAAAAGGAGAAATTGCTTATAATAAGCAATTTCTCCTTTTCCCACAATGTTTTCTACCACATAGGATGGTCAGATTTCAGATTGCTTGCATTTTTCATTGTCGTCTGCAACCTCTTTAAAACTGGACCAGTCTAAAATTTCATAAAACAGGAAAGAAATGATTCAATCCAGAAAAAGATAAATATTTGGTGTGAATTTGCTATTTAATTGTACAGGATTTTCAGAATGATAGGGTTTTAAATCAAGTTTCTAGATTAAATATCTAAGCCTTTAGATCACTACTGTTGCAAAAATATTTAGGTTTCTTGAAATACTGTTGAGATTTTCCTTTATTTTAGACAATCACGGAAACAATCACTATTACCCATACAAAAGAAAACACGGAGAAACTGGAAGAGAAAAACAAGGAGATAGAGCAGTTAAAACAGGTTTGTAGATTGACAATTATTGGAGGGTTAATTGTGAGACTTATTTAACCCATTCCCACACAAGCTTTCCTTTTTACGCCTCACAAAAAAAAAGCTGTGGAAAACATTGTGGATAATGAAGAAATTGCTTGTATCAAGCAATTTCTTTGATATCCGCAATGTTTTCTATCCAAAAAGACAAAGAAAGTTCAAATTCCACCAACTTAAAAATATCGTCTGCAGCTTCTTTCAATTTGGACCAGTCTAAAATTTTGTTGAGTTGGAATGGGTTAAGTGTCTGTACATTGTATAGACACTTATAATGGTATCAAAATTAACCCTCTGTTTGTATTGTAAAATACAAGATGCTGATATAAAAAGTTTCAGAATTTGATAACTTTTTTCTTTATTGAACATGCAATGGAGAGGGCATACCAAATCAAAGTGAAATACTAAATGATGTAAGGCTTTTGTGTAGGTTGATTTACTTTTAGTAAAGTGAATAACAAAGCTATATATTCATGAGTAGAACAAGCATAAATGAAACATAGCTTTTGTTTGTCACAGACAGATTAGATTTTTTAGATGCAAAAAAGAAGCATATTTATTCTTCTTGTATTAGGATAGAGTTATCCAGAATTCTCAAAGAGTTATCATATTTTTACTTACAGATCTAGACAAATAGAATTATCAATAGCATAAACTCAGCAATAACCCTTTGAAAATTTTGAATAATTCACATTAAAAAATGGAATATGGATAGGACAAGACATTATCTTACATGGCTTAAGTTTCTAACCAACGAAAATATTTGAAGTACAGTCATATCTGTGTACAGCAGCCAGTCAAGGGAGAGGGCCAAATCGGCTGCTGTTCACAGATTGGCTGCTGTTCACAGATTGACTGCTGTTCATAGTATCAATAGGGTGGCCATTTTGTCATACAATATTGGTTAGCTCATTAACAGATCACAAAACTTTAGACTACTCCAAATTCTAAGAAGTTCTAAACTTCCATTTTAAGTGTCTTTTAAAAATAGAAGTGGCAATTTGTACCATATAAGATAGAAAATATTGTGACAGAAGTGAAAATATCTTGTTATAAATAATTTGTAAGAAAGGGGACTAGTCTTTACGGTGGTTTTTTCCATTTCAATTAACACGCGTTGTAGCTGTCTCTTTCTGTAGCTAAGTTTCATGGTTTGAATTATGCCCTTGTCCATAGGTTGATAGTAGGAAGTTGTGTTTGGATCTGGATATTAGTTAACTTGATATCTGGATGAGAGGGTCAATGTTTTCAAATGAGACATTCTTTTTGACACACTTTGAAGAAGGATCACAATTCTAGTATTCCTCGAGAAATTCTCGTTTACGTTTAGCTACATTTTGGACATGCATACAACCTACACCAAACTCACCAGCAATAATCCTAGAAGAACATCCAGATTCAAGCATGTGAATCACTTTCACACAATCCTCTAGAGAGAGGAAATTAGGTTTAGAGAGCGACATGATAGCAAGAATTGACAGCAAAAGCAAGTTTCCATCCATTTTAAAGACCTAAAGAAATCAGTTTGCTAAATGTGTAAACATTTTGTAATGCTCAAGTTCATTTTATATTTTATTTATAAAGAGACGCAATAACTTTAAAAATTCTGTATCCTTTAATCAATAATCATCACTCAAATAGATCAAATAAATATTAATGGCTCATTAAGTGTCAATTAATCGACTACACGGGATTAAGTTGATAATTGGCTGTTTACATTACGTTAAGGCGACCTTGGCAGTTAATATAGTAGTGATTATCAATTTTTTCAATTACTACTAAGTAAGTCGCATGTTTTGTAAGATGACCGTTGTTTAGATGTGATATACTTTTGGCACTAGACCAATAAAGGTGACTGCTGGCGGTTTTTCAAAATATCACGCTATTCACAGTGCAATTAAAGAAGGAATTTGTATAGGGGGAATTCGAGTGGCTGCTGTCGGCAGATTGGCCGCTGTGCATAGTTGGCCACTAACACAGATTTGACCGTAAATGTCAAAGGTCAAATTTCATTTCCAGTCTAATTTCATTGATCAATCAATAAACATTTTGATTGACATTGGTGACCTGTCAATTTTCAGGAACTAGAAAAGCTAAAGTCAGAGAACCAGGAGATGCAGAAGGACATGAAAAAGATGTTTAAATCATTTGCCAAGAGTAAGATGAGGGTGGACGAGTTGAAGGATGCAGAAAAAGCGGTTAGACTTCTGGAGGTTGTTGCAATGCTGGTATGTTTGAGCATAGTTTAAGGCAGTTGGTAAATTTTTCTTATCGAGGTTTCAGAAACACTGATGCCTCCATTTAAATTGTGACCAAAGATTATCGAACATTTCCAATGAAGAATTACACGCAATCAAGTTGATCTCAAATGTAAACTGACACAAGTTGTAATCAATAATAAAGTCCACAAAATAAATTTTCCAAAGAGCTTCACTCATACCCTCCTTTTGCATATTGATAATAAAACAGGCTCTTGATTACATTAGTGACCAAATAAACAATGTATTGTTTAACCCTTTCTTGTACAATCCCTGGTTTTTACGTCCCTCTGATTTTTTACTTGAGAAAACATAGTGGTAAATGAAGAAATTGCTTGTAACAAGCAATTTCTTCTTTTCCCACAATATTTTCTACCCTTTAGGTTGGTGACTTTTCAGATTACACTCACTTTTAGTTGTAGTCTGCAACTTCTTTGAATTTGGACAAGTTTAAACTTTGGAAAAACTGGAAAGGGTTAAACAGGGTCAGTGACAATTAAAAAAAGGTAAAACTGTTGGTTGTAATTACAGTTCAAATAAGCTGTAGTTACAACATTTAAGTATCCAAACCAGCAAAACATCTTCACAAAAATGTAGATCAGTGTCAGAATTCAAAATTCACCTCCTGTCTTAATAAATGATTTAATTGATGGATTATTTGATTGACAGCTGAGATCCATTATTTGACATACCTGCGATTGCTCAATATACAGCATATAAGTAAAGTTAAGTTTCTGTGAAAGTAAGAGATGACCAGCCACCTCCTTGGATATATTTGTTTTACGCATGAAGCTTTTTAGGGAAAATATGAAACATAATTCTTCAGCATCCATATATATAATTGTCTTTCAGATTTAGTATTAATCAATAAAAAGTGACACTTCTAGTTAGAATAAGAAGCTATGTATTCTATGTCTAAATATTCCAGATTCACGAGATACATAATGAGGTCCCTGATGCTGGTAATAGAGTTCGATCCAGATTGGACATTGTAGAGACTGAGACCAGCGAGTTGAAACAATCATTGGATGAAAAACAAGGGGCTTATCAGGCCTGGGTAGAGAAGTTTCAGTCTGAACATGGCTTTCCACCTGAAAAAGGACATAGGTAGGTAATACAAAACCACAAATAACATTTTACAGTAGTTATAAGCATTTAACCATTCCCACACAACCAAGCCTTTTTAAGACTCTTAAGAGAAAACGGTTTTGAAAAATAATGTGGAAAATCAAATAGTCAAGCCCCCTAAATCAATAGAATTAGGGTTATACTGGTTTTTTGTCTGTCCGTCTGTCTGCAATCTGTAAGTTTAACTTAAAAACGTAACATTTTGCAGTTATTCAAACTCTGATCAGGATACAAGGCTTATTTTTGGACACAGGTTCCTTGCATAGACAGGCATCAGTTGGTTGAAAATCCAAGATTTAACATCAAGGTTAAGGTCAACTTAATGCAAAATGCTAACATTTTGCTGATATTCAAACAATTTCAATATACCAGTACATAGCTCATATATGGGACATTGATAGGCATCACTTTCTTGTAAGATTAAGGGCATCCTTCAAGGTTAGGGTCACTTTTTAAGGTCACATTATTAGAAAATAGGGCATTGTGTTTCACAAAAACATCTACCAAATAAGACAAAACTATTTAAAATTCTATCATTATTAAATTTACAACTTCCATTAATTTGGACCAGTCTTAAGTTTGTTGTATCGTTTTAAGAATGAACACTTTACAAATGTCTTGGTACTTGTATTCAAGATGATATATGATAAATAAAATATAATTTCTTAGGTGTTCAAATATCCTTCACTGTACTTTTTTATCATTCTATGAAAAAGACAGAGTGGACTGAAAAAACTATTACAATGTATTCACATATGGTTGTAGTTGAAAATTTCAACCCATTACCAGACGGAAGAATTCTAGACTAGATTGAAAGATAATGCACATGGTAATACAAACTGCACTAAAACTAAAGAATAAGTTTTAAATAGAATAGAAACCATTGTGAGAAAGGAAGAAATTGGTTTCACAGTGTTTTCATGAGCTATCTTCTTCAGTGCAAAAATGCATGATTGTATGGTAATGAGTTAAATGTGGCTGGTTTTAGAGTAAACAAAGGGAAAAGGTTTTACTATAGATGGTATAGCTATTGTAGTTGCCATTTTAGAAAAAATATATACTTATATATGAAACGCTTTTACTCTTCGTCTCTGGAGTATATTTTCTCCATTTGTTCATATGATACTACTAGGGTTATATTTGGTTTCTTCCCAAGTGGATCTTGATTCACATAGAAACAAAGAAAATATTTCAAAATCTTCTCTTGACAAATTATTAAGCTACGCTAACAGGTTTCAAACATTGCATGGGGCATCAAAGTGGTGATCCTTTATAAAATGTGTTTAACCCATTACCGCACAGTGACGCTTTTGGACGTCCCTTAAGAAAAAAATTGGAAAATATTGTGTAAAATGAAGAAATTGCTTGTAACAAGCAGTTTCTTCATTTTACATAATGTTTACTGTACAGAAAGTTTAAAAAATATAAAATTTCAAAACCTTTCATTTTTTGTATGCAACTCCTTTTAATTTGGATGAGTCTAAAATTTTGCCATCTGGTAATGGGTTAAGAAATGTTCCTTGTTTAACATTTCTAGGCTTTAATTCAGATTAGGGCTTTACCGCTAATGGCCCTCTGGTTGAATTTAGTTATGTAACTCTGAATGCATTTTTGTTAGAATTTGCCCTTTTTATTTGGAATTGTGATTCTTTATTACCCCATTCCCACACAGTGATGCTTTGGGATGCCAACAAGAATAAAAGCTTCAGAAAACATTGTGCAATATGAAGAAATTGCTTGTTACAAGCAATTTCCTCATTATCCACAATGTTTTTTACCCAAAATGCAAAGAAACCCCAAAATTTTATAAGCTTTTATTTTTGTCTGCAATTCCTTTCCTTTTTGACCAGTCTAAATTTTTGTCATGTGGGAATGGGTTAAGCAGGCATGCACCTATTTGCATGTTTTAGCATTATTTGTCAAAATGTTCAATCTAAATTTTCTTTAATGGACACAAGAGTAAGTCAAATACACTTTTCAAAATAAGATTGAGCAAAGATTGAAATTTTCTACAGTGTGTAAAAAGAATAATTTACGTATGACAAATATTAATTCTTGTCATGCTGGATGCAGAATATTCCTGCTTTGCCAGAAGATACATTTATAGAGAAAGATCAACCTGCACATATGTGCTGTCTAATCTTGATCCATTCCCACACAGTGACACCTTTGATCACCCTCAAGAAAACTATTTGGGAAACAATGTGTTAAATGAAGACATTGCTTGTGATAAGCAATGTCTTCATTTTACACAATGTTTTCTATCCAGAAAACTGAAAAAATCTATAATTTCAACAACTTTAAATTGTCGTCTGCAACTCCTTTGAATTTGAACCAGTCTAAAATTTTGTTGTCTGGTAATGGGTTAATTTACACCACCTCTTTGTCCTGTTAGAGCCATATTTGTTTATGAAAATGATTTTTCTAAAGAAACAATGACCCCTAACATGAGCCTGTAGTACAGGCAGCCTTTTGTTGTAAAGCAATTCTAAAGAGGATTTTTATACAGCTTGACATTTAATGTTTCTGTGTGTCTCTTTGAAGCTCAAATATTTTCTTTTATTCATATTTACATCTTCATTTTGTAGAAAAATGACTCTTGAAAAAATCTATAATTTCAACAACTTTAAATTGTCGTCTGCAACTCCTTTGAATTTGAACCAGTCTAAAATTTTGTTGTCTGGTAATGGGTTAATTTACACCACCTCTTTGTCCTGTTAGAGCCATATTTGTTTATGAAAATGATTTTTCTAAAGAAACAATGACCCCTAACATGAGCCTGTAGTACAGGCAGCCTTTTGTTGTAAAGCAATTCTAAAGAGGATTTTTATACAGCTTGACATTTAATGTTTCTGTGTGTCTCTTTGAAGCTCAAATATTTTCTTTTATTCATATTTATATCTTCATTTTGTAGAAAAATGACTCTTGAAAAAATCTATAATTTCAACAACCTTAAATTGTCGTCTGCAACTCCTTTGAATTTGAACCAGTCTAAAATTTTGTTGTCTGGTAATGGGTTAATTTACACCACCTCTTTGTCCTGTTAGAGCCATATTTGTTTATGAAAATGATTTTTCTAAAGAAACAATGACCCCTAACATGAGCCTGTAGTACAGGCAGCCTTTTGTTGTAAAGCAATTCTAAAGAGGATTTTTATACAGCTTGACATTTAATGTTTCTGTGTGTCTCTTTGAAGCTCAAATATTTTCTTTTATTCATATTTACATCTTCATTTTGTAGAAAAATGACTCTTGAAGAATCAGTGACTTTAAAAATCTATAAAGGGTAAACAAAATGAACTTTGATGTGATTGATGGTTCATGCTTTTTGCTGTGTTTCTGCTTTTTGTTAATACATGTAAAATGACATGCCTCTCTGAGTGGTAGAAATACTTTATTTATCCATTCCCTCACAATGATGAAAGATTTAGAAAACATTGTTGAAAATGAAGAAATTGCTTGTTACTAGCAATTTCTTCATTATCCACATTGTTTTCTACCTCAAAAGGCCAAAAAAAAAATAGAAAAACCATCAACCATAAATTGTCGTCTGCACATCTTTGAATTTGGACCAGTTTAAAATTTGTCATCTGTTAATGTGTTAACACATCAATTGGAGACAAATTGTTTGACTAGTCTAAATTGAAAGATATTGCAGAAGACAATTAAGTATTTGGCAAAATTAATTAAGTTTTACGAGGAAGACAGAAGATTATTTGGGTAAAGGATACATAAATAAGATATAACAAGGGCATTCATTGGTTAATATCATTATTTGATAGGTCGTTTAAATCTTTTTTTCTGTTTTGCAAAATTTTAGACTCATCAAAATTCGAAGGTTTTGCAGACAAAAATTAAAAGTTGATTTTTATTTGAAATAAAAACATTTAGTAGGGTAAAAAACATTGTGGAAAAAAAAAGGAAATTGCTTGTAATTTCTTCTTTTTCCACAATGTTTTCTCAATTATAAAATCACAGGGACTTCAAAACCAGGGATTAACCAGGAAAGGGTTAAAAGTCATATAAGCTCGGCTTTATTGAGATTTAATAAATTTTTTCATTAACAGCGTTTTTGTCTAATAATGTATTGTGTGTTTGTATTACAATGTCTTATACTGTTGCAGTATCTTCTGGTGTTTTTCAAGTTTTTGACCTATTACAAGATGACAAAAAAAAGGGTGACAAATTTTTTGAAGTTGCAGATAAGAATCTAAAGTATGATGAAATTGTTAACCCATTCCCACACAGTGGCACTTTTGGACACCCCTCAAGAAAAACAATAGAGGAAACATTGTGTACAATGAAGAAATTACTTCATTTAACACAATATTTCCTACCCAGAAAGTTGAAAAACCTGAAATTCCATAAACTTTAAATTGTTATCCTCAGCTCCTTTCAATTTAGACCAGTCTAAAATTTAGCCATCTGGTAATTGGTTAAGTGATTGTGAGAGGAGAAATTAATTTCAATTCTCCTTTTCCCACAATGTTTTCCAAGGTTTATTACCTTGACGCATCAAATTACAGCAATTGTGTGGTAGTGGATAGAAAATAAGGTGCTTGTAACTTTACCAGAGTAATTTTCAAAATTGAAACGCTGTGCTATTTTTTCAATGATTCAGTTTTCATCACCAAAAAGTATAAATAAATAAATTGTAAATTGATACTTGTTAAACTTATTACCTGTGGACAAAATATTAGACTGGTCCAAATTGAAATAAGTTGTAGATGAAATTTCAATTTACCTATAAATTGGAATATAATTGCAAAATAAGATAGAAAACATTGTGAGAAAAGGAGAAATTACTCGTTAAAACAATTTCTTTATCATTTTTTTCAAGACATCAAAAAGTGGTACAGCAATGGTTTAAATATTAATGTTTCTCTCCTTTGTTTTGGAAAAAAAATACTCTGATCATTAAAAAATGAATGCAGGAATGAAAATGAAAAAAAAAAAATAAGAATTATCTAATCAAATAGATCTCTTAAAACTACAGATTTTTGAACTGGTCCAAATTGAAAGAAGGCTTACAGACGACATTTCAAAGTATGTCTAATTTGAAAAATTATGACTGAAATTAGTAGAAAACCTTGAGAAAAGAGGGGAAATGGCTTTTTACAAGCCATTTCTCCTTTTCCCACAATGTTTTCTGTATTACTAGAGGTGTAAAGAGGCATCATTGATTGGTAATGGGTTAGCTTATAACTGAAAAACAAATGCATAGATTGTAACAGCATGTGATGTAAGGTGATAAGAACTCAATCTTACCAATAAAAGCTTGCTGTTAGCTCCATTGGCTGAAAGCCAGCAAGCTCTTGTCACAGTGTTATGTTTGTCATATATCTTTGTGTGCTTGGTTCCATCTATCTGTACAGTTTTACTATGAAATCTTCTCCTCATAAAGTATGGTATAGATTTCTGCCAATTTTCACACGGATGATCCTTTGGTGACCTTTTATCAGATTCATTCAAGTAATTCTGATTGGATGAAAACATGGCTTTTGGGGGGCTAATTTCTATATATGGTATATAGTGAAAACTTTGAAAATCACAGAAATGATCCTATGTGACCATTTTAGTTGCATTAAAAAATGTTATCAGATGGGAAAAAAATGACTCAATTCAAATTTAGAAATATTGTCATTACCATATAAAACATCCACCCAAGATAGTGTTTACCCTTTCCTGTACCAACCTGGGATTTTTTGTCACTATGATTTTATAACTGAGAAAACATTGTGGAAAAAGAAAAAAAATGCTTATGACAAGCAATTTCTTCTTTTCTAATGATATTTTTTACCACATAGTAAGGTTTTATTTCCAATTGCATCTAATTTTCATTTTTGTCTTAAACCTCTTTCAATTTGAACTACTCTAAAATTTCAAAAAGCGGGAAAGGGCTAAGAGCACTACAACTTCCATAGAGCTGTGTTATTTGTTTTTAATAACTTTTCATCAGACTAAGTAAATGAATTTTACATGACTTGACTTTTAAAAAATAATTAAAAGCATGATGAAATTGTTCTCTGAATCAATACATTCAGGCCTGTCAAGTGATACAGGTGCTCATGCGCCTCAAGTTTCTTTTTCTGTTGTTTTATGAATACAGAATAAGTTGATTTCTCACTATTTTTAATTCTTCATATTCAGTGATAAAGATGCAGAGAAATTACATGCTAACTGGGAGATTGCTAAGAGAGAATACAAACAGAAACATTTACATCTGTCAGCTCTACAGCTCATCAAAACTGGAGATACTTCTAAAGTCATGGAGAAGGAGAAGTCAACTCTCTCTAAATGTAAGGATAACTCTTATACCTGAACATTTGATTGGATGATTACTTGAATACATAATTATGATGTATACCCAACTATTTGGAAGACGGAGTTGATTAACTTCTAACTGTATTGAAAATTTTAGACTTGTCCAAATTCAAAGAAATTGCAGACAACATTTAAATTAAATGCAATATGAAGCGTAGCAAACCTACAGGGTAGAAAATGAAACGAAAGAAATGTGTTTCAAGTATAGAATTACAGTGGTGTAAAAACCAGGGATTGAATAAGTAACGGTTAAATTCAGTTGAGATATGAAGATTTTTAGAGTACCTTCATTGGAAGGATAGAGGTAGATACTTTCATCGAGTGCTTGCTTCATACATCTATTATGTGTTTCACCTATTTCCCTTACAAAAAAGCTCTTTGACACACACACACACACACCAGAAAAAAGGCATGGAAAACTTTGTAGAAATGAAAGCTTTATACAAGCAATTTCTTCATTATCCACAATGTTTTCTATCCCAAAAGACTAACCTTTTTTAAAATTCCATCAACTATAAAATGTCCTCTGCAACTTCAATCAAATTGGAACAGTCTTAATTTGTTTCATTTGGAAAAGGTTGACTATAGTATGTTTGAGAGCTATTACAAGTTAACCCATTCCTGGACAAACACGGGATTTTACGTCATTGTGATTTTATACTTGAGAAAACATTGTGGAAAAAGGAGAAATTGCTTGTAACAAGCAATTTCTCCTTTTCCCACAATATTTTCTACCACATAGGATGGTCAGATTTCAAATTGCATGCATTTTTCATTGTCGTCTGCAACCTCTTTCAAATTGGACCAGTCTAAAATTTCATAAAACAAGAAAGGGTTAATTAACCATTGTCCTACTGAGCCTGAAATATTTATGTTTTGGAAAGAGGCATAGACAAAAATCAGTTTTCACATATTAGGGCAGTCTGATCTTAATATTCACAGCCTGTTTATACCTTTAGAGCTAAATTTGTTAATGAATCAATTTTCAGAAGAAATATTCAGCAATAATCATGCCTTCTGGTACTTTCAGCCCTTTGATGTTAATACTGACCTGAAAAGGGATTTTATTTAACATGACAAGGGTTAACACATTTACACTCAATCCCATTTTTTTACTACCCTCAAGAAAAAGTTTTACGAATATTGTGGGAAATGAAGATATTGCTTGTAACAATATTTTCTTCCAATGAAAACTAAAAGAATAAAAAAAAGTCACCTGCAACTTCCTTGGACCAGTCTAAAATTTTGTTGTCTGGTTATCAGGTAACCCATTCCCACACACTGACGCTTTTTGATGTCTCTAGAGAAACAACTGGAAAAATCATTGTGTAAAATGAAGAAATCGCTTATGACAAGCAATTTCTTCATCTAACACAATCTTTTCTACCAACAAAGTTGAACGATTCTACAATTTGATAAACTTCAAATAGTCCTCCTCAACACCTTTCAATTTGGTCTAAATTTTTTTAAAGTAGGAATGAGTTAAGAATAAGAATAGAAATAAAGATTATAAAGACTATTTTTACTCCAATTTTCCAGCTGAGATCGAAGTCAGTAATCTAGAGAAAGCCTTACAGGCCGCTGACGGTAAAGTGATCGATCTAGAGTCCGAGAATGAGAATCTACTGAAGGAAAAGGATAAATATAAGGAGAAATCAGAGGTTTGTATCAGCAGCACTGTAAGCTGCCAAGATCAAGACTTAATCTTTCTTTTTTAACCCTTCCCTGTGCATACTCTGGATTTTACGTTGCTGTGATTTTCTCTTGAGAAATCATTGTGGAAAAATTTCTTCTTTTTCCACAATGTTTTCTTCAACATAGGGTGGTTTCATTTCAAATTGCATCCAATTTCAATTTCCTCTGTAACCTCTTCCTTTTTGGACCTGTGTTAAATTTTGAAAAACAGGAAAGGTTTAATCCATTCTCAAACACCAACATTTGGAAGTGGTAAAGAGGTAGACAATATTTTATAGTGTGTATAATTTGAAAAATGATTACAGAATATTGTAGAAAATATTGTAGGAAAAGAGAATTGGCTGTTTACAAGCTATTTATCCTTTTCCCACAGTGATTTCTCTAATATTTTACGTGGGCATCAAAAGTCTTATTCAGTGTTGACGGGTTGATTTTTAAGTTATATCACCTGAGTTAGTAAATAAATCAATAGCCGAGGGTCAAGAACATTTCTAACCAAACTGCCTCTTTGCAGAAACAAAATAACAACTTAAGCTTGATACAGAATCTTAGTTCTGTCTGATATACATGATATCAGTCCTTTTACCTATGAACTCAGGGCCGGGCCATAGCACAGTGGTAGCATGTAGGACTCCTAATCAAGGGGTCCTGGGTTTGATCCCTGGCCAAAGCAAATATCCTTTCCCACATTAGTCTCTCACCAGTAGTTGGATAATTGTAAACCTAAGTGGGATGAGAAGCTGGAGGCCAGGTTATGTTTTAGTCCTGCCTTGTTTTGCAAAATTTTGCACCCGTCCAAATCAAATTGTTTTTGCGGACAAAAATCTAAAGTGGATTTGATATGAAAAATAAACATGTCATAGGGTAGAAAATATTGTGAAAAAAGGAGAAATCGCTTGTTACAAAAATCTTAAGTGGATTTAATATGAAAAATAAATGGTCATAGGAAGAAAATTGTGAAAAAAGGAGAAATTGTTACAAGCAATTTCTTCTTTACTAATATTTTTTTCGATTAAAAAACTCACAGCGACGTAAAAACCAGGAATTGAACAAGAAAGGGTTGAATTAACATCAATACATGTTTTAGCCTTGGACAAGCATTTTCTGACATTTAATCAAAATAAGTATCAAGTTGTATTTGCCTCTTACCTCTGAGCAAATGAAAAGTGTTCTTTTGGAGATATATCTAGCTAGGATTAGTATTTGGTAAAAGTCAAACAATGTGTCGAACCATAACCGGATGCCAAATTGAAAGAAGTTGCAGATGACAATTAAAAGTTCATAAAATTTTGGATTTTTTCAACTTTCTGGATAGAAACCTTGTGGAAAGTGAAGACATTTCTTGTAACAAGCAATTTCTTCATTTCCCACAATGTTTTCTAAAGCATTTTTTTTGAGGGGCATTCAAAAGCGTCACTGTGTGGGAATTTGGTCAAAGGACAGATTGTTGACCATGCCCTCTGAACTCCGACAGGAAGTTCCACTTCGATATCAAGCAACATTCTTTGTTAAATTTTATGTTCAATAAAATATAACAAAAACTCGTATGGTTGGTTGATCTGAATATTGTAACTACAGGTACATTTTGTTGGTACAAATTTTAGGTTGCCAAAAAAAAAACCCAAAAAAAACTACTTAACATTAATGTCAGCATACAATATTTACCTTTATTATAAATGAATAATTTGATTGGTCAATAGATTTTTCCCATTAATAGCAGTGGTCCATCAAATGACATTGAAAGAGCAAATGTTTATTGTCATACAATTAACCCTTGTCATGCTGAACCTGGAATATTTCGGTTTTAACAGGAGGTATAGACAAAGATCAGACTGCACATAAGTGCAGTCTGATCTTAGTCTACACCTCCTGTCTGTCCTTTTGAAATCAGAGCTGTTTATGACATTGATTATCAAAAGATGTAGTGACAACTGAACAACAAGTACTACCAATGCTTTCAGCCCTTTGATTTTTACACAATTCTGAAGAGGATTTTATTCAGCATGACAAGGGTTGATGATAGTAAGATTTGATACACTATTTCTGTGTGTTTCAGGAACTAGAGAAGATGGTTGAGGATCTGAAGAAACAAGTTGAGGCGGATGCTGCACTGTTGGCTGGTGTAGAAAGTAGCGCTGTAAGTTACCCATAACCAGACAACAGAATTTTCGACTAATCCAAATTCATAAGTTGCAGACAACAAATTTTTGTTGATAAAATTTTGATTGTTTTTCTCTATTGGGTTAAATAACACCATGGATTGTAAAGAAAATTGTAAAAAGCAGTTTTTAGCTCCCCTGAGCACGAAGTGCTCTGGGGGAGCTATTGTGATCGGTCATCGTCCGTCCGTGGAACCATGGAATTTCAGCAAAACTTCACAGAAATGATCCTTAGGTCATGCTCTTTCAAAATACTTCAAAGAATTGAAATCCATGAAGAACTCTGGTTGCCATGGCAACGGAATGAAAAAACTTAAAAAATCTTCTCCTCCCAAACAGTAAGGCCTAGAGCTTTGATATTTGGTATATATCATCATCTATTGACCCTCTACCAAAATGCTTCAAAGAATTACCATATTCTGAAAATTAGCCCTTTTCTGGGTGATCCCTGATTTTACATAGAATTAAAGAAGGAAATCTTTAAAAATCTTCTTCTCCCAAACCGTAAGGCCTAGAGCTTTGATATTTTGTATACATCATCATCTATTGACCCTCTACCAAAATACTTCAAAGAATTACTGTATTCTGAAAATTAGCCCTTTCTTTGTGATCCCTGATTTTACAAAGAAATAAAGAAGGAAATCTTTAAAAATCTTCTACTCCCAAACCATAAGGCCTAGAGCTTTGATATTTCGTACAAATCATCATATATTGACCCTCTTCCAAAATACTTCAAAGAATTACCATATTCTGAAAATTAGCCCTCTTCTGGGCGATCCCTGATTTTACATAGAAATAAAGAAGGTAATCTTTAAAAATCTTCTTGTCCCAAACTATAAGGCCTAGAGCTTTGATATTTGGTATACATTATCATCTATTGACCCTCTACCAAAATACTTCAAAGAATTACCATATTCTGAAAATTAGCCCTCTTCTGAGCGATCCCTGATTTTACATAGAATTAAAGAAGGAAATCTTTAAAAATCTTCTTCTCCCAAACCATAAGGCCTAGAGCTTTAATATTTGGTATACATCATCATCTATTGACCCTCTACCAAAATACTTCAAAGAATTACCATATTCTGAAAAATTAGCCCTCTTCTGGGCGATCCCTGATTTTACATAGAACTAAAGAAGGAAATCTTTAAAAATCTTCTTCTCCCAAACCGTAAGGCCTAGAGCTTTGGTATTTTGTACATATCATAATATATTGACTGTCTACCAAAATACTTCAAAGAATTATTATACTCTGAAAATAAGCCCTTTCTGAGCGATTCCTGATTTTACAAATGAATAAAGAAGGAAATCTTTGAAAATCTTCTTCTCCCAAACCATTAAGCCTAGAGCTTTGATATTTGGTACATATCATCAGCCATTGACCCTCTACCAAATTACTTAAAAAATTAGCCCTTTTCTGTGCAATCCCTAATTTTAGTTAGGAATAAATAATGATATCTTTGAAAACCTTCTTCTCCTTTAACTATTAGGCTTACAGCTTTTATACTTAGTATGTATTGATGTCTATACTTCAAAGCATTACCATATTCAGGAAATTAGTGCTATATGGTGGGATCATCAATATACCTAGGATTAAAAGAGAAATCTGTAAACATCTTCTCCAAAATAATTAGACAGAGGGCTTTGCCATTTTGTTTATATCATAAAGCCATGAACCACCATACTCAGGGGAGCGATTAAGGACCATCATGGTCCTCTTGTTTTATTTTCCACTATTTTTTCAAACTTTTTCTTCAGGGGCCGAAAAAAGCAGAACTGTGTGGGAGTGGGTCAATGTATTGTTATGAGCCTTTGTCCCACTTAATGATATGTCAAGCATATAGCTTAGACACAGATATTTTTTATACCCCCCTTAACTTTGTTAGGGGGGTATATAGGAGTCAGCTTGTCGGTCTGTCCGTCCGTCCATCTGTCTGTAGCTTTTTCGTGTCCGCTCAATTTCTGGGCAACCATTGGACGGATTTGATTCAAACTTCACTGATATAATCAGTATCAAGCAGAGATGTGCATATTCTATTTTGGTTACGGTCCATTGATTTTTGACGGAGTCATGGCCCTTTAGTGATAAATTGTGTCCATTCAATTTCTCAGCAACCATTGGACGGATTTGATTCAAATTTTATAGAAACACTTGGTATAAGTCAGACATGTGCATATCCTATTTTGGTTATGGTCCATTGATTTTTGACGGATTTATGGCTCTTTTATTAAAAAAGTCCATTTTCTGTTATGGCCCTTTTTGCAGATAGCACTTGTATATGGACAAGCCCTGTTGGGGGATATTAGTCCGCTTTGCGACAATGTCTAGTTTTAATCCATTCCCACACAATGATACTTTTGGACATTACACGAAAATATTGCTTGTCTTCATTTTCTACGATGTTTTCTAATTAGAAAGTTGAAAATACCTTAAATTTGTTAGTCTTTAAATTGTTGTCTGCAACTCCTTTGAATTTGAATCAGTCTAATTTTTGTTTTCTGTCAACCCATTACCACAAACAAAAAAAATAGACTGGTCCAAATTCAAAGGAGTTGCTTACAACAATTTAAAGATTTTCAAATTTTAGATTTTTTCAACTTTCTGAGTAGAAAACATTGTAGAAAATGAGGAAATTGCTGTAGTTTGTAGTTTTGTCGTGTGGATGAATGAGAACTTCTATACCCTTAAAATTGTGTTTGGGGTATATATGAGTCAACTTGTGGGTTCTGGGTTTGTTGGTCCATGGGTCTTGGTTTGTCTGTAGTTTTATCTTGTCAGCCCATTTCCCCTAAACTGGGGGATCGATTTGATTTTAATTTTATACATACACTCTGCTAAAAGCAAAGATGCATTTTTTAGTTAAGTTCTGTTTATTTTCCTCAGAGTGATGGTCGTTTTTTTACCCTTGTCATGCTGAACCCGGAATATTCCGGTTTTGGCAGGAGGTATAGACTAAGATCAGACTGCACTTATGTGCAGGCTGATCTTAGTCTACACCTCCTGCTTCTACTTTACCTGCCAGGGGGAGGGTTCTATATAGGAGCAAGAAGGATTTTTAAACAACATCTCCAAAACCATTGGGCAAATATGGCAGAAATTTTCTTTAGATGGTCCTCTTTCATAATAGCTAAAAGAACATTGCTAAAATTTTGACCTTTAGATCAAAGCCTATCTGTGTATGAAGTATTTTTGTGCCCACTTGCATCATAATCCTAGCCTTAATATTGAATTTAACTATTGAAATAAAGAGAGTCTCTATCTAGGGTGAACTCACAAGGGCCAATGGTACTCTTGTTCCTCAGAGTTATGGCTCTTTGTTAAACTAGATGGTTGTCCCAGGACAACTGGTGTCCAGCCCACAAAGTTTTGTAGGCATCATGCTCCAGACAAGCACAATTTTAGTGTTTGACCTCGAGCTTTGACCTTGAACTTGAAGCTATCCAAAAAATTCTTTCAAATGGCACAGCTACTCATGATTGAGAATAATTGTGCCAATTTATTTTGAAATTCATCCATAATTGTAGCAGAAATGCTCTTGACAATCACAATTTTGGTGTTTGACCTTGAGCTGTGAACTTGACATTAGAACTATCCCAAAAATTCTTTCAAATGGCACATCTACTCATGATGGAGAATAATTGTGCCAAGTTATTTTGAAATCCATCCATAAATGTGGGAGTAATTGTCCTGACAAATTCGGACGGACTAACTAACACACTAACACACTAACACACTAAAGCACATACACTGACTTGTCATAGTGACAACTATGTCTTGCTCACTGCAAGTGGGCTCGACAAAAATAAGAAAAAAACATTGTCAGCCAAATGCCAATCAGATTTTATTCAAATTTCACATGTATCATTCACACTGTATAAAGCATAGATGTGAATATTGTATTTTGGTAATGATACATTGAATTTTGTGGAGATATGATCCTTTGTTGAAAAAAGCTTTTTTCTTGTGACGAATGTTTTTCTGTGACATTTGAGCTGTAGGGGGATGTTAATCACATTCATTGAAAGCTTCTTTGTACCAATAAGACTTGAATATTGTTTAAAGCATCTTGAAAATGTGACATCCCTCAAACTCTGCTTTTAGGACCTGACTGAAGAGCTTGGTGAGTTACAAAAGAAATGTGATAATTTTGAAACTGAGTTAATGCAAGAGAAAGTTTCTCATGTCAATACACGAGATGAGCTGGAGACACTCCGTAAACAGCTGGAAGTGCTGAAAGAAGAGACAGAAAATGAAAGACAAGGTTTGGATGCCAGAGTCCAGGCTGCTACAGCTGCGCTGACTGGTCAACTTGACTTGAAGAATGAGGTAGGATAGTTTGTAGAACACAACTTGAGGAGAAGGTACAAATCTGTGAGAATATATTTATGCACTTACAACGACTGATTTGAGTTCAGACTTCCTTTAGATTGATTGAAAAAAGATTTAATTGAAATAATAGAAAAAAAACAACATCTTGATATGAGTAAAAGCAAAGAAAAAAATCTAGGTTAATTCAAAGTTTATCTGTTGTGATGAGTAAATAAGAATTCTACCAGGATCAAATTCATCTTCTATTGGCTTTGGTTCTTGATTCAGTTGACAGAGTGCTGTCCAAGCCTGATGACCTGTAACATGGTAGTTTGACCACAATATCAAAGACATATGTTTACATGACTTATTTTCAGGAATATAAAACAACAAGCAAATTATTGGTTGGTGACCACAACATTGAAACACAGCTTATTCAAGCTGTAGTTATGACATTTAGGTGGCCATACCAACAAAAATGCATAACATACATAACAACATTCACTTCCTGTCTAATGAATGATTTGATTGGACAAAAGATTTTTTTGAATGACAGATAGACCAACAATTGTAACCTGTGTTTTTATGGACAATTTTACAAAGTGAAAATGTATATAAATTTTGTACTTGTCCATTTAACTGGCTATATCATTTGCCTAAATTGTTTATAGAACTGATGTCTTTTATTGTAGGAAATGCAATCAATTAAGACAAGAAATGAAGAATTAGAAGCTGAGAGGTTATCTAA
Source organism: Fragum fragum (assembly GCA_946902895.1). Classification (NCBI taxonomy): domain Eukaryota; kingdom Metazoa; phylum Mollusca; class Bivalvia; order Cardiida; family Cardiidae; genus Fragum; species Fragum fragum. The sequence goes on along the minus strand of OX336370.1, from coordinate 66,817,700 downwards.
GCTTCCACCAGATACAGCTAAAGAGATAAAAGAGCTTCAGGATAAACTGGTAATTTTTTTTTATCTATTATTGATTTTTAGTTTTCATTTTTTTTTTTCAGAGAAAATTAGAGGTAATGCTATAGCCTTGCTGTCTGTTTGCAAAATCTGTGCCAGTTTTGCATATCTCTGTTATTACTATAGATATTGAGTTGAAACTTTTGATATAATTTTAATAACGAAAGACTAACCTATACCATCAAGGGTGATAACAGTATTTTTGTACAAATTATGCCCTTTTTCTTTCAGATTTTTATGTCTAGCAACCCAAAGCTTAGAGTCAGGCACCAGCATGCAGGGCTCTTCTTGGATTCTTTGCAATTTTTCACATTATTATAAATTCAACCAATTCCCACACAATGATGCTCTTTGATGCCCCTCAGAAAAATTGTTCAGAAAACAAGCAATTTCTTCAATTCCACAATGTTTTCTACAAAGAATTTAGAAGAAAATCCAAAACTTTTTATCTCACCTGAGCACGTAGTGCTCAAGTGAGCTATTGTGATCCCTTTTGTCCGTCGTCCGTCCGTCCGTCGTGCGTCGTCCGTCAACAATTTCTTTAAATGACATCTCCTCCCAAACCACTGGGCCAATTTAAACCAAATTTGGCAGAAATGTTCCTTAGGTGGTCCCCTTCAAAAAAAGCTAAAAGAATTGAAATCCGTTGCCATGGCAACAATAGTAAAATTTTAAAATAATCTTTAAAAATCTTCTCCTCCTGACCCAGAAGGCATAGAGCCTTGATATTTTGCATGAAGCATCAGTATATTGACCTCTTTCAAAATAGCTAAAATCATGATCCTCGGGTCCCCAGGGGCGAAGCCCTGGGGGGGGGTTTATATAGAAATAAAGAACGATTTTTTAATCGACATCTCCTCCCAAACCACTGGGCCGATTTGAACCAAATTTTGCAGAAATGTTCCTTATGTGGTCCCCCTTAAAATTAGCTTAAAGAATTGAAAGCCATTTTAAACTCTGGTTGCTAGGGCAACAAAAGTGAAATTTTAAAATAATCTTTAAGAATGTTCTCCTCCTGACCCAGAAGGCGTAGAGCCTTGATATTTTGCATGAAGCATCAGTATATTGGTCTCTTACAAAATAGCTATGATCATGATCCTCGGGTCTCCAGGGGCGGACCCAGGAGGGGGGGGGGTATAGGCATGAAGCATCAGTTCACTGACTCATTCTTATTTCTGAAATTATAACCCATGGAAAAAAGTTTTTTCCTTCTTTCAATCAGCACTAAAGCCTTGGAATTTGTAATTTAGACTTTTGGATCCCCAGGTTCATAGTCTTTATATGTAATTGTGGCCCACTTGTTTCATAATCCTAACCTTAAAATGAAATTAGACTGTTGAAAGAAAAAGAGCCTTTATCTCAGGTGAGCGCCCCAGGGCCAGCTGCCCTCTTGTTTAACTTTAAATTTTAGTTTGCAACTCCTTTCATTTTGGACCAGTCCAAAATTTTGTGGTCTGGTAATGGGTTGAGTAAAATTCCTCTCTTTAAGTGGTGAGTGTACTTTGATTTACTGTCTCAAGTTATTCTATTATTTCTTCAGAAACAAGAGAAGGAAGGGACCTCTGGAAACAAAGCAGCCTCTGCAGCCCTGATGGCCCAGGTGGCTGATTTGACAGCTCAGCTAGAGGTCTCAAGTAAGAACCTGGAATCTCAGAGATCTTCAAACAGAGACTTAGAGGTAAGCTTATTTAACTCATTCCCAAACAATCATTCTTTTGACACCCCAGAAGAAAATTGCTTTGGAAAACATTTCAGAAATGAAGAATTGCTTGTAATATGCAATTTCTTCATTTAACACATTGTGTTTTTTTACTTATGAAGACAAAAATTTTTAAAATTCCATCAACTGGAAATTGTCATCTGCAACTTCTTTCAATTTGGCTAAGTATTAAAATGTTGTAACCTGGTAAGGGATTACATATACATATTTCTATGAAATATCAACTGAATGTCATTTTCACGTTTATCCTTCCTATTAGACAAATAATAGATAACAACACCATCCAACATAAATATGCAGTATAATCTTTGATAACATGTGTACCCTTCATGAAATAACATAAATTAAATTTGTTATGTAATAAATGAATTCTTTATGCCCTGGCATCGAAAGATCGGGGGCATATTATTTTACCATTGTCCATCTGTCTGTCTCTCTGCAAAACTTAAACAAAAAACTTAACATTGCCAATTACTACTAGCCTATTCAAGATACAATGCTCATATTTGGCATGATGATACATCTCTATAATACACATCTCCTCAAGTCAAGGTCAAGGTCATGTGATAAGGTCAATGTCACAGACCAAGGTCAAACGTTTACTCTTGTTACTGGGGCATTGTGTTTCTCAAACACATCTTGTTTTTTCATTTTTACCATAAACCGTTTCCCACAATGACACTTTTTGATGCCTCCAAGAAAAAAAAAACTTTGAAAACATAGTAGAAATTTCTTCATTTTCCGCATTTTTTCCTACTGCAAAAAACAGAGATTATTGACATGCCATCAACTAATAATTGTCTGCTGCTATATCTTTGAATTTTTACCATACTGAAATTTTTGTCACCTGGTATTGGGTCAACCGTTACCAAACAAATGATAGACAAATTCAATGGAAATGCTGGCACTGTTTGCAACTTGAAATAGGTTACAATATAGGATAGGATTGGGTTGAAATTGTAGGAAGAAAATAGCCCATTTTATATAGGCATAGCTTTCAATGTTTTTTCATCATTGTAGTCGAAGTTGAAGGCTATGAGGATGGACAAAGAGAAGGAATCTAAGAGAGTATCTCGTCATATGGAAGAGAAACAACAGAAGGCCACATCAGAGGACAAACAGAGGATCACCGTTCTTGTGAAGAGGGTGAAGGAGCTAGAAGCACAAGTGGCTAAAGGAGTGGTATGTGGTGATTAGCCAGTGTTTGACATTAACCCTTGTCATGCTGTATAAATCACCTTATTGAATAGCTGTAAAATCAAAGGGCTGAAAGCACTGATAGAACTTGTTGCTCAAAATCATTTTTTGTTTTAGAAATCAATTTCAGAAAGAACTCTTGCAAGAAAATTACAAGCAGGGGATTTAGACTAAGATCAGACTGCACTTATGTGCAGGCTGATCTTGGTCTACACCTCCTGCCAACACTGGAATATTCCTGGTTCAGCATGACAAGGGTTAACCCTTGTCATGCTAAATTACACAGCTTTATCAGAATTGCATCAAAATCAAAGGACTGAAAGCACCGGATTACTTGATTATGGGTCAATATTTCTTTTGAAAACTAATTCCTTTAAACAATTTTGAATTCAATGGGATAGACAGGTGTTGTAGGCAAAGATCAGACTGCACATTTGTGCAGGGTGATCTTTGTCTGTAACACCTGTGAAAACAGGAATATTCAGCATGACAAAGGTTTCCATTACCAAACAAAAAAATCTTGTTTGTTGGTATGAATTGGGTTTAATGCCACTTTTAACAGTATTTCAGTCATATTTCGACGGTTGGAAAACCTTACCATAGCTCCCTGGTATTTCTCACACAAGTCTTACTACTACATCTTTTCCATGCCCCCAGCTTCTCATCCAACTTAGGTTTATGATTATCCATGCATTTGTGGGAGATATTTGCTGCAACTGGGGATCAAACTCTAAACTTCATGATTGAATCTCTTACACTCTGGACTCTACCAACTGTTCTATTACCCTAGACTGGTCCAAATTGAAAGAAGTTAGTGAGTACATTTCAAATTGCCTTATAATTTGAAAATAGGTGCCGAATAAGGTAGTAAACATTGTGTGAAAAGGAGAAATTGCTTGTTACAAAAAGCGGCACTTTGTGGTAATGGGTTATGGGAAGATACTGTACAGCCTAGATATCTGCATTATGCCTGTAGAGTATTCAATGATTTTTTAAAAAAAAATTACATCAGTATCAATTTTAGAGCTCTTTATGAAGACTTTGATCAGACTGCATCTGGTTGATCAGTCTATTCTTGATACTTCTGTGTTGGAATGTCATACAATAACTCCTATTTATGCTCTATTTACCCTTTCCTGGATAAACCCGGGATTCTATGTCACTGTGATTTTATACTTGAGAAAACATTGTGGAAAAAGGAGAAATTGCTTATAATAAGCAATTTCTCCTTTTCCCACAGTGTTTTTCACCACATAGAATGGTTTTATTTGGAATTGCATCCGATTTTCATTGTCATCTGCATCCTCTTTCAATTTGGACCAGTCCAAAATTTCAAAAACCAGGAAATGGTTAACTCAAGTGTTAACCGTATGTAGTATGAACCGTATGACGCCTTTTGCCAGCTCCCATGAAAAAGCAATTTGGAAAACATAATGTTAAATGAAGAAATTGCTTGTAACCAGCAATTTCTTCTTTTTTCCACAATGCGTCTTCCCTGAAATTTTAAAAACCTTATATTTCATAAACTTTAAATTATTGTCTGCAATCCCTTCCAATTTGGACCAGTCTAAAATGTTGCCATCTGGTAATGGGTTAACTTTATCACAGCATTCAGAGTTTTGTTAAAGGTAGACAATATAACTAATATATACCTGTCCTGTTTTCTGTGCTATATTTATCAGGTAAATCAAATCATACATGTAGGGATACATTTTTAGCTTGGCTGTTTTCGGAGCAAACCCGAGGTATTGCTAAAACCTTGGTGTCGACATCGTCATTGTGGGAAAACTTTGACATTTTGTGATATCTCTGGTTCTACTGAAGGCATTCACTTGAAACTTGACACACTTGTTCACTATCAAAAGAGCAACCTATACTATCAAGGGGATAACTCTGGATGCATTTGTGCTTTTATCCACTATCCAGCACCCAATAGCTGAGCATAGGCATCCGTAGACAGTGCTCTTGTTCTTAATAGTTTTTCATACCAAAATACTTGGTGTCAAAATTGATGGCTAAGTCTTAACTCTTTCCTGTTTTGCAAAATTTCAAAGGTTTTGCTGACAAGAATTCAGAGTGCATTTAATTTGAAAAAATAACCATTCAGTAGGATAGAAAATATTGTGGAAAAAGAAGAAATTGCTAATTAGAAAATATTGTGGAAAAAGAAGAACTTGCTTATTACAAGCAATTTCTTCCTTTTCTACAATGTTTTCTCAATCATAAATACACAGGGACTAAAAAAATGGGGATTGAACAGAAAAGGGTTAAGACAGTGATTAATCTGAAAAAGGGTCAAGTAAATGTTGGAAATTCAGTTAAATGATATAGATAATAAGATTATAGACCAGTCCACATTCAAAGAAGTTGCAGATTCAAATTTGATGAAATCTTTAAAGTCTTTGTCTATTGGGGTAGAAAACATTGTGGATAATGAAGAAATTGCTTGCTATTGTATTGAGGGGCATTTATATGCGTCACTGTGTGGGAATGGGTTGAAACAATTTAGTTTTATACATTGTATTTGATAGTAAGACAATAATGATCATGATGGCATTTTTTAATTGCAGGGAGGTGCTGTTGTTCCAGTGGTAAGAAAATATGTCATTATTTTATATATTAATCCTTCAACAATCAAGTTACTAAGGGAATGATGCTGAAAACTCTCAATTTTATCTTGAAGTGCATAGTATTTTCAAAATAGTTTGACCAAGTAGTTAGAACTACTTTAAGGAAACATTGTTAGAAAAACATATTGCTTGTTACAAGCCATTTATTCTGTCAATATTTTCTTTTATATGTGACACTTATTATTGCATTTTCACCTGCTTAAATGTTGCCTTACTTATTTCAATTTGGACAAGTCGATAATTTTGTTGTCTGACAGTTGCTTTATTAATTTTATTCTTAACTTTTGTATTTTTATAATATAGTTTGAGGAAGTAGCTATTAATAGTAATATATCATCACCTTTATTCAGAAAATGATTTCAGGTTTTCTTCCTACTTAACCCTTTCCTGGACAAACCCGGGATTTTATGTCACTGTGATTTTATACTTAAGAAAACATTGTGGAAAAAGGAGAAATTGCTTGTAACAAGCAATTTCGCCTTTTCCCACAATATTTTCTACCACATAGGATGATCAGATTTCAAATTGCATGCACTTTTCATTGTCGTCTGCAACCTATTTCAAATTGGACCAGTCTAAAATTTCATAAAACAGGAAAGGGTTAAAGGAATAATGTTTTTTCCCATGAGTATAAAATGAAGATATACACAGACATGTTAGACAAATAATCTCCCTTGTTCTAGGCTGTAGGTGGAGCTACTGTAGGTAAAGGTGGTGATGCCCAGGTGCATATGTTACGTCGAGAACTCAAGGATAAAGAGGCCCAGATCAAACAGCTAGAGAAAGAGGTTAGACTAGGAGGGGGCGTGGCAGCTGGAGCCACTGCTGCTGATGTAAGATATTAACAAGCTTGTATTCTCTGAAATTTCCATAATCACATAATCCTTCATTTGAGAAATGAAGAGAATATGTTTTGTTCTCATTTAGGTATGAACCCAAAACTTACTCATACTAATGTATGAATACGCAAAGCATATTCATATATTAGTGTGATTAATTTTTTGGTTCATACCTCAAAGAAAACAAAGCATATTCATACATTAGTATGAAAAAAGTTTTAGGTCTATACCTCAATGAAAACAACACATATTCTCTTCATTTCTTATGAATGAATGCCATCATGCAAAACAAAAAAATATTTTTCTAGTTTTGAGTAAAATTGTATGGGATCTACTTTATGCACAAGCATACAAAATACTTGCATGCTCAAAATTTTGTTTGTGGAAGTATGAAAAAGAAATTTAAGCCAATCAAAATGCTTGAATTTTGATAGACAAAACTAAAGTGAAATTATTTTGGTTCACTAAAGAAAAATTGCTGTGGTGAGAAAACATAATGAGAACAGAGGTATGCTTATAACAGTCAATTTCTCATTTTATCACAATATTTTCTGCCTAAAAAGTCCAAAGTTGTCATTTGATAAACACTTTCAAGTGACATCTGCAACCTATTTTAATTCAGGCCAGTCTGAAATTATGTTGTCTGGAAAAGTAATTTTTCCTTTAAGCAATACAAGACAGTAAAATTTAGACTAAATCGAAAGAGAATGAAAATTGTATGATATAGATAGAGACTTTTTGTTGCAAGGGATATATCATTTCCCTAAAATGTATTTTATACTCAAAAACTTATGGTAACATTGTCAACAACATCAAAAAGTCTTTGAATGACTGAATGAATGTCATTTTCTTAACCCTTGCCATGCTGAACCCGGAATATTCCGGTTTGAGCAGGAGGTATAGATAAAGATCAGCCTGCACATAAGTGCAGTCTGATCTTGGTCTACATCTCCTGCTTATACTTTTCTTGCCAGGGAAGTTATGAAATTGCTTTCAAAATAAATATTGATTATTGAACAAAAATAACTTGCAGTGCTCTCAGTCCTTTGATTTTAATGCAATTCCGTTGGGGATTTTATACAGCATGGCAAGGGCTAAAAAAGTAATTCTGTCTGTTCAGTATTCTTAGGACAAAAAATGGTTAAACCCTTCCCACACAATGACACCTTTTGACCCCCCCCCCCCAAAAAAAATGATTGGGAAAAGATTGTGTAAAATGAAGAAATTGCTAGATACAATCAATTTCTTCATTTTCCACAATATTTTCTACCCAGACAGTTGAAAAATCTAAAGTTCCATCAATTTTCAATTATTGTCTGCAGCTGCTTTCAATTTTGGCCATTCTAAAATTTTTATTGTCTGGTAATGTGTTAACACGATGAACCTTTCCTATGCAGAGAATGGGCAAAAGCAAACAGGAGAAGATCTTGAAAGAACTAGAAAGAAAGATGGAGTCAGAGAAATCCAAATCAGAGAAACTTTTGGAAGGCCTTAAAGCTGCTGATGAAGAAAATCAAGCTCTCAAAAAGGTAATTTTTACCTTCATTTCATTTTGAGTATAAAAGTTCTGGTGTGTAATGTAAGTGGTGAAAATTATCTGTAACTGATTACCACTCAATAATGCCTTTTGATGCCCATTTGAAATATTACTCAAGAAAACATTGTGGGAAAAGGAGAAATCACTTTTAACAAGCCATTTCTCCTTTTCCAACAATATTTTCTAACATATTCAGTCATTTTTATTTCAAATTTCATTCACTTTGAAATATTGTCTACAATTTCTTCAAATTTGGGCCAGTCCAAACTGTTCTTGTTTTGGAATGGGTTTACTACACTTGAGTAAGAAGTTCTGAAGGTGAACTATTGTGATCAGTTATTGTCTTGGCTTTTTTATGCCCCAAGTACTTAATGTGGCAGGGGGGGGGGATATAGATTTGCCTTTGTCCGTCTGTCCGTACTTCCGTCTGTCCCGAAATGGTCCAGGGCATATCTCTGAAAGTATAATAGCTATCAACTTGAAACTTCATAGATGGATAGACCTTATTAAGGAGAAGTGCAGTGAACAAGAACCCAAACTCTTGCTTGCATAATTTCGGAGTTATTGCCCTTTGTTATTTTAAAAACTTACATTTTGTCTGGGGCATATCTCTGAAAGTATAATAGCTATCAACTTGAAACTTCATAGGTGGATAGACCTCATTGAGGAGAAGTGCAGTGCACAAGAACCCCAACTCTTGCTTGCATAATTTTGGAGTTATTGCCCTTTGTTATTTTAAAAACTTACATTTTGTTCTGGGGCATATCTCTGAAAGTATAATAGCTATCAACTTGATACTTCATAGGTCGATAGACCCCATTGAGGAGAAGTGCAGTGCACAAGAACCCCAACTCTTGCTTGCATAATTTTCGAGTTGTTGCCCTTTGTTATTATCAAAGCTAACGGTGGGGGCATTTGTGTCCTGTGGACAAAGCTCTTCTTGTCTGTCAGTCATTCAACACCAGTTACTGCAGTCCGGGGATGATGCTGTTCTTAAACTCATGAAAGAACTTGAATTCATTCCTAATTTCTTAAAAAAAATCTCTGAAAAGCTTGAACCAAATTGTATGATCTAGAGATTTTCAGTTTTGCATGTAAAATTTCCATTATAGTCCTTTTCCAAAATTCTTGAATTTAAAACAATGAAATTAAAATTGGGCTAATAGGATTTTATAAAGATATAAAAAACAAAATAGTTTGAAATGTTCTTGTCCTAAACTACCCATTATCTTAAGCCTTTCCTGTTTTTATACGCCTGTCGAAGACGGGACGTATTATGGGATCACCCCTGGCGTCTGGGTGCCGGTGGTCCAGGCAGTGTCCACTTCTTTGTCCGGAGCATAACTCTGTCACCATAAGTCCAATTGACTTTAAACTTGGCAGTTATATTCTTCTCATCAATACAGAGTGCAGTGCTCAATAACCATAACACTACCTGGCCTATTTTTTGAGTTATTGCCCTTTGTTGTTTTTCATACTTGAATCTTGACCGGAGTATATCTCTAAAAGTATTATAGCTAGGATTATGAAACTTCATGGGTGTAAAGATCTCACCAAGGAGGAGTGTAGTGCACAAGAACCATGACACTACCTTGCCTATTTTTTGAGTTATTGCCCTTTGTTGTTTTTCATACTTGAATCTTGTCCGGAGTATATCTCTAAAAGTATAATAGCTAGAATCATGAAACTTCATGGATGGATAGAGCTCACCAAGTGGGAGTGCAGTGTACAAGAACCATAACTCTACCTAGTGTATATTTTGAGTTATTGTCCTTTGTTGTTTTTCATACGTTTTCATACTTGGATCTTGTTCAATGCATATCTCTAAAAATATATAATCTATGATAATGAAACTATATGGGTAGATAGATCTCATCAAGCGGAAGTGCAGCTCATTAAAACTATAACTCTACCTAGCTTATTTTTTGAGTTATTTCCCTTTGTTGTTTTTCATACTTGGAACTTATGCAGAGCATATTTCAGATAGTATATAAGCTATGATCTTGAATCTTCATGGGTAGATAGATCTCATAAAGGAGAAGTGCAGTGTACAAGAACTTTAAATCTTCCTAGCATATTTTGAAATTTATTGCCCTTTGTTGTTTTTCAGACTTGGATTTTGTCTGGATTATATATCTGAAAGTGTAATAGCTATGATCATGAAACTTCATGAGTGGGTAGATATCACCAAGGGGAAGTGCAGGTCACAAGAACCATAACTCTACCTGGCATACTTTTTGAATTATTCCCCTTTGTTGTTTTTTACATTTGATTTTGTTTTAAATTTCTCATGGTGTGACAGCCTATGGTTTTCAAAACCTCATGATAACAAGAAAAACACCAGAACCATAAGTTATCATTGTGAATTGTTACTCTTTCTTGAAATTAGACTTAAATTTTAATCCCCTTGCCCAGTCAACAACCAGTAGTGTTCTGGGCGTATTTTGTAACAATTTGCCACCTTGTTTGAAATTTAAGACTGGTCCAAATTGAAAGAGGTTGCAGACCACAAAAATTGAATGCACTTTGAAATGAAATTATTCTTTGTGGTAGAAAATAATGTGTCACAAGCAATTTCTCCTTTTTCCACAATGTTTTCTCAAGTATAAAATCATAGAGATGTAAAATCCCGGATTTGTACAGGAAAGGGTTAATTGAGGAATTAAAACTGTCAATCAACAAATCAAATCATCAATTAAGTCAACATTAGTGTGAAGCATTTTTGTTGGTTTTGAAATGTAGTAACTACAACTTATTCAAGTCGCAGTTGTGACATTCTGTGGCCAACCAAGCATTTTACTCTTTTATTACATGTTACTGACCATCAATTTTGCAAAATAACGCCATTTTATATTTAAGTGAATCTTCATGCTGGAGCTCAGTAGATGTAGCCAGCAATTTGTCAGTCAATTCACAGAAGTGATCCTTGGGTGATGCTCTGGATAAAAAATGAAAAATAGATTTAAAATAGTTTTTACTAAAAAAGCACTTTAATTGCCATAGCTTGTAAAAGATTTTCAAAGTATTCTTTTAGAAGACAGCTGGTCTGTCTTCAATCAATTCAGAGCTTGTTTTATTTCTACTTCTCTTTAGTAGAGAGCCTATTTATTTGAAGACATTTCAAGCTATTCTATTCAAGTTGTTGGTTTGAATCCCACCTATGCCACTGGTCCTATTAGTATGTGCTTGGGCAAGACATTTGAGAGCCCCAGCCTAGTACTGGTGAAATGCAGGAAGCACTCAATTAAGTGATTTAAATGAATTATTGTTAGAAAATGGTGTAAAAGATAATTCAATTTATCCAGTTTGAAATAAGTAGCTTTGCGAATTTATTATTTAAGAGATGAAGAGAATATTTTTTGTTTTCATGGAGGTATGAACCGAAAAACCTAATCACACTGTATGAATACGCGAAGCGGATTCATACATTGTGTGATTAGGTTTTTCGGTTCATACCTCCATGAAAACAAAAAATGTTATCTTCATTTCTTATAATTTAATAGCATCGAGCGAAAAATGCAACAACTTAACAAATTGATACCTTTTTGTAGTGAACTATTTTGTGCGGAAGCATTCAAAATGGCTGCGTACTCAAATTTTGTTCATGGAGGTATGAATTAAATTTTTCGACCAATCAGATCGCTCGTTTTTGATAGACGAAACTAACAATTAAATTATAAGAAAATAGAAAAAGTAGCAAAACCCTTTTTATGTGTAAATGTATCAAACCATGTCAAAATTTCACTTTGTTGTCATGAGGTAGAGTATTTGCTTCACAATCAAGAGGTCCCGAGTTAGTTTCCCTGGAGCAGCTATTGATCCTGGCTTCTCTCATTTGCTCAAACTTATAAAATGAGTACTGATGTGTTCTCTGGGAAACAAAACTGAGAGGGATTAATCGAAGATGTAAGATTTTGTGTTCCTATCAATTTAAAATAAATAGATTAACCCAATCATTCATGCAATACTCAGATTATCTGCTAACCTTTGCCAACCTCTGACAAATAGAAGCACATTAATCAAACATGGAGAAAATGCACTCATAACCAGACAACTCAGTTTTAAGGTCCAACAAAAGAAGAAGCAGATAACAATTCCAGGTTGATAGAATTTCAAATATCTGTCTCTGTGTAATAAACAAAGTTTGAGGTAATGAAAATGAAATATTTCTACTTAAGTTTGTAACTTAAAAATTTATTCCAGGAACTAGAAGAAAAATCAAAGAGCCTTACAAAAACATCTGCGGAGCTGAAGTCGTTGAGTCTGGCAGCTAAAGAAGGTGTAGAGGCTGCTGGGAAGGTGAAAGATTTGGAGAAGGACAATAAGAAACTGACGGAGGAAAATGTCGTACTGACGAAAAACTTCGAAAGTGAACGGGTAATTATAAAATTGGATCAAGCTTTACAAAATGATAGCTTGATATATTACAACTTAATGATTATGACCCGTTACACAACAAGGAATCATTTGGAAAGTACAAAAAGTATTGCGCTTTTTTAACCTATTTAATCCCTTTTTTTATGGCCTCTGAAGAAAACAAGCAATTTCTTCATTTCTGACAGTGTTCTTTTACCACAAAAGACAAAAATTTAAAGTTTCATCGGCAAAGAATTGCTGTCTGCATTTCTTCTTTCAAGGAACGATTGGCTATTTTAACCCTTGTCATGCTGAGCCCGGAATATTCCGGTTTTGGCAGGAGGTGTAGACTAAGATCAGACTGCACTTCTACACTTCCTGCTAGTATTTTTCCTGCCAGAGTTGTTTATGAAGTTGATTTCTAAAAGAAATATTGATTTTTGAACAACAAGTTCTTTCAGTGCTTTCAGCCCTTTGATTTGACAGCATTTCAGTAAGGTAATTTATACAGCATGACAAGGGTTAATATAAGCCCTGTGTCAGCAGTGCTCTCAATAAGGATCAATATTAGGGAATTTTTAAAATTCCAAAATTCAATTTCAGGAAGTTTTCACAAAACCAAGGACTTTTTTTCATACCCTCGACCATACCCCCCCAAAATAGATAAAATGAATATAGATAGATAAAGTCTACAGTACATTCTTTTAATCCTTACTTTTAGTCCCTCAATTTCATGTCCCATTGTGTGGAACTAGAGAAAACATCGTGGTAAAAGAAGAGATTGTTTCTTGAGAAATTTGTTTCTTGGATTAATTTCTCTTTTCTCACAATGTTCCCTCTCCTTATGCACTTTTATTTTCCAAATTTGGGCAGACACATGTAATTACTGTTTGTTTGCAAATCTCTCAGGATTTGGACAAATTTCTGATTGAAAACGATTCAATGGACTCTGTTCGAAATATTAGGGGTAATACAAAATCAAGACTGGATTATTCTTAAACTGTCTCCAGTCACAATATAGATATCTAAGTAGATACGTCATGAATAAGTTACATCGATTAAAGTAAAAGTACAAATAAAATGAAAGTTATAGCAGAGTTGCATGGTTTCATTTCTACTAGTTGAGATTTAAAGACATCACTTGTGATGTCAATGAAAAGGGAACTCTCAGAAACTAGCATAATTGATTGGGGAACTTTGATGTTTCTTATAATGGACGTCATGTCAAGTTACGAAATGAATCCCCTATGTCATAAACATATTAAGAAATCAAAACAAGTGTTTATCTGTCACAACTTGAACATGGGACTTGACATTTCGGGGAATTTCTGCCCAAATTTAGCTAAAAAAATTCAATGTGACGGCAATATTTGACAAAACCTATTCCAATGTCCAAGGGCCTACTCGACTTTACCCAGCACTTTCATCCAAAGAAATCATCTAAGATCAATTGATGGCTTGGTTAGCGAACCAGTTATAAACAAGGGTGCCCTATGTAAATTTCCTCATCTGTTGTCCTGGAGATATTTCAATTAACTGCTTGATGATTCAATTTTACCTGAGGGTATATTATCCACTTTTGGCTTGGGTACACATTCCTTTGTTTATGAAACCCTTTATCTCGTAACTTTAAAAAACGTCTGAGTGATTATTTCAGGATGTTTTTCCCTCATCTCGGATGATAATTTACATCCAGATCTGATTTTCCAAACGTTTTTTCTGACGTTCTGGGTGTAATACACATCAATGTCCGCTTATTGAGAGAGCACTGTGTCAGTCCACTGATCTATCTATTCAACTGATGATTTTTGAAGTAAAGAACATTCTTAAGTTTTTATTTCCAATAAAAAGAAAATTATTGAAATGAAAACTTACGAACAAATTCATGGTTACCTGACAAAGTCTTGGACACATTCTGCAGTCAAATATTGGAAGATTAGATCAAGGGTTAATTGTGATACTGTTCGAAGTGTCCATACAATGTATAGACACTTATAATAGTATCACATTTAACCCTCTAGAGGCAAACTTGGCTAAGGTATAAAAAAAGGCCCTTTTCAATTATGAAAAAAACCAAAACTTTTCTATATTATCCACACAAGGGTGTTTTTCCTTTAACAGGTTCTGCGTAAGAAATACTATAACATGGTAGAGGACATGAAAGGGAAAATCCGAGTATATTGTAGGGCCAGACCTCTCAGTAAGACAGAACTCTCTAGAGTAAGTTGTTCAATTAGTAATTCATTGAGAAAAATCTGAAATAAACATTTTATTCCTTCAAAATTGAAATAAATGATCAATGTACTTTTGAATTTGTCTTTAACATTCTTTTAGATCATTTGTATCCATAAAGTTATACATATATAGCTTTTGTAAAAAGAAACGGTAGGGTTATACTCTATGAATTTTTGTACAATTTACACCAGCTCCCGATTTTAAGACGTTTTGTCATTATACTCACAGCAATGTGTTGGCATTGACATGTGATGCTCTTCTTTGAATTTTATGCCACCGTGTAAAATCATAATACATGTACTAATATTCTGTATGAATTGTTATCTGCTGATGATAAGGTCAAGTTCATCAAACAATTTCAAGGTCATTTATCAAGGTTATACTCACAAATGTTTGGGCATGATTACAAGACAGCACTAATGTATAGACACACATAATAGTCCGCACTTAACCATTGAAAGGTTACACAAAAGTATGTTTTGTTACCAGGGTAACAAGTCCGTATGTAGATCAGCAGATGAATACAGTATTGCTGTGGATACTACCCGTGGTTTGAAGGAATTCCAGTATGATCAAGTTTTTATGGAAGATTCTACACAAGAGAGGATTTTTGAGGATACAAATGTAAGTTTTTAAACCCTTAAACATATTGCCAAGTACTGGGAATCTTGGAACGCAGTTGTAAGTGTTTTTCTAAACCTGAGTGAGAACATTGCCTTGTATTGTATATTTACAGAATGTAATTCAGTCAGATGTAGATGAATGCAATGTTTGTATAATTTTGTTGGGTCAAAGCAGGTCTGGAACATCTGAGAGAGATAATTGTGTTGAAATCTATTTTTAATGAACATGATTAGGTCAGCTGTAGATTGATACATTTTATATTTGTGTATGACCAGACCATGTCTGATAAAACCCTAGTGAATAAATAAAGGTTTAAGACAGCTGTATATTACCAGAGAGACAATATATTGTTTTGTAACATGTATTTACCAATCCTGATTTAATCAGCTGTGGACTTTTACAATGTGTGTATATTTGTGTATAATCAGACTAGGTCTGGTAAAACCTGAGAGAGAATATATTGTTTTGTAATGTACATTTACGAACCCTGATTTAATAAGCTGTAGATTATTACAATGTCTGTATATTTGTGTATAACCAGATTAGAGAATATATTGTTTTGTAACATGTATTTATAGTCTGATCTAGTCAGCTGTCAATGGATACAATCTATGTACATCTGTTCATGGTCAGACCTAGTGTGGTGAAATCTGAGAGAGAGAATGTATTGTTTTTTAACCCTTTCCTGTATAATCACTGGTTTTTACGTCCCTGTGTTTTTATACTTGGGAAAGCATTGTGGAAAAAGAAGAAATTGCTTGTAACAAGCAATTTCTTCTTTTTCCACAATATTTTCTTCCCTACTGAATAATTTTAAAATGAATTCAACTTTGAATTGTCTTCTGCAAAACCTTTGAAATTGGGCCAGTCTAAAATTTCAAAAAACAGGAAAGTGTTAATGTATACTTACAGAACCTAATTCAGTCAGCTGTCGATGGATACAATCTATGTACATCTGTTCATAGTTAGACCTAATGTGGTAAAATCTGAGAGAGAGAATGTATCGTTTTTTAATGTATACTTATAGAACCTAATTCAGTCAGCTGTAGATGGGTACAATGTGTGTATATTTGCGTATGGCCAGACTGGATCTGGTAAAACTTTCACAATGATTGGAGACAGAGATCAAAAGTTTCCTGGAATAGCTCCCAGAGCCTTCGAGAGAATTTTTGAACTGGTGGATGAACTCAAGTAAGCACATTTACAACAATAAACCATGTACAGAAACATAAATCAAATTGGTAGAAATTGAGAGAAATTGCATATGACATGTCAAGTTAATTGAATCCCATGATCTTTGTTCTCAGAAGAAGACATCTTGGATTATGAAGAAATTACTTATGAAAATGAATATGTGTATTCTCCACAATATTCTTCTAACTTTTTTTCTTGGAGGCAGGGATAGTGGTGGTTTGTGTTGATAAAAAGGTAAGATTGTGTTGGAATTGCATAAGTCTTACTACTGGAATAAGCTTTGACTCACTTTTAAACCTCCTTTCAAAATACAGTGAAATATTGTTTGACCATTATCACTCAGATTTCTTTAAATTTTGTTTTCTGTAAATCTGTCAATACAACAATCATTTTTCAATCTAAACACTTCTCTTTTTTTTACCTAACCCATCACCAGACAGCAACCCATCTCCTTATCAGAGGACATACATTAAAAAGAATATGACAAATAAGTATATTGTGTAACCATTATGTCATTGAGTTAATAAATTATCTGTATATTTCACTATCAGTTTAAGTATGTTTATATTTACCCATACAGGAGCAAGTTTACTATCACAGTAGAATGTTACATGATGGAACTGTACAACGACAAACTAATAGACTTGTTTGCTAAACCTGGAGCATCGGCTGATGTAAGTAGATCATCAATTTCCATCAACCAGTCTAAATCTGTTTTTGATTTGAATTACATAAAGAGGGCTCTGATTAGATAGGACATTCATTATCTTGTCCAATCAGAGACTTCTTTATGAAACTTGGAATGGTTGGTGAATACTCCCCTTAACCCATTATTACATAACAAAAATTTAAACTGGTCCAAATTCAAAGAACTTGTAGATGACAATTTCAAGTTGATTAAATTTAGAAAATCTTCACCTTTTAAGTTAGACAACATTGTGAATATTGAAGAAATTAATTTTGACAAGCAATTTCTTCATTGTCTACAATGTTTTCCAACCTTGTTTCTTAAAGGGTGATAAAAAGTGTCATTGTGTGAGATTTGGTTAAGAAATAATCTTCGGGGAAACAATAAGAGAAATGTAGAAATTGTTTATGCCTATCTTTTTTACAGAAGACAGAATTTTAAAATTTCACTAACTTTGAATTGTCACCTACAACTTCTTTCAGTTTTGACCAGTCTAAAATTGTGTGTGTCAGAACAGGTTTATAAGATTGTTTTTAAGTCTGATTAATCCTTATCATCCCCGAATATAAATATTTCACTTTGAACATGATGAGAAAAGAAATGTTAGCTAGATTCCAAGCAGTTGGAGTAGACTGAAACCAATGTGCAGACCAGTCTTTGTCTTTGCTACCTAGCTCAACCCGTTACTAGGTGACAAGATATTAGACTGGTCCATTTTGAAAGAAGTCGCAGACGACAATTTAAAGTTTATGAAAATTTTTACTTTTCTAATTTTCTAGGTAGAAGACATATTGGAAAATGAAGAAATTACTTGTTGCAAGCAATTTCTTCATTTTACACAATGTTTTCCCAATTGTTTTGTTGAGTGGCATGCTTGTAGTAATGGGTTAGGCAGTTCATTTTTCAATGATATGAATACCTTATGTTATATAGTTTACTATGCTCTTATTTAGGTTATAGAATACTTTATTTCAGGAGCATTCAATTCTTGAACTATTTTAGCATTTTATGGAATTACCTTTCTTTTTATATATGAATCTTGCTTTATACAATTTTAAGATTTTAATATTTTTAATGTATTCTATTAGTATTGCTGTCTGTCTTTCTTTATTATTTGACTCTCTGACTGAGTGCCCATTATTGAGAGTTTGTTGTTATATTATTACTTATCATATACCTATAAAAGATATGGATTAAAATCTGGTTATCTAATACAACTGGACAGAAAAAAAAAATCTGTATTTGGCGTGTAGCAAAAAACTGTATTCGTCGAGTACTGTTAAACAGGGACCATTTTTTGTGTATCGACTTTTGGGTTTTTTCAGAAAGTTGCTTATTTCTTAATCACTTAAGAGAATTTTCTTAATGTCATGTCCTAAAGGTATATAATAAAAGGAATATTGCAACAGTATATTTTTCAAGTTATCAAGTTCTCGAATCTTGTGTAGGTATTTTCTTATTAGATTCGACCTTTGGTCTCATCCAATAAAAAATATCTACACACGATTCTCGAAAACGATAACAACAGATAAAAAAAACACTGTTGTATATTCCCTATTTATTTATGAGCAAATAGAGGATAACAGTTTATTTGAGTGTTTAGCCAATTTATCTTTCATTGAGTGAACAACAATGGGTATATTTTCATAAGTTCCAGAGCCAGGGAGTCTTATTTATATACCAAGATTTATTAACTGCAAATAATTTACTAACTTGTTTTCTTTAAAGTTTGGTTATACTCTGTACTATTGTATTATACTTGTTACTGTTCTTGTTGAAAGAGGGGCCAACAAGCTTTCTTTATCCCATTCCCACACAGTGACACTTTAGACACCCCTCAAGAAAAAACATTGAGAAAATATTGTGTAAATTAAAGCAATTTCTTCACTTTTCATAAGGTTTTCTACCCAGAAAGTTGAAAAATCTGAATTTTCATAAACTCTAAATTGTCATCTGCAGCTCCTTTGAAATTGGACCAGTGTAAAATTTTGCCGTCTGGTAATGGGTTAATGCTTTCATTATCACAAATGTTTTATATTCTTGAAAGCATTAAAGAAAACTGTATAGTTATTATCCCTTACTGTCAATTCCTGGTTTTTACATCCCTGGGATTTTATAATTAAAAAAAAACATTGTAAAAAAAGGAGAAATTGCTTGTAACAAGCAACTTCTTCTTTTTCCACTAGATTTTCTACCCTACTGAATGGTTTAAAATAAAATCCACTTTAAATTTTGTCTGCAAAGCCTTTGAACTGGGACAGGTCTAAAATTTTGCAAAACAGAAAAGGTTTAATGAAGCTGTCACTTTTGATAATATTTGTTCTGCTATTGACAAAGAGGTAAATCAATTTATTTAGTGAATGAAATTCTCCATTCTTTATTCCATTAAGACTAAATCAACATTTTCTGAAGTTTTTGATGAGGTAGACTGGAATGAGTTGGTTGTTTGTTTTCTATGCTAAATGATCTAATCAAAGCTTAATTAATGCTAGACGAAATAATTATTTCAGCAGTGATATTTGTATTGTAAGTTTTGATGAATTAATGGAGTGATATTGTGCTGTGTTATTTGTGAAATAGGTAATAGAGTGCATTTTTAGCTTGCCTGAGTACAATGTGATTACCCTAAAGTCCATTTTTAGGTGCTGGTTATAAGTTGCCAAAAATTCTTTAAGCCTCCCTTTTCTCCCTTAAGTATGGGCTAGTGTGAATTAAACTGGAAATAATTCTTCTTTATTGACCCTTTTCAAATTTTAGCACAAATATTCCAAACCTTTTTTGTCGAGCACACTTGCTGTGAGCAAGACATAGTTGTCACTATGATAAGTCGGTGTATTTGTCTTTGGCATCATGAGAAGATGTGCCATTTGAAAGAATTGTTTGGATAGTTCTAATGCCAAGGTAACAGCTCAAGGTCAAACATTAAAATTGTGTTTGTTAGGACAATTACTCCTACATTTATGGATGGATTTCAAAATAACTTGGCACAATTATTCTCCATCATGAGTAGATGTACCATTTGAAAGAATTTTTGGGATAGTTCTAATGACAGGGTCACAGCTCAAGGTAAAACACTAAAATTGAGACTGTCAAGAGCATTTTGCCTACAATTATGGATATTTTTCAAAATAAATTGGCACAATTATTCTAGATCAAGAGTAGATATGCCATTTGAAAGAATGTTTGGATAGCTGCAAGCTCAGAGTCAAAGCTAAAGGTCAAACACTAAAATTGGTGGTCAAGGTCAAGTTGATGGTCAAAATCCATTGAATGCCTATGCTACAAAAAGAAGTTCTTATTTCAGAAATATTGCTATCTCTACCTCTGTTTTTTGTGGCCACATGAGTTAACTTTATTCAAATAGTAGACAACTCCATTATAAGCATGTCATTTAACCCTATAATCAATTGTGGTTTTGAATCATCTCAAGAAAATAGCTCTCGAAAACAGTGTGGACAATGAAGAAATTGCTTGTAACAAGCAATTTTTTCATTGTCCACACTGTTTTCTACTCTACAAGGCAAAGGTTTTCTAAATTCTACTAATCATGGTAACCTTTGGTTTTATTTTTGCTACTACTTGAGGTTGTTGTTTGAAACTTAGTCATTTCTATATAAGACATGTGTTCTGAGTCATGATTTAACTGATTCCAACACAGAGGCGCTTTTGAATGCCCCTCAGGAAAAAAATGGAAAAACATAGTGTAAAATGAAGAAATTGTCTGATACAAGCAATTTCTTCATTTCACACAATGTTTTCCACCCAGAAAGTTGAAAAAATCTAAAATGTCATACATTTTAAATTATCGTCTGCAACTCCTTTCAATTTAGACCAGTCTAAAATTTTGCCGTCTGGTAATGGGTTAACAAATACTCATTATGTAGGAAATGAAGTGTTTTTCATGACATTTTGATAGGCCTATGAATATTGGATAATCAGAGCATGGCTTATATTTAACCTAAAATCGTTTAATATCTCACTTAGCCACTTCCAACCAAACTTTGCAGTATTATGCCTTGGGTATGCCTTTTTGAAACTTTTTTTTGAATGGGACTTCAATTACTTTGTTTTGAATTAACAGATTAAGGCTATCAATAAGAAAAGTGATAGATCAATTAAATCATTCATTTAGAACAAAAGTGAAAGTGAACTTCTGAACTTTGAACTCAGATATTGGCCAACATTTATGCATTTTATTAGGTCACCTGACCGAATGGTCATGGTGACCTATTGCAATCATCGTTTGTCCGTCGTCGTCCATCGTCCGTTAACTTTTAAACATTTTCATCTTCTTCTCAAGAACTACTGGGCGGTTTTCAACCAAACTTGGTAGAAAGCATCATTGGGGGATGCCAATTCAAGTTTGTGAAAATAGGGGTTCTGGGGTCATAGGGGCCCCAATCGGGGGCAAAAAGGGGTAAATTTTGGTTCTCCTTTAAAAATCTTCTTCTAATAAACCGTTAATGCCAGAGCTTAAATATTTTGAGTGCATGATAACTAGGACAGGTATATTATAAATTTTGAAATTCATGCCCCTGGGGTCATGTATGGGGCCACACCCAGAGGTCAAAGTTCATCATATTAAGAAATTCACATTTTCATCTTCTTCTGATGAAGTACAATGCCAATTTCAAACAAACTTGGTGAGAAGCATCATTTGGTAATGGTTATTCGGATTTGTGAAAATTAAAAGGCTGGGGGGTCAGGGGACCCTAAAATGGGGACCAAAAGGGGTTAATTTTTGGTAACTTTTAAATATTTCATCTTCTTCTCAAGAACTACTGAGGGGATTTCAACCAAACTTGGTAGAAAGCATCATTGGGGGATGCCAATTCAAGTTTGTGAAAATAGGGGTTCTGGGGGTCAAAGGGGCCCAAATAGGGGAAAAAAAGGGGTAATTTTTGGTACTTCTTTAAAAATCTTCTTCTAATAAACTGTTAATGCCAGAGCTTAAATATTCTGTGTGCATGACAACTAGGACAGTTATATTATAAATTGTGAAATTCATGTCCCTGGGGTCATGTATGGGGCCACACCCAGAGGTCAGGTTCATCATATTAAGAAATTCACATTTTCATCTTCTTCTGATGAAGTACTAAGCCAATTTCAAACTAACTTGGTGAGAATCATCATTTGGTAATGGTTATTCGGATTTGTGAAAATTAAAAGGCTGGAGGTCAGGGGGTCCTCAAATGGGGACCAAAAGGGGGTCATTTTTGGTAACTTTTAAACATTTTCATCTTCTTCTCAAGAACTACTGAGGGGATTTGAACCAAACTTGGTCGGAAGCATCATAGGGGGATGCCAATTCCAGTTTGTGAAAAGAGGTTGGGGGGCTTGGGGTAAATGGGGCCCCAGTCGGGGGCAGAAAGGGGTAAATTTTTGTACTTCTTAAAAAATCTTTTTCTAATAAACCCTAAATCACTTGTCTTGATGCTCTTTTACTCAGGTGACCGTTAAGGCCCACTGGGCCTCTTGTTTCATTGTTACATGTTACTTGCTGTAAATTTTACAGCACTGTTTAACCCTTGTCATACTGAATAAAATCCTTATTCTAAAAGGTATAAAGATAAAAGGGCTGATGGCACTGTAGGTATGGTTGTCGTAGTCAATATTTAGTGTGGAATTTGATCTTATGGACAATTCTGACTTCAAAAGGCTAAACAAGTGATTACTGGTATAGACAAAGATCAGACTGCACATATGTGCAGGCTGATCCTTGTCTATGCCTCCTGCCAAAGCAGGAATATTCCGGATTCAGCATGACAAGGGTTAATATCTATATGGAACATCCTGTCAGAGCTAAGTGGGCATAGCCATCAATTATGTAACATCCATGAACATCCATGCGGTTAACCCATTCCCACAAAATAAAATTTCAGACCAGTCCAAGTTCAAAGAAGTTGAAGACGACAATTTTAAGTTTAGGACATTTTTAAAATCTTTGTCTTTTTGAGTAAAAAGCATTGTGGATAATGAAGAATTTTCTTGCAACACGCAATGTCTTCATTTTCCACAATGTTTTCCAAAGCTTTTATATTTAGGGGCGTTTAAAAGTGTCATTGTGTGGGAATGGGTTAAAGGGATCTAGATCAGTGGTTTAGGGCCATTCTGGCCCTCTTGTTTGTAAGAGTGTGATGTATATTTGAGTTTAATGGGTAACTGGTTAAATTTTGTAACTATTCTTTAACAAATATTGTTATATTTTGATTTTCTATGTGATGTTCCTGACACAGGAGGTAATTCAAAGTTGTAACATTACTAATTTGAAAGTTCAGTTTTCAATACTAATATGCACAATCCTCTGTCCATTCACAAAATCCCAGACCCTTAATTGAGAGCTTTTGAATTTTCCAGTTATCCCCATACAAAAAATTACTAAAAAGATACCATTCCAACCTATTCCCACACACCCTTCTCTTTATCACCCTCAAGAAAAGAGGTTAGCAAAACAACAAGCAACTTCTTAAATATAGACTTAGTTTTCTACCAAGAAGGACAAGTATATTATAATTATATTTACCTGAAATAATTGCTTGAAAGTCTATTTGTCATCTGATAATGGGTTATGGCAATGAGTTTGATTTTGAGTATGCTTCAAATAAGAACTAATATTGACTACTTACCCAATCCGGCTTTACTCCCCTAAAAATGCTTTTGAAAACTTTGTGCCCATTGAAGAAATTGATTGTACCAAGCAATTTCTTCAATGAGCACATCATTTTCTACTTTTATAGGCTGATTGTGTAGAATACACTCTGAAAAAAGAAGAAATTGCTTGTTTTATCAAGTTGTTTCATTTCCTTGAGAGTCGTAAAAAAGTGAGATTAAGAGATGGGTTTACGCAGTAATAAGCTCTCTTTCAACCTTTACATTATTTGTTATATTTTAAGGTTCTAACCCATTCTCACATAGTTACACCCCTCAAGAAAAAACAACATAGTAACAAGCAATTTCTCCATTAACTAGTATGTTATCTACCCCAAAAGACAAAGTTTTTTGAAATATCACCAGCCTAAAATTGTTGTTTGCACCTTCTTTGAAATTGTACCTGTCTATATGTTGTCATCTGATAATGAGTAACTATATATTTCTTATTTTAGATCAGATTTTGTGTATTTGATTTAAGCTGAAGAAATTATTGACACATTGGTGTTGCAGGAAATGAAATGTTTACAATTACTTGCATGATTTAATGTTCAATCCATTCCTATCCCCTTTTGTTTTTTCCTATGTGTGTATAAAATACAGTTGTATGAGAAAGGTTTCTAATTTGGAGATTTATCAATATATTGGTTGATAGAATTAAATATTTGAAAATATGCCGTTGAAATAAAATATTTGGAGAGTGCAGCTTTAACCTTGTATAATTAGTCCTCTTTTTGAGGAGGCTTTAAATCGAAAAAAAAAATCAATTTTTGATATCAGCTGAATTATACTACTCTAAATCTTTTCTAACTCCTTGTGACTAAAGTCTCAGAAGAACTATTGTCATACCCTGGGGTGCTGGCAAGAGTGTTGTTTGTCAGTGTCTGAGTTTTATATCTAAGTCAAAATTGACCTTAGAGCTAATATTTTACCCAAACACCCACCAGGACATAGGCTTCATTTGAGACCTTAACCTGTGACCCCTTGTATTTGATACCTTTACCTAATTAAAAACTTTAACCAGTAGATACAGTCACCACATGATAGGCTTTCATTTCAGTGCCATGACCCTGTAACCTTTGACCTCATTTTAAAATGATTTTATCCCTGCTCCTATTTTTTTTTATTCCTTATACCCAGAACCATCAAGTTTTAGATACAATCAACAAGGGATAGGCTTTCATTTTACATCTAGGACCATGACCCTGTGACCTTAACCAATTCCCACACAATTGCCCCATTTTATGCCCCTCAATAAAATAGTTCTGGAAAAAATATAGAAATATTTCAACATTGTTTTCTACCCAGAGAGACAAGGTTTTTTTTAAAATTTCAACAATTTGAAATTGTCGTCTGGAACTTCTTTCAATTCGGACCAGTCTAAAATTTCACTGTGTGGTAGTGGGTTAACCGACTTAACATTTTTTTTCACTTTGCTCATAGTTTCTAATAGGACCCCATTTCAACTTACGTAAACAGAATTGTATTTATCTATTCAGCAATCTATATATCTATCAGGTCATTACCTGAATTCAATTAACTTGATTTTTACTTAAAGTCCTAGGTTATACAGGTCTAATGGAACATGTGTGCTAAATGATATCCAAATCTTGCTTGATAAGATTCAGGTCCAGTAAACTAGAAGGCAAGTCTATAGGCTCAATTGTCTTATGCTGTAGGTTGCATTATCCATAAGAATAGATTCCCTGACATATTGTACTAGTATTTTGGCTAAAAAAGTTTGCTGCAGTATCTTGATGCTGTTAATTGTCTATTTTGATCATGTCTAGGTCAGTGTTTCTGTTTAGGCTGTTTGATATAATTAATGAACACCTCCTATAATTGTCAGATTTTACTTTAATGGTCCAGCATTCTGGACACATAAGAATCCTGACAGTATAAGAATTTGAGATACCAGTTTCAAAAATTTCCATGTTATAATTCATTTTGACAATCTTACAATTTATTATTCGTTCTTAATGAATTAAAAGTTATTCAAACAAAATTCTCATTAAGGTTAAATAAACAAAACTTAAATATTTGTTGTTTGATATACAATGCAGTCTTGTGCAAGATTTTAAGGTTACCTGTTTTTAATTGCAAAACATGGAGTCTGCACTATTGCAGCTGGTATTGTTTATATAAATTGAAGGACAATATGATATACAAGTGCTACATCATTTATGATTAGATAAAAAGTGACTCCTTTAGAATTATGATCAGTATATTACCATATTGTGATGGTTTCAGGGGAGGTAATTTGCCATGATATGCAAATAGGGAAACCTCAAGAGAAATATAGGCAAATTTTTGTCAATATAAGACAGACTTAACCCATTAAGGGTTCAGGATTCTTTTCTCTGAATAGATTAGCTCTGTCTACAAGTTCTGCATGTTATAATTTTTCTTGTGACCAAGTGAGTTATTTTTTGTCATTATCAGCTCGGCTGTTTTCAGGGAAAACCCGAGGTATTGCTATAGCCTTGGTGTTGGCGTCATGTGACATTTTGTGATATCTCTGGTTCTACTAAAGGTATTCACTTGAAACTTGGAAAACTTTTTCACTATCAAAAGAGCAACCTATACTATCAAGGGGTATAACTCTAGATGCATTTTGTCCACTATCCAGCACCCAACAGCCGAGCGCAGGTACCCCTGGGCGGTGCTCTTGTTTGTATTTATTATAAAGTTTTACATTATGCTCTTGATATGATTCTAGGATAGCCAAATATAATTTCATTCATCGAGTACAAAGTTTGAAATTTCATAAAAAGTTCATTTAACTTTTTAGTAAAATCAAATTTTGAGCTGTGATTTTAACACATTGATAATGTTCCTATGGTTACAGGATAAACTAGACATCAAGAAAGACAAGAAAGGTCTGGTGTATGTACAGGGGTCTGTCATCAAATCTGCAAGAAATGCCAAGGAACTGTTTGCCCTGTTTGAGGAGGGAAGTACCAACAGACATGTAGCTTCTACCAGTAGGTGTCTGTTCTTGTAGCAATTGACCAATCGCTAGCTGTGCCCACTGACTCAGTTGGCCACACCCACTGACTCTGATAGGAAGTATCGCTTTGAGTTTTAGCCCTTGTCATGCTGATCCCAGAATGTTCCGGTTTTGACAGGAGATGTAGACCAATATCAGCCTGCACATAAGTGCAGTCTGATCTTGGTCTACACCTCCTGCTTGTAATTTTTCCGCCAGAGTTGTTTATGAAATTGATTTCTAAGAGAATCATTTATTTTTGAACAACAACTTCTATCAGTGCTTTCAGCCCTTTGATTTTACAGCAATTCATTAAAGAAATTTATACAGCATGACAAGGGTTAATAGTGTTATTATGCAAAATTTATGGCAAGCATCATACAACAAAAATGTGAATAGTTGGTTGGCGATTTAAACAATTTAACTACAGCTTAGATAAGCTGTAGTTACAACGTTTAAGTAGCAAAACCAATAAAAAATGTTAACAAAAATTTAGGCCAATGTCAGTGATCAAAACTCATTTAAGGTCTCAATGAATAATTTCATTTGTCGATTGGTTGATTGACAGCCACAATTGGTTAATTAATGGAATGCCAGCCATGTCCTCAGACTCTGACAGAAAGTTTGACTTAGACATGTTGTTATTTTCCAAATTTCATGGCCAGTAACATGTAACAAGAAAGTAAATAGGTTGGTCAACAACTTAAATATTGTAATTACAGCTTGAATTAGCTGTAACTTCAATGTTTAAGTTGCCTAACAAACAAAATGCATCCGATAAATGTCGACAAATGTAGGAGTTCAAACTTCTGGTCTAAATAGATGATTTGATTGGTGTATCAGTTTTTGATTGACAGTATGCTATTGGTCAATTATATGCAAGGAGAATTTTAATGTCATATGCATTAACACTTTTCTATACAAACCAAGGATTTTACGTCGCTATGATTTAATACTTGAGAAAACATTGTGGAAAAAGAAGAAATTGCTTGTAACAAGCAACTTCTACTTTTCCCATAACATTTTCTACCATATTGGATGGTTTCATTTAAGATTGCATCCAATTTTTTTAATTTTCATCTGCAACTTCTTTTAATTTGGAGTAATCTAAAATTTCAAGAAACAGGAAAGGGTTAAAAAGGCTTGCATTTGTTCTGAGGATGACAAAGGCATGAGGGAAAGACACAACAGGAAGAACCCATATCTGAGAAATATATTGTAATTAAGAGATGAAGAGAATCTTTTTGTTTTCAAGAGAATATTTTTTGTTTTCAAGGAGGTATGAACCGAAAAACCTAATCACACTGCATGAATACGCGAAGCGGATTCATACATTGTGTGATTAGGTTTTTCGGTTCATACCTCCATGAAAACAAAAAATATTCTCTTCATTTCTTATAATTTAATAGCATCGAGCGAAAAATGCAACAACTTAACAAATTTTGATACCTTTTTGAAGTGAACTATTTATTGCGAAAGCATTCAAAAAGGCTGTGTACTCAAAATTTTGTTCATGGAGGTATGAATTAAATTTTTCGACCAATCAGAACGCTTGTTTTTGATAGACGAAACTAACAATTAAATTATTGTTGTTTGAGGACCAAAATATTGTAGCAGCAGCTTTCATAAGCTGTAGTTGCAATGTTTTGATTACCCAATGATATGGATTTATTAACCCTTGTCATGCTGTATAACATTCCTGGCGGAATTCTATTAAAATCAAAGGTATGAAAGCACTGGTAGTGCTTGTTCTTCAAAAATCAATTTTTCTTTTAGAAATCAATTTCATAAACAACTCTGGCAGGAAAATACATGCAGGAGGTGTAGACCAAGATCAGACTGCACATATGTGAAGGCTGATCTTTGGCTATACCTCCTGTCAGAACCAGAATATTTGGGGTTCAGCATGACAAGGGTTAATTTGAATCATTCTGGAGTATTTTAAATACATGTGCATTTTAAGTATATCTTGCACTGTGCCCTTGCTTGCTTATCATTTTAATTCAAAATGTGTGTTTCTCAATAAGTTGAACTGATTTGAAAGTCCCAATTTCTTAACTTTTCTCATGCTGAACCCAGAATATTCCTGTTTTGGCAGGAGGTATAGACACAGATCAGCCTGCACATAAGTGCAGTCTGATCTTAGTCTACAACCCTGCTTATCCCCTTTAAACCAATTGTTTTAAAAATCAATTTTCAAAAGAAATATTGACCCTTATCAAGACTTTCCAGTGCTGTAGGTCCTTTGATTTTAAAGCAAATATGTATAGGATTTTAATTCAGTATGACAAGGGTTACTGGTAATCTTTATGTCTATGTATTTTATTTCTCTTCAGCTGGTTAACTTCAATATCAAGTCACCATTGTTTGTAAACATTCACACCTCATAATACAATGAATCTAAATCATAGAGGTTGAAATTTGTTTTCATTTTATTTTTTGATAGTTAATAAACATAGTAAACATAACATTATACCACATAATACCTTACCTGTACTATAATATTTTCTTTCAGAGATGAATGCTGAGAGCTCAAGATCCCATCTTGTGATTGGAATTATCATGGAATCCACCAATAAGAACACAGGAAATGTGACAAAAGGAAAGGTAATTAATTGATGAAATATCGTTGTTAGTCAAAAAAAGACTGACCAATCAATTTTATTCAATCTGATTGCAAGTTCTTTCAAAAAGATTCAAAAATTCAGAAAATCTGACTAAATGGGTGGAAAATCAATCCAGGTCAGGGTTCTGAACAATTAAAATCACAAATTGGCTACAATTAACAAATGACCAAGTTTCGTGCACAAATTCTCCTCTGGGAAAAAAAAGTGCAAAAAGTGGGCGACCGTTTCGAGTCAGTCTCGTCAGTCTCTTTGATGTACATCCCTGCGCTCCTGTATGGTAGAATGGACAGGCCTGAAATTTTTGTGACGTCAGCTGTTTTTCCATCAACATACATTCGTGTTGAAAGAAATTCTCTCTGACTGTGATCTATTTTGTTAAGGTAAAAATCACTGATCTTAAAAAAAGAACTTTGAATAAGATGTTCATGAAAAAGTAAGTTACAACTACATTTAATAATTAAATCCACTTAAGTTCTTTTCTTTCAAAATTTTTTCAACTGGTGGGCTGAAGTTCTGAAATGGAAAAATCTTGTCTGTGTGTAAGTGTGCGTGTGTGTGTGTGCGGCATGTGTAAAGGAGATGTTTTTTTTTTTTGTTATTATAATTTTGGCAGGGTACTCGGGGTGGTGTGGGGGTGGTGTGTCACGTCCTTGAAATATGCTGTAGATCCTGGAAATTTGTCCATTGTCCCAGAATTGGTTGAAAAAATTATGGCATGTCTGATATACTGATTATGCAAATTTTATCATTAATTCAATCTAAGCTGAATATAAGGAAAATAAATCCTAAGTCACTGATATCTTTGAAATATGTTTTACAAATTCAAGTCATGTAAAATTCATTTACTAGGTCAGATGAAAAGGTATCGACAAAATTTCACTGTTATCACTTATTGGACATGAGCCACCACCATAATAGCCACATATTTAAAACAATCGAAATTACATGAAGAATTCGGACAAAGAATCAACTGAGGATCATTCATATGAAATTTGGTTGAAATCCATCAATAGGTTTCTGAGAAATTTACTAAGTTTTCATTATATACCATATATGGAAAATAGCACTGCCCATTAAAGCCATATTTCTCATCCAATCAAAATTCTTTTTGATGATCTGATAAACAGTCACCCAAGGATCAATTCGGTAAAATTTTGTTAAATCCATCATCTGGTTTCTGAGAAGAAGAATTCTAAAGTTTTCACAAATATGAAAATTATCCCTACCCATTAAAGCCATGTGTTTCATTCCAGCAGAATTCTCTAATGGAATCTGATTAAGGATCACCCATGATGGACACTACGCCAAGATAATAACCCTCTGACTCTCAGCCAGTAGAGCTAAAAATTGTGTAATCCTTTCCTATTTTGCAAAATGTTAGACCTATCTAAAAGTTTAGGAAAACATTGTGGAAATGAAGAAATTGCTTGTTAAAATCAATTTCTTCTTTATCCACAATGTTTTCTAACCAATAATACAAAGATTTTTAAGATTTCATCAACTTAAAATTGTTGCCTGCAACTTCTTTGAATTTGGACTGATCTAAATATTTATCGTAGGTTATAGGTTAATGAGATATTTTGTTATTTCCTGTTGAATTTCAGGATGCATAATGTCTATCCCATTAACTGACTTAACCCATTCCCAGACCACAAAATTTTACATGTGTTGAATTTCAAATGAGTTGAAGAAAGCAAATTTTAGTCCATAAAATTCTCATTTTTTTGCCTTTTGAGGTAGAAAACATTGTGGATAATGAAGAAATTTCTTGAAAGAAACAATTTCTTCATTTTCACAATGTTTTCTAAAGCTTCTTAGGGGCGTCAAAAAGTGTCATTGTGTAGAAATGGGTAAATACTTTGGATGTAAAATTCACATCCTTTAGCTTTTGTTGAAAGATTGCAAGTCTTTTCCTGACCATGAAAGATGATAATACAAATACGAAAATATTTGTTATTGCAGCTGAGCTTGGTAGATTTAGCAGGAAGTGAGAGAGTAGCCAAGACTGGCGCTGGGGCTGAACAACTGAAGGTATGGAAATAATTATCTTTGAAGAAAACATTGTAGTCAATGAAGAAATCACTGGTTATAATCATTATTCACAATGTTTTTCAAAGCATTTTTGTATGGTTTGGGTTAAATTGTTATGCTGGACTTGGGATCAATAGGTTTATCTGTTTTTCTCCTTCTACCTTGATACTGTAGTGGTGAAACGGTTTACCGGTATATCGATTAACCACGGTCTGTTCATGAGAGAAAACCGAAACCGGTTCGAATTTTCTGTACCGGTTTTTCTGCTATCTGTCATCTTCTCATTTTAAGTAGGATATGTTAACACTATTAATCCAAAAATTCGTTCTGAAATGGATCATCTTTAAAACTTATGAAAGAATTCAGAAAGCGAAAGTAGAACTTGTTTCCCCCGGCGGTGTTACCGGTGTATAGGTAAATAATTACCCCGTCAAACTGGGACTTAATTTTTTGTTTATGGCTTCATTGCATTCCGTTGACAAATTTGATCGCTTTAATTCTTTTTAATAACTGAACTCCTAGTTGATTTGCATTTTGATAGATCATATGCAAGTGAGATAATTATTCTGTTGTACTTCCGAATTTCGCTAGTACAGTTTGTTTTAAAAATGAGTACTCAATCGTAGAAAAATGGCTGACGAAGATCGTCATTTGGCAGATGAATTCGAAATTTATAAAAGATACGAAAGGAGAGAGCGCTGTATGGGCGCATTTTTCTCTGAAAAGAAAGTGAGAGTCCCTGGGGATTGTTGAAAATGTGGCCTACTGTGACAGATGTCACGTTGCAGTGAAATGTGGAGGTGGAACCACAAATCTCAGCACTAAATTGGAAAGACATCATAAAATTTTGAAGATGAGTGCATCCAGGTCAACATGTACTACGTCAACCTTTAAGCAATCAGAACAACCCAAAGTTTATGAATTTTTCCAAAAATCGAGCTTTTATAAGCCATCCTCGGAAAGAGCTAAATTTATTACACAGAAAATTGCAAAATTTATGGTGAAAGATCTTAGACCCTTTAGTGTTGATAGTAATGAAGGCTTTCATGTACTTGTTCAGACTCTTGATCCTAAATATGTGCTACCTTCCAGAACTTACTTCTAACAGACAGTTATTCCAGATATGTATTTAAATTGAGCAAGTAAAGTCACAAGTAATAGCAAGTTTGTCTATGGCTGACTTAGTCGCTATCACCACTGATGGATAGACCAGCAGGGCCACTGAATCTTATGTGACAATAACATCATGCCATATTACTGAAGACTGGTGTCTTAAAAACTATGTGCTTCAGACTAGATCTCTGCCAATAAGTCACACTGGAAAGAATATTGCCAATGTCATCCAGCAGAATGAGGCTTGCCTGAACACCCTCCCCTTGTGTCGGATAATGCTGCCAATATGACAGTGGCAGCAAGAGAAGTTGGCAGCAACCCTCATTTGCCATATTATGCCCATACATTAAATCTGGCAGTTCAAAAAGCAGCAAATGCATTGTAGACAGTAATTAAGTGGTTTACTAATAAATTTCAGGACAAAAATGTTGAATTACTTAAAGAGTATATTGCAATATGTATTGCAATATGGTTTGCCCATATCGCAATATATTGCAATATGCTTTTTACTGTATTGTTTCACCCCTACTTGATAGCACAGCCTTACTTATACAACACTATTATATAAGATTTCATTGTTACACATTCTTTATTTTGATGCTTTTCGATGCCCCGCAAGAAAAACAATTGGGAAAACGTTATTGACAATGAAGAAATTGCTTGTCACATGTAAGTTCTTCATAATTCATTGTGTTTTCCACCAAAAAGACAAAGATTTTTAGAATATCATAAACTTGAAATTGTCAGCTGCAACTTCTTTCATTTTGGACCAGTCTGAAATATTCTTGTTTGGTAATGCGTTAAAGATTTGATTGAAAGGCTTTTATGCCATTATGATTTATACCGTTTGGTACAATATTTCAGATATATCAGAGTTGCAACTTGGATATCACCAATACAAGGCAAGGGCTGTAAACGCCTTGCCCAATGACATACCCTTATTATTAGTGGCGAGGCTAACATTCGAAACCACAATCATTGATTTCTCTCAGATAATAAACCTGCTGTCTTTATGGCCATGATGGACCCCCATGTCTTTTAACCCATTACCAGACGGTAAAATTTTAGACTGGTCCAAATTGAAAGGAGTTGCAGACGACAATTCAAAGTGAATAAAACTTTTAATTTTTTCACATTTCTGGGTAGAAAACATTGTGGAAAATGAAGAAGTTGTTTGTAACAAGCGGTTTCATTTCCCACAATGTTTTTAAAAGCTTTTTCCTTGGGGCATCACTTAGTGGGAATGGGTTAACCAATCCCCACTCAATCCTGCCTTTATACGCCCATCAATGTTTTTTTTACCCCAAATAACCAAATCTTTTTGAAATTTCATCTATAAAGTGCAAAAATAAGACGACAGGTTTTCTGCAACTTCTGTCAATTTGTTTTGTGGGAATGGGAAAAAATGAGCGAGAAATGACTGATAATTTTGTCTCTCAAACAAAACAGATCTCAATGCTGTTAGAAATTCAGAACTCAGATTTGATTAAATTTTAAACTGTTTTTCACTGACCATATCAACAAATAATTTCATTCCTCAACAGGAAGCCATGTCTATCAACAAGTCTCTGTCCGCCCTCGGAGACGTAATTTCAGCTTTGAGTAGTGAACAACAGTTTATTCCGTACCGTAACAACAAACTGACGATGTTGATGCAGGATTCTCTTGGAGGAAACGCTAAAACTCTCATGTTTGTCAACATCTCCCCAGCGGATTATAACATGGATGAAACTGTCATCTCACTCACGTAAGTTGCAGCTTATTTGACTATAAAATAAGCTTTTATTATTCTTTTAAAATTTTTGCTTACTGTAAGTTTACATATCAACACAGTAAATCATGCAAACTGAGAGAATCAAATACTGACCTCTGAATGATAAGAGTAAAAGTTCAGGAGATTGAAGTAAGAATTTTAGATTAGCTAAATTGAAAGAAGAAAGACTGAAAGAATGCTAAAAATGAATAATTAATACCAAATAGGGTAGTAAGCATTGTGAGAAAGGAAAAATTTCTTATCACAAGTATTTGCTCCTTTTAAAACTATGTTTTCTTGCAAAACATGAGTGGTAATGGGTTGAGCACAAAAAGAATGAAAGAAAATTTCCAACATGAGGCCTACCTCTTTACAGTAAGAGTCTTTGTTACAACTCTCTTTCCTTTAAGCACATGTGTGCAAATTGTTCCTAGATTTTCATAGAGAGACAGAAGGAAATCTATGAAAATCTTCTCCCAAACTATAAGGCCTAGAGGTTTTGCATGGCTGATGATACTCAATCAAAATACTTAAAATATAGTCCTAGAGCTTGTAAATCTTGCCTACAGAAAAGCCTTATGTCCTTCTAGTTAAAGTCCTGAATTATATTTCTTTGAGAACAACATTTACCTTATAAAGTTGATTCCTGGACAATACAAACAGATTTAGAAGTAATTCTTTAACCCATTACCACTCAATTCAAAGAAGTTGCAGATAACAATTCCAAGTAGTTGAAAATTTTAAAATCTTTGTCTTTTTGGGTAGAAAAATTGTGGAAAATGAAGAAATTGCTTGTTACAAGATTGTCTCTCTAAAACAAAAAGGCATAGGTCTTTAACATTTTGCATGCAATGTTGTCTTATGATACCCTACTACATTACTATATATAGTTACTCTTTGATCATTATAAGCTGTTTGTGGTTAAATTTTTGATGTAGAACATGGATAAAAAAGACATCCATAAAAAATCTTGAACTTCTCCAAAGCCATAAATTGGCCTAGAGCTTTCAATTTTTATATGGACTTGTATACTTTAATAGTAAAACTTTGCTATCACAATCAGGTGAGAAATAAAGTACCATCATGGTCCTCTTGTTTTGCTTTTATTGTGATGTGAATTAAAATTTCTTTCCAATACAATTACAGGTATGCCTCCCGTGTTAAATTGATCACAAATGATGCTTCAAAGAATGCAGATAATAAGGAAATAGCCAGATTGAAGAATGTAAGTAAAGAACAAGTCAGTTTTTAGAGAATTAGAAGAATATGGGGGCTATTCTGGTCATGCAGACGTGGACAGAATTGTTTTGTTAAACCTTATGTGCAAGTGTCATATCTCAGTTGCTACTAATTCTATTGCTATGAAAATTTGCACATAATTTTGTGACAAAATATCAGCCTCTACACATTCATTTTAGTTGAATTTTAACCTTTTCTGACTTAAAAAATCTTGGTTAAACTTTACATGCAACTCTCATATATCTTTAATAAGTCTCTGTCTCTTTTGCTTAAAACTTTGCATGATTCTTTGTGACCAGCATATCATCTCGAAGGCAAAGCTTCATTTTTTAGTGGAATTTTTAACCCTTTTTGGACTTAACAATTCTTCTTTGACTTGAAATTTTAATTGAAAGATTTTTTATCTCTATTATTACTTATGCCTAATGTTGACATTGAATTTTGTTACTATCCAGCAGTCAGAATAGTAGAGCGTTGCTGTCCAGCTCTTGTTTCTGGAAGTGCTAATCTAGAAATCTTAATACTATGCTCATCATTTATCTATAAGAGTGTTCATAAATGTGCGATCACCTTCCCTATGTTGCCTGTTCATCCATTATACATCTTAACTCCTAAATGGTCAATTTACTGCAAGAGAAGGAACATTGCATATACCATTAATTTTACACTGATCCAAATTCAAAGAAGTTGCAGATAACAATTTTAAGTTGATGAAATTTTAATTCATCTGTTGAGGTAGAAAGCATTGTGTATAATGAAGAAATTGGTTGTGACAATTAATTTCTTAATTCTCCACACTCTTTTCTAAAACTTATTTTCCTGGGGGAAACCATTACAGTGAGGGAATGTGTTAAATTGTTAATTTTCAAGCATTTGTATTTTCAGGTGATAGCTAAACTAAAGAAGGGAGAGCAAGTGGAGGAAGAAGATGTGTAGACTGGAATCGGAACAGCCTGTATCAACATATCCTGCTGAATCATATATTGTTCTTGAAAATTCAACTTCATTGTACTTTTTCTTTTATTGATAAGGTCCAATTATCAGAGACCTAGATGCCAGTCATGCAGTCTGTAATGCCTGCGATTGGGTGCGTATTTTGGATTTTCGGAAGGGCTAACGTATCTGTAATAAAAATGTATAGCTATTGCTTAAGGGTGGTCCTTGAAACTGTAAAGAGTAGGATTCCCTTCAGATGTAATTAAATCCTTTGTAAATGAAAAAATAATGTCTCTTTCTGCAAGCCATAATTGCAATCTAATCCAAAATAAAATAGTTACAATAAGTTGTCAGATTAACTCCTGTCGTGTTGAACTGGGTTTTTGCCAAATGTATAGACAAAGGTTATCCTGCAAGTATGTGTAGTCCAATCTTAGTCTACACCACCAGTCCTGTTTGTCCCTTTCAAAACTGTCCTTTAACTATAATGCAATTAGGAAAAGGTCTATTTCAGCATGACAAGTATTATATTAAGCTCAGTGAGACAAAAATTATGGCTCTACCCATTCTAACACAATCTCGCCTTTTTATGCTCCTTATATCTTTGAATTTCAACCTGTCTAAACTTTTATTGTCCTGTAATAGATTATATCATTTATTACTTTTCTCAGCTTTTCCCAAAGCCAACATGTCTTGTAGTCATCAACTAGATTTAATCAAAATTTTGTTTCTGAATTTCATGATAATGACTCTGATTAGTAAAGATGTATGTCTTCTGATTAGCAAAGATGTATACCTTGTTCAATCAAAGGCCTTGTAGTAAAATATTGTTGTTGAGTTTTAAATTGGATTTGTTTGCTAATAGAACCTCATATTAGAGGAAAATTAACCAATTGCTGGAACTTACCCCATTTGCTGGATGTTGGAGTTCAAACTCACTACTGGTTGAAATGAATGATTTCATTAGTCAAGTGGTTATTTGATTGACAGCCGCAATTTGTCAATTAGCCAACTGTTGGAAAAAAACAAAAAAAAAAAAACCACAAAAGTTTCTTAAGTGTGTGCTGGTTGATCTAACATATTTAGATGTACAATTGTTATTCATATTCTCCTCACCATTTTATTTGAGAGACGAAGAGGATGTTTTTGTTTGCATGGAGGTATGAACCGAAAAAACTAATCACATACTCATACATAAGTGTGATTAGGTCTTTTGCTTCATACCTCCATGAAAACAAAAACATCCTCTACATTTCTTATAATTTAATAGCATCAAGTGAAAAGAGCAAAAACTTTACAAATTTTGATACTTTTTGTTTGGAACTATTTTTGCCAAAGCATACAAATTGGCTGTGTGCTCAAAGTTTATTCATGGAGGTATGAATAACTTTTTTGCCCAATCAAAAAGCCCGTTTTTGATAGACTAAACTAAAAATTAATTCATATCCTATTTAGCCCAATCTTACCTCTTAATTTACTGGACAGTTTTATGGTTCCATGATGACCTGTACTTGTTTAAGAAGTCATTACTCACAAAAAACTTATAATGCTGCAGGTTGATATGCATGGATACTTTTAGCACAAGTACCATTATTTGCTTGATTTCCTTGGCTAACAGTTTCTTTTTTGTAACAGAAAGATGTTGGACTGTATTGTTATATTTTTAGGTTGTTTTACTTTTATTTTCTATTTTTGCAGCATTCCGTCCTAACTTGACTAACCCTTGCAATTTTATCTAATATATTTCGAGTTTACTAATTGATTCATATATATTTATTTTTTTGTTGAATTTGAGGTTCTTCTATTGTTTTTTGACTGATGTTTGACTCTTTCAGTTGTACCTCCAATGTATCTCCATCTTTTTGCCATTTTGTTTTTCTGCAAAAGACTGAATTCTTTGAAGTTAATTCATTACCAAGCATCAAAATTTTAGAGTGGTCCAATGTGAAAGATTTTGCAGATGACAGTTTAAGTGGATGATTTTTTTTATTATTATTATTATTTTGTAATTTGAGGTAGAAAACATTGTGGATAATGAAGAAATTGCTTTTGACAAGTAATTTCATTAATCAAAAATGTTTTCCAAAGTTTTTTTTTTCTTGGCGTCAAAAGCATTATTGTATAAGAATGGGTTAATGATAGATTTATCATGTGAAATGTCAGAGAATAAAACGTAGAGATAAACCCTTGTCACTCTGAACCTGTAATATTCAGGTTTTAGAAGGAGGTATAGATAGAGATCAGACTGCACATATGTGCAGTATGATCTTATTCTGCACCTTCTGTCTGTCCTTTTGAAACCAGAGTTGTTTGTGAAATTGATTTTCAAAAGTATTGACAACTGAACAACAAGTACTACCAGTGCTTTCAGCCCTTGATTTTTATACAATTCTGAAAAGGATTTCATTTAGGATGACAAGGTAAAATCGTTCAAGTAGATCGGTATAAGCTTTACTGTT
The DNA here is from genome assembly GCA_946902895.1 of Fragum fragum. Classification (NCBI taxonomy): domain Eukaryota; kingdom Metazoa; phylum Mollusca; class Bivalvia; order Cardiida; family Cardiidae; genus Fragum; species Fragum fragum. The sequence goes on along the minus strand of OX336370.1, from coordinate 66,778,828 downwards.
TCTTGATTTGTTTCTCACCAATGGATGGATATTCGTAAACATAAGTGGGATAGCAGCTGGGGACTAGGAAAGTATTTAGTGGTAATACTGGTGTGAGGAATACCAGGAATCCATTGTAAGGTGCTCCAGCCGCCGATATGACTGAAATACTGTTAAAATCGGCATTAAACCCATTCAATCAATCAATACCCACTTACCATTTTAAATATGAAGGCCTGCATGACAATTAATATTACTTTACTTGTAACTTTAGTTAGCCCTTTCCAGTTTCATGAAATTTTAGACTGGTCCAAAATGAAAGAAGCTGCAGAAGAAAATTTTCAAGTTGATGGAATTTAAATTTCTTTGTCTTTTTGTATAGAAAACATTGTGTAAAATGAAGAAATTGCTTGTTACAAGCAATTTCTTCATTTTCCACAATGTTTTTCCTTCCCAATCGTTTTTCTTGAGGGGCGTCCAAAAGCGTCACTGTGTGGGAATGGGTTCAGACCAACATTAACCTTGGCATGATTACAATCTGATCAGTCTTCACAATGCACTCTATAGATAGGCAGTGACCTTAACCCTTATCATGCTGTTTAACCCTTTCCTGTTTTATGAAATTTTAGACTGGTCCAATTTCAAAGAGGTCGCAGACGACAATGAAAAATGCATGCAATTTGAAATCTGACCATCCTATGTGGTAGAAAATATTGTGGGAAAAGGAGAATTTGCTTGTTATAAGCAATTTCTCCTTTTTCCACAATGTTTTCTCAAGTATGAAATCACAGTGACGTAAAATCCCAGGTTTGTCCAGGAAAGGGTTAAATTACCTTACTGAATTGCTGTAAAATCAAAGGGCTGAAAGCACTAATAGAACATGTTGTTCAAAAATCAAAATTGCTTATGGAAATCAATTTCATAAACAACTATGGCAGGAAAAGTACAAGCAGGAGGTGTAGACGAAGATCAGACTACACTTATGTGAAGCCTTATCTTGGTCTACACCTCCTGCCAAAACCCTAATATTCCTGGTTCAGCATGACAAGGGTTAAGTTTCATAACTGATATTTTATAACTGCATTGCTAGTACAGTCAATCTGCTCGATTGACCATCCCTATCAACTAATTACGAATTTAACCCATTCCCACAAAGTAATGCCTTTTGACACATATAAACAAAAAAGCCTTGGGAAACATTGTGGAAAATGAAGAAATTGCTTGCAACAAGCAATTTCTTTATATTCTACGTTTTCTTCCCAGAAAGTTGATTCAATCATCTTTTAATTATCATCTGCAACTTTTTCAATTTGGACCAGGCTAAAATTTTGTAGTCTGATAATGGGTTAAAGAAGATGCAAAAGACCAATTGAAATTAGTTAAAGAAATAAGGGTGAATTAAGGACGAAAACATTTTGTGAAAAGGAGAAATCGATTGTAAATTTTCCCTTTTCTTGCAATGTTTTCATTCTTATTATTGAGGGAGTTTGACAATCAGTGGACGTAAGGTGATGGGTCATTCATCCAATTATTATGCAGCAACAAATATCAAAGTCACTTAAAAGGTGGATGTATTCCTTCTAAAGCTGTTGAAACTTAATCCTGTGTTGTTGAAAAAAATACGAATTGTATCAATAAGATTCTTATGAGTGATCAAGTGAATTTTTTAGAAATATTTATGACAAGACATAATTTATTACTGTAATTGCCACAAAGTCTAATTTATATCCACTGAGCCCATAACAAACAACAAAAATTTAGACTGGTCCAATTTGAAAGCAGTTGCGACAACAATTTTAAGTTGATGAAATTTTAAAAAAAAGATCTTTGTCTTTTGGGGTAGAAAACATTGAGGATAATGAAGAAATTGTTTGTGACAAGCACTTTCTTCATTTCTCACCATGTTTTCCATATCTTTTTTTTTCTTCTTTTTTTTTTTGGGGGGGGGGGGTGTCAAAAATCGTGATTGGGTGGGAAAGGGTTAATACAAATTTGACGGTATGTCTAGTCATATGGGTGTGCCCAACACTTATGAATACGCAATAATTAACCTTATCCATTACAATTCCTGATTTGTATGTCCATGTGATATTATACTTGAGAATACATTGTTGAAAAAGAAGAAATTGCTTGTAACAAGCAATTTCTTCTTTTCTCACGTTTTCTATCATATAGGGTTGTTAATTTTGTAATTGTTCTCACTTTATAATATCATCAGTACTTTAAAAATTCAAAAAAAAGAACAGTTACTTTTTTGGATGACTTTAAGATATTTTCATCATCTATCAAGCACAGAACAGTCCAGCGTCAGGTACCCCTAGGGGACCTCTTGTTATTTTTACCTGTTTAATGTGAACACTTCTTTTTGATTTTACAATTTATGTTACATTTTGTTGAGGGCTGGCCCTCATCTGTGATAAATCATTGTATATTAATATAGAGTTTACTTTTTCTATAATTAAAATCTCTTGAAAAACATGCTTCCATTATGTGTGTTTATTTATACAGTGAAAACCATTCTTGAAGGATTGTAATTGCAGTTGCATATTCCTGATTTCTTGTGGTAGGGATTTTCATAAATTACATAGACTTCTGTTATAAGAAGTGCAATTAAAAAAATATAGGCTAAAATCATATCATTGCATTTTGTAATTTATTCATAAACACTTAAAATTATAATGATCCCCGAAAAAATTTTCGGGGGAGCATATAGTCGCCGGCCTGTGCGCATGTCCTTCTGTCCACCGTCATATCTCAGGATCTCAGAACCCCTGGGCCTAATTGGATGAAACTTCATATATAATCTACCTAGGAAATTTCCAAAAGACCTCTTTTGAATTTTATCAATTCAAGGCTGCGTCATGGAAAAAGGGGCCTTAATGTAAAAATTAGTTTTTTGCCAATTTTTCCTAGTCTAACAGTCAGAATTTTATGAAATTTTATATTTGAGTAGCAAATAAGATCCTCTTGACCTTAAACTATCGAAAATTTACGCTTATGTCATAGGAAATGGGGCCGTAATTTTATTAGCTTTACATAAGCTCTCTTTTTGTCCTGCAAAAACTTATATTGGCCATAACTTTTGATTGGTTACAGATATAGTCTTCATATTTCACATTTGCATTGCTTGTGACAAACCCTTTTGTTGGTACTAAGTTCAAGGTCATCAGTCAAGGTCATGTGTCAAGGTGAGAATTTCGAAAATCTTAACTTTAACTTTGTAAGTTTACAATGGTAAACGATATAGCCTTCATATTTCACATGTGCATTGCTAATGACAAAACCTTTATGTTGGTATTAAGTATGTTGGTATTAAGTTCAAGATAATCTGTTGAGGTCAAGGTCATTTCTCAAGGTCAAAATTTCAAAATTTTTAACTTTTACATTGTCCATAAGTTTACAATGGTAAGTGATATAGCCTTTATATTTCACATGTGCATTGCTTATGACATGACCTTTCTGTTTGTATTAGGTTCAAGGTCATCTGTCAAGGTACTTTCTCAAGGTAAAAATTTCGAAAAATTTTAACTTTAACATTGCCCATAAGTATACAATGGTAAGTGATATAGCCTTCATATTTTACATGTGCATTGCTTATGACATGGACTTTCTGTTGGTACTAAGTTCAAGGTCATTGGTTAAGGTCAAATTGTCAACGTCATTAATTTTCAAATATACCTTCTTTACAAATTGCCAAAATTTCTTGTGACTTTACATAAATGTTGTTTATTAAGTGTCCTAGGTAAATTTTTTTTCAATTTTTGACCCAATGAATCTTACCATGCTAAAAGGGGGCTTAATGCTATGTAGCTCTACATTTTGTATATTTCATACTCTAAAATAAATCGGTCTATTGTTTTTGCAAGACTTCTCAAGTTAGTCTTCATTTTTTTGTATGGAGACATTATTCATTGATAACTTTGATGGTCAAGGTAAAATATTTAACCCTTTACCATATAATGATATTGAATTTTACTAGAATCAGGCCTGTGAAGCCAAACAGATTCCTTCAATGTTTGTCGAACTTCCAAATTTCTTGTGAACCGAACTCTCAAACAATAGTTGCATTCAATGAGAAGGTTTTTTTTCCAATAATGGCATACAGTTCGTGACAAAAGCCTTATCTGGGGAGCATAATCTGTCTCCGACGGCTCTTGTTTTCATTTAGGTTATGTAAAGATTTATTGATTGATTGATTGGTTGGTTGCTTGGTTCATTGATTGATTGATGTCTCTATGGCACACCAACAGCTGTGGTCTTTTAACTTGCAGATTTACAGACTGGTAAAAATAAACATACAAACACAAAACATTTTAAATGATCAATAATAAATAAAACTAACAAGAGGCCCATGAGCCTTATCGGTAGCCTGAGTCCAAAGAGCACAAAAACAAAAGTCCACTAGATTATGCTACATGCTAAATATCAAAGATTTTTAAGGTTTTCACTATGTAAGCCTATGTTAAATTTGTGACATCAGGGAATGGGCTAATTTTAATCCTGAGGCAATAATTTGTACAATCTTGATAGAGGTCAACAAGACAATGCTTTAAACCAAATATCAAAGTTCTACACCCTCCTGTTTGGGAGAAGATTAAAAATTTCACAATATAAGCCCTTTGTAAAATTGTGACGTCCGGGAATGGGCTATTTTTGTCTCTGGGGCCATAATTTGTACAATCTTGATAGAGGTCCACCAGATGATGCTGTGTATCAAATATCAAAGTTCTAGGCCTTCCTGTTTGGGAGAAGAAGATTTTTTAAAAAAATCACTATATAAGCCCTTTGTAATGGAAAGGGCTATTTCTGTCTCTGGGGCCATAATTTTTCAAAATTGATAGAGGTCCACCAGATGATGCTACATACCAAAAATAAAAGCTCTAGGCTCTCTAGTTTTGGAGAAGAAGATTTTTGAAATTTTCTCTATATAAGCTTGTGTTAAACTTGTGACGTCCGGGAACAGGCTAATTTTGACCCTGGTGTTATATTTTATTCAATATTGATAGAGGTCCACTAGATGATGCCACATACAAATATCAGAGCTGTAGGTCTTTTAGTTTGGTAGAAAAAGATTTTCAAAGTTGCTACTATGTAAGCTTATGTACCCCCCCCCCCAGCACGGCCATTTCTGGACATATTTTTTTTCGTGTACAAACTTGATAGTCCTTTCTCTAAAGACTCTAAATACAAACAAGGTGCCAAATTGTCACAAGATACGCCCGTCACACTGCTTAATATTAACTGGGGTTTTGAATAGAACTGAGGTTATTTTAAATGAATATTTTTTGTCAAACAAAGTATGAAAAACAACAAAGGGCAATAACTCAAAATAAATGCTAGGTAGAGTTATGGTTCTTGTACACTGCACTCCCACTTGGTGAGATCTATCCAGCCATGAAGTTTCATGATTCTAGCTATTATACTTTTAGAGATATACTCCAGACAAGATTCAAGTATGAAAAACAACAAAGGGCAATAACTAAAGAATAGGCTAGGTAGAGTTATGGTTCTTGTACACTGCACTCCCACTTGATGAGCTCTATCCATCCATGGAATTTCATGATTCTAGCTATTATACTTTTAGAGGTATACTCCGGACAAGATACAAGTATGAAAAACAACAAAGGGCAATAACTCAAAAAATAGGCCAGGTAGAGTTATGGTTCTTGTGCACTGCACTCCCCCTTGGTGAGATCTATTCACCCATGTAGTTTCATGATCCTAGCTATAATACTTTTAGAGATATACTCTGGACAAGATTCAAGTATGAAAAACAACGAAAGGGCAATAACTAAAAAAATAGGCTAGGTAGAGTTATGGTTCTTGTACACTGCATTCCCACTTGGTGAGCTCTATCAATCCATGAAGTTTCATGATTCTAGCTATTATACTTTTAGAGATATACTCCGGACAAGATTCAAGTATGAAAAACAACAAAGGGCAATAACTCAAAAAATAGGCCAGGTAGAGTTATGGTTCTTGTGCACTGCACTCCCCCTTGATGAGCTCTATCCATCCATGGAATTTCATGATTCTAGCTATTATACTTTTAGAGATATACTCCGGACAAGATTCAAGTATGAAAAACAACAAAGGGCAATAACTCAAAAAATAGGCCAGGTAGAGTTATGGTTCTTGTGCACTGCACTCCCCCTTGGTGAGATCTATGCAACCACGAAGTTTCATGATTCTAGCTATCATACTTTTAGAGATATACTCCGGACAAGATTCAAGTATGAAAAACAACAAAAGGCAATAACTCAAAAAATAGGCCAGGTAGAGTTATGGTTCTTGTGCACTGCACTCCCCCTTGGTGAGATCTATGCACCCATGAAGTTTCATGATCCTAGCTATAATACTTTTAGAGATATACTCTGGACAAGATTCAAGTATGAAAAACAACAAAGGGCAATAACTCAAAAAATAGGCCAGGTAGAGTTATGGTTATTGAGCACTGCACTCCGTATTGATGAGAAGAATATAACTGCCAAGTTTAAAGTCAATCGGACTTAAGGTGACAGAGTTATGCTCCGGACAAAGAAGTGGACACCGCCCGGACAACTGGACGACCGGACGTCCGGACACCACGGGTGATCCCATAATACGTCCCGTCTTCGACGGGCGTATAAAAAGTGAATCTAATCTGACAGCCGGTTCATGACAAGAAGATTTTTAAAGATGTACCCTTTTTGGCCCCTTATGGGGCCCCAAGGGGGGGAATTCCATGACATGTACAAATCTGAAGCGCCTTCCCATAAGGATGCTTCCCGCCAAGTTTAGTTGAAATCCATCCAAGGGTTCTTAAGAAGAAGTCGAAAATGTAAAAAAGTTAATTCATGATGCCCAATGCACGACGACAGACAAAACACGATCGCAATAGGTCACCATGACCTTAGGTCAGGTGACCTGATAGATAGGGGAAATCTGTAATCCTGACAGTTTTACCATCTCAGTTTGAGGCGTAATTCCAATTCCACTGGGTGAAACTCCCAACACGAACTAAATGTGATTAATTTGATTAACCATTATTCTTACTTTTTATCCAAAAAGGGCTCAGTCAATCTTGTCCAAAACATTACGATAATGTGAATATTGACAGTACTTTAGCATGGGTAAGGGTTGGGAAAATAATGGCAAACTGGTCGGGAGACTTGGACAGTCGGACATATTTAGAATCAAAGGGCGAAGTTAGGACACTCAAGAAAAAGTTAAAGACTTAAAGACCCAGACTCAAATCATAATTGACCTAAATCTAAACTGGATTATATAAAAATTAGTTTAGAAATATACCAACTATTGAAACATTATTAATTCAGTGTATCATATGTAAAATATTGATTACTCTTTTATACCCAACAAGTGGACAGATTAAGACGCCTACTTGGAATACATTAATATGCAATAATTTAACAAGAAGAAGGTAAATTGTTGCATGTAGGTCTTTACAGTTAAAATTTTGCTTAGTCCAAATCTTTACTTTAGCAGAAAAGAGATAGGGTTTATTTGGAAACTTAAAGCCATATTCTGTTAACCCATTACAAGACGGCAAAATTCATACTATTCCAAATCGAAAGGAGTTGTAGATGACCATTTAACATTTATCAAATTTTAAATTTTTCAACTTTCTGGATAGAAAACATTGTGGAAAATGAAAAAATTGCTTGTTACAAGCAATTTCTTCATTTTACACAATGTTTTCACAATCATTTTTCATAAGGGGCATCCAAAAAGCGTCATTGTGTGGGGATGGGTTAATTCTAACTGATGAAAATGGGTACATTTGTTAGAATAGTATTGGTGGTTGATATGTTTATCAAACGAAGTCAGTTTTTGTATCACTTTACCTTCTTTTGAATCTACGACCGACCAAATTTTTATCAGCCATAAGGATGTCGGTTAACTTTCCAAGGCAATTAGGGGGTTCATCAATATTTTTAATGAGATCATCTGTCCATAAACTCAATTATGAAATATAAAGCATATTTTGAAGAAGCCATTTATACAAATACATTTCTCATTGTTAATTCAAAACTTAGACTTTAAAAGACTGTATGGATTTATCCCTCTGTCCCTACTTCTACAGCTTTCCCCTATTGCTAGAGCAGATAAAATTCCTAAATTAATTTCTAATAAAAATCTGTTCAAGAGCCAAAGTACTTTAGTCTTTCAATTTTTCCACTTCTGCAACCTTTTTCAAGTTGGCAAAGTCTAAAATTATGTTGAATGGTAATATGGTCAAGTTGTTTCACAAAACAAAATTATCTCTGTTTAATAGTCTTTCCTATATCTATTGTACTTTTCACTTTGAATTTTTTCCGCACTCGTTCAACAGATCTTATACAGAAATGGTTCCCATACAACGTCAGCAGGTGTCCTTCAAACTTGAATGCAAACACTGTGTTGCGTTTTGGTATACCTGAAGGATGTAAAAAGAAATGATTCTAACTTATCATCTAAATAATTTCACATCTGTCTAAATTGATTGATCACCCACAATCTAGTTTATAGAAAGCAAATTATGCTAAACAAAGTTATAACTCCAACTTTCATTGGGCCGCCGTCATAGCGCAGTTGGTAGCGCGTCGGACTGTCAATCTAGAGGTCCCGGGTTCGATTCCCGACGGCGGCACTCATCCTTTCTGACTATTTGTCTTTCACCAATGGGTCGATAATCGTAGACCTATGTGGGAGAGCAGCTGGAGGCTAGGAAAGGATGTAATGGTAGTACTGGTGTGAGAAATACCAGGATTCCATTGTTAGGTGCTCCAGCCGCTGCGATATAACTGAAAGATTGTTAAAAGCGGCGTAAAACCCCATTCAAACAAAACAAAACAAAACCAACTTTCATTGGGTTTTCATTTAGCTAAGATTGCCTTTCATTCACTCAAAAATAACAATCAAAGAAAAGAAAGAGGACCATGATGGCCCTTTATTACTCCCCTGAGTATGATGACTAAAGGCTTTATGATATTAACAAAATATCAAAGTCCTACACCTAATCATTTAATCCTAGGTTTATTGAAGATCCTACCATTTAGAGCTAATTTATAGAGTACGGTAATTCTTTGAATTGTTTTGGTAGAGGGTCAATAGATGATGATTTATACATAATATCAAAATTCTAGGCCTAATGATTTAGAAGGAGAAGATTTTCAAAAATATCCTTTATTCCTTCAAAATCTTAGATTGAAAGGAAAATGGCTTATTTTCAGAGTACGGTAATTCTACCAAGAACTTTGGTAAAAGGTCAATAGGTTAAAATACACACCAGCTCTTTGCCTTATGTTTCATTATTCATTCATATGCAAAATCAGGGATCACAAAGAAACGGGCTTATTATCAAGTTCGGTAATTCTTTGAAGTACTTTGCTAAAGGGTCAATAGACATTGATGCATACAAAATATTAAAGCTCTAGGCCTTATTCTTTGGGAGAAGAAGATTTTTTAAAATATATCCTTCATTAATTCTATGTAAAATCAGGGATCACACAGGAAATATCAGAGTACGTTAATTCTTTGTAGTATTTTGGTAGAGGGTCAATAGATGATGATTTATACCAAATATCACAGCTCTAGGCCTTATTGTTTGGGACAAGAAGATTTTCAAAGATTTCCTTCTTTTTTTCTATGTAAAATCAGGGATCACAAAGAAAAGGGCTAATTTATAAGATACTGTAATTCTTTGAAATATTTTGGTAGAGGGTCAATAGACATTGATACATACAAAATACCGGTATTAAAGTTCTAGGCCTTATGGTTTGGGAGAAGAAGATTTTTGAAGATTTCCTTCTTTATTTCTATGTAAAATCAGGGATCACACAGAAAAGGGCTGATTTTCAAGATATGGTAATTCTTTGAAGTATTTTGAAAGAGCATGACCTAAGGATCATGTCTGTGAAGTTTGGTTGAAATTCAATGATTAGTTTAGGAGGAGCAGATTTTTTTGTAATTGTGAACGGACAGATGGACGGACGCCGGAAGATGACTGATCACAATAGCTCACCCAGAGCACTTCGTGCTCAGGTGAGCTAAAAATTAAATAAATCTTCAACCAAAGCAAGAGTTGTTTACATTCACCGTTAGTTCTAATAGCTGCTTGTCATGAAAGCTACTTCATAAAACACAAAAAATTAAGGTCAAGGTCACTGTATGAGATATAACATGTAATATAGGAGGTAGTAATATATCATATAAAAGTTATTTGGTTTAGTAAGGCAAAGGTCAAGTTCATCAAGTGAAAGCTTACAACCTGATGAAGTTATGGATGAAACATGACCAAATAAGATATACAGTATATTAACCCATTCCGACACCATGACACTTTTGACGCCCCTCAAGAAAAGTAATTTGGAAAACAATGAGGAAAATGAAGAAACTGCTTGCAAGCTGATCTTGTCTATACCTCCTGCCAAAAATAGGTATATTCCAAGTTCAGCATGGTAAGGGTTGAATATTGAAATAAAAAGGAGACCTACACTTTATTTTATCCTCCTTTGTAATGATTTTGAAGGTATTTCTTGTTTCCATGAGAACAATCCCAGCCTGGCCAATCAGAGATGGACATGTTGCTGCCTTGACAACCAGCATACATCCATGATAGTCAGCCTTCAATAAACTTTCATGGTTCATGCGACACTTGGACTTCTCTGGATGTATAAGTCTGTAAATAAAGAAAAACAAACAAGAGGATCATGATGGTTCTATATCACTCATCTAAGCATTATAGCTATAGACTTTTTAAGAGAATATTTAACCCTTTCCTGTTTTGCAAATTTTAGTCTTGTCCAAATTCAAAGGCTTTACAGACGAAAATTTAAAGTGGATTTGATTTGAAAATACCCATTCCTTAGAAGAGAAAATATTGTGGAAAAAGAAGAAATTGCATTTTACAAGCAATTTCTTATTTTTCTATAATAATTTTCCAATTACAAATGGGAATTATAAATTGAAATTGAACTTTCCATTCCTGACATGGGCTTTTCTACCTGCGGACAAGTACATTTTCTAAGGCAACTTACCTAGGGACAAATTAGTATAAGGGTAAATCTTATAATGGTACAAAAAGATAACTCGTTACATACATGTATAAGAAAAGGATCATAATGCTTAAATTGAATAAGCTGTAGCTATTATGTTTAACCCTTTCCCGTTTTTGGAAATTTTAGACTAGCCCAAATTGATAGAGGCTGCAGACAACAATTAAAACTTGGTGCCATTTGAAATGAAACCATCCTATGCGGTAGAAAATATTGTGGAAAAAGGAGAAATTGCTTGTTACAAGCAATTTCTTCTTTTTCCACAATGTTTTCTTGAGTATAAAATCAAAGGAACGTAAAATCCCGTATTTGAACGGGAAAGGGTTAAGTTGCCAAACCAACCAAAAAAAAGGTTAACAAAAATAGTGGCAAATGTCATAGTCTACTGGTCAAATTAACAATTTCGTTGGTAGACTGATTTATTTGATTGACAACCACTATTGGTCAATTGCTCAACCAAAGCACTTTTTACCCAGGTGAGCTAAATTGATTGTATAGTGTAAAACCTATCCCTAAACAGCAAATTATTTTAGAATGCTTCAAATTGAAAGAGGTTGCACACAACAGAAAAGTTTATACAAATTGAAAAATAAGGGCCATATGAGATAGAAAATTTTTGAGAATGAATAAAAATGCTTGATACAAGTAATTTGTTCTTTTTATATGCCCATCCAAGATAGGATGTATTATAGCCCGGAGCATAACTTTGCCACCTTATATCTTGAAACTTGGCAGATGTATACATCGCATGAATGTGGAGGGTGTTGTACAAGAAACATAATTCTACCTAGCTTTTTGAGCTATTAACCCTTGTTGTTTTTCTGACTTGAATTTTGTCCTGAGGAAATCTCTGAAAGTATAGTTGCTATGAGTGCGAAACTTCATTGATGGACAAATCAAGGGTATGTGCACAAGAACCATAACTCTGCCAAGAATAGTAATTACCCTTTGTTTTTCCTAAAATCTTGTATCATTTTGCCTCTGTTTGTCATTTATCATCTATATCCCCTTTCAAATAGGAATATTGTAAAACATTTCTTAGCATGACAAAAGCATGTGAGGATGCGCGATTGATAGGTTTCTTTGGTATGTGTCAAAATATAACTAACCTCTAGGCTTACCTTTTATCACACATTTACACTTGTTTATGCCCGAGGAAATATTATTGCTTTTTAAAGCAATTTCTCCTTTTGAAACGTTTTCTACATAATTTGGCACTTAATTTCCATTCTTAGGTCAATTAGAAATGTTGTCTACAGTTCCTTTCAATTGAACAAGTCTAAATTTTTGTTGTGAGGTAATGGGTTTAACTTACCTTGAAGTATCAATCAGATCTCTCATGTAGTCTAACCATAACTCATACAGAGGAATATAATCAGCAAACCTGTAATAAGGAAATATCCAATAAGAGGATCTTGAGTGCACCAATTGCTACATTGGCTGGAATCTATTGATTATATCATATTGAGGGTTGTTGCATTTTTAAACAAGGGAAGCAACTTTAATTAAAAAAATTCTTCATCCAAAACAAGAGCTGTCAAAGACGGGTTATGCTCCCTAAATATAGCCCTGTCCCAAAAAGTATGAAAAAAAAACAATAGGAAAAGGGTTCAGACATACATGTATATGCTTGTCCTTCTCCAGATATGCTTTATTTTAATGTACGACTTAAAGCTGTAACCTTGACCTTCAGGCTATCTGATTGTTTTTTCAAATGGCACATCTACTCATGATAGAGAACAATTGAGCAAAGTTATTTCAAAATCCATTCATAATTTTACAAGCTACGCTCCAGGTCCAAACATAACCCCGAGGGCATCAAGTTAACATTCTTTGGAGAAGTTTAGTAGAATGTTCTACATACCAAATATCAATGATCTAGGCTGTCTGGTTTCAGAGTGGAAGATTTTCAAAGATTTCCTTTCCGATTTCTATGCTAGAGTAAGGGTGTGCCTAGGTGGAGCTAAAGTACTTTCCAAGTGGCATCACATAAAAAATCTTTTTAGAAGTTTAATAGGGGACTATACATTACAAATATTAAAGATCTAAGTATTCTAGTTTCAGGAAAGGAGATTTTAAAGATTCCCTTCTTTGTTTCTATCTTAACCCATTCCCATATGACAAAATTTTAGACTGGTCCTTATTGAAAGGAGTTGCAGACCACAATGAAAAGATGATGACATTTTAGATTTTTTCAAACTTCCATGTAAAATACATTGCAGAAAATGGAGAAATTGCTTATTGCAAGCAATTTCTTCATTATCCACAAAATTTTCCCAATTGCTTTTCGTAGACTAGAGGGGAATCAGAAAGCATCATTGTGTGGGAATGGGTTAAATAATAGTGTTACACATTCAGTTACTTAGCAGTAATTATTGTTAAAATAGGGTAGAGCTAAAATATCACTCAAAGGCATTCAATTTATAAATGTAGAATTTCAATTGGAGATTATACAAACCTTATATCAATGCTTTTGTTTAAAAGATTTTTAAAGTTTTCTATCTTTGTTAAAAGTAAAATAGGGTACCCTCGTACTGGGCCCGAAAGTGACCCAAGGGACATAACATGGATACACTTGATAACAGTCCCCTAGGATAACTTACATACCAAATATAAAAGCTCTCTGCCTTCTGGTTTCAGAGCGGAAGATTTTCAAAGGTTTCATTATTATCACCTCTTTTATTGCCATTGAAACCAGAACATTTTTTTTTGAAGAGATTGTATATATCAAATGTCAAATTGGACAATTAAAGTAGACCACTGGCTACATACTACAGATTATCACTATCCCCAGTAATTCTGAAGAGCAAATTGAATTGGTTTATCTGGAATGGCCATATACACAGATCGGCTACTATTCTCAGGTGACTCATAACACAGTTTCTGTATCATCAACTAAAAATTGTAGTCTGTAACTTCTTTGAATTTGGAACAGAACAAATTTTTGTAGTCCGGTAATAGATTTTACCTTAAATTTAAACTGGTCCAAATTGAAAGAGGTTGCAGACTACAAAACAAAGATTTAACTGGATACATATGAGCCACATCAGGTATTAAACATTCTAAGAAAAAAAAAATGCTTTTTAAAAGCAATTTCTTCTTTTCTTGCAATTTTTTCCCTAGCTATATTTCGTCAGTATTTAAAGATGCAGGATTGTGTGTTAATGGGTTAATCATAAAATTGTTCCTCAAAGAGAGTCGATAGATAGAGAATATTACAACATAGTGTTTTTCTATTTGTTGTTATCGTTTTCGTGAATCATGTGTAGGTATTTTTTATTGGATGAGACAGAAGGTCAAATCCAATAAAAAATGCCTACACACGTTTAGAGGCCACGATAACAACAAATAAAAATACAGACTGTTGTAATATTCCTTTAATTATATACCTTTTAGGACATGACATAAAGAAAATTTTCTAAACTGATTTAGAAATAACAACCTTTCCGAAAAAACCAGAACGCCAATACACAAAAAAAGTAGTCCGTGTTCAAAGGTACTCCCCAAATACGTTTTTTTAGTTCACGCTGAATACAGATTTTTTTCTGTTGAGTTGTATTAGATAGCCAGATTTTAATCCATATCCTTAATAGGTATAATATAACAAACCAACTTTTTGTATTTCTAATTATCCTTCTTTGTTATACAATGACTTACTTATTTTTCTCATCTTGAATGTCGAAGATCTTGAGTTCTCTCTTCTCCTTACATGTAAGAATATTTCTACGTCTTTTTCGCACTGTTGACTTCCATTTTTGTCTCCTCTTCTCTAAGACATATGTAAAGTGACCAAGCTGTGATATTTGTTCAACCTGCTTTGTTGGGAGACATTCTTCCAGTAACTTGTCTACATCTGCTTTACTGCCCTCCTGTAAGAATACATATCAGCTAAAGAAGAGCACCGCCTACAGTGCCAGATAGTGAATAAAAGCATCTAGAGTTATCCCCCTTGATAGTATAGGTAGCTCTTTTTATAGTGAACAAGTGTGCCAAGTTTCAAGTTAATGCCTTTAGTAGAACCAGAGATATCACAAAATGTCGAAGTTTTTGCATGACGACGACAACAACAATGATGACAACCATGCTGACAATGACACCAAGACTATAGCAATACCTCGGGTTATCTCTGAAAGCAGCAAAGCTAAAAATGTTTTAATGATTAATAAAGGTATGATGTACCTTGATCTTTATGTGAAGATAAGTTATGAATGCACAAAGCTAGAACTGTAATAAGAGTCAAAGGGAATGGTCACTTAGATTCTACACAGGGACTTTAATGTTTGCAGTTTGAAGCCTTGAGAGAAGTTCTGGGTTCTATATCTAGTGAGAATAAAACTGGTCCAGTAACAGTCAACAGGCAAATTGGGTTTAGATCCAAGTGTATTGATGCTGGGGTTTCACATTGTACATTGCTCCTTTTTTTTTTACTGATATGTCACTGTACACATACCAAAACAATCATCTGTTTGCATAGGATCAGTGTGTAAATACATTTATTTTGTACATCCATATTTACAGTAATAAGATTTAAAATAACAGATTAATATTTTCATCTTCTAGTTGTAAATGAAAGCATAAAAGCTTTGTCAAATCTATAATACCATCCATTTTCCCACAAAGTACAGTTAACTTGAATTTTATCTGAATAAGGACACAAATCATTACATACAACGGCCTGAACCAAGAATCTTGATTCTCATTATTAACCCAATTCATATAACATATCAATGACTTAGTGCAAAGACATCATAAGTGTTCATACAAAGTATAGACACTAATGATGTTTTTACACTAAGCTATTGATATTCTAACCCTTGCCTTGCTGCAACCCAGAATATGCCTGTTTGAGCAGGAGGTATAGACAAAGATCAGCCTGCACATATGTGCAGTCTGATCTTAGTCTACACCACCTGTTAGTCCATTTCAAGCAAGAATTGTTCATATAATCAGTTTTTAAATCAAACTAATGCGTTTGGGGATTTCATTCCTTTGATTTTAATGAAATTCTAAGCAGGATTTTAATCAGCATGACAAGGGTTAATAAGAGTTACATTTTAAATTTTCAAGAGCTATGCTGTGAGTCTTCTATAAAAGGAAAAAGAAAAATATGGGAGGTTGATGTACTGTGTTGTAAGCACTTAGCAAAAGTAGGAATTACTAGCTTTTACACAGGTAATGAAGTATACACTAGAAATACAGCATCTGCTTACAATCTAACCAAAGTAAATGGTTCACACAATTTGTTCAAGCCATTGAACTGGTCAAAGAGAAATTGAACTAGAATGTGTTAATACCTGCCAGGAGGCTTAATGCTTATTTCCAGTAGAAATAGATGCTGAATTATCTGTCCCACAATTTAATTTAAAAGATATGGCTATTCAGGGTTTCATTTAATCAAAAAAGAGATTAGTAATCACATATTTATGAAATAATAGTATTTTTGGCGTAATGTGTGCTTGAACAATGCTTGATGGGGAGGAGTTATATGCAAAAGGTAGAATCCAAACTTGGATCCTGAATATTTTGCTTTGCATGTAACCCCTCCCCATCATTATTCTCTCATTATTCAAGCACACATTATGCTAAAAATATTATTATATTCATTTTAACACAATCTCTGTCTATAACATACGTTTATTTTTTTTCCATCCATAAAAATAATGCGCAACTTAAAAATTTTGACCTTGGGAGAATTCCATTGATTCATGAATATTAATGAGATGTTGTCTTGGAAATTCTGAATAAAAATGGGATGACCTTCATGAAGTCATAAATGATCATTACCATGTACACAGCATCTACATGATGTGAAATGGAATTGGATTTTAGCTAAAACTGTGGTGAGTAAAAAGATTTTTTTCTCAAAATGTAAGTAAACTTGGACTGACTGAGAACCCCTATGGATCGAAATTACTGTTCATTTACGATTAAGACTTGCAGTTCTATTTATAAGCAAATTTGCATTTGTGAATATTGATAAGATTGAATCTACCCTTTCCGAAAAAAAATGTCAGTCTTTGTTGTTTATGTTATCTCACTTTTTTTAGGTTAAATGTATTTTAGAAAACATTGTGGGGTGGATCAATGGTGATTCATTTATATATTTATCAATCTTTTCGATCGATTGGTGAACAAATGTTTAATGGTTATTTTTTCACTGGCTTACATCCCATTTGACGGTTTCCTTTCATTTGATTCGGTCTTGTGATGTAAACTTGGACATATGCTTATATGAATGTCAAGTTATTGGCAACAGGGTTTTGAATTTTTAAATTGACTGTAGTTATGTAAAAAAAACTATTGAAAAGGGAGTTAGATTGATGAATAATACCGTAGACTGTATACTATGGGTCAAACTAGACAAATCTTTTTTTTAAGACCCAATTTGATTATTATCTTTGTTTAACATATATTGCCCCGGAAAGTTCCCCTACTCATGACTTTTATGATGAAGATGTATATGATACCCTCGAAAGACAAGCAAGTCATTATCAGGAGCTCGGGCGCGTGTTTATTTTCGGCGATTTAAATGCTTGCACGGGACAAAGAATTTTTTGAAGTCGACGAAACAACAGTACAGTTTATCCTTATTTTGTAATTGTTTTTCGATGAAACTATTCAAAAGGAAAATAGCGTCAACCGTACCATAACTTGATTTAAATCCAAACTGGGCGTCTGATATGACATCGTTATTTGTTGCCCATGCTTTGAGGCGATCGTTTATTATGGTCATGAACAATTTTTCGAAGCAGCTGACTAGTGTGATACCTCTATAATTATTCACGTCTGAGTTATCTCCCTTTTTAAAGACTGAGATAATTACACCCCTGGTCCAAGATTTTGGATAATCTATATACAGAAATGGTCTATGGTATAAACTTATAAAACAAGGGGTAAGTGGGAAACTTCTCCAAGTGATACGATCCATGTACGCAGACATAAAACTCTGTGTCAAACAATTTAATAATCTTTCGGACCTATTCTAGTGTAACGTTGGGTTGTTACAAGGGGAGATCACTTCTCCCATCTTATTTTCCCTTTTCATGAACGATGTAGAGACATTCTTATGTGATGGCACTAATCCAGGGTTTATAATCGATCACCTATCTATATATCTGTTATTGTTCGCTGACGATTCTGTTATCATATCAGACTCCGCCGAAGGGCTTCAGAAATTATTAAATAGCTTTGTAGATTACTGTAACAAATGGAATCTTGTTGTCAATACAGATAAAACAATAGTGATGATTTTTGGTAGAGGTAGACGCAACAACTCAGGTGTAAATTTTACAATGTCAAATCAGATCATAGAAATAGTAAATAACTTTAATTATCTCGGTGTTGTCTTTACTAGTAATGGCTCTTTTCTAAGTGCCACAACGACTTTCTCCGAAAAAGCGCTGAAGGCCATGAACCGACTACTTCGTATTACGAGGGGTAAAGATATACCCATAGACGTCCTTATTTCGCTATTCGATTCATTTGTAGTTCCAATATTAACTTATTCATGCGAAGTTTGGGGATTTACTAAGACAGATGTTTTAGAAAAAATACAAAGAAAATTTCTAAAGCTAATTGTTAACGTTAAACAATCGACCAGTAATAGCGCAATATACGGTGAATTCGGAAAATTCCCTTTATCAATATCAATCAAATCAAGAATTGTTAAATACTTTTTTAAACTTTTTAGTATAAAGAGTGACAACTGTATTTTGAGCACAGTGATAAATAATATGATATTTCATATAGAGTTGAATGGTAATGTAAATAATTGGGGAAATAAAGTAAAGAGTCTACTAGAATCATGTGGTTTTAACGATTTATGGTTATTCCCATCATCAGTAAATGAAAAGGTTTTTATGCCTATTTTTATAAACAGATTGAAGGATTTATACATTAACGATTGGTATCAAGACATTCAGACTAAATCTTCATTGGTATTGTATAAAAATCTAAAAGAGTCTTTTGATATCTCTCAGTACCTCACAAAAGTTCATAATAAAAAATACAGAAATATCTTGGCCAAAATAAGACTAGCCTCTAGTCAACTAAATATTGTAACAGGCAGATATAGAAATATAGAACGATCAAACCGTATATGCGATCTCTGTCATTTAAATGAAGTAGAGGACAAGTACCATTTTACTCTTATTTGTCCATCATTTCACCCACTTAGACAAAATTACATTGAAAACTATTACTACAGGCGCCCAAATATGTTTAAGTTTATCCAACTTCTCAATTCTACAAAACCAAAAATCCTGAAAAAATTGGCAGTTTACTGTGAGAAAGCATTCAAACCTAGGAAGCAAGTAATTCAAAATGCCCATACATAATCGACTAAATTGTATAAAAACACATCCTCTTTCTTTTATAGTTAATTTGATGAATTAAATATTACAATTCTATAAGATATATAGTACAAATACAAAAAGCAAGTACACTATGTCTATTTTTAACCGTTGCAAATTCAGACGAATCTTCAATTGTATTATGGTATTGTACTGGAACTTACTTGTCCGAACAACTGTTTCAATAGATCACACCAACTAACGAAGCGGTAATGAAAAAAATTAATAATAAATAAAAAAAAAATGTCGATGGTCGATTGGAGTGTCGTGGCTGCATTTTCAAGCTGTAGTTTCAACAATTTTTTCCACGCCCAGACTGTATATTTTGTTTAGTCCTTCTTCGTGAGAAAAATTTTACCTTTAGTTATTCCATTAAAACTTGATCAGCCTGGTATCATATATCGAAGCTAAAAACCAAATAGATCGTATACTCTTTTGTTTTACAGTAATTTATTGTAAAGTTTTAATAAAATGCGTTTTACTAAATAAATGTATATATTGTTTTTCTGACTAGTCGTACCTAGTTATAATATAATTTAAAAACACATAAAAACTATAACAGTAATGATCATATAATTTGTAGACGGGAAATCGAAATGTCTTAACTGCAGCTCCTTAGACTGTAGTAACGGTATTTCGGTTCCGAATCGCCGATAAAATTCCTGCTCAATTATGTTCGGTCAGAAGAAGTTGTTTTTTCTGGATATTAAAAGTTCACCAGTCTATTGCGTAGTCATGTTTTATAAATTGGAAGTTAAATTAAGCTTGGAATCCTCCTCAGACCCTTACGTTTCGTTTCGATAAGAGACTGAGCAGGTAGAATCACAAGCACAACATTTCAGTTTCTTTAAAAAAGGCCGACACCTTGCATTTCATTTAGACCGCAAGGTGTTAGCGTAGCTTATTCAGAAATATGAATAGCTGAATTTGAAAAACTAAGTACAAACAGAATAAAAATTGATAATGTATGAAACGTTTCAATGCCTCTTTCTTTTTATTGTTTCCGCTGTACTTCCGCATATCGATATGAAATGTCAAATCATTTATCTATAACTTACCACAACTTTGTTAAACACAGCCATTATTGCATGTATGTATTATACTTTGTTTGTGACGATGAACATCTCTGTTCAAGTCGAAACCAATAAAGTTATGTTATGTTATGTTATGAATTCACAGATGAAAAACCTTGACCCTCACTTACATGCTTACAGGGCTCTGCAGACTCTCAGAATTTGGGGAGAAGTGACTTCTCCATAGTCTAAGAATTGGGAGAAGTTTTTAAAATAGGGAAAAGCGGTGAGACTTTCAGGAGAAGTGGATCTCATAAAATAACAAATTTTTGCGCTTAAACCTTATTTCTATAGGAAAATAAAAATAGCTTTACAACCAATAAATTGCAAATTTTGTTTTATATAGTGTGGGATCACATTAAATATGAATGTACTGCTCATCCATTCTTTCAGTCCTTAATACAGAGATCTTATTCATGTGAACAAATATTTTTGTCTACTTTCTTCGGGTTTGAAAATCAAAAAATATGATTCTGAATTTGTTTTCTTGAATATTTCATATATAGATGGCATTATATTTTCAATTATCAAAAGTGATAATAGTCAATAATTTGAAAATAAGTGGTCAAAATTTACACAAATGATCAGAGATTAATTTGAGGTAGAAAATGAAAAATATTATTATTACTATTTCATTCAACCCATTACCAGAAGACCAAATTTTCAGACTGGTAAAAATTGAAAATAAAAGTTGCATACCACATTTCAAATCAGAATATGCTCAAAACAGAAAATAAGTACCAAATATGGTAAAAATATTGTGGGCTAAAATTGCTAGCTACAAGCACTTCCTCCTAAAAGTTTTTCATTTGAAAATTTCAAATCTTCACGGCATCAAAAAGCAGTTTTGTGTTGTAACAGGTTTAAATCTGTCAACTCCACCAGTTTATAACAACAAAAAAAATTGGATAAAAAGCTTGAAATTGATCATTCTAACTGAGCTGCAGTTGTTGTAAGTAAATGGTAGAGATAAGAGCTGAATACACAAATCACAGACTGCATAGAGAGTGTTTAAATTTGAACCTATGTTAACACAGAATAATTTGCTCTAGATTTTTGAATTACATGTCATTAAATGGATTACTTACCAAAACAAGATAAGTGAAATTCAATTTCTTGAAAGAATCCTAACAATGTCATATATGAAAAGATCATAGAATCCTTAAAATGTTTGTCTTAGTTTTTCTACATTTGTTAAATAAAAGTAGATAACTAGAATAGAAGGATTTTGTTGAAAAAATATTTTTAGTTGTACAGGAAAATCAGTTTTCATGAAGATTTTATTCATTTTTTTTTTTTTTTTTTTTCATCAATGAATTTTGAGCTCCGGTAAATATCATGGCATTCATATTTACATCCACATCTTTTTATTCTCACTGCCTGAAAGTACATGTACGCAACAGATCTCATTGATTGATGAAATAAACATAACATGCAACAGAAAAAATCGAAGGGAGAGGGTTTTGATATCAAAAGTTCCTGTACTGCCGATGGTATACAAGGACTTGCAACAATCCAATCAGCGGAGGTGCAAATAATGCAAGCATGTTGCCTATCCATACATGCTTGGTTTACGATAAAGTGGCTTCCAATCAGCAGTTGTATAATTGATTTACTGTCCCCTAATTTGATAGCCTTTAGGCAAAATTTGATTATCGCCTATCATAACGAGATGACTTCCCGTATTTTCAAGGCGACTTCGACTTAGCTTTGATCAGCAACTCAGGCAAAGTTTTATGAAACCAGGCAATTTCTTTGCCCGAGTTGCCCACTCTGCAGATTATGGATTATGACGTATTTCCTCATTAAAATGTATGTTTGGATAGGGGCGGAGCTTTTTCCCCAACATATCTTTACACATGGCATAGAACTTTCATCACAAAATTATAAAGTTCTATGTTCTCTCTTCTTTGTTTACATATGCATTTTACACTTTTGTGTTATAATATTTAGTAATCATGAATTCATTGGTAGAATGTTTCAATCAATATTTGACTCCAGAATGAGGCAGATGTGCATCTTGTGGGCCAAGACTTGTAAAGACTTGCAAAAGAGGGCCAATTTGTATTTTAGAGGGTCATCGATTGAACTCATCAGGGTTTTCATTAGTTCCCAAAAGTCAAGAGTCATTGACCCTTGGGCCAAAATTTCCAAGAGTCAAATTTGAAATCCAAAGAGTCAAAATGCCATATGCCCCCCCCGATCAATTTAGAAAAAAAAGATTATAACTTTTTTAGCAATGATGCTTTAAAAGTGTTTATATTTTTATAGTAATGGTGCCCTAGAATTAACTCTGTATCACATTGAAACATTTCTCCATCTGAGAGTATTCTATTTTCAATTGAAGATAAATTTTAGGGAAACTTCAGAATTTATATATATATTATTAATTTGAATCAGTTTTAGAAATTTCAAGAGTACTAAGGGGATCAAATTATTTCTATTTTTCAAAAAAAGAAGTGCCGATTTTATGCACGAAAACCAATGACATTTCTAGGACAACATTTTGATTGGTTTCATTTTATTTCTTGATCATATTTGTGAGCTTTTTAAAAAGAAAAAGCAAATAAATAAATTTCAGTAGGACTAAAACTCTGAAAATGAGTTTCATCATTAATTTCACAGGTGTCAAGTACCTGTCAATTACGACCGCCGATGCATATCACTCACTCGAGAGTGTTAATTACCAATCAAGCTTGGCGTTATCTTTGATAGGGGTGTATATTTTCATAATCAATTAACCATTTTCAAATAATTTTGGCACACTTATGATGACCCTTGACGCATGGCTGCTAATTTTCGAGAGTCAAAATGACGCACAGAGGCAAATTTTCGAGTGTCAAAATTGCTTTTTTTTTAATTTCTGTGCGTCGAAACCCGAGGTCTCGGGTCAAACGAAAACCCTGCTCATTGAACTTATTCAAGAAAACAGGAGGGACTGTAATATCAGTAGACTAAATGGTACTGTGTTAGTATTTGCCAACTACCAGAATGAGTTGACCATATCCGCCAGATAAACAAATAAAAACCTTACCATTCAGATGAGAGCTATCCTGCTCATGGACAGTTACCAGTCAACTCGGCCCATTGAAGAACTCGGCCCGGTCAACTTGGCCCGGTCAACTCGGCCTAAATATATAGTATATAGTAATACAAGAATATTACATAATATATGAAACTTTTGTTGAAAATAGTATCCCGTAACTTATTTTTGCTTATCAATTTATTTTCTTTTATTATTGAAATAGTATTATATTGTTAACATATTTGGATTCAGGGCCGATTAGAATGGATGTTGTTTTGCAATGTAATCCTTAATCTACAACCACTCAAAATCAAATTGACCGTCAACTCTTATGCCATTATTCATGACAGCTTTTTAATTAACCAGAATATTTTGTTATGATTCGGACATATTCACACACAAAAAAAGAATAAGATGAAAATAACAGTTCCCTCTCCCCTAAATATTTCTCGTATGAAATTTCGGGAATCACTTTATACTGTACAATATATTTGGGCCGAGTTGACCATGCCGAGTTATACGATGGGCAAAGTTATAAATTGGCCAAGTTGACCGGTCACCTCATGGACAGTGTCCACTTTGTCAATGTCCTGAAACCTTGTGAGTGTGTGTGAATTTTCGTTTATTTATTGTGGCTACCATAGCACATGCCCATATGAGTGATATTGGTTTGTACAATGAATAGTGCAAGAATACAGAATGAAACTGCACTAATGGGGCTGACAGACCAGGTGCACTTACAGTCTTAAAGACCTACTTCTTATACCAGTAACATGTGAACCTTTGTTTACTTGATATTTACAGCTTGCTGGCTCTGCCCATTTCCACACATTTTAACCCACTCCCACCCAATGACACTTTCAGGATACTGGTGACTGTGCAGGGCTCCCGCTGCCGATCGCCAATGGGGCCAATTGCGACAAAATAAAAATTCTGGCCCCAAAATCGGCGAATTGGCGATTTTACTGGCGACAACTTTCAAAATAAGGCAAAGGGATGCCGAGTCCATTTAAACGATTTCCGACGCGCAACTCTATCATTCACACATCCGCTAATTTGTTTGGGAGACACGCGACCATCAATATCCACTGCATATCAGTGTCAATCAAGACAGATTAGTTACGCATCGCTGACCTAATTGATTCTAACATCAATTGAATATTGGGATTTTCCAAAGCCCGCCGGGAACCATCGTGTAAACCAAGATGGCGGAAATTCATATCGCTTCGGCTAAAAAATTGACGATATTTATTCCTCGATCACTTTTTGAGATTAATTAGAGTATCGAATAAAAAACAAAGACAACATTTTGCTTATCTATTGATGACTTTAGTAACAAAGTCAAGTGAATTTCCGAGAAATGAGAAATATCGGACATTAGTAATCAAAGTATTGCGAACATTAGTAATCAAAGTATTGTGGGTTACCAAAAATTTGACCTGTCGTCCAGCATAGCTCTAGGAGTTCTTGGAATTTTATTATCAAATGACAATCCTCTCATTTTGTACATATCAACCCTTTCCCAATTTATTCAACAAAATATATATAGATAACAGGTTATTTGTTTTCAACATAGTAGTTTTCTTTCATTCACTTATTCATACTGGCTCCACTTTTGTCTCCAATTGGCACCAAGTGGCCCCAAATTTTTGCCATTGGCGATTTCATTGGCGCAAGAATAAAATTTCCCAGGGGGAGCCCTGCTGTGAAAAAGCTGACCGTCCACATTTGGTCATGATTCGATTGTCTAATGAGTAGTTGCGATATCGTAGCCCTCTTTTTCATAATCTGCTAGCGCGGCACATCAGAAAGAGGGGTACGAATATGCAGTAAACTTTCAAGTGATTCGCCATTGATGAGTTGACAGTACCTATGTTACTTTTTGATACTTTATGTTATTTCAAGTTAGATGTAAAAAAAATATATGTCAAAGACACACACACACACCTTTAATCTCGAATCAGGCCCGAAAGACACAGACTTTGGTAAAGGCTTGTACATTTTCAAAGGGCGGCTTTTCTAACAAGGGAAGCAACTTTGTAGTCACAAACTTTTATAAAAGGGAGGTAACGCTGTTATACATTTTCGGAGCCAGCACATACAACACTCATTATGTGTAATAAAGATTAGTTTAACAATTCAGATCTTAAAAGGTGTTTGAAATTCTATGAATCATTGGATATTCGGAATTGCCACGATTTTTTTTTTGTCAACACCCTACATATTTCATATTCAGAAGTTATTTTGGAGAAAACGCTTATTGCAATCTACATATTTCTCTCTAAGAATTTTTACAAGCTACTTCCGATGTAATGATTTTAAATTAACATTTGAATTAAGTCATCTCTATTAATTTAATTTTTGAAGCTCCTAGATATGCAGCTTACACTATAATGTCTAAAAATCGGAACCATGCATTTCCCCTCAGTACAGATAGAAGATTGGGTGTAAGCTCCCAAAACCCTCTTCAATGATTCTGGCAGATAAATTGATTAGAAACTTCTAATCTGAAAAGTCCGATAGAATGATATGTCCATACCTTTAACTCGAGCACCCACCCACCCCCTTTTTACCGCTGCCTACGTGCCTGAATTTTCATCAATTTAAACTTAAATGCCAGGTATATAAATGTCGATTCGTTGTTACATGTAAATTAGGATATCAAATATTTCATTACTCTCTCGCCATGTTAAAAATGTTCAGATAAAAACGATAACCTGTGTTCCATGCCCTCATTAGGAGGATGGGTTGTTTCAAATTCCCCTGGATACAAAAATTTTGATAAATAGTTTCTACTTCTTTTTTTGGTGAACTAATCCTCTAATATCTAATGCTGATTTTTATGCCAAGATGAATATTATTTTACGCTCTGAAAATAAGGAGAATGTTTCTTTGTATGAAAAATGCATTTTTAAGAACGTGTTTTCCTGGCATTTCAATATGTCAGTGTGTTGTATGAAATATTTTTCAATTTTCTGCTTTTATTGAGTTTAATAGATGAAGAGAATGTTTTTTGTTTTCATGGGTGTATGAATCGAAAAAAAAAAAAAAACTAATATCACTGTATGAATAGCATCGAGCGAAAGCTTTACACATTTTGATACCTTTTTGTATGGGACTATTTTTTGCGGAAGCATACAAAATCGCTGCCTGCTCAAAATTTTGTTCATGGGGTTATGAATATTTTTTTCGATTAGCCAGAACGCTCGTTTTTGCTAGACGAAATTAAAAATTAAATTATTTGTATATTATTTCAGTAAATTTTACTCACTACTTAATATTGTTTGGTCCATTTTATGCGAGTTTTGCATGAGCGATTTGATGTTGTGTTTTTTTGTTTCAAAAAATCCATTTTCCGGAAAAAAATCGCTTGGAAGGCCACCCCGATTTGTTCAGCATATTATCTCATTTGTATATGCTGAAAATTGTTTTTTTTTTTTTATTTTATAAAGGTTGAAATAAGTGACCAACTGTATGAGACTCTACCATGAGATGCTGTAACAAACCATCATTAGAAATTGTGTTTACAACTTGATATGAAAATTTAATGCAATGATGCTGATTCTGAATAAGTATCAAAGAAGTCTGATGCTGAAAGCCCCGAAAACCAGCTTTGGTTGTTACCATTAATAATTTCAAACAAATCAATTATAAATAAACAAGTATATATCATAATACTCTGTCTGTAATTTAAACGTCTTGTAAAAACATTACAAAGACAAGAATGATAGCTTTTCGAAATTTGTATCGCCCGTTTATCTAATATACGGATTATCATGATGGGGGTTTGGATTTTGTATCATGCTTTCTATGACTTTCATTTGATGTAATGTTGAGGTCATAACAAACAGTGTAGTTACAAGTAAATATTCACAGAAAGAACAAAGCTAAATGAGTATGTATGTTGCACTTTTCAAAAGAAATCTCAACCCATGTTCACAACAACGTCGAATTTGTAGCGAATAAAAAACTTCGTTTTGCTTTGGTAGCCGTATAAAGCTTCAATACTTTAACACGTGTTAAAAGTATCAAATCAGACTTTACCTTGTTATGATATTAGGATTTACCGTTAACTTTCACAAATTTTCACTCGGACGGAATTTGTAACAGAAAAATCTATCGTATCGTGGCGACGGAATTAAATAGCACGCAATCTTGAGACAGAAGTAAAATATCGCGTGTCGCGATATAAACCGTGACTAGACTGGACTTTACATGCCTATAACACAACATACTTGTAAGAGGCTTCAGACAGATGAACTACGTAATCAATGGCTGTATAGGGCGACTTGCCGCCCGTCGGTTCATTGATAAAACACAGGAGGCGCACCAATCCCGAACATGGAAGGAATTTTAAGGGATAGTTGCTTTCTCCCGCCGCAACTACTGAGAAGTGAACTCCGATAACGGACTTGAAACAAGGAATGGTGCTTGACACTAGGTATGTAAATAATCAAGAAGATCTATCGTTAGTAGAAAAGCTAGGGACGTATTAATCCGGATATTCGTGAATCCGCTTCTTTACGTCTTTCTGATGGTCTATGCCAACTACACTACCCGACGACCACGATTTTTGTTCGAGCATTTTCTCCGCAATTTCAAGCGAATTTGCAGGGGTCGTGCGCGAAGATTACCAATATTACGTGATTTTTTTACCGCGTGCGAACTCTGAATTCCTATGCATCTGCAGGACGCGAATTTTCCCTTTCGCGAGTTTTTTGTGTCTCTCGGGAACTCTCCCCAACATAAGAAATTCTCGAGTTTGAATAAAATCAAAATACCGAAAGAATTGTAGGCTAGCAAAGCATGGGTTTTTTGAGTATTGTTCTTTTCCAAAATTTATCGTTATAAAAAAAATGAGGATAAGGTGCTTTTAAAGGAGATCTCTGCAATATGATTCAAAGCTCTTAAAGTACTGTAAGGCAAAACATTTTTTGCTTGTATTTGGATGAATTCACCAGGCCAGCATAAACAAAATCTAATAAGGAAGATAAACAAAGTTTTATTTTTTATTAATTATTATTATAACGTCTTTTTTTAATTTCATTTTTGTTTGTAATATTATAAATCTCATTAAATTTTTGAAAGGGAGATATCACGTAATAAAAATTGCTTTAAATTTTCTGGTTTAACAAAAGAATGTGTCCCCTTGTCAAAAGCCTACTCGTAAAATCGACGATCTTGGTTAAAGCATCGTAAAGTAAGTCGGTGAGCGACTTGAAAAATATAAAACATACAGTGTACTATGAAATGAAATTAATTAACTTTAATCACTTTGCGCACCAAGACAAAACTTATATATGACCTCTCAAACAACGCATGAAATCACTTAGTACAATTGCTACAAGTTACAATAGCTCAATACTTTTAGATTTCGGTATTTGAACATTGCCTCCCCATTGCTTCTGTTCAAAATAGGGCGTGCCTGGGTTGAGCACAACTACTATACTAAGAGCATCAGATGAACAAACTTAAAATCGGTCTACTCGCGATCAAATATCAAATATAAATGTTTGGGATTCTATGGAAGGATTTTTAAGATTTACTATCCATTTTTGTCACTATGGCTACCATAGTATAGGGTAGAGTTCACTTGAGCTAAACTTGTGACCCCTTGAGTGAAAAAGAAGAAATTGACATTAAGGCTCATTTTCCCATGTTTTCAAAGGTTTCTTTTTTATGCCCTGGCAAACTCTCTCACCGTGTTTGATAAAAGATTGAGATAAAATTGTGGCCTCTAGCGGGTAAACAATAGCATTGTCAATAAGGCCCATTTTACCGAGTGTTTTCGTTTTCTGTATGGTTTATCTGTATGGCCTGATAAACATTTTGACCAAGCTTTCATCGCGATTCAGTCAATTACGTAGTCGCTACTGTAAATGTATTTTTCAATAGCATTCATCTGATGCCCTTACCAAATTTCTGACCAAGTTTCATTAAAAATTAAGCCAAATTTGTTGCACATATAGGATATACAAAAGGGTTATCATTTAGGTCATTTTACCTCGTTCACATATGAAATATTCGCGTTTTCGATAGGGTTCGTCTAAAGGTCCGGAAAAACATTCTGACCAAGTTTCATCAAATTAATACATATTTGTAGTCCCTAGAGTGTATAAAGAGAAATGGTCAATAAAGCTCCTTCTCTCGTGTTTAATAATGAGATTTTCACACATTCAATATGCTTCATATTTGTTACCTGACAAACATTGAGACTACGTTTCCTCAAAATTGAGCCAACTGTGTCTCCCCTATATAAATGTTTACACTAATATAACATTCAATTAGCCGCTAGCGAAAAGTCTGTCAGCTTGTTTACCCGGACACATCCCGCAGGATTTTACGGGACTTTTACAATGCCCGCGTGACTTCGCATTGCGGAGTATTGCGAAAATGTGGGCGTATTGTACCTCTAAAAAGCTTTATTAATACAGATTAGAGTCTTCATTTGATGTTTTTTTTATTTTGCCATCTAAATATTTTTTTAGGAAAAGCTTTGTTAGAAAAATATATATATATTTATCCTACCTTGAATTGGAATTTATCAGAGCATCAGTGCGCAACCTGACTTGTTTATTTACTAAAATGTTATCCGGGATTTCACGTTGATGAGATTTTATACTTGAGAAAGTTGAGAAAACATTGTATAAAAAGAAGATATTGCGTGTAAGAAGAAATTACTCCTTTCCCCCCGATATTTTCTACCACATAGGACGGTTTGAATTTTAATTACATCCACTTTTCATTGTCGTCTGCAACCTTTTTGAATTTTGACCAGTCTAAAATACTAAGAAAAAACGGGAAAAGGGTTAAATTACGTGTAAACTTAACTGTGTCCTGGAATCTGTTGGAGTAACGAGGTCGTCTATACTTTAGAGAAAACCGAGGGTAAAGTTATCATCTCACAACCACGGGTCTAAATATTTATAAGTTGCAAATTAAACGGGGTAGACCCAAGTGCATCTGTGGTAACTCTAAGGTAGGTCCAAGTGCCTGTGTGTCTACTCGGAGATAGTTCAATGTGCATCTATGGTAACTCGAAGGTCTGTGGTAACTCTAAGGTAGATCCAAGTGCCTGTGTGTCTACTCGGAGATACATGTAGTTCAATGTGCATCTATGGTAACTCGAAGGTAGACCAAAATGCCTCTGAGGTAACTCGAAGGTAGACCCAAGTAACTGTGTAGTAACTCACAGGAAGACACAATTTCCTGTGTGTTTACTCGAAGGTAGACCAAAGTGCCTGTATGGTAACTGTGTGGTTACTCGCAGGAAGACACAAGTGCCTGTGTGTTTACTCAAAGTAGTTTTCGCTTTACCGTCATGTGATAGCGAACGTGATATTTGTTTGATTAAAACAAACCTGACCTCAAATATAAGGGTCATTATTTAGTAGGGTATGCCATGACATGCATCATAGGGCCTACTACGTAATGTTCACTTTGATACTGAAAATGTATGGA
Source organism: Fragum fragum (assembly GCA_946902895.1). Classification (NCBI taxonomy): domain Eukaryota; kingdom Metazoa; phylum Mollusca; class Bivalvia; order Cardiida; family Cardiidae; genus Fragum; species Fragum fragum. Next base: position 66,747,903 of record OX336370.1, on the reverse strand, counting down.
TCGCTAGCCCTGCCCATAAACCCTTTCCCGTTTTCTGAAATTTTAGACTGGTCCAAATTGAAAGAGGTTGCAGATGACAATGAAAATTGGATGCAATAAGAAATGTAACCATCATATTGTGTAGAAAATATTGTGGGAAAAGAAGAAATTGCTTGTAACAAGCAATTTCTTCTTTTTCCACAATGTTTTCTCAAGTATAAAAACGCAGGGACGTAAAAATCAGTGATTAAACAGGAAAGGTTTAACCTCCGATAGGCAGTTTGACTTAGATTTTAAACGGCGTTATATTTTGTGAAATTCTTGGTCGGTAATATGTAACAAAAAATAAAATGGCTGGTTGGCGACTTAAACGTCGTAACTACAGCTTGAAAAAGCTGGATGCACTCTCAGGTAATATGCATTTGCCCTGCACTCAGAATGACAAAATGCTCGTTAACCTTTAACTTGAAAATGCATAGTACCCTACAATGGTCGTGAGGAAAGCAGGCATTTTACCACCCTGAACGACTGGCACACGAATAAGTACGCTTATGAAAGGCGGCTTAACCTGCAGGTCATTTGCTTAAACACCCTCCTCTCTTACATTGTCGGCGGGCGAGCAAAATTTCATAAATACAGCTTAAATAAAGCTGTACTTACGACATTATGCTCCTCCGCCGACTATATATCCATTCGACTTGAAAGTCATTAGGTGATATATCGCCGATAAGAGCGGGTGATATCAGTATGGGAGATACTCTAGTTTTCTACGTTAATGGTAAAAAGGTATGTGCATTCTAGATTATGCAAGTATTACGTTCATTTTGTCCCCATTATTTACACATATGACTGCAATTTAACTCAGGATTTTACACGCTATATTAGACCTTTCCTTCAAAATTTTTTGTAGACTGGTCCAAATTCAAAGAAGCTGCAGATGAGAATTTTCAAACAGATAGAATTTTAATTTTGGTTTGGTCGTCTTCTCGGTGGATAGAAAACATTGTGGATAATGAAGAAATTGCTTGATACAAGCAATTTCTTCATTGTAACACAATGTTTACCAAATCTTTTTTCTTGGGGGGGGGGGGGGGGTAAAAAGGATGGGTTGTGTGGGGGTTGATTGAAAATCTCACAATAGTCTTTCGTTAACACCGTGGCCATGTAATCTAAATGTTTGAACTAATTTTGAATTCTATTAGCATTATGCACAAGTAATTTCTTCATTTTCCACAATGGTTTCCAAAGCTTTTTTTAGTTGAGGGGTGTAAAAGAAGGGCTTGTGTGGGAATGGGTTAAATTAACTGTACACCGATTTACTGCAACTGATGTATCCTGTGAGCTTTGATGAGCCCAATTTTAGACTAGTCGAAATTAAAGCCACTTCTAGTGACATCAAAATGTGCATTAAAACTGAAGAATAAGAGTCGAGACTTAAGTTTTAAAACACTGTGGCTTAAGGACGAATTGCTTATCACAAAAAAATCATAATACATAATGAATTTTCATGTAATTTCTTCATTTTCAATTTAATCCTTGAATGAAAACTGAATACATCGCATACAACACAATCGGGCGCTTTTTAACCCATTATCACATAGTAAAATTAAGATTGATTGATTGAATGGGTTTAACGCCGCTTTTAACAGTATTTCAGTCATATTGCTGGAGCACCTAAGGATGGAATCCTGGTATTTCTCGCACCAGTACTACCACTACAACCTTTCCTAGCCTCCAGCTGCTATCCCACTTAGGTTAACGATTATCTACCCATTGGTGAGAGACAAATGTCGGAAAGACTGACCCAAATTGAAAAGCGTTGAAGACAGCAAATGAAGGTTCGTAAAATTTAACTTTTTTTCAAATTACTGGGAAGTAAACATCATTTTGAATCAAGAAATCGCTTGTTGCAAGCAATTTCTTCCTTTTACACGATGTTATATAATAGTTTTTCCTTTGGGTTGTCAAAAAGCGCCATTGTGAGGGAACGGGTTAATGAAAAAGCTGAAAAAAATGAATTTGAAATCGTTCAATCGCCCTTAACGCATCATCTTTAGTGTTAAAATAAAAACAACTTTATTGGGACATATATACTGCCATCTGTTCAAAATTAATTCGCAAATCGGAAACATATCTCAATCATGAGGTTCAGGGTTCGATCTTTGGTCGCGACAATTATCCTTAGAGACATTTGTTCCCCGCCAATGGTTGGATAATCGTAAACCTAAGTAGCTGGAGGCTAGGAAGGGATAAATTGGTAGTAATGGTGTGAACATTTCGTAGTGGTATTATACCAGTGCTTTAGCCGCCGCGGTATGACTGAAATCCTGTTAAAAGTGTCGGTAAATATCATTCAATCAAGCAATCAAAATGTGAATAGCACAGCGCATCTTTGACCGTTCATTAGAGATTTTTGTCGTATTGTAAAGTGACGCTGTCAATCAAAAATAGTTTGACTAATCAAATCATTCATTTAGACCTGAAGTGGACTTAGAACTCCGACAATTGTGTTTAGCATATTTGTTGTTCTGGCGACTTACTCAAACTTTAGTTACGACGTTTAGGTTGTAAACCAATTCTTTTTTTCTTTTTTTTAATTTTGTTACCTCAGTCGATATTCCTGTCGAAGGTCGATGGGACAAGCGATCCATAAATTATCACCCTAGATACATCACAAAGAGTTTTATAGAAAAGCCCCATTTTTTTCTCAAACACTTAACAAACAAACAAAACACACACACAACACGGTGACCCCTTTCTTATCTTGACCTTTTCATGAACTTAAATTGAATTGTGTTATAAAACCATAAAATCTGTGAAACATATTTTAAGAAAGTTACAATTACATAAAGTCGTTTACGAGGATATTTTTTGTCATTTTGATTTCGATTTTCTAGGCGTTAAAATTCAAAACATAATATTATCTTTATAGAACTTCAGGGTTTATCTATGCTGATATTTAACAACCAGTTTCAAAGCAGGGGTGTTGAATTCTCATGTCCGACTTGTCCGATATGGTCTTTTACTCTTGCTGTCCGGGGACAGGTAGATTTGTTTGTTTGTTTTGTTTGAATGGGGTTTTACGCCGCTTTCAACAACCTTTCAGTTATATCGCGGCGGCTGAAGCACCTAACAGTGGATTCCTGGTGTTTCTCACATCAGTGCTACCATTACATCCCTTCCTATCCTCCAGCTAACCCACATAGGTCTGCGATTTCCGACCCATTTGTGAGAGACAAATAGTCGGAAAGGATGAGTGCCGCCGTCGGGGATAGAACCCGGGACCTCTAGATTGACAGTCTGACGCGCTACCAACTGCGCTATGACGGCGGCATGGGGACAAGTAGATACCAGGGTTAATCTTGGAATGGTTTAATCCTTGTCATACTGAACCCGGAATATTCATGTTTTTTAAGGAGGTGTAGGTAAAGACCAGCCTGCACATGTGTGCTGTCTGATCTTACCCTACATCGCCTGTTTGTTCCTTTCAAAGCAAAGTTGTGACTACAACCAAGGTTTCCAGTGTTTTCAGCTCTGTGTTTCTATTGCAATTTTGGAAAGGATTTTATTCAGGATGACAAGGTTTAAAATAGATCTGAAGATAAATCACTATATATTGGAAAATTATCATAACGTTTATAGTGATGGGTAGAAAGCATTGTGGTTAATGAAGAAAATACCGGGTTCCATCATCCAGTACCTCTTTACTTATTTGCAGACAAACTCATTTTAACCGATTCCCACACAGTGACGCTTTTTGACGCCACTCAAGAAAAATGTTTGAGAAAACATTGTGAAATATGAAGAAATTGCTTGTAACAAGGTTTTCTACCAAGGAAGTTGAAAAAATCTAAAACTCCATAACCTTTGAATTGCCGTCTGCAACCCCGTTGAATTTGGACCAGTAGAAAGTCACGCCTTACTTGTACTGGGACACGTAGTGAAAATCTGTATTCCATCACAGAGGGAAACTGTCGGGTAATACAGAAATAATTCATCTGTAAACATGTAAGTCGAAAGATACAATTTACATAACGACATTAAAAGGGATCAAAATGTAATATTCAAAACGTTTTTACACGAAATCTGACAAGGCGATACGCCTTTTTATTTGCATTTTGGGTTTACTGTGGAAGGAAATAAATAGATGAAATCTCGTTCATGTCATGTTAAGATAGTAGACCGATTGAAATGTAGAATACTAAACAAACCGGCATTCGTTCACCGCCAGTCGAAAAGAGAGATTAAGGCTGTTCAAAAAACCTTTGAACGACGTTTCAATGAAATGTCGTCGAGAGATCTTATTCTGGAAACAATCATAGAGAAAGACGAAAATGGTTCTTACAGCTGTTCCAAAATGAATGACATTTCAACCAGAGGTCAACCAGAAATCATATTCTAAAAAAGAATCATACAGAAAGGTTGGTCATGCTAGATTCGTAAAATCGTCAGAGCGAAAACCGTTTCGACGCTGGTCATCCTTTACAGTCGGTGCAGTCTGATCAGGCTCGATACGTTTCGCACATCCAAGGCGGTCATTCTGCCCCCACGGATAAGCGATGTATAGTTATTCAAGTAGAATCGTTTACGGCGACCCTAATTTCCCAATCCACTAAATTTTGACCCCGCCCATTGACTCCAAAAGGAAGTAGCACTTCGGTCTTAAACGGTTTTATTTTGAATAATATATGGCAAAAACATATAACAGAAAACAAGTATGGTTGGTCAGCGATATAAACGTCGTAACTACAGCTTTAATAACCTGTAGTGACGACGTTTAAGTCGACAAACCAACTAAAAAGCTTCGCATAAATATTGACCAATGTCGGAGTTTAAACTTAACTAAGCGACCAGTCCTTTAAACCGGAAGTGAACTTTGAACTCTAACATTGGTCCACATTTATATCAAGCATCTATTAATTTTACCGTGAAGTCAGACCAGAGGCAGTAGGACAGTACATGTGCATGCATCCTAATTATGACACTTTTGAAGTAGACTGTATTATCACGACACTTTATATTGATATCATTAAGGTCAAGTGCTTAACTATGTTCCCGGATAGTTTATATTACCACTGTCCGGCCATTAAAAAAAAAAAAAAAAAAAAGTACATAATGCGACCAGCCATTCATAGTTTTAATAAAATTTAACTTGGCAAGAGACTGTTCTAGTCCTAAATAATTATCCCCTCTTTGCTATTCTTTGAAACCCAACAAATATTTGAAATAACTATACAAATAACCCCGGCAAAACCTTTTTCTTTAACAAAAAGCAAGAAGGTTGCTACTTTCTTACCGCGTTTCCTAGTTACAAATTACTACATACACATTCTTTATTTCCCCCAATTTGAAGATTACATACATGTACAGTGAAACAATATACAATTAAACAATAGTTGATGTAATGAAATAATACACAAGTGAAGGATGGAGGATAAAGTATTTGATGAGTTTGTACATGAAGACGGCACAAATATGGTTTATTGAAACTCTCTTAGGCGCTCGAACGTTGTTTGTGAAAAAATTATAATTAGCGACCTCATAACTTTGGGGGAATAAGTTTTAAGCTCACTCTTTTAAAGGTTTCACCATTCATACTTCAATAAAGCCTTATCCGAAACGAAAAGAAAAGAAATTATTTAGAATCATTGTTTAATACAATCAGACTATTTTGTATATGTAAAGCCTAATCTAACTAAGATGAAGACTTAAGTGTGAAGACTCGATGATGTGCGATCTAAAATGATCTCCTATACAGAGATATTATTCTGCGGAATAATACAAGATACAAGATAAAAGAAGATTTCGTATTTATCCCCAAGGGATCTAACAAACTGTATATTTAAGCCAAAAAGGGTTCTAACATACTGGTGGGAATCGAGTGAAAGTAGATAATGGTTTATTCTATAACTAAGAACGTGTGAAACGTCAAGTTGAAATGAATGTGAACATTCGGAAAAATATTGACACCCTGTTAAGATATGTTCAGTTATAGTGAGTCTTAAGTCATTACGACCGCATTTCATACAGCTTGGATAAAAACAAGAGAGGTATGCAATAACTTGTGCCGGGGGAAATGAGAACGGGGACAAGGTTGGCAAATATTTAGCAAAATGGAAAGTACGTGAATCTAGGTTGATTGACAAGAACTCTTTGACGGAAAGATATTACGAAATCCGCATTTCAACACCTTTGTACAAATATGAAATTTTAAAAGCGTAGAATTATTGTCATTACGCTGTTGGCAAGGTTTTATTGCGACTGTAATGGACTGAATGCACGTGGTATATCTAGATTACTTTGATTTGTAAAGAAAGCAAGGTATCTATTGTTTAAATATACATTGCCTTTCTTATACATGTAGTATGTCTTGATATTTGTTTTGTTTATTTACCTTGATAATCGTAGACCTAAGTGGGTTAGCAGCTGGAGGCTAGGAAAGGATGTAGTGGTAGTACTAGTGAGAGAAATACGAGGAATACCAGGAATCTATTGTTAGGTTTCCAGCCGCCGCAAAATGACTGAAATACTGTTAATAACTGCGTTAAACCCCATTCAATCAATCAATGTTTATTTGCCTTCGCTTCCGTAGCATTTGTCCATTTTTAGCGATGCCCCAGAGAATGGATAGCTGCAACCGGGAATAAAGGTAGTAACAACTTTTTGATCGCCCGAAGACGATATACAGGCCATATTTACCTGGAGCTCCGCCTGGTTCTTAAACATGGGCGGTGTATTGCATAGTCATACAGACCTCTGCCTTTTGTCTCATCCGAAATAATTAGCCCGGGGCTTGGACCAACAATCTGTAGGTTAAAATTCGAGTGCTTTAAGAACTCGGTCAATCGGGGTTACCCTATTGCACGCATCGATTGTAGCACTTGCAACGTGACCGATTGCCACTGTCAATAAAAAAAGATTAACCAATCATATCATATATTTAGACAGGAAGACAACTTTGAACTCCAACTTATTCAAGCTTTAGTTACGACATTTAGATCGCCAACTAACCATTATTTTTTTATTACATGTTAATGCCCATGAGAATGGAAAATAATGCCATTTAATATATATGCCGAATTTCCAGTTGAAGGTCAGTGGGCGGGAATTAATTAATTTTCACCCGATTAGAGGTCACAGCTATTATGCTGGGAATTTACCCATCTTCGCCAGGACAAAGCTATCGTAATAGTTAGTTCCCGAAATAAGGTCGGCGACGGAAAACGAAAGGTCTATTTTAAGGAAGGAAAAAGCACTTTGTAATTTCTCTGTCAACAAAAATCCCCTCTGACGCAAAATGTCGTTGTAATGAATTTCGTTAAAACGGTAGTTGACTGTTGGTTGGTTTTTTTGTTTTTTTTGCGTGAGCAATCTGTTGCTAAATTTCGGTAAAATTTCAAAACTTACAGAGTTTAATGTGAAAACATACAACGGAGTTGTTTCAAGTTTCTGCCGCATATAAAGTAGATCGGATCGGATTACACGATTTCAAGTATTTATAAATACGTCTGATTTAAGGCGTCGGCTGCATGCAAGCATTGATATCGATCTTGAGAGTTGCAAAATGTAATGTAAACCTGGTAAAGGCCGCTCACATGTTGTAGAAAACCCGCCTCGTACGCGAGAACCTCCTTGTTCGAACTTTGCTACACACATCATTTCTCTCTCTCCCTATCTCTTTCTATCTGTAATTGGCTTCACTGACTGAAAGCCAGCGGGCTATTACCATCATTTGGTTCCGTTGTACGTCTATCTGTTCGTTCGTCCGTAACTCAAAAATCTTCTTTTCAGAAAGTACGAAAAAGAATTCAGCCAAAATTCATAAGAATTATCCTTGCGTGGCCCTTTATTGGATTTCTTCGAAGAATTTTGATCGGATAAAAAATACATGTATATATGTGTGTGTATGTATATATCGTTACAATACCTGCAATGTGGGAAGAAAATTTGACTTTTTGTGGACAGGTTGTGTCTTTTATCGCACAAATTGGCAGATATGCGCAATATTGACGGTAGATATGATCAGAAACTGACACCTCCGAAACATGTATCTCGTGTAAATATATCCCGGGCTTTCAGGGCTTTGATTTTGATGAGCAAACATGTAACTAACTGGTGCACTTTTCAAATTGTTCAAATTGATGATTCACTGTTGTTTAATCTTCACCCATTTTCCCCACTAGAAAATATGCTTGATCTATTTTGTGCTTCTTAACAATGCAGTTTTGGTACTGAGAGGTTGCAGGAAGGTGAACGGACACTTCGATCACTTATCCCCGTAATCGACCGTCTCTCATTAACATTTCATTCCTAATTCATATCAGTTGTTTAAATTGCTCCGGAGATAGACTTAATGATTAAAAGATTTTTTCTGATGCTAACATTAAGAATTGTGCTGAAATTCATGTAAATATATTTAAATTGTATTTCCAGAAGAAGGCAAACGTTAACACTTATTAGCACTCTAGCTATGGAGAAGTTTTTAAAAAACGTTATTTGAAATACCCTACTATCCCCCCCACCCCCCAACCCTTATCAAATGCTATATCGGCAAGATTTTGTCATCATATTCCAATTCTGAACTATTTTTAAAAATAAAAAATAATTCTTAGGTATGAATAAGCAACCAATCACAAAATCCTATATTCTTAACCCTTGTCATGCTGAGATTAGACTAAGACTAAGATTAGACTGCGCTTATGCATGCTTATCCTTGTCTATACCTCCTACTAATACAGGAATAACCCGGGTTCAGCATGACAAGGGTAAATGATCATGTAAAAAACAAACCCGTTACAATAGCTGTATTTCCAGAGCTAACTTATACAGTCAATCAGTTAATCATGTACTGAGCGACCATTCAAGGGACGACAAGTGGTCGCTTTAGAGAATGGTAGCCTTATACAATTTTAAGCGACAGATGTTAAGGTCTAGCTCGATTGTATACAGAAGTTAAAACAATATTCTCTTTAGAATCGTATCATTGTCCTCTGTAGTTAAAACACGTTCAAAAAGAAGGGTTAACAGACAGACGGACATGATATTAGCTCTGCAGGCCTTCGGCCAGTGGACCTAAAATGAGATCAGGACAAGAGCTACATTCAACTGCAGTTCTAATAAGACCCTTTCCCTAGAAACTACAAATCCTTGTTACAAATTTGTGTAATTTATATATTCGAAATGCGCTTTAAAAAATTCATACATAGTCATTATTCAAGGTTCGTGTTTTGATAACTATACGAAGTTATCTTGCAATCTAATATGTTACACAAATATGCGTTATAATGAATGATATCAATTATAAAATACAACTCTTATCTTTGTTAAGGAAAGGAAAGGGGCGATTAAATGTCCATGACTAAGGTACAAACGTACTAATTGATGTCTCTGTAGAACAAGTATTATAATTACTGTCACAGTGACAGTAGAACAAGTATTATAATTACTGTCACAGTGACAGTAGAACAATTAAGTATTATAATTACTGTCACAGTGACAGTAGAACAAGTATTATAATTACTGTCACAGTGACAGTAGAACAAGTATTATAATTACTGTCACAGTGACAGTAGAACAAGTATTATAATTACTGTCACAGTGACAGTAGAACAATTAAGTATTATAATTACTGTCACAGTGACAGTAGAACAATTAAGTATTATAATTACTGTCACAGTGACAGTAGAACAAGTATTATAATTACTGTCACAGTGACAGTAGAACAAGTATTATAATTACTGTCACAGTGACAGTAGAACAAGTATTATAATTACTGTCACAGTGACAGTAGAACAAGTATTATAATTACTGTTACAGTGACAGTAGAACAATTAAGTATTATAATTACTGTCACAGTGACAGTAGAACAAGTTTTATAATTACTGTCACAGTGACAGTAGAACAAGTATTATAATTACTGTCACAGTGACAGTAGAACAAGTATTATAATTACTGTCACAGTGACAGTAGAACAAGTATTATATTTACTGTCACAGTGACAGTAGAACAAGTATTATAATTACTGTCACAGTGACTGTAGGATTTTTAGATCTCTATTCTTGAATGGTCAGTAGAGGGGATGTGTTGTCTGTTAACCCTTGTCATGCTGTGTAAATTATCTTACTGAATTGCTGTAAAAATCAAAGGGCTGAAAGCACTGATAGAACTTGTTGTTCAAAATCGATATTTCTTTTAGAAATCAATTGCACAAACAATTCAGTCAGGAAAAGTACAAGCAAGAGGTGTAGATGAAGATCAGACTGCACTTATGTGCAGGCTGATCTTGGTCTACACCTCCTGACAAAACCGGAATATTCCGGGTTCAGCGTGACAAGGGTTAACGGGACGGGTTAGTAAACGAGTTAGTGCATTTCTGATACATCATGGTTTTTCAGAGTCAAGATATCAGGGGTAGCGTTACAATTAAACTGTATCATCGCTATGAGCCCTTCGTTCATAAGAAATTTATAAGACAAATTTATTAAGTACCCATAAAATAGGATTTATGGGAGGAAAATTTGAACTTTTTTGATTTAAAATCATAACTACCCCCTTATCTCAAGCGCCTGTGGATTGAATCTTTGAAGAATCCATTTCCAGGAAATGCTGTTGTAACTCAGAATACACCATATACTTATTTAAAGTTGACCGGAATTGCAAGTTTTTCGTTTTCATACACTTGAAAAAGTATTCCTTTACGCAGCTCTAAAAATAAATCAAGAAATTAAAAAAAAAAATTAGATATTGGACAAAGTTGGAATTTTTTATCGGCTACTTCTCTTACATACGAAATCTATAAACTGTATTATTAACCCATAGGAATGGGGATAATATTTTTACCATAATCTTCTTTGTTCTCTCCTTTACAATTTTTAATGCACTTCCCCAATGTTATAAGTACACCGATCGGAAATATCAACATATCTCCTTTAAAAATTGGAATTGGAGGTGACATTTTAATACAATAGATAGGAAAATCATTGATACAAGATAATGTCCACTTATTTTCCAAATTATATAGATTGGTCCCATTCTAGCAATTTTATAATACTGGGGTTTAAAGACAAATAAACAAAATCCACAGCATCAGGTGAGACTTCCGTGGAACTTCCCGACTGGATATGATATGAACGAAATGAAGGAACCGTTGAGGTATCAAATTTGACCCTTTTCCTGAAAACCAAAACTTTTTGTGACTAACACCTGTGAAACTTTCTGACACCCCACCCACCGAACCATGTACATGTGCGTTTTCAAATCATTATTCTTAAGGGGTTTGACGTCACTTTTTACAGTACTTAAGTCATATCGCGGCGACTAGAGCACATAACGATGGGTTCCCGCCTTTTCTCACGCAAGTGCTACCTGAATACCGTATCCGGTTTTCTGGCTACTCAGCCAACCAAGGTGGTCATTAAACCATTACTGAGAGATAAATCAGCGTATAAATTGACCGAAGGAATCTTGCCCGCGGTGGGGATCAAGTTCCTAACGCCATTAGTCTCAGTTTAACGCGTTACCAAATTCTGTCCCGTTGCGGTCTGAACCTACTTTAAAGTGGGTTAAGATCTGCCATTTTGTTTTCTTCGGCAAAACCGTCATCATGTTAGAACGTAGCAGTTTCGTCGTCATGAACTGTGTGTGCGTTTGTCGCGTTGGTTCTTTTATCCTTTAGATATAGCTCTTTGGCGGGGTCTTTGAGTAAGACGATCAACCATGGACAAGATCGATAGCTTTTCCCCTGTCTCCTATTTATATGTGACCAATATTTGTTTTGTTTTTCGCATTGATAATCAACAGATTACACATTGCATATTCAAATTTACTACTGTAACAACAATCACGGATGCACGAGAGCCATTGTCGTTTTCAAGCTCCTCTGCCAAAACAACCAGTTAAGATTTCTTTACACACATGTATCTGAACAATATGCATCTATGCTTTCGGAGGGATCAATGGTCAATGAAATCTGGTGATGCATGTGAGAGTACCCCGGATCTAAAAGTGGTGTAGTTATAACTTTGGCTAAGTGTAATTTCTCAAGAAACTTTGGAAAATTTTCGTATGGCAAAACGTTTTGGACCCTTTGGAAATTAAGACAAGTCTGTTGTTTGACGATAAAAGAGGATCTTAAAGAGATGTTTGTCAATTTGTTTTATGTGTGGGATATTTAGCATTTTCATTAACTTATTGGGAAATCCTTTAGAATATTTGTTTAAAGCCATAGGGATGATTTCTATACAAAAATGACACGATTCTGTTGGAAAACACAACAATTACACTGTTGGATTTTATGTTTTAATTGGAAACCGCACTATCATTAGTAACTTTTCTGTTTTGAACTCAGATTTATTTGATTTTGACACAACTTGAAATTATGGAACTTTCACAGAAAGTTTTGTGACTAAGAGAATCTACCCTTAAAATGAAAATGCAGATTAATGTCCCCAATTCGACAGGTTTAGGCTCAAGTTCCTTAACCTTACAAACCGAACATGATATTTTAATAAATGTGGTTGATTTTTAGCCTGATCTGGCTATTATGAAAGAGTCAGCTTAGCATGAAGTAGAGACTAAAATCAAGGGTAGTAACTCTGAACTCATATGAATTTTATCTCATTTTTAACTGCGGTTGATTGTATTCACCTCCCAGCATGTTACAGCGGAGCTTCATTAACCCGAATGCTCATACTGCATAATATGTTTCCAGAAAACTGAAAATAGTTTTTCCTATAATACACTCATATGGAAATTTCGAACTATAAAAATAACTCGACAGTTTAAAAATTATGTTATACAGGTCTGAAGATTTATATTTCTTTAACACATCTTGTTTGGTTTAAACATTAAAAATGGTGATTTTCGGGACTTTCACCCTTTTTATTTTTCACTGTTTCTTAATAAATAAACAATGTTGGACACTCTCACGTGTGATTATTCAATATCTTGGACCCAAAGATTGCCCACCAAAAGAAATTCACAAGGACATGTAAGTGAAATAAGGACAGCACACTCCATGCTACAGCATGGTAAAGAAATAGGCCCGGAATTCTGGATCACCTCAAAGTATACGACCAATAGATGTTTGCAGATCTGCGAATAGCACAGCGGTACAATGCTTTACAAATATATGTCCATGCACTTATCCATAATAATTTTCAAATGACCAATGTATCTGCTAGAATGGTCCCAAAGCTGCTGATGTTGACGAAAAACTTGTGACTGTTGTTGAAACTTTGTTTCACCACTTCGATTCTTATATAAAACAGATCAAAACTGTGGAAAAACCTATGATCAACGCCCCGAAAACGGCCAAGTCAACAACATCCGCCTGGAAGGTGCGCACGATGGTCAAAGATTTCTGTGATGGAAAAGGTGTGCTGCTATTAGATTATACATGTATTGAAAAAATGTCAATCTTCAACAGGGAGATACCATGCTGACCTTATGATGTAGCTTCATTAGAAATTCAAGGAGAAAAGACATGGTAACTGTCACTAGGTGTGCTCTTCCATAAGGACAATTGTCCACCATACAAGTCCGATGTTGTCATGGCTGCTATTCAGGAATGTTATTTCTGGTTTGGCATCCACCTTATTCGCGTGATTTAGCACCCTCTGACCATTACCTATCAACTGCTAGATGAATTCAGCGAAATTCAATTTGCGAATGAAGATAATAGTCTACATCGTTTCTAGGCTACTGTTGTTATCGGATTATCATCAGAACGTGACAAGTCAGTATTTGCCTTTTTAAGATGCACTGACAGATCATGGCTATACACAACAAGAAAATATAAGACCTTTATTACGAACTTTCGGCCCACAGAGGAGCATTAATAGATGCATGTATAATAATAAAAAATGCAAAAACAAGAAGAGAATTCCAAATGACAGATCTAACATTATTTACAAGAAACAGAAAATATTGTGCATGTCTGTATGTGTGCGCTCAATCAAAAATCAAAATACCCTTCTATCTTTAATTGCTATGTTAAGCTGGAGAAAAACAAGGATTTTACGTTATGGAACACCTGAACAAACTGTTTGTGAATCTGATTAGCAAACACTTTACTTTTAATATGTCGGTTGAATTTGACATATAATATTCAGATAATTTATTAAGTTTAAGTTTTATTTAGCGAGTACTAATGAATGTTAACGAAGTCAAATGATTTGGTAAAATGATATTACTGCACGACTACGGAAAAAGAAAAGATGCTTCACATAAATTTCGGCCAATGTAGGAGTTCCAAGGTCACTTCCTGTCTGAATGACTGCTTTTGAATGGTCGACCGAATCTTTGATTGGCTTACGCGATCCGTTAAATGGGTCTGCACACGTCCAATTGAATATTCGCGGTTGTCAATAAAGGAATATATCGACCAATCAAATAATTAATTCATCCAGGAATTGAGATTTGATCTCCAACATTGACCGCCATCTTGTTGGTTTTGAGACTTAAACGTCGTAACTACAGCTTTTTCAAGCTGTAGTTACGACGTTTAGGTCGCCAACAAACCATTCTACCTTTTGTTAATGCTACCGGCTATAAATTTTGCAAAATAACGCCGGGTTGAAAATTCGAAGCAGGACTTCCTGTCGATGGGCGTGGCCAAAAGAGTAAGCGGGCAGGGCCAGCGATTGGTCAATTAACTTAAGTGTAAAAGTGTCGTACCTGACTTTTTCTTTTATCTTTTAGATCTTTGATAATGAGCCCGACTCATCACTGTCATTGCTGCAGTACCTGCGAAGAAAATGTATCCTTTATCACTGTTTAACCCATCACCACACGGCAAAATATTAGACTGGTCCAAACCCAAAGGCGTTGCAGCCGACAATTAAAATTTAATGGAATTTTAGATTTTGAATTTTTCTGTGTAGAAAACTTTATGGAAAATAAAAAAAAAATCTTGTTCCAATTGCGCTTTCCCAATTGTTTTTCTCGAGGGGCGGCTAAAAGTGACATTGTTTGGGAATAGGTTACTGTTTCTATTCAATTCGATATAAAGACTCGGTAGACTAGAGAACATGTCCCATAAAAATAATAATAATCTTTATTTCGAGAAGGAAGCTCATCTACGCTGCTCTCCGATATGCGAAGGTTATGGTTACAGGGAAGTAATACAGTTTCCCGCCATCTGTCACATTTTGTATATGGAAAGTCCGGGCATGTAAACAAAGATCAAGGTGACCTATGATTGGTCCATAAAATATCAAGACGAAATCTAACGATTTGATCCGATCAATTGATACTCTTTTAATAACTTAGGAGCAAAAGGGATAACATTTTAATGCATTTCGGCCCTTGAGGGGCGGTTTCTATACCCTAGGGTAGTTTTCGAAAAATGAAGTAAACTAGCCGTGCGAAGAGGGTTATCTTAAAAATGACGTCATAACTCATTGATAAAAGGGATCATGCCATATCACAATTCATTTATTTTGACGGATGAATGATTGTTCTTGAATTTGATATATGGTTTGACTCCCTTGCAATTTTTTGGGATGAGCTATTTGCTATTTTCTTATAATGGTCGCCTATGGAAAACGGAATAGTTCCTTGTAACCTAAAGACAGGTCCATCAGTCAAAAGACATGGTAGACCAGGGAACCTGTTCCATCTGCGCTGCTATCCGATATTGTATCTTCAGATTAGGACAGGCTTTCCAGTCAAAAGACTTGAATGCTAAGGTTCCAGTCTATGTCAACTTGAGGGCCCGCCAATACGAGAAAAATCTTCGTCTGCAATGTGGATTGATTTTCCTTTACAAATATCCAGTGATTTTACCTGGGACAAAAGAAGGATGTGGTCATGGTGGATGTGGCTCTTGCACAGTCATGGTGTCTGAATATGATGCCGAGAAAAATAAGATATGGTAAGACAAAGTATATTTTTGTGTTGTTAAACCCATTACCAGACACAAACCCATTACCAGACGAAAAAAAATTTGGACAAATTCAAAGTGGTTGCCGCTTTCGACAACTTCTAGTTGATGAGAAGTTGAAAATGTTTGGCTATTTGGATAGAATACATGGCTGATAATAAAAAAAAAATTGCTAATATCAAGAACTGATACTTATCAACTGTTTTTCAGAGGGCATTAAAAAAGCTGGAATGCCTAGTATATGTCTTATTTTGTCATGTTGAATATAATTCATTTCAAAAATCATTGCTTGAACATTCTTTGGATGAAAGTACTACAGTGTTTATTCTAGACAAGGGGAGTGGGGATTTCCCAACTTTTTTCAAAGATGCTCCATATTTTCAACATTAGACGGGGATTTTTTAAATAAAAAGCATGCAATTCAATGCATTTCTCAATTGTGTAGATCTTCCGCTGAAATTCACCCCATTCTTAAGTACTAGAATTCTAAAAATAATGCTTACTCAACAGACGAAATTCTGAGGTCTTTTCAAAGTTCAACGGGTGCAAACTGCCACTGGAAGCTTGATCACTAAAACCATTGAATGCTTACGCCATAAAAAGTAGTTCTCATGTATTTTAGAAATATTGCAAACTCTATTCAAATTGTAGAGAACTCTTTTGAAAGCATGCTATTTAGTCCATCCCCATCAATTCCGCATTGTAAGCATCTCAAGAAAAAAGCTTTGGAAAACATTGTGGCCAATGAAGAAATTGCTTGTTACAAGCAATTTCTTCATTGTCCACAATGTTTTCTACCCATCTTGTGGAAAAATTTCTAAACTCAACCAACTTGAAATTGTCGTCTGCAACTTCTTTTAATTTGAACCAGTCTAATAATTTGTTGTGTTGTAATGGGCTAACTCTTGGGTAACTTTAACCTCGTTTATTTATCATGATAATGTTTAGCAAAGAAGAATGCACAACAAAACTGTTATTTCCTAGCTTACAGTACTTTCTTTGTCTTTTAAGGTAGAAAACATTGTGGACAATGAAGAAATTGCATGAAACAAGCATTTCTTCATTTTCCACAGTAAAAAGCCTTATTGTTTTGGAGATGCGTTAAGTAGGCATATTAACTACCTAACTTTTCATACATTGATTTTGTGTAGCCACTACAGTGTGAATGCCTGTCTATTTCCTGTCTGTGCGGCCCATGGCCTAGCTATTACCACCGTAGAAGGGGTAGGAGATATTAACACTGGACTACATATCATACAGGTATCTATACGTAACCCTTTACCAGACGGCAAAATTTTAAATGGGTCCAAATTGAAAGGAGTTGCAGACGACAATTTAAAGTTTATGCAATTTTTCTCAACTTTCTGGATAGAAAACAATGTATTTTGCATAACGAGACATCAAATAAGGTGATGAAGCATAACCAAATACATCATCTGTCAATAGCACATAAATTGCCTTATTTGTGGTTTCCATGATGTATCAATATCATCATAGGCTTCCACTGGTAATACAGTAATTTTTGGCATCACCTGAAGACTTATGACTTTCCCTGATAAATTCCGATGTTTCAAAGTCTGGCATAGGGAATATATCTCATTAACCCTTGTCATGCTGTATAAATTACCATACTGAAATGCTGTCAAATCAAAGGGCCAAAAGCACTGATAGAACCTGTTGTTCAAAAATCAATATTTCTTCTAAAAAATCAACTTCATTAACAACTCTGACAGAAAAAGCACATGCAGGAGGTGTTGACTAAGATCAGCCTGCACATAAGTGCAGTCTGATCTTAGTCTACACCTCCTGCCAAAGCCGGAATATTCCGGGTTCAGCATGACAAGGGTTAAATTAAAATTCTAGTGAATTTAGTAGATTTAACACAACAAACGAATATTTATTGTCAAACTGATATTAATAACTATTAGAAAAGCAGATAAATTTCCAGTGCCAAATTTTCATGAAAATCTGTTGAAGAGCTGCTTTCAGCTATTCCCACAGAATACATTTTTTTAAGAGCAACAATAAAGAGATTAGGAAATTAAATTGAACATGAAGAAATGTCTTCGCATTTCACAGTGTTTTCTAACCAGAAGGACTAGAATATTAGAAATTCCATTACCATAACTTTGCAGTATTACCTGCCCATTGCTCTTTTAAAATGAAAAGTAGAAATTGATTAAGACCATTCCAACACAATAAGGCTTTTTGATCCCCAAAAGAGCAAACGTGGATAATGAAGAAATTGTTTGTTACTAGCAATTTCTTCATTATCAACAATGTTTTTCTTCCATAAGGACAAAAAAAAAATAAAGAAAGAAATATATAAAATTTCATCCACATTAGCCTTTTACAAAATGGAAAAATTTTAGGCTGGTCCAAATTGAAAGGAGTTGCAGATGACAATTTAAAGTTAATCAAATTTTAATTTTTTTACTTTCTGGATAGAAAATATTGTGCAACGAGCCATTTCTTTATTTTATACAATGTTTTCCCATTTGCTTTTCTTGAGGGGCATCAAAAAGTGTCAATGTGTGGTAATGGGCTAATTTGTCGTCTGCAAATTCTTTGAATTTTGGCCAGTCTATAATTTTGTAATGCATTAAACAACCAGTTAATTCTACAATATTTTCAATTCCTGCTTGTAGTTATATAAAGGTTATAAGATAATGAATTTTTTGCCGGTTGACCAATTACCACACGATCCAGTAATTTGAGTTGCTGAAGAAAACTAAATTGCAAAAACATTGTGAAAAAGGAAGAAGTTGCTTGTAACTAACAACATCTCTTTTTCTAACAATGTGTTTTCTTTTCTATAAAGTAACTTATTTTTTTATTCTGATGCAGTTTGACATTTTGTCTGCAACCTCTCAATTTCAATCAGTCTAAAATTTTGTCAACTGGTAATCGGCTTCTTTTGAAATTTACAAGACCACTCACTTTAATGTCATTTTTATCTCCAATTGATTTCTGACTTATTTATAGGTGTCATATGAAGGTTTTTGCCCAATATATTAATGAATCAAAGAGGACAGAAGGTAGCAAATTATAGGACAATCATATTAACCCATTAACTGACAACCAATAGTAGAATTGTCCATATTGAAAGAGGCTGCTTCCTAAGGAAAAATCTTTAAACAACATGGAAAATTAAGAAATTGCTTGTTACAAGTAACCTCTCCATTTTTAGATTACCTGACCCAGGGTTATGGTTACCCTTTGGGATTGTATTTTGTTCGTAAGCATGCGTTAACTTTTTACATTTTTCGACTTCTTCTTAAGAACCCTTGTACAGACTTGGGTGGCGCTCCAGATTTGTACATGTCATGGTGTTATCCCTGGGGGCCCCAT
Organism: Fragum fragum; assembly: GCA_946902895.1. NCBI lineage: Eukaryota > Metazoa > Mollusca > Bivalvia > Cardiida > Cardiidae > Fragum > Fragum fragum. The sequence continues at coordinate 66,728,690 of OX336370.1, read as the reverse complement.
AAGGCTAAAAAAAGGTACATCATTAAAAAATCTTCTGGTCATGAACTGGCTGTTTGATTGGATTCACATTTGGTATTTAGAGTCTTTAAGGCAAGGACCATGAAGTTTGTACGAGAAAAAAAAATGTCAACAAAGGCGCTGCGGGGGGGGGGGCATAAGCCTACATAGTGACAACTTTGAAAATCTTTTTCTACCAAACCAAAAGACCTGATATTTGGTATACAACATCATTTGGTGGACCTCTATCAAGATTCTATAAATTATGCCCTCAGGGTCAGAATTAGCCCATTGCCAGACATCATTAGTTTTAATCTTCTTCACTCTAACAGAAAGGCTTAGAGCTTTGATATTTGGTATGTATTATCTAGTGGATCTCTATCAGGATTGTATAAATTATGGTCCCAGGGTCACAACAAGCCCATCCCCGGACCTCTCAAGTTTTATCTAAGGCTTACATAAGGAAAATTTCACAAATCTTCTTGTCCTAAACAGGAGGGCCTAGAGCTTTGATATTTTGTATTCAGCATTATCTGGTAAAATTTTCTCATCTGTAGGGTATCACCTAGTTGCTTTTCTATGATCTCGGGAAAAGCTAAAAGAGTCTTAACGTTTACAATGTGGCTTCCATTAACCAGGGTTTGGGTTGTTAGTATTCATTCTGCTATGAAAAAACCATATTCAAGATCTACAGGCAATTCTTTTTCTTTGTCATACTGTCTCAGCAAGAAAAAGGCAATCTGATCTTTGTCTAGACCATCTGCTTTCCCACAGAAGGTTTTTTTTACGCCCCTCAAGAAAAAAACTTTGGGAAACATTGATGACATTGAAGAAATGGCATGTAACAATTTTCACAATGTTATAGATCTAAAGGCAAAAATCATTTAAATTTCACCAATCTAAAATTGTTGCAGCATTTTTCAATTGAGAACAGTCTTAAATTTTGTCATGGGTAACAAATTTTAACCCACTATTACCAGTACTGCTTTCAGTACTTTTAATTTAGCCTTTTGATTTAAATGTGATTCTGTGCAGGGAATTTTATTTAGTATGCCAAGGGTTAGATATAATACTTGGTGCTTGTTATGTAACAGTCTTGTGTATGATTTCAGCAAAAGTTGATAGAGTCCCATGGATTACAATGTGGATTCTGTACTCCTGGATTTGTGATGTCAGCATTTACTCTTATACGGAATAACCCAAATCCAACCAGGGAAGATGTCGAAAGAGCATTGGAAGGTATGACCTTAGGAATATTTATGTTTGCGACAAATGCATCTAGCTGAAAAATATGCCAAAAGGGAAAGCTAGGAAACAATCCAGAATAGATTGTCACATGACTAAAGAAAATGTGATTGTAACCCTGTCCAGTGTTGCAAAATTTAAGACCTTTCCAAATTCAAATGTTTTGCAGCCAAAAATCCAAAGTCAATTTAATTTGGTAGAAAATATTGAGGAAAACTAAGAAATTGCTTGTTGCAAGCAATTTTTTGCTTTTTATGCCCCCGCATCGATAAGATCGGGGGCATATTGTTTTACCGGTGTCCGTCTGTCTGTCTGTCCGTCTGTCTGTCTGTCTGCAAAACTTAACCTGCCAACTAAACATTTTCCTATAACTTCAACCCTGATTAAGTTACAATGCTAATATTTGGTATGTAGATAGGTCTCAACAAGGCGCAACTGGGGAAGGTCATTTCATCAAGGTCAAGGTCAAAATTTTAACACTTTACCCGTTTCTAAAGAATTCCCATTTCGGGGGCATAGTGTTTCACAAACACATCTTGTTCTACAATGTTTTCTAAATTATAAATCACAGGGATGTAAAAATAGGGATTGAACAGGTAAGGGTTAAGGAATGTCTTTAAACTTTGAATTGTCGTCTGCAACTCCTTTCAATTTTTAAGGTTTGCTGTCCGGTAATGGGTTTATACTCTAAAACTGGGAAGAGGTTGTGTTCTATTTTATATAGATTTGGAGCTTACCTGTACTGATTGTTTTGGTTGCTAGCTTGCATGCTCAACAGATGGGAGCCAATCTGGATTTGAACCAACATTAACCCATCAACAGACGATAACATTTTAGACCAGTACAAATTTAAAGAAGTTGCAGATAACAATTGTAATTTGATGAAATCTTTAAAATCTTTGTCTATTGGGGTAGAAAACATAGTGGATAAGGAAGAAAGTGCTTGTAACAAGCAATTTCTTCTTTTCCACAATAGTATCCAAAGCTTCCATATTGAGGGGCATTAAAAACATCATTATGAGGGAATGGGTTAAAGGAAATGACAAAATTGATGGTCACTTTTGAAATTTTGCACCAATATTATATCCTTTTTTTCCAAACTTTTTGTCCAGATGGTTTAATTCAATGAAGTGGTTGTATATGTTGCTTTGCTATTGATGGTTAGTAGTCTGTCAGTCTGTCTTTTGGTCGGAAGATCAAATCGGATGACAACTTTACAAAGAATAGAGTTAGCAAACACCAAATTTAGCAGACAATTATCTCGGGATGTAGATGATGGCTATTGATTCAGATCAATCCATTTAAGGTCAAGGCCACCCTGTATTTTTTACCTATGATAGACCAAACCTTCTTGATGACAGTTGACATAGAATAGAGCTCCAGTTATGGATGAATTCTCATGAAATTTTCACAGAATTTTCTTAGTCACCTGACCTAGTCACATATTGTCACAGATTTTGCTTCTTACTCTGCATGACAGAAAAATGGGGCACTATTAAAAAGGGCGGCATATATTGTGACTTTCAAACTCTTGTTGTAAATAATTGTACTTGCAGGAAACTTGTGTCGATGTACAGGATATCGACCCATTTTAGATGCCATTAATGGAGCTTTAAAGGTATTCTGTTTATTATAATTACCGGTAACCCTTGTCATGCTGAACCGGATATATTCCAGTTTTGGCTTGAGGCGTAGACTAAGATCAGACTGCACTTATATGCAGGCTGAACTTAGTCTTCACCTCCTGTTTGTACTTTTCATGCCAGAGTTGTTTATGAAGTTGATTTCTAAAAGAAATATTGATTTTTGAACAACAAGTTCTATCAGTGCTTTCAGCCCTTTGATTTGACAGCATTTCAGGAAGGTAATTTATACAGCATGACAAGGGTTAATCACGTAAATTATGGATTTATAATGAATTTTTGATAACTGATTTAATTAGTGGCAATATTATATTGATTAATTCATTACTAGAAATTTTACTCTTTGGCCAACATCTGAACTTTCTAGATTGGAGTAAAGTCAACATATTCCCATGCAGTCATGCATTTTGACATCCCCAAGAAAAAAGACGGAAAAGTTGTTGAAATGAAGAAATTGCTTGTCATGAGCCATTTCTTCATTATCCACAATCTTTTTTACCCAACAAGACAAAAAACATTTCAAATTTCATTAACTTTAAATTTTTGTCTGCAATTTCTTACAGTTTGGATCAGTCTATAATTTAAGGATGAATTTAGGGAAAAAAAACACACACAAAAAAAACAGGGCACAGTTGGTCACCTTGAAGAGTGCTAGTTTCATATTCAACAATGTTTTCTTTCCACAAAGTTGAAAAAATCTAAAATTCCATAAACTTTAAATTGTTGTCTGCAACTCCTTTCAATTTGGATTTGTCTACAATTGTGCCATCCGGTAATTGCTTAAAAAGGTGTGGAAAACAGGATTGAGTGGGAATGGGTGAACACACTTTTGTTTAATGAAATGTGTAAGATGATTTAACGTTTTATTACAGGATGTCTGTGAACTTGGCGAGTATTGCTGTAAAAATAAGGACAAGGCACAAGATGAACATAAAGAGGTAAATTTTTAACTCTAAATATTTAATGATTTTATAAGAGTGAACAATTTACAAGATAGCTCTTAACACATTCCCACTCTGTGACACTTTTAAACGCCCCTCAATATGAAAGATTTGACAAACATTGTGGAGAATGAAGAAATTGCTTGTAAGAAGCAATTTCTTCATTCTCCACAATGTTTTCTACCCTAAAAGATAATGATTTTGAAGATTTCATCAACTTAAATTGTCGTTTGCAATTTCTTTGAATTTGGACTGGTCTAAAATTCCATCGTGTGGGAATGGGTTAAACTATTACAAGTCAATAAAATTTTAGACTGGTCCAAATTGAGAAGAGTTGCAGGTAATATTTGAAATTGCATTTACTTTGGAGATTAGGGTAAAAAAAGATTTTTGGAAACGTAAAAAAGTCTTTTTCAAACAATTTCTTCTTTTCTCATGAAGTTTTTCTTAACTATATTTCTTCAGCATGTCAAAATGTGGGATTTTTGTTGAATTGGATTAGTTGACCTCCATTTTATTTTTTGATGACAAATGCCATTAACATGAAGTATAATTAATATATTAACCCATTACCAGACGACAAAATTGTAGACTGGTCAATATTAAAAAAATCTGCAGCCATTAATTTTTAGATGATGAAATTTTGAAATTTCTTTGTCTTTTGGTTTGGAAAACATAGTGGATATTGAAGAAAATGCTTGGTGCTAGTTATATTTTATTTTCCACAATGTTTTCCAAAGATTTTTCTTCTAAAGGGGCATAAAAATGATGGAATGTGTTGGGAGGTATTAATACATTCCCAACCAATGGCGCATCTTGATCCCTCCCCTGCCCTCAAGAAAAGCAGAAGTGACAAAACATTGTGTAAAATTAAGAAATTGCTTGAAACAAGTAATTTCTTCATTTTACACAATGTTTTCTACTCAAAAATATAAAAAATGTAAAAATATTCAATAACTTTGAATTGATATATGCAACTTCTTACAGTTTGGACCAGTCTATAATTTTGCAGTTTGGGAATGAGTTTAATCATAACTCAAACAAACCAATGAATTTGATTTTTCAGATTTTTTGATAAAGTTGATTGATTGAATGGGATTTAACGCCACTTTAACAATTTTTCAGTCAAATTGTGGTGGCTGGAGCGCCTAACAATGGATTCCTGGTATTTCTCACACCAGTACTACCACTACATCCTTTCCTAGCCTCCAGCTGCTATCCCACTTAGGTTTACGATTATCAACCCATTGATGAGAGACAAAGTTTATTAATAAAGATTTGCTTAATTCAATTTTATAAATTTTCCCTACTTCTAGGTGTCCACCTGGTTGTCTAAAACTTAACCTGGAATATATTTCCTGTTATTAGTCCCCTCCCAGCGAAGCCGAAGTGGACTTTAGGTTTGCACTCCTTCCGCCCATCCGTCCATCATCCAATGATTGAAAATTAGGAGTCTGACGCGCTACCAACTGCGCTATGACGGAGGCAACATGTATATAAAGGTAACATCCTAGGACAAATGGCTTATTGGTTAGAGCACCGAAATAGTTTTCAATTTTTTAGAATTAAATTGTGACCTTGACCTTGACCTACATGAACCAGTATTTTAAATACTGTTAAAAGAGGCATTAAACCCCGTTCAATCAACAATTATATACATGTTGTTCATGACCAAGGGAGTTACTAGTACCCTATTGTTTTGGGGTAATGAAGGTCAACTGTTCTACTTGAGTGACAAAGCACATGTGTGTTTTCGGGGGATAGTAGTCTGCTCTGCGACAATTCTAGTTGCCATCATTCTGCCTTTGTTTACAATGGTGACAAACTTTAGACTTGGTCATATTTCCATGATTGCTAGTCATTGAAAATCTTTCTTTTGCGGTTATTATGCTGGAATTTGCAATCAGAGGATCTTTGTAAATTTCTTAATACCTCCCCCGAAAAGTGAGTCTATTTTAATGTAAATTTAGTATTGTGAACCAGATTTTTTTGATAGACATATTTCTGATGATGGAGCGACAGAGGCCCTCCTGGGCCCCTTGTATTTTTTTTGTGACAAATATTGCTTAACCAATGAGGCCCATACCCTGCATTATTGACAATATAATCTACAACAATATTATTGACACTTAGAGAGTCAATATGTCAACTATGTTGTTAATAAAGGATACTAACAATATCATTGATGGTGTATTATTCACATTGAAGACTGGCCAATACTGACCCAATGATATTGATAGTATATGGGCCTCTAACTAATTTAACAAAATCAATTTCTTCTTTTTCTACAATGTTTCTTAAGTATAATATCACTGGGACGTAGAAACCAGGGATTGTACAGGAAAGGGTTAAATAACATTGCAGGTTATAGGAAACAAAGAAGGTAATGCAGTGAATGGTCAAATACCAATATACCCACCAGCTTTAAAGGTATTGCTTAAAACATACTACAAAATTAATATTTTTTACAAAATTGTCAGGCCAAATTTGGTACACAAGTTCTTGGTGAGAGAGAATGGTGAAGGGTGGAGAGTTGAGGGGATTTATCAGATCTTGAAATTCCTGAAATTTAACCCTTGTCATGCTGAGCCTGGAATATTCTTATTTTGGCAGGAGGTATAGACAAAGATCAGCATGCACATATGTGCAGTCAGATCTTATGTGTACACCACCTCTTGTCCCTTTCAAGGCTGAGATGTTTATAATAAAATTTATAAAAGAAATATTGACTCACAACTAGTGCTTCTAGTGCCTTCAGCACTTTGAATTAAATGCAATTCTAACTAGAACTTTATTCAGCATGACAAAGGTTAAACTTGTCCTGTACAGTGAGGAAATATGATATTACATGAATTCTGTAATCAAGTTTTTCATAATCCTCTCATTGTGCATGTAAAAACAAAGAAGAGGAAAATGGTGCAATTCTAGTGGACAAGGAGAATTTTCAAGCTGTCTGTCAAAGTCGTAAGATGGTTGTAATGTGAATGGGCGTAACCTCTTACTAAACAAAAGAAGTTTAGATTTGCACAAATAAAGTCTTAAATATCTTATATATGTCTTTCTTGGAAATAAACAATAAGAAGAATGAAGACATTGCTTATATGAAGCAATTTCTGCAGTTTTCACATTGTTTTTCCAATCACTTTTTTGGAGTGTTAAAAAATCAGGGAGATTTTATAGGGCTGGGTTAAACTAAACTAAACTAAACTAATGATGTAGGCCAAGTACCTATATGTACATATTGTACAGGTTAACAACTTGGTTAGAACTTGCACCATTTTCTGGTATCTATTTTACTTGATGAATTTCATTTACATTATAGCTATTTCAAAACTGATACCCTTGTTTTGATCTTGTGTTTTATTTTACACTGCTGAAGGTGGATGTATATTGAAATCATCATCTCCATTAATCCACATCATGTAAACCCAAGAGTTGATTTTTGACATACTGGAATGACTTGCTTAAGTACACCTTGTGTGTTGATCTAATTAAATAGAATGGTTAATTTAATGTAGACGACACTTTCAAATTGGTGGATTTTTTTTGTCTTTTAGGGTAGAAAGCATAATTGGCAATGAAGAAATTTGATACAAGCAATTTCTTCATTTATCACAATGATTTTCAAAAACTTTTATTTGAGGAACGTTAAAAAAGAGAGATTGCACGGTATGGTTTAAGAGCTAAATAAATGTAAGTGGAAGGACAGGAGAGAAGGTAAAATTTAATATCTAATCTCTACTGATTTGAGATCATTTGGATCATAAAAAAGCAGGATCGTGTGGTTATTGGTTCCACTGAGATCAAGTATGCTTGCTAACTTTTGAAACAGTTGGCTGACAGGTCAGAGAAGAATATGGTATTTATCAGCAAGCATTACTCTTGGTATCAGCCATATGAGCTGAAGGAGCTGCTACAACTGAAGAAGAAATATCCACAGTCACCAATCATCATGGGCAATACAACCACAGGTAATCATCGTCAATATATTTAACTAATTACCATACAATAAAATGTTAGACTGGTCCAAATTGAAAGAAGTTGCAGATCACAATTTTAAGTTGATGAAATCTTTGAAATATTTGTCTTTTGGGGTATAAACATTGTGGGTAATGAAAAAATTGATTGTAACAAGCAATTTCTACATTTTCCACAATGTTATCCAAAGCCTTTATAATCTGTGATCATCATGGGCAATACCACCTCTGGTACCCACTGTCAATATATTCATAATATCCTAACGATTTTCACTTTCAAAATTTAATGCTCTCAATTTCTATTTCAAAATTTAATGCATTTATCACTTCTTTTAAGGCCACATCTTTGTTGTGTCTATTGTAATTCCTGCTGTTTAATTGTTTAAAAAAAATGTTTTATACCTCTTAACCCATCACCAGACAACACAATTTTAGACTGATCCAAAATGAATGAAGTTGCAGAAGTCAATGTGTATGAAATTTTAGATTTTTCAACTTTCTGGGTAAGCAATTTCTTCATTCTCACAATTCTTTTCCCATTGTTTTTCTTGAGAGGTGTCAAAAATTGTCATTGTGTGGGAATGGGTTGATGCTCTAGTTTTTGAAATGATAGGAGCAAGCAAGTAGGCTAGGCTAAAAGCAGACTACACAATTGTTATCCACTTCCAATAGACTGAGGTATAATGTTTTGGCAATGTCCACCCTTCCATCTAGTGCCTCAGGTTATTTATTGATGGATTTATCATGCTCCCTAAAAAGATTTTCAGGGGAGCATATAGTCGCTGGCTTTTGCGCGCGTCCGTCCTTCCGTCCGGCCGTCCGACATCATATCTCAGGAACCCCTGGGCCAAATTGGATGAAACTTCATATATAATCTTTCTAGGAAATTTCCAAGAGACTCTTTTTGAGTTTTCTCAATTCAAGGCTGTGTCATGGAAAAAGGGGCCTTAATGTAAAATTAGTTTATTGCCAATTTCTTCTAGTCAGATAGTGAGAATTTTATTGATTTCATATTTGAGTAGAAAATCAGATCCTCTTGACCTTAAACTATCATTACTTTTAAAAAAATGTGTAATGGGAAATGGGGCCTTAATGTTATAAGCTTTATGTAAGCTCTCTTTTAGTCCTGCAAAAACTTATATTGGCCATAACTTTTGATTAGTTACAGATACAGTCCTCATATTTCACATGTGCATTGCTTCTGACAAACCCTTTTTGTTGGTACTAAGTTAAAGGTCATCAGTCAAGGTCAAGGTCATGTGTCAGGCCTGGGATTTCCCAGAAAATTTGACTCGCATTTTTTTGCAAGTGGCTTTTGAAACGACTCGCTTGCAATTTTAGTATTAGTTATTAAACAGGTTTACCTATAGAAAAGTAAAATCATATATTATTAAATGAGTTATACTTTTATTGTGAAAAAATCTTCAAAGAAAAAACAAGTTGATCTTACATTAATTTGTTTACAGAACACAACTTTAGATTAGTCCATAGTAAAAGAGGTTGCTTACAGCTGCTCTTCCAGAGCTTTCAATCCTTTGTTTTTATGTAATTATGAAAGGGATTTCATCTAGCATGAAAAGGTTAAAACCTACTAACATAATGGAGAGAGTGGTTAGTGAACACGACATCTTGAAAAATTACTTTTCTGATCAAGATTGATATTAAGATCTCGGAGAAGCATCCATTTACCTATGCATTCTTTTCACTGGTCACAAAGGTTGACTTGTTAGAATATTTGACTGGTTGATGGATTGCAAACTTAACCATTTGAAGGCTCAGTTTGTTTTTTTATGCTTCAAACCTAATCATTTGGACATGCAGAAGATAAAAGTTGCACAAAACATAAAGCTCGAAAGCCAACACTAAATTCCGGGATTTTGTTGCTGGTATCTTGCAGGAGTTGATAAATATGATCACAGACCTTTGTTTCTGGTATGGACAGTGACCGATGACAATTTTTTCATCCTTAAGAAAATTTAGAAATGTTAATTGACTTTTTCCATTGGTTTCTGAGAAGAGGATTCTTAATAATTGATGAGTTAACAAATCACTACAGTACACTGGAATTCACAGGTATTCTGATCCCGGGAAATAATGTCATATCTAGACTTCCTGTTTTTATTAGGAAAAAGGGGTAAACAAAACAAGATCCAAAGGAAAGGCATAAACCATGATACCTGCCTCGAAGGTTAAGCACAATTATAGTGCTAAAAAAGATTGAAAAAATGATATGACATCTTTTTCTGCTGATTAATTTAATTCACTTGCAAAAAAATTTGATTTGCAGAAAAAATCACTTGCAATCATTCTTTTTAACTCGCAAATTGCAAGTATGTGAGCTGAAATTCTAGCCCTGTGTGTCAACGTCAGAATTTCGAAAATCTTAACTTTAACTTTGTCTATAAGTTTACAATGGTAAGTGATATAGCCTATATATTTCACATGTGCATTGCTTATGACAAAACCTTTCTTTTGATGTTAAGTTCAAGGTACTCTGTTGAGGTCAAGATCGTTTCTCAAGGTCAAAATTTCATAAATTTTAACTTTAACATTGTTGATAAGTTTACAATGGTAAGTGATATAACCTTCATATTTCACATATGTATTGCTTATGACATGGACTTACTTTTGGTACTAAATTCAAGGTCATCTGTTAAAATCAAGGTCATTTCTCAAGGTCAAAATTTCAAAAATCTTAAGTTTAACATTGTCTATAAGTTTACAATGGTAAGTAATATAGCCTTCATATTTTACATGTGAATTGCTTATGACATGACCTTCTTGTTGGTATTAAGTTCAAGGTCATCTGTTAAGGTCAAGGTCATTTCTCAGGGTAAAATATTCAAAATTTAAGTTAAACATCACCCATAAGTATACAATGGTAAGTGATATAGTCTTCATATTTTACATGTGCATTGCTTTTGACAAGGACATTCTGATTGTACTTAGTTCAAGGTCATCTGTCAAGATCAAGGTCATTTCTCGAGGTCAGAATTTCAAAAATCTTTAACATTGTCTATAAGTTTACAATGGTATGTGATATAACCTTCATATTTCACATGTGCATTGCTTATGACATGACCTTTCTGTTGGTATAAGGTTCAAGGTCATCTATCAAGGTCATTTATCAAAGTCAAAATTTCAAAATTTTTAACTTTAACATCCCCCATAAGTATACAATCATAAGTGATATAGCCTGCATATTTAACATGTGCATCACTTATGACATTGACTTTCTGTTGGTACTTAGTTCAAGGTCATTCATCAAGGTCAAGGTCAAATTGTCAAGGTCTTTAATTTTCAAATATACCTCCTTTACAATTTGCCAAAATTTCTTGTTACTTTGCATAAATGTTTTTAGCTCACCTGAGCACGTAGTGCTCAAGTGAGCTATTGTGATCCCCTTTTGTCCGTCGTCCGTCAATAATTTCTTTAAACGACATCTCCTCCCAAACTACTGGGCCGATTTGAACCAAATTTGGCAGAAATGTTCCTTAGGTGGTCCCCTTCAAAAATAGCTAAAGAATTGAAGTCCATAAAAAACTCTGGTTGCCATGGCAACAAAAGTGAAATTTTAAAACAATCTTTAAAAATCTCCTCCTGACCCAGAAGGCGTAGAGCCTTGATATTTTGCATGAAGCATCAGTATATTGACCTCTTTCAAAATAGATAAAATCATGATCCTTGGGTCCCCAGGGGGGGGGGTATAGGCAGGAAGCATCAGTTCACAGACTTCTTTCTTATTTCTGAAATTATAACAAAAAGTTTTTTCCTTCTTTTAAATCAGCACCAAAGCCCTGGAATTTGTAATTTGAACTTTTGGATCCCCAGGCTCATAGTCTTTATTTGTAATTGTGGCCCACATGTTTCATAATCCTAACCTTAACATGAAATTAGACTGTTGAAAGAAAAAGAGCCTTTATCTCAGGTGAGCGCCCCAGGGCCAATGGCCCTCTTGTTTATTAAGTGCCCTAGATAATGTTTATATAAATTTTGACCAATGAACCTTACCATGCTAAAAGGGGGCTTAATGCCATGTAGCTTTACATTTTGTATATTTCCTACTCTAAAATAAATCAGTCTATTGTTTCTGCAAGACTACTCAAGTTAGAGTCTTCATTTTTTGTATGGGGACATTTTTCATAGGTAACTTTGATTGTCAAGGTAAAATATTTAACCCTTTACCGTATATTGAATTTTACTAGAATCAGGCCTGTGAAGCCAAACAGATTCCTTCTATGTTTGTCAAACTTCCAAATTTCTTGTGAACTGAACTCTCAAACTATAGTTGCATTCAATAAAAAGTTTTTTGTCCAATAATGGCATACAGTTTTGTGACAAAAGCCTTATTCGGGGAGCATAATCCGTCTCCAACAGCTGTTGTTTTGTTTTGGCATTGTCCATACTTCCATCTAGTGACTGAGGTTATCTTGAACATAAATCCTATATTTATAGATGGATTTATGTTGATTTGGCATTGTCCATCCTTCCATCTAGTGACTGAGGTTGTCCTATATCTATAGATGGATTTATATTGTTTTGGCATTGTTCTTCTTTTTGTCCAGCTTCTGGCTGAGCTTGATTGGAGCAGAACTCCTACATTGATGGATGGTTTTCAAAACAATGATTTGGTAGAGTAGTTAACCATCATAATTAGATATGCCTTTTGAAATCAAGTTTAGGCCATAGTCCTATATATATTGGTAAAATTGAGCTTATCTGGAGCATATATCCTACCTCATAGCTCTTTTTTTGGAATGGTTGGCACCAAAATCTGCAAAAAAGTTACACCCCCCCCTCGTTGTTAAAAAACAACACAGAATTAAGACCCCACAGTAATAAAGTGCTATAAGGTACATTTTATGGATTGATTTTGAAATAGTTTGGCTCAGTTGTTTACCATCATGATGTGCCATACAAACAAAATTTGAGATTGGTCCATTTTCAAGGACACAGTTCAAGGTCAAATCAATGGTAAAATGAAAGAAACTGAACACTTTTTTGCATAAGTTTCAGAATTTATGTCATATTTCTTGTCTATCTTGAATACAATTGCTTTTATATTCAAATTTTGGGAAAATACTGTGGGGGATACATGATGGACGACGCTAATTTTGGCAAGAGATCTGAGTTTATAAAAGATATTCTTAATGCCATTGTGACGTCTGTTGTTAGTGTCAATGATATCTGCACGCATAAAACTTTCTGTAATATTTATTAGCTAGCAAAGTATCAGCTTTGATAGCTTAAGTTAACAGACAAATTTTTGAGGTCTTCTCAAAGTTCAATGAGTGCAAACTACCACTGGAGGCTTAATCACTAAATCTATTTTAGGAATTGTGAACTCTATTCAGAAAGAACTTTTTCAAAAGCATGCTATTTTACCCTGGTTACCACTCAATTCCCCTTTTTTAACATCTAAAAAAAAAAGCATTGTGGACAATGAAGAGAAATTGCTTGTTATAAGCAATTTTTCATTGTCCACAATGTTTTCTATCCAGCAAGGGAAAGATTTTCTAAATCAACTAACTTTAAATTTTCGTCTAAAACTTCTGTCAATTTGAACCAGCATAAGATCTTGTCATGTTGTAGTGGGTTAACTCCTAGGTTACTCCAACCTCGTTTATATATCACGATAACATATAGAAAAGAAGATTACTCGTTTATTTATCATGATAAACTTACTTAAGATTATTTAACAAAACTATGCTTTGCTAGCTTACAGTACTTTCAGTGCTTTGATTTTTAATGCAGCAATCAATTTAAAATAGTAAATAATATATCAAAAGAGATGTCTACACCATCAAAAGAGATAACCCTGTTTTAATTTTTTGATCACCTGAGCACAAAGTACTCAGCTTGAGCTATTGTGATTTGCTCATTGCCTATCCATTCATAAACAATGCTTTCTAGTATGGTAACTTGTGAAAGGATATTTTTCTCATACAAAGCTATCTCTGTGAAGTCTGGTACCTATGATCAACTGGGTGTTTTACTTTATGGAAGATATGTGAAGGAGTTACAGACTATAACAGTTGCAGAAGGTGGTATAGAGATTGGGGCTGCAGTCACTGTGGCAGAACTTGGAGAGTACCTACAACATAATTGTATTATAGATGGTGAGTGATCCTTAGTGTAAATTCTTGTACTCAAATAAGACTATATGAAACTTTCAATACAACCTAAGGACATCTTGATCTAGATCAGAACATATACACGTATGTTCTGTCAAAAGATACTAAAGGTTATTGCATTCTTCTTCTTCTTCATAAGAATCTTTTGATGGATTTCAACCAAACATTGCATTACCATGAGAATGTGCTCTAAATTGATACATATAATGGAGTTATCTCCCCTCAGGGCCCTATAAGGGGCAAAAAAAGGGCTTAATTCGGTACATCTTAGAAAATCTTCTGGTCATGAACCGGTTGTTGGATTGGATTTGCATTTGGTATTTGGAGGCAAGAACTACAAGGTTTACAAGAAAAAAAAATCAGTCAAGAAATGGCTGCACTAGGGGTGAGGCAAATGTTGGGGGAAGTGACAACTAGAAATCTTTTCCTACCAACTAAAAGGCCTACAGCTCTGATGTTTGATATAAAGCATATTCATGATTCTTCAAATTAAAGCCCCAGTGTAAATAGTTTTTCATATGGCATATACAGTGAAAACTTTAATAGGCTGACCATTGCACACAGACATGAGCTCTTGGTAGTAACCAGCAGTTGGATGGGATTCATTTTTGGTATTTGGAGATTACAAAGATTGTACAAAGAAAAAAAGGGATGGGGCAAGTGTTACGGGTTTTGTGTCAAAATGCTAATAACGATCAAGTTTATGCATTTGGAACTTGTAAAATCTACAAGTGTTTCTTTTGAGGAACACCTGATCTATGCCTTTGTGTATAACAAAAAATTTGATTTGTCAGATGGAATTTTTCTGTGTGAAGGTGAATCTTCTATAAAATTTGTTGAGATTTAAGTCAGCAAATCCCTTGAACAACTTGAGCTATTGCCATAGCTCAATCTCTGTTGTCTTTCAGGATGATGAAATTTAAGTTCTCCTGAACTTTGCTAATGGTGATCTGTTATGATTGTATTTTGTTTGTAGTCCATTATACTTTCATGCTCTTCCTTCAAACAACTTGTGGAGAATGGCGATGTTTTTCTACTCTTTGGACTGGTAAGGCCCTATTGGACTCTTGTTCTTCAAACAGAATTATTTCATGAGAGAAATTGTGTGTGAATGGGTTAAGGATTTTTTAATAGCAATAATAGGATAGGAATCAACAACAAAAAGTCAACAACAAATATATCGTTTTCTCACAATGTTTTTTACCTCATTTGGCATTGTTTTTTTCAATTTTGTCATTTACAATATCTTTCAATTTGGACCATTCTAAATTTTTGTTGTTTAGGAAACGGTTAAATCAACAAATTCCTTGTACATTTTTTGAACAGTTTCAGAGGAAAAGAGGAGACATATTCCATCCCTACTAGAGATGGTGAGGAGATATGGATCTGATCAGATTAGGAATGTGGTGGTAAGCAATACTTTTTCTTTTTATTATTTGCATACCTGAACAAAATGTGCTAATTGAGATCTGTTGTGATTATTGAAAGTCCTAGTATGTCATGTGTCATTTATCAACAACCCATTATTATCCCCTGCAAGTGAAATCATCGGGGGATATTGTTTTTGCCATGTCTGTCTGTCCGTCCGCCTGTCTGTCCTTCCGTCCGCCTGAGTTTAATTTCAGCGCTACTTCTTGGAAACTATTGACTGGATTTCAATGAAACTTTGTTGAAAGCTTCACTACAAAGAGGAGATGCGCATATCTTTGGGGTTATCCGGTTAGACTATTAAATTAAGAGTTACTGCCCCTGATTGGTGAAGCTATATACATACAGAGTAATATTCGTTTCCGCACTATTTCTTGGAAACCATTGACTGGATTTTAATGAAACTTTGTGGAAAGCTCACTACAAAGAGGAGATGGGCATATCGTCGGGGTTACCCGGTTTGACTATTGAATTAAGGGTTACTGACCCTGATTGGTGAAGCCATATACATACAGAGTAATATCCTAAGATTGATATACTCCATTGACAAACAAAATATTTTCGGCAGGGGATATCAATTCAATGAATTTACTTGTCATACAAGATTTTGAACTGGTCCAAATTCTAGGAGATGCAAATAGTAATTTAGTTGTCAAAATTTTAAAAGTGTTTGTCTTTTAGTAGAAACCATTTTGGAATTTTGGTTATTTTGTTATGAGCAATTTCTTCATTTTCCACAATATTTTCCAAAGCTATTTTCATGAGGGGCATTAAAAAGTTGGATTGTGTGAGAATGGGTTATAGGGATTACCCTCTGTACTGGTCCACACTCAGTTTTGCCAAGAATAAATGTCAGATTCCTGTTTTTTTCCTCATCAAAATAAAATCATTTTGTAGAGGAAAAAAAGGAAAATGATATGTCCAGTCATGATCTCTAGTGGCCACAATTTTTGCTGAATCATTGTGAAACTTGCTCATTTTGTCCCTCTTGATATATGTCAGTGTAAATAAGGTTTGTTCATAAAGTAAGTTATCAGATAAGTTTTAAGATGACTTTTGTTAGCATTCTAGAGGTCTTTGTTTTGGCTAAATCATGCTATGAATGTTCATTTTTGTTAAATATGTATTATTTAGCTGGTTCAAACAAGGTCACTAGGACGATTGTAGGAAAGAAAGTAACAGGAAAAAAAGTAACAAAAAAATTAAAAAGGAAAAAAAGTAACAAAAAAATTAAAAAGGAAAAAAAAGTAACAAAAAAATTAAAAAGGAAAAAAGTAACAACTCCATAATTTGATGTATCTGGTGTTGTTCATGGTTCAAAATATATTCAAAATACAAGAGTTAAAATATTTTGTCTTATGGTACAAACTCCCCATAATGCAAAGCAATGAAAAGAAAGAAAAATCTATATTAATTTTCCCCTTTTACCACAAAATCTGTTAGAAAATATGAAAGTGAATTCAGTTTATACTTTATTTTGATAGAACACATATATATTTATCAACTTATAGAATTATTTTTTTACTTTTTAGTTGCACTACTACATAGGTTATTGTCTGTTTGGTTACTTTGTTCCATTTTGCAAGATTTGTAGTGTCGACTACATGAAATTTCTATTTGTCAAACAATCCATTTAGAAATCCAATACCAAGTCAAAATACTTTTTACAGTTATTCATTCCATCTCATAGAACATTAGATATAAATAACAAATCATTTCTGTAAAGAAAGTAACATTTTTCAATTAATATCAAATTCTGAATCAAAGACATGTTTTTTATGTTTATTCCATCACCTAGAACATTAAAGATATATAACAAATCATTTTTGTAAAAACAACAACAAAACATGTCTTATAATATCAAATTCTGAATCAAAGACATGCTTTTTATGTTTTATTCCATCATCTAGAACATTAAAGATATATAGCAAATCATTTCTGTAAAATAAACATGTCTTTTATTCAGAACATGATATTAATTAATAAATGTTACTTTCTTTCCTGTTACTTTTTTGCCTAGCTGAAACTGTTACTTTTTTCCCGTTACTTTTTTTGCTGTTACTTTTTTTCCTGTTACTTTCTTTATGATTACCCACTAGGTCATCTCTTAGATAGATACTAACAAGTTTTATGATATTTCTTGTGTCTGCAAAATTCATAGTGATTTTTAAATTGTTTCATCGTTCAAACAAGGACTAAGGTGAGTTATCTATGTCTGTTTTGGACCACTTGGTTTTAGTTTTGTTGAAATATCAGTATCTTCCTTATTCAACTGAATGTTCATGCTTTATGAAATCTAATTTAGTGAATTGACAGTTTGTAATTGTAAAAATAGGTTATTATACCAACAATCATGGAATATGAAATGCCCTGTGTTTACAGGCCATTAACCCAATACCAGATGGCAATTGTTAGACTTGGCCAAATGGCAAGGAGTTGCAGATGACATTTCAAAATTTATGAAATTTTAGATTTTTTCAACATTCTGGGTAGAAAACATAGTGTAAAATGTAGAAATTGCTTATCACAAGCTGGGTGGTGTTGTCATATCAGCACAGGTTTGAATCCCGTAAGAGAAATATTATTAATGCAGCTATGGGCGGCATTGCAGTATCCATGTAGGTCGGAAACCCATTAGAGTCAGAAATAATATTATTTCTCCACTAGGGTTGAAAAAGACAAGAGTTACAGTAACTGCCATAGTTGAGAGAATTCAATATACTATAAATAGAAAAACTATAGCTTAAATACAAAACTAAGGAAAATGTTTGACTTGAATATCGAAGATCAACATTAACTTCTGCTCATAATGAAAGATTTGATTGGTTAATGTATTTTTTTTATTGACGGCTATTCATTCTAATTTCATCCCTTTGAAATTTTCAGACAATTGGGGGCAGTTTAATGTGTGGCAGAAACAACAGTGATATAACTACGCTGCTTATGGCTCTGGATGCTAAAGTTAATATTGTGTCAGGTATTCCAATTGATTATTTCTGAATGAATTTAACCCTGGTCATTCTGAGCCTGGAATATTCCTGCCTTGGCAGAGGTATAGTATAGATCAACCTTCACATATGCGCAGTCTGCTCTAAGTCTATACACTTCATTTGACTCGTCAGATTCAGAGTGTTTATCAACCCATTCCCACTCAGTATAATGTTAGACCAGGCCATATTCAAAAAAGTTGCAGACAGCAATTTTTTGTTGATGAAATCTTTAAAACTTTGTTTTTTAGGGTAGAAAACATTGTGGATATTGAAGAAATTGCTTATAACAAGCAATTTCTTCATTTTCCACAATGTTTTCCAAATTTTTTTTTTTGGAGGCGTCTAAGGGTGTCATTGTGTGGGAATGGGTTAAATCTTTTGCCAAAAAAAAAATCGACCCACAATTAGGGCATACCAGTGCTTTCAGCCCTTTGATTTTGATGCAGGTCTAAATAAACAAATAATATTCAGCATGATAAGGGTTAATTTAAAGGGAACTTATACGGAAGTGTTATTAAGTATTATGCAACGGCTAAAAGATTATTTGAAAGAAATAATCTTTGCATAAGTAGTAAGAAAAGTGTAAAAAGTTTCTGATTCATTTTGATGTTAGAGAAGGAAAATACCAAAAAAGAGAGAGAGAAGAGTTTATTCCTCAATTTGTAGTAAGTTGAGTGGATGATATTAAAGCTACTTCAAGTAGGGCTTTCTAATCTAATTTATTGATTTATATGTCAACTTAAAGCTTGATGATTATTTGATAGTACCGCATGAATTTAAAAAAATGAAAAAAATCAAGCCTCATAAAAGGTAAATTATATCTCTTACACAAAATAAGTTCTGAAATTTAAGGTCAAGATTACATAGACATTTCAAAGGCAGTGTCTTCTTTAATATCTGAAGCAATGATTTTAACCCTTGCAATTCTGAATTCAGAATATTCCTGTATTAGCAGGAAGTATAGACAAAGATCAGCTTGGGCATAAGTGCAGTCTGATCTTAGCCTACTCCTTATGATTGTCCCTTTCAAGCCAAAATTTGTATAGGAAATTGATTTTCAAAATACTGACTCTCAATGAATGCTTTTCTGCTCTTTAAACCATTTGATTCAAATGTAAGTAAGGATTTTATTTGGTATGGCAAGGGTTGAAATAACTATAAAAACTTGGCAGGATAATGATCTGTAATATGACAACGAAATATAACCATAATTGTTTCTATGAAACCCATTGTTATGCTTTCAGAAACTAAAAGCAGGGTGTGCTCTGTTGAGAACTTGTCTTTGTTAGAAGATGAACTTATAAAATGTATCAACATACCTTTCTCTAAACAGGTAAACCTAAAACCATTTTTGTTGAGGCTGCTTGCGATGAGCGAGACATTGTTGTCACTATGACAAGTTGGTGTATGTGCGTTAGTCTGTTAGTTCGTTAGTCCCTCTGTCCGTCCTAATTTGTCCAGACAATTATACCAACATTTACGGATGGATTTCAAAATAACATGGCACAATTATTTTCCATCATGAGTAGATGTGCCATTTGAAAGAATTTTTGGGATAGTGCTAATGTCATGGTCACAGCTCAAGGTCAAATACCAAAATTGTGATTGTCAAGAGCATTTCTCCTACAATTATGGATGGATTTCAAAATAAATTAGCACAATTATTCTTCATCAAGAATTTTTTGGATAGCTTCAAGTTTAAGGTCAAAGCTCATGGTCAAACACTAAAATTGATGATCAAGGTCAAGTTGATGGTCTAAACTTTGCGGGCTCGACAGCAGTTGTCCTGGGACAACCATCTAGTTAAATTTCCAAGTTTATTCTGTTTTCAGACTGAATCTATGAAAGCATGGTTTTGCAAGTTAAAAAGATTTATAGTGCAATCCCAAACAATAAAATTTAAGACTGTCCTATAATTGAAAAAAATTGCAGACATATATTATTAACAAGTCTAAAGACAAGATGTATTATGGGATCACCAATGGCACCCAGTTCTTTGTATGGGGCATAACTCTTGACCCTTTAAGTCTGTTTGACTTCAAATTTGGCATTATTGTCCATTGCATAATTACGGAGAGCAGTGCATAAGAACCAATACTGTACTTCTTTTATTTTTTTGAGGTATTGCCCTTTGTTGTTTTTCAGACTTGAATATTGTCAGTAGCATATCTCTGAAAGTATAATGGGTATGATCATGATCATACAAAAAAGAAGTATAATTCTATCATACTTATTATGTCAGTTATTCCCCCTTGATGTTTTTAAACTTGATTTTTGTCCCCAGCATATCTCTGAAAGTATAAAAGGTTTGATTATAAAACTTTATGTGTGGATAGATCTCACTAAGGGGAAGTGAAGTGCATGAGAAACATAAATCTAAAATTCTTACTTTTTGAGTTATTGCCCTTTGATGTCTTTCAGACTTCAGGATTTTGTCCAAAGGATATCTCTTAAACAATAATAGGTATGATTATGAAACTTCATGATCACAATAACATGCAAACGAACAATAACCCTACCTTGTGAGTTATTAACCTTTATTGTTTTGCAGACTTTTATTTAAATTCCCTCCCCTAGGCAACATCAAGCAGTGTGACAGGCTTGTCTTGTGACAATTTTACACCTTGTTAGGTGATAGAATTTAAAAAAAATTTGTCTAATGGGGTTAGAAAAGTTTTGAAAATGAAGGAATTTCTGGTAACAGGCAGTTTCTTCATTTTCCAAAATGTTTCTAAAGCTTTTTTTCTTTAGGGTGTCAGAAAGGATAATTGTTAGGAAATAGGTTAATTAAGGTCAAAATATTCAAACTGATGAAATTTACAAAAATGACACTGATACAATTCATTAGAGAAGTAAGTTGTTTTGTATGAAATTTCATCATAATTAAGAATGTAAACCCGTTCCAAAAATGACACTTTTTTAAGTATAACTATTGGGAAAACATAGTGTAAAATGAAGCAATTTCTTCATTTTACATGATGGTTTTGGCTCAGAGAGTTGAAAAAATCTTAAATTTCATCACTTTTAAATGTCGTCTGCAACACCTTCCAAATCAGACTAGTCTAGAACTTTGCTATCTGCTAAATGACCAATCATGGATGTCAATCAAGGAATAAACTGACCAATCATATAATCTGTTCAGCCCAGACCAGAGCTTATCAACTCCGACATTGGAGCCATTTTTGTGTACCTTAATTGTTGGTTTGGCTGTAGTTACAATATTTAGGTCACCAACCAACCATTTTACTTTTTGCTCTATCATACTAGCCATAAATTTTGCAAAATAACGCCTGTTGGAGTAGGTTGCCGTGGCTAACAATGTCAGTGAGTGGGGCCAGCGATTGGTCAATGGGTTTATCATGCAGTGCTCCATTGTAAAATGTCAGCTTTACATCTCAGTTCCATCTTTCATTTAGTTTAGGATGTTTTTGTTTTCAACCCTGCTGATTAATCTTAAAAGGAAAGGACTGAAAACCACAGAAAACACTTATTTTCGGATTGGTATATTGTGATGGCTTTTCCCGTCCAGCCGTTCGTCTGTCTGTCATCCGTCCGTAAACTTTTCCTTGTTAACACTCTAGAGTCCACAGTTTTCATCCATTTCCCTTCAAGCTATCACAGAATGATTGTACCATCATTAGGATCTGTCCTTTGAAATTGGGTCAGATCTGTCAAGAAACACTGGAAAAGGGACCTTATTAAGATTAAATTAAAAAAATCCTCGTTAACACTCTAGAGTCCACAGTTTTCATCAGATTCTCTTCAAACTTTCTCAGAATGATTGTACCATCAGAAGGATCGTTTCTTTTGAATTTGGGTCAGATACCTCAAGAAACATGGGAAAAGGGGCCTTATGAAAATCTAATTTGAAAAATCCTTTAAAAATCCTTGTTTACACGCTAGAGTCCACAATTATCATCGGATTCTCTTCAAACTTTCTCAGAATGATTGTATCATCATAAGGATTGTTCCATTCCAAATTTGGTCAGACCCGTCTAGAAACATGAGAAAAGGGGCCTTAATTATGATAACTGAATTAAAAAATCCTTGTTAACACTCTAGAGTCCACAGTTTTCATTGAATTCTCTTCAAACTTTCACAGAATGATTGTACCATCATAAGGATTGTTCCTTTCAAAATGAGATTGATCCGTCAAGAATCACAAGAAAAGGGGCCTTATAAAAATTTAATGGAAAAATCTATTAAGAAAACCCTGTTAACACTCTAGAGTCCACAGTTTTCATTGGTTTCTCTTCAAACTTTCTCAGCATGATTGAACCAACATAAGAATCATTCCTTTCGAAATTGGGTCAGATATGTCAAGAAATAGGGAAAAGGGGCCTTATGAAAATTTAATTAACAGATTCTTGTTAACACTCTAGAGTCCAGTTTGCATCGGATTCTCTTCAAACTTTCCCTGAATGATTGTACCATTATAAGGATTGTTCCTTACGGAATCCAGTATGATTCGTCGAAAACATGGGAAAAGGGGCCTTATGAAAATTTAATGGAAAAATTAATTAAGATATCCTTGTTTACCCTCTAGAGTCCACAGTTTTCATCAGATTCTCTTTAAACCCTCACAGAATGATTGAACTATCATAAGGATCGTTTCTGTCCAAATTGGGTCAGATCTGTCAAGAAACACAGGAAAAGGGGCCTTTTGAAAATTTATTAAAAAAATCCTCATTCATACTCAAGAGTCAACAGTTCTCATTGCCTTCTCATCAAACTCTCACAGAATGATAGCACCATCATAAGAAACACTCCTTTTGAAATTGGGTATGATCCGTCAAGAAACACAGGAAAAGGGGTCTAATTAAAATTTAATTAAAAGATCTTTGTTAACACTCTAGAGTCTACAGTTTTCACCAGATTCTCTACAAACTTTCACAGAATGATTGTACCATTGTAAGGATTGTTCCTTTCGAAATTGAGTCAGATCCGTCAAGGACCACGGGAAATAGGGGCCTTATGTAAATTTGATTAAAAAAATCCTCGTTAACACAATGGAGTCCACAGTTTTCAACAAATTCTCTTCAAACTTTCACAGAATATTTATCATGTTAAATGGATTGTTCCTTTCGGAAGTAGCCGCCGTCATAGCGCAGTTGGTAGCACGTCGGACTGTCAATCGAGAGGTCCCAGGTTCGATCCCCGACGGCGGTACTCATCCTTTCCGACTATTTGTCTCTCAACAATGGGTCGATAATCGTAGACCTATGTGGGATAGCAGCTGGAGGCTAGGAAGGGATGTAATGGTAGTACTGGTGTGAGAAATACCAGGATTCCATTGTTAGGTGCTCCAGTCGCAATATAACTGAAAGATTGTTGAAAGCGGCGTAAAACCCCATTCAAACAAACAAACAAATCCTTTCGGAAGTGGGTTTGATCCATCAAGTATCATGGGAAAAGGGGCCTTATGAAAATTTTATGAAAATATCTTAGTAAACACATCGTGGCCCTAGATTCCACCTGATCAACTTCAAACTTTCACAGAATGATTGTACCATCTTAAGGATTGTTCCTTTCAAATAAGGTCTGATCCATCGAGAAACATAGGAAAAGGGGCCTAATGAAAATTTAAATAAAAAATCTTAGTTAATGCTTTAAAGTCTACAGATATCATGGGGTTGTCTTCATACTCAAACAGAATAATTATACTTTTGTAAGCATTGTTCCCTTGGAAAAGGTTCAGATCCATCAAGTACCATAGGAAAAGGGGCTATATGAAAATTCAATTAAAAAATCCCACAGCTTTGATCAGATTTTGTTGAAACCTTCACAGAATGATTGTAGGGTCATAACGTTCATTCTTTTCTTAATAGGGTTTGAACTGTCAAGAAACACGGGTAAAGGGGCCTTGTGAAAATTTTATTTAGAAATCCTTGTTACCAAGTCCAGAGCTTTCATCGCATTTTCTTCAAACATTCACAGAATAATTGTACAATAATAATGATTGATGATGTTGACACTAGACCTGATCTGTCAAGTATCACAGAAAAAGGAGCCTTATGAAATTTAATTTTAAAATCTTGTACCACAATAAAGTCCACAGTTTTCATGGGATTCTGTTTAAACTTTGACTGAATGATTGTTCCATCGGGAGGATTCTTTCTTTTCAAGTTAGGCCTGATCTGTCCAGTATCATGGGAAAAGGGGCCTTTAGAGAATTCTATCTATAATCCTTGTAACCAAGTCCAGAGCTTTCATTGGATTTTCTTCAATTCTTCACAGAATCATTGTAATATGAATAGGATTTATGATGCTGACATGAGACCTGATCCTTCAAGTATCACAGGAAAAGGAGCCTTATAAAAATTTTATTTTAAAATCTTTACACCAAGATAAAGTCCGCAGTTTTCATCTGATTCTGTTCAAACTTTCACAGAATGTTTGTACCATCATAAGGATTGTCATGAAACACTGGAAAAGGGGCCTTGAGGATTGTTGCTCAAAATAATAAAGGGGATAAAGTCCTGTTTTTTATTAGCTCACCTGAGCACAACGTGCTCAAGGTGAGCTTTTGGTATCACCTTTTGTCCGTCGTGCGTCGGAAGTCGTCAACAATTCTTTAAACATCTTCTCCTCAGTAACCACTGGGCGGAATTCAACCAAACTTGGTAGGAATGTTCCTTGGGTGACCCTTCTCAAAAGTTGTTCGCGGATTTTTGATTGACCCCCAAATATGGGCGTGGCAGGGCGTGGCAGTTTTTAACTTAGAAATCTTTAAACATCTTCTCCTCAGTAACCATTGGGCCAATTTCAACCAAATTTGGTATGAATGTTCCTTGGGTCACCCTTTTCAAAAGTTGTTCGCGGATTTTTGATTTATGCCCAAATATGGGCGTGGCAGGGCGTGGCAGGGCGTGGCAGTTTTTTACTCCGGAATCTTTAAACATCTTCTCCTCAGTAACCATTGGGCCAATTTCAACCAAATTTGGCATGAATGTTCCTTTGGTGACCCTTTTCAAAAGTTGTTCGTGGATTTTTGATTTACGCCCAAATATGGGCGTGGCAGGGCGTGGCAGTTTTTGACTTAGAAATCTTTAAACATCTTCTCCTCAGTAACCATTGGGCCAATTTCAACCAAACTTGGCATGAATGTTCCTTGGGTGACCCTTTTCAAAAGTTGTTCATGGAATTTTGATTTATGCCCAAATATGGGCGTGGCAGGGCGTGGCAGTTTTTGACTTAGAAATCTTCAAACATCTTCTCCTCAGTAACCATTGGGCCAATTTCATCCAAACTTGGCATGAATGTTCCTTGGATGACCCTTTTTAAAAGTTTTTCGCAGAATTTTGATTTATGCCCAAATATGGGCGTGGCCGGGAGTGGCAGTTTTTGACTTTGAAATCTTTAAACATCTACACCTCAGGAACCATTGGGCCAATTTCAACCAAACTTGGTATGAATGTTCCTTGGGTGACCCTTTTCAAAAGTTGTTTGGCAGAATTTCGTTTCACGCCCAAATATGGGCGTGGCAGTTTTTGACTTTGAAATCTTTAAACATCTTCTCCTCAGTAACTATTGGGCCAATTACAACCAAATTTGGTATGAATGTTCCTTGGGTGACCCTTTTCAAAAGTTGTTCGCAGAATATTGATTTATGCCCAAATATGGGCGTGGCAGTTTTTTTAACTTTGAAATCTTTAAACATCTTATCCTCAGTAACAGTTGGGTCAATTTCAACCTAACTTTGCATGAATGTTCCTTTGGTGACCCTTTTCAAAAGTTGTTCCTGGAATTTTGATTTATGCCCAAATATGGGCGTGGCAGTGTCAGGCACTTTTTTGACTTTGAAATCTTTAAACATCTTCTCCTCAGTAACTATTGGGCCAATTTCAACCAAATTTGGTATGAATGTTCCTTGAGTGACCCTTTTCAAAAGTTGTTCTAGAATTTGATTGATGACCAAATAAGGGCTTGGAAGGGTAGGGCAGTTTTTGACTTTGAAATCTTTAAACATCTTCTCCTCAGTAACCATTGGGCCAATTTCAATTTTGAATCATCTTACATTTGTCAGGTGAGCGATTTTAGGGCCATTCTGACCCTCTTGTTCTTTATGCATTCTTCTTTGAGTAATTCACTTCCTTAAATATCAGATTTCTTTAACAGAAAACTTGATAACCAGTAAAAGAGCGTCTTAGGCCCTCACAGGCCTCTTGTTTTTTTTTTCCTTCATGCATTCTTCGTTAAGCAATTAACTTCCTTAAATATCAGATTTCTTTAATGGAAAACTTGATAACTAGTAGAGCGTCTCAGGTCCTCATGGGCCTCTTGTTTAGAAAATGGTATTCACAATGCTGGCTTTAAAGTGATGAGCTGGAGGTCTAGACAAAGTTTAGACCGCACATACATGCAGCCAGATCTTTGTCTAGACCTACTGCCAAAACAGTAATATTCAGGGTTCAGCATGAAAAGGGTTAAGAACTGTTTAAAATTTGTTTTACAGAATTCGTATTACCAGTTTTGTAAACAGACAGACAGAAGAACATTTTCCCTGGCTACAGTAAACTCAGGAATGTTTCTACAACTTGATAAAGACAACTGTGTGGAGGACTGCAGGTGGGTCTGCTTTACACAAGCTTGTATTCTTGTAGCTTCTCTCTTAGCCCATTACCAGATAGCAAAATTTTAGACTGGTCCAAATTGAAAAGAATTGTAGACGACAATTTAAAGATGGTAAAATTTCAGACTTTTTTAACTTTCTGGTGAGAAAACAATGTGTAAAATGAAAAAATTGCTTGTTGCAAGCAATTTCTTCATTTTACGCAGTGTTATCCAAATTTGTATTAGTTGAAAGAAGTTACATACATTTCGAATTGCGCTAAAGTTGGAAAATAAGTGCCATACAATTTCTCCTTTTACTACAAAGTTTTCTGTGATTGTATGTATTCAGGGCGTCAGAAAGCGTCATCGTGTGGTGATGGGATTATCTTTGTAATCTGTAGTAAGATAGATGCATGTGCAATAGATGAATATTGTAGTGATTCTTTTTGTGCTTATTTGCCTATTAATATTTTTCAGAATCTCTGTTGGAGGAATTGGAAAGAAGCCGCTCTTGGTTCCCACAATTCAAGTTCTAACAAAGAAAAGGTTTGTTGAAGTTAAGTAATTCATATGAAGATCATGTTTCTTTTTCATGTATAACGATCTAGGCTTGAATATTTCTGGACTTGTTTTTAGTTTTGGAATTAAAATCCCTATAACTTAATTAGCTCACCTGAGTACAATGCACTCATGGTGAGTTTTTGTGATCTAGCTGTTGTCGTGGTCTGGTGTCCATCATGCATCAATATCTTGTTGCACTTGAGATGCCAAATTTTGGCTCAAATCTATTGAAACTTGGTAAGAATGTTTATCTCAAAGAGCCCTTGGTCAGGTTGATATTGGTTCACATGGAATCAAAAACTAGATCAAGTGGTCAAATTTTAGAAAAACCTTGAATGCACTCTAAAGGTCAATTTCTTTTGGCTCAAATGTTTTATTATTAGGGAAGGAATCCAAAGATTCAAAATTGTGTGTTCAATCAGAGACCGAACACACAATTTTAGATAAACCCAACATACTTCAAAGTAAGGATTGAAATTTTATTCAATATAATTACAGAGTGCTTTGTTATGATTATTTAATGGTCTGGCAGTAACTGGGCGTGACTCCATCACCAAATAATTGACAATCAAATTACAAGGGCTTAAGCAGAGTGGGCTGCCGACCAAATTGGCTTTTAGGACAAGCCCCAATAATCCTACGATTGAATCACTTATTTTGTAAATACAACTTAAGCCCAGATTCAAGCAATTTAAATGTAATTAGCATTGCTAGCCAATAATTAATATCTTCAAATCACATAATGATAGCACTTTTACTACACAAACCTCGGGAGTATCGATGGCTTTGTGACAGTAATATTATTAAATGGAAAATCTTAAAGCTAGCAAAATTAAAACTCAGAAAATAACTCAAAATTATGTGGTTCGCTGACTCTTGAAAAAAATGTGCAAAAAGAATAAATTGCTTGTAATAAGCAATATTTCCTTTTCCCACAATATTTTCTACCACATAGGAGGGTTTCATTTTAAATTGCATCCAATTTTCGTTGTCATCTGCAACATATTTCAATTTGGACCAGTCTAAACCTTCTAAAAAACGGGCAAGATTCAAAATTAAGAAGGCCAACATTAATAATGGTGATTATGAATGAAATGTATTCGCTGGCTGCCCTAACTGTTTCCAGACTATCATAAATGTTTATGTTCTGTTATACACAAATATCAGCACTTAAAGCTGGAGTCACACCGAAGTCCTACTATTTCTAACAGCACATGATCTACACCCAATCTTGGTCACAGGAAGCGCCTTGTTTTAAGTCGTTACATCAAGTGTACGTAGCAGGCCTAAGCCATTAGCCAACCTGAAATTACATTAAACTGGCAAGCAAAACTGAAACTATGAAAAAGGGGGTTGGGTGAGGTGGGTTTTTCTTTATCTTTCTTCTTAAGTAAGATTGTGCAGCAAGGCGGTGAAAGTGCAAATTGTACAGCATGAAAATTACACAAGATTCCCCCCTAATAACCAGCGATTATAACATTTCATTCATAATCGCCATTATCAGGGAAGGAATCCAAAGATTCAAAATTGTGTGTTCAATCAGAGACCGAACACACAATTTTAGATAAACCCAACATACTTCAAAGTAAGGATTGAAATTTTATTCAATATAATTACAGAGTGCTTTGTTATGATTATTTAATGGTCTGGCAGTAACTGGGCGTGACTCCATCACCAAATAATTGACAATCAAATTACAAGGGCTTAAGCAGAGTGGGCTGCCGACCAAATTGGCTTTTAGGACAAGCCCCAATAATCCTACGATTGAATCACTTATTTTGTAAATACAACTTAAGCCCAGATTCAAGCAATTTAAATGTAATTAGCATTGCTAGCCAATAATTAATATCTTCAAATCACATAATGATAGCACTTTTACTACACAAACCTCGGGAGTATCGATGGCTTTGTGACAGTAATATTATTAAATGGAAAATCTTAAAGCTAGCAAAATTAAAACTCAGAAAATAACTCAAAATTATGTGGTTCGCTGACTGCCACAAAGGACATCACTTGAAATTCCAAAGGAAGCTGAAAGTGATGACCCTCGCCACAAAGGGGTTTTCAAATTGAAAACCCCGAAAAGCAAACCACCGATATTTTGAGCCACGCCAGTTACTGAAAAAATGTTTTACCTTCTAACATGTAACCATATATGCCCTTTGCCAGCTGCTGCACAAATACAAAATTACCTGCCTCTGATAAGTGAACACCATCATTCAAGAAATAACTGCCATCACCTTTACTCAATAAGGGATGTGTAATGTAAGCCCCTCCCTTTTCCATAGCTAGTTTACCTGCAAAACTATTTAAACGTTTCCTACAACGCTCCATAGCCTGACGATTATCTGAAAACCTCCAGACTGTACGTGGTAGGATCTCTGACCATATAATGTTTGCAGAGGGATATTTTTCATTTATTAACTCAAATATCAATTTGATCAAGTTACGTAATGACTTTAAGGGAGTTGACCCTAAATCATTTCCACCACAGTGAATAAGGGTTGCTGATGGTGTATCACCTACAATAAACAACGTTCTTAGTTTTGCTCTTAGGCCAAACAGGTTTAAACCACCATACCCTTGCCACCATAACGTTATGCTCCTTAACCCCAAGTTACTTCCTGATTGTTGATTGCGGGCAAATTGAAAGCCTCTTCTGATAAGTGATGAGCCGACACACCATACAATCGGCAAACCTAAAAAATCTTTGAATAACATCAGCAAAAAGGATAAACATATTAGCTGATAGGCAACATATCCCCCTCAATCAGAATCTCTTCCCTAGAGCTTAAAAAAAAATAAAATGGCACACTTGTACATGTGTCATCCATCAATTACAGTAGACTTATTGAAGCTTTGGCACAATATGCATATCTTTTTTACTTTTTATGTATAAACGATAGGCGTTAGAGTGCCATCTACCGGCAGTCTTAATTTCATCGACCGAGTGACCAAGAGCTGCAGCTGTAGATGCAGCGCCTATTCTAAAAGAGTGGGATTTGAACTTACTGAAGTCTATGTGTAGGTGCTGAAGTGTTTTCTTGAGCACTCCAGAAAATTGATATCTAGTAAGAGGACAGCCATCAAAATGACAAAATAGAGGACCATCCGTTTTGGGCCGAACTCTCAAATAGTCATTCATGTGCCTTAAAGGACAAAGTTGTGTGTCAGTCCCATAAACTTTAATGACCACCCCATTTCCCATTTGATCAGTTTTAGAGAAGCGAAGATGTAGCAACAATGCATTGTCAATCTTATCAAAAGTGACATCTTTTCTTGATAACACACCCTGATCAATTTTGCTTGAGGATGTTAACTCACCAATTCGAAAAAATCCAAAAAAGGCCAATAGATATGCTGCTTTAAACAGGATTATTTCATACTGAGAACTGCAAATAATGTGAAGTTTTGAGACGATCTTCTGCAACAATGATACAGTGATTGGCAACCTAATTAGTTTACTGTTTCGCTCTCTTCTCAGTCCCTCCAACACCTTAGAAACCATGTAATGCTTTGTTACATCTTCTTTTAGCTCAATTTTACATTTACAACCAATTGCTCTTATATACAGCTGGGCAGTATTATATGATAAACCCTGTGTAGATAAAGATGCAATAAATAAAATCAGCTGCTCAACTGTTGGAGGCCAAGTTTGATCAAAGTTATATTTGCCTCTGAATTCAGTAAACCTGTTTACTCCTACACTATACATTTTTAATGTATTATTGGAAAATGATGCATTCAAAAGTCTTGTGGCTTCACTCTTGAGATGACTGACAGGAAGGATTCCGGGATCTCCTGAGGACTTGGCTCTGCCTCTGGGTCGAGTGAAAAGAACCTGGCCCACTGTTTGCGAGAAATTGAATCTGCTAATGCATTTGATTTTGAAGAGACATGAAATGCTCTGAATACAATTTCATATTTCATAGCCAACAGAACAAATTGTCGGAGAAGCAACATGATGGGTTTTGAACGAGAGGACTGTCTATTTATTATAGCTACTAATGCTTCATTATCTACCATAAGCTTAATGTTATTTTGACGTAACTTTTGACCCCACAAACACATGGCTAATAAAATCGGAATCATTTCCAAGAATGTTATATCTAACAAAATTTTTGGATGCCAATCTCTTGGCCATGCAAAAAATGCCCTCCTTCCATGAAAGTATGCACCACAGCCCAATTCTGCTGAACCAGCACTGTCAGTATATAATTTTAATGTGTCATTATTTGACCAAATAGAATGAGGAATATAACATGTACCATTGAAGTCTTCCAAAAATAAAATCCACATATCTATGTCTTCCCTCAATTCCTTAGATACCCTCAACCTATGATGGGGTTTTTTAAGTGGGGCCATTGCATCAAAAAATCTCCTTAAAAATGGTCTACTAGCCCTTATTGCCCGCGAAAAGAAATTTAATTTGCCGGTCAAATTTTGTAGCTCTTTTAATGTAACCTTTTTCTTAACCCTTAGCTGTAACAAAAGATCAAAAAGTTCTTGAGTCTTAATAAAGGGAACTCTAATGACCATATTGAGAGTATCTATTTCTAAACCAAGAAAAATGAGGACTGTTGTTGGGCCCACTGACTTGTCTTCTGCAATGGGTACTCCCAGTTCATTGCAAATGAAATTAAAAGATTGAATTAATTTTTGACAGTCATCTGTATCATGTTTCCCTGCTAAAATAAAGTCATCAAGGTAATGATCCAAAGTTTCTTTTCCGGAAATCCATGACACCGCCCAGTGCAAAAACGTTGAAAACTTTTCAAACAAGGCACAACTTGATTTGGCTCCCATTGGTAAAAATTTATCTAGATATATTTTGCCATTAATTTTTATACCTAACAATTGAATATCCTCAGGATGTACAGGCATTAACCTAAAGGCAGATTTTATGTCTCTTTTTGCCATCAATGCATTTTTACCTAGATTAAACACCATGTCAGAAACTTTATCAAAAGATGTATATTTAACTGAAGCAAACTCATCTGGTATACCACTATTCACACTATTTCCTTCTGGGTAAGAAAGGTGTGTAATCAAGCGCCAGCTATGATCCGATTTTGGTATGATGCCTATTGGAGATATCTTTAAATCATGAATTGGAGATTTGTCAAAGGGACCAACAATTCTGCCTAAACTTATTTCTTTGTCAATTTTTTCTTGTATTTCTTTTGGATGAACATAAGCTGATTTTAAGTTTTTACATTCTGTGCCTTGCCTAGGACCATCAAAACCTAACTTAAACCCATGCTTAAAACCATTTCGCAAAATATCGGCCTCAGCTTTAGCCGGATATTGATCAAGAAAATACTGCAACTTATTCAAATTTATGGGGGATTTCCCAATAGTCAAATTAATTGGCCGGGCTTGGTCTGAAATGTGGCCTTGGTTGGAATCCGACTGGCCTATTAGAGGCAAAACTTCTTGGTCCAGACTGTCCTTGGAATGACCGCTTGGCAAACTGACAACACCTGGAAGGATGATCGCCATTGCAACTTAGACAAGCATGACGATAAAGGCAAGATGCCTTAATACATTGTCTAAAATTAAAATCATAACATTTCTTAACTGCAAATTTACTTGTGACTTCAGATTGAACAGTTTTAACTGGGGCAGCCATGTACAGAAGCCACAGTTCATAGTCAATTTTACCATAGGACCAATTAACTGGATCTGAAGCAAATCTCATCCTAAATTGCTGATCATAAGATCGCCACCCATAACCACCATATTGTTTTGCTCCCTATCTAATATTACTCATGTATTTCAGTATATGCTGTATTTGGTCTGGATGAGCTTCTAAAAATACACTAAAGCATCTGTCCAAAGTGCAATACTTGGGATTTGCTTCAAATTTTGGCCTTTGACTACCATGTTACCACTTGAATTCATACCCAAAGGTTTTTCCTCAGGTTCTTCATTAAACACAAGAGAGCCTAAATCAATGTATGAACCTTTTATAATTTTTTCTTTGATGGCATGTGACACCTGGCAGTTAATTTGAGCATGAGCACTGATAGTGCCAGTGGGCAGACCGGAAGACCTTAAATCAAAATTTATGCCAACAATACTTGTACCTTCATCACTATTATTGCCTTCTGGCAACATTTGGGAAGGTCCCTGTAACTCAACATCAGACCTTTCTGACACCACTGGATCCACCACCCCAACATCGTTGTTATTTTGTGAACCACCCTCACTTTGTGAGCGACCCTCGCTGCCATGTTGCATTGATTGACCTTGACCCACACCATCTCTCTATCTTTTAGACACTCTAGTGGACTGAGTACCTTGTCTTGGGTTTCTTCTCTTTGGCATTGAGCTCGTGAGATAAAAGAAAAGCAAAGCATTAAATAGTCTTATTAGCAGATATTTCTTTAAACTCAACCCGTTTAGAAATCTAATAGCAGAAAATGCATTGAATTCTTACAGTTCTGATAAAACTATATATTATAATCTTGTGGGGAAAAAAAAAAACAAAAAAACACCAAATACTCCTGGTACTTTGATCCTAAGACAGATGTACTAATTTATGACCTCAAATCCCTTCCTTTTAAATGTGAAATTTTTGAGACCGGAATTAAACCTCATATGCTTGTATTTGAATATTATGTTTAGAGATTAAGAATTGAATCCCAACGCCATTTACTCCATTAATAAAAGAAGGAAGATTGATTGACTCCATTTACGTGCCAACAAGCCAGAACTCAATCCAAACTTATCCGTTTAAAATTACAATCATCCGTCGACTGCAATTATTTGTTTTGACAAAACCAAAATCAGGCTAAAGCTAGATATCATTACCTTTGATAATCGATCGTAAATTGTTCAATAATTTGTATATTCTTTTTCTTTATCTTTCTTCTTAGGTAAGATTGTGCAGCAAGGCGGTGAAAGTGCAAATTGAACAGCATGAAAATTACACAAGATTCCCCCCAAATAACCAGCGATTATAACATTTCATTCATAATCGCCATTATTTTTAAATGTTTTTCTCTCTGATAAATGGGTCAAGTTCAATATTGGGTTACATGGGATCAACAAATAGGTAAAATCTTAGAAAAATACTTGTGTGCAATCTAGAGGTCACAACTTTGGCTAAAAGGTCTTGATAATTGTCAGAATGTTTGTCTCAGTCATACCTCTGTCAAGTTCAATATTGGGTCACGTGGTATTAACAACTAAGTCACAAAGTCGAATCTTAGAAAAACCTTGTGTGCTTCAGAGAGGCCATATTCTTATTTCGAATGTCTTAACTCCTGTCATGCTGAACCCGGAATATTCCGGTTTTGGCAAGAGGTTTAGACCAAGATCAGCCTGCACATAAGTGCAGTCTGATCTTGGTCTACACCTCCTGCTTGTACTTTTCCTGCCAAAGCTGATTATGAAATTTATTTCTAAAAGAAATATTGATTTTTTAACAACAAGTTCTATCGGTGCTTTCAGTCCCTTTGGTTTTACAGCAATTCAGGAAGGTAATTTTATGCAGTATGACAAGGGTTAATATGTTGTCAAAATGTTTGTCTCCATGATATCTCTGTCAAGTTTAATATTGTGTCACATGGTGTTTACAACTAAGTCACATGGTCAAATCTTAGAAAAACCTTGTGTGCACTCTAAAGGCCTTGTGTGTACTAGAGGCCATATTCTTCTCTCAAAGGGGTTTATATACACTGCAGCTCCACTATAACGCTGTTGGTGGGGTCCAAGAAATGAAACAGCGGAAGAAGTGGAGTTATTATGCTATAACGCTGTCCCCCCCCCCATCCCCCGCCTTAACTGAAATTTTCAACCGTCGGAATCGGAACTAAACACCTAAACACCCGATAATTCGTGATAAAATTCCTGTAACAAGATTAATTCTATACAAGTTACTAGTCGGGAAATGAAAAACAACTGTAGTTACGAGATTTTGGCAGAAACCGACGATATTCAGCGTGCGGAGAATTAATTTCTAACCTTACCTTCCCAGTCTATCAGGATTGAATAATCCGTACATTTCTACAGGTCTATAAATTGTGGTTCTCTTTCTCCCAATATTAAGAAGCTAGAACTTTTACCCGAGACATGTTTTATTATTATGCTAGTCGTCGGCATTAATCTAATTCAATTTAGTTTTTCACCGACGTAAATATTTCCATCCTCAGACAAAAGGGATAAAATCTAAGTATTCCGCATAGCGACGTCTCCTTGGAGACCGACGAGTTGTTGAACACCTGGGGTTACTGAAGCGTTGAGAAAATGTCGCGTGGGTCGACCTTCGAACCTCTTTTGCGGTAATGGACTTGGTCTAATTTCTTTACCATTGTTAAAAATACGGTAACAATAAACCGACATATACAAAACTGGATTAAACTTTGTACCGGCTAACTTTTAATCGTAAATATGAAGGTCATAATAATCGACGGCGGAATGTCTGGTTTCATAACGACAAGAGAAAAATTCGGTCAGCAAGAATTCTCACGGGGTACGTGTATGGCACGTGTCAACTCCGGAAACTCTCCCATAAATAGCTGAACATCAGGCGGCGGCACCTTTGATCAACTTTCCTCCCTCATAATAAAATAAACTGTGCCCGAAAAACCTTGACTTCAAATTTGTCGACGAGCTTTTTTGCCGTGTATTTGATCATACAGAATGGCATTAAATTTTCGGATTATTGAAAGAAATGCTGAAATATAAAGGTATTTTAATTTAATCTACTTATATTATCTATCTCGTTTCGGATGAGAATCTTCCGATATTGTGACATTTACAATTCAAATTCACGTATTTTCTGTATTTTGCGAAAACGTCGCAACTACAACTGATTGTTTTCAAAAAACATTGTTGCGTTTTTATCTTGAAGCAATTATCCTCTACGAGCTTCGGATACCAGCAAACTATGAAGTAAATAGTAGGCTTAAGTCAATTTGTCTAATTTCATGCTCGCATTACTTTAAGAACACGTCCTACCGGGGACTAAAGAAAATTAAGAAAGCAGAGAGTGAAACAGTCTGATATTTTAATCGCACCACCTTCAAGGTTTGTAACTGAAGGATACCGAGGTGTGTGCCTATTCTCTATTGATTTAAAAAATATAAAAGACCAAAGGCATTGATCATCTCAATGTCAAACAGTAAGACCAAACAATCCATCTGATTTTGTAAATTGAAACACTACGTGTGTCATCAATCAAACAAGGCAATTACCTCTGAAGTAATGCATTAATGATCAGGACCGTCCACGTAAGGTGTTAAAAACTCACCTGGCATCGGGTAATTATCGATTTTTATGTGCAACCCTTTTTCTTCGAACGGGCGAAAGACGGGATGAAAAAATCGCGGCCAAATCAGCATTAGCATCGCATCTCAGCATCTGCAACCCGAAATCCCCCCCCCCTCCAAAATTTTGGGAGCCTAGCGGACCCCGCGTTATAATGGAGTCAGCACTGCGCCCGGTAGCGTTATAGAGGAGTTGCAGTGTATTGTCAGAATGCTTGTCTCCATGATTTCTCTGTCAAGTTGATATACTAGGTCAGATCAAAGAAAACGATCCTAGCTATTTAGACACAACACTTCTGGCCAATATATCTTGAAATGTGATATGAATTTCTTCCCAGTTATAATTTCTTAGATAATATGTCTGGTTTGGGGCAAAATAAGATATTTTGTGTTTTTTTAACTTCTGTAGTCATTGACTCAGATGAGCACATTAGGGCCAATGATCCTTTTGTTTAATTAAATGCATCTGAAAAAAAATAGTGAAAGTAGAGGAAATCTGATACAAAATGTTAACTTTTCACAAAAAATAGAAAAATCATATGTTTGTAATAATTTTGGTCAAATAACATAAACAAGGCTAAGTAAAGTTACAATAAAAATTTGGATCTGCTTTTTTTTTTATATGCTCCTCAAAGGGCCATCATGTAGCTGCCACTTTGTCTGTACTTCCGTTTTTCGTCTGTCTGCCCAATATCTCCACAACCTTTTGGCCAAATTGGATGAAATTTCACATGTGAACTCCTTATGATATTGCGCCAAAGCATTTTCCCAAGATTTTTGATAGCGCCAAGGTCAAAACATTGAAGTAAGCCTTTTCAGATATTATTGTATATATCATGAATATAGATTTGAAACAAATCTGCAGATAACTCCAAGGTTCAGGGTAGAGGTCACAGTTTAAGGTCTAACATGTATTTCCAGAGCATGGATTCTTTAATATATGGATGGATTTTGAAATAACCATGCACAATTGTTTTCTATCATGAGTAGATGAGCTATTTGAAATATATTTCAGATAGGTCCAAGGTCAAAGGCCACATTCCTAGGTCAAAAGTTTAAATTAAGCATATCCAGAGCACAGCTTCTTCAATTATAGAGGATATTGGCACAATTGTTCTCAGTCATGAGAAGATGTACAAATCAGAAGAAAAAATCAGATAGCTTGAAGTTAAAGCTTAAGGTCAAATGATGTAAATAATCATGTCTGGAGCGCAGCTTCTAATATTTTTGATGGGTTTCAATATAACTTGGGACAATTGTAGATGTGAAAAGAAAATCAGATAGCTCTAAGGTCAAGGTCACAGCTTCAGGTCAAACATTGAAATCAAGCATTTCTGGAGCATATCTTCTAAAATTATGGATTGATTTCAAAATAACTTTGCACATGTGTTCTCTTTTGTGAGTAGATGTGCCATTTGAAACAAATTTTCAGATAACTCCAAGGTCAAGGTTACAGCTCAAGGATGTATGTTAAAATTTTCTAAGCATTTCTTGATTAGGGCAAGCATATATCCCCATTTGCATCTGTTGGTCCATCTGAACACTTTTCCCTGTTTATTTTATACTTTTTGTGACAGGGCTATATTCTGGGAGCATAATTTGTCTCTGATGGCTCTTGTTTCAGGACTGTTTCTGATGAATTACTGCATGAAGTTTTGACATGTTTGAATCAAGAACTCAGCCAGGTTAATGGTAAAGAGTTGGACTCTTACAAACTCTCTGTAATGGCAACATTCTTCTTCAAGTTCTTTTGCCACATTGTAAAAGAAATGGTGAGTTAACCCATTCTTACACAACAAAGCCTTTTGATGCTCTTCAAGAAATAGCTTTGGAAAACACTGGACAACTAAGAAATTGATTGTTACAAATAATTTCCTCATTATCTACAATGATTTCAAGGTCAAAAGACGTAAAAAAAATAGATGTCATCCATTAAAGATTTTTGTCTACAACTTCTTTCCATTTTGACCAGCCTAAAACTTTGTCATCTGGTAATGGGTTAATGTAGAATTAGGGTCAACAAGGACCTTCATTAGCATGGATAGTTCTAATTAGTACAAGATTTTATGATACATGTAAAAAAGTTATAAGAAGAATTCAAGGCTTAACCCTTTCCTTTTTTACAAAATTTTGGACCTGCCCAAATTCTAAGGTTTTGCAGATAATTCAAATTGGATTTAATAACCATACAGTAGGGTAGAAAATGTTAAGGAAAAAAGAAATTGCTTGTCACAAGCAATTTCTTCTTTTTACACAATATTTTCTCAAGTATTAAATCACAGTAACGTAAAATCCTAGGTTTGTACAGGAAAGTGTTAATCTTGTCTTC
Source organism: Fragum fragum (assembly GCA_946902895.1). NCBI lineage: Eukaryota > Metazoa > Mollusca > Bivalvia > Cardiida > Cardiidae > Fragum > Fragum fragum. Next base: position 66,689,617 of record OX336370.1, on the reverse strand, counting down.
CTATATGGATCTTGTAATCACTTTAAAAGCAGGGCAAATAAGAGAATCTGAAGGAGATTGTACTAAGTTTCTTAATAATATTATAATAGATTTCTTAATACTATTATAGGTCGTCTAGGGTACTGCTTCCTAGATCAGGCAATAGTAAGTCTATTCATAAATTCAGATCATGAAGGATCAATTTACAAGCACAATATTGTACAAGATGACTCTAATAATATGTTATTAAATAAGAGTTAACTTACAGGGATAAAAATGTACAGTATGTTCTTGTAGTTATTTGACCCTCAAAAATAGGACATATGTCATCTGCAACTCCTTTCAATTTGAACAAGTCTAAAATTTTGTTGTCTAGTAAAGGGTTAATAAAATGTTCATGTGGAGGATGAGGGCTCACTTTGAGGTGAATATTATACTACTTGTTACTTCAGGCCCACCAAGGGACCTCTAACCTAGATGAGACTGAACTAAATGGTATACCTCTAGAGCCATCTACAAGCACACAAGTTTATGATCCTTGTACAGAACCAGAGCAGAGTGAGAATGATTCAGTTGGCAGACCTGTTCCAAGTGTTTCATCGGAGGCCATTGTATCTGGAGATGCCATATATGCAGATGATACACCAAAAATGGATGGTATTGTCTGAACTTGTCTGTTTAACCTTCAATCTGTCCTTTCTTAACCTACCCTGTAAACTAATCATTTCCCGGTAGCCTTAAAACTGTTTTGGCACTACTATAGTGATTAATTTCAATACTATTTCATCCATGGTCATGATGTATGGTATTGGTTTTTCAATCAACAGATCCCAAGTTTGATTTGCCATGAGCATGTAACAGTCAAGGGTGTTTCATTTGCCACACACATTTGGCTGGACTACTAGTGTATTCTCCTGAAATCAGAATTGAGAGAAATTAATCTAAGTTGTTAGAATTTGTTTCCTAATTATAATTTAAGTAGGTTAAAATAGAACCAATTTTAAAACTGGTTATTTATTTGTTGATATTTAGGTGAACTATTCCTTGCATTAGTCCTCAGTACCAAATCCCACGCCAAGATAGTTAAAGTAGATCCTAGTGAGGCTCTTCAGATGGAGGGAGTAAAAGACTATGTTGATCACAGAGATGTTCCAGGGCTTAACTTACATGGAGTTCTATTTCCCGAGGAAGAAATATTTGCAACAAAAGAGGTGAGTTAATGTAGCAAATCAGTTGTTTGAAAGGTAATTGTATGAATATCTTGTAATTTAATCGGGAGTCCTGTGTGACTCAGAGGCTACAGCAGTGGACTCCTGATGAAGAGAAGTTGAGGGTAATTGGTTCGAGTATTAGTAACACTACTGCTCATCTGGTTATATCCTTGGGTAAGGCCTTTAGAGCCCAAGCTTACTACTGTTGATAACCAGGAATCACATGAAAGGGAAACTTACGGAGATATAAAATATTTTCAAAACAGCATAAAACCTTTTTTTCATGTTTTTAGTGACTTATAACTATTACCAAACATCAAAAATGTTTAACTGGTCCAAATTGAAAGTAATTGCAGATGATATTTTAAACTTGCCAAAGTGGAGGGGTTATTCTAGAATCGACATTGCTATTAGTCCATCTGTCTGTCCATGGACACAATTTTGTCTGGACTTTTTTTCCTACATTTTTGCAAGTACTTTGGAATTTATACATATGTGAATTTATCACAAGGTGATGGTTGGGATGTAATCATTTTTAGCAAAAGCTCTCCTTTTCTTAGGTTTAAGCCATTTGAGAAGGGAGAAATTGCTTCTGACAAGTTTTCCTTTTCTTACAATATCTACTGCAGCTTTTTTCGCATTTGATTCAAAATTCAGGATTGTGTTGTAATGATTGTTGTGAAAATAACAGCTATAGGTAATATAACACTTGTCTGTTGTAATATATGCAATACATGCTTTCCTCTAGTCACTAGTCTTAATATTGTCTGTATAACCTACATTTAGTAAGTGTTACTCATTATTTTCAATGTAAGTACATCATAGTATTATATGTATACCAATGAATTTTCTATGAGAAATACATTCACAATGGTGTATTCAGTATTTCAGTAAAAGAGGTTCAACTTAGAAATGTTTGGTAGGGGCGGCCTTTTCCTATTCTAGTCAATTCTGTTTAAAATTACCCCACACAAATTAGATGAATTTGCAATAGCCCAAACCCCCTCTAAATCTACCATTATTTATTTCAACTGCTTGAAATAAGTTTTGATTTTCAGTAAATAAAATGTTGGTAGGTACACAATGACTTTGAGTACTAAGGTGAAGTATTGATTTGAACCTAATATTTGATCTTTACTTGGTAAGTACATTATGACCTTTGATCTTGTGCAATATCAGAATATTCCAATGTAACTCTGATTCAAAACAAGGCATAGGCTATTTCTTCATTATCTGCAAAGTTTTCTACCTTAAAAAACAAAGCAATTAAGAATTTCAACAACTAAAATATGTCGTCTGCAACATCTTTAAATAAGGACCAGTCTAAAATTTTGTTGTCTGGTATTTGGTTAATTTCCCAAATATAAATTCTGACTGGTTCGAGGTTTAAATGTTTTTGTTTTGCAGAGATGTTATGAATATGATAGTATGCATCTATTGTTAGTTACCAAATCAATTCCCATACAATCCCATTTTTTACACCCCTGAAGATATTAGCTTTAGAAAACATTGTGGCCAATGAAGAAACTGCTTGTACAGTACAGACCATGGTGAATTTTACATTCAGATTGGAATGTTTTGTAAGGCTAAACTCTATGACTGGGATTTAACTCTGATTGTTTTTCCGTTCTAAACGGATTGAACACTTTCTATGCAAGACACAACAGTTCAACCAATGAAAGGTTTCATTCAATTACAACACTTGGAATCAACTTAAATGAAAAATGTTGATTATATTTTTCAAGTTTAAATCACCGAAATAAATTCAAAGGAAAATTTGTCGCCAAAACTTATATTGTAATGTTAATTATCAGAATAATAATAGTTGATTTAAGCTATTGTTTAAGGATTGATTGCGATAAGAAAACCATGATTCCTACTGAATTGAATGCTGAAAGATGATTGACGCGGTTGAATGTGATTCCCCAGATTGTTATTGAAATGATTGTCAAATTAACCTTGTTCTGTACAGTAACAAGCGATTTCTCCAATGTCTTCAACCTTAGGTCAAATATATTTAAAACTGCACCAACTTGAAATTGTTCACTGCAACTTCTTTCAATTTGGACCAATCTAAATTTTGTCAACTGGTAATGGGTTAAATCAAAAATCATGTTTTTAGGATTGTAATATTAATCTACCCAGGCTGGAAGTAAAATTTACTCAAACACCTTGTGTGTACTTTCAAGTACTTGTTGACCCATTACCAGACTTCAAAATTTTGAACTGGTCCAAATTGAAAAAGTTTGCAGATGGCAATTTCAAGTTTATAAAAATTTAGATTTTTTGACTTTGTGGGATGAAAACATTGTGTAAAATTAAGAAATTGCTTGTAGCAAGTGATTTCTTCATTTTACACTATGTTGCCAAACTCTTTTTCCTGAGGGGTGTTATAAAGCGCCATTTTGTGGAATTTGGATCAATGTGTTTTTTTACAATTTTTAGGTACTTTGTGTCGGCCAGGTAATTGGTGGTATTTTAGCAGAAAGTAGAGAAATTGCCAACAAAGCTGTAAAGAAGGTTAAAGTGGAATATGAAGACCTAGATGCTATACTGACCATAGAGGTACCCTATAGTGCATTTTATCCTCGTTATGTTTATTGTTAAAAGAAAAATGTATAGACCAAAATTAACAACAACATAACTACAGACCAGAAAAATAATTTCAAATAATTTAAAACTTTTAATCCATTACCACACAATCCTGCATTTTAACACATCAAGCCACCTGCATAGCGCAGTCGGTAGCGCATCAGACTCCTAATCTTCAATAATGGGATGTCATGGGTTCGATCCATGGCAGCGGCACATATTCTTGCTGACATTTGTCCCTCACCAATGGGTGGATAATTGTAAACCAAATTGGGATAGCAGCTGGAGGCTAGGAAAGAATGCAGTGGTAGTACTGGTGTGTGAAATACCAGGAATCCATTGTTAGGTGCTCCAGCTGCTGCGATGACTGAAATACTGTTAGATGTGGCATTAAACCCCATTCATTAATCAATCAATTTAACACATCAATATAGCTATGGAAAACATTGTGAGAAAAGAAGAAATTACTTATCACAAGCAATTTCTTCTTTTCTCATAATATTTTCTACCTCATATTGCCCTTATATCTTGTCCTTATATCTTAATTTGAATAATCTTGTTTTGTTGCAACCTCTTACAAATTGGACCAGTCTAAAATTCAGTTGTTTTGGAATGATTTAGTGTTTTAACTCTAAAGATCACAATTTTTGCACAATCTTTATCAAACTTGCTGAAGCTGTTTTGCTAGTCACCAGGAAGATCCCTATCAATATACCTATGTGTCATTCTATGTTCCATATGTGACATTCTGACCAATAGCAAGGGAAAAGATGTCTTATTGTTAATTTTCTTATTACCACTCTACAGGTCACAGTTTGGGCTCAATCTTTATCAAATTTGCTGTCATTGCCTATATTGGCATTCAAGTTAATATGGAATGGTTATATTCCATCTAACATCTAATAAAAGTGAAATGCACTGCAGATCCACTATAGTGCTGGTGGTGGGAAGAAGTGGAGTTATTATGCTATAACTCTGTCTCCCCCCCCCCCCCTCCCCTTCCGTAACTGAAATTTTCAAACGTCGGAATTGGAACTTAACACCTGATAATTCGAGATCAAATTCCTGTAACAAGTTTAATTCTATACACGTAACTAGTCGGTAAATGAAAACCAACAACTGTAGTTACAAGATTTTAGCAGAAACCGACGAAAATTCAGCATGCGGAGAATTAAATTCTACTCTTACCTTCCAGGTCTATCGGAATTGAATAATCCGTAAATTTCTACAGGTCTACAATTGTGGTTCTCTTTCGGTCTCTTAGTATTAAAAAGCTAGAAATTTCGCCCGAGACATGTTTTATCATAGTGATAGTCATCGGCTTATTGAATTTAGTTTTTCACCGACGTAAATATTTCCGTCCTTAGACAAAAGGGATAAAATCTAAGTATTTCGCATAGCGACGTCTTCTTGGAGACTGACGCGTTGTTGAACACAAGGGGTTACTGAAGCGTTGAGAAAATGTCACGTTGATCGACCTTGGAACCTCTTTCGTGGTAATGGACTTGTTCTAATTTTTTTACCATTGTTAAAAATACGGTAACAATAAATCAACAAAGAACTCTATCTGAACCTAGTCATTTATGAATCGGGAATTTAAACGGAAATTTGCAAGTATACAACACTGGATTAAATTTTGTAGCAGCTAACTTTTAATCGTAAAAATGAAGGTCAAATAATCGAAAAAAAATCCAAGACTGCGGAATGTCTAGTTTCATAACGACATGAGTAAAAAAGTTGGTCAGCACGAGTCAACTCTGGAGACTCTCCCAGAAAAAGCTGCACATCTAGCAGCGGCGGCTTTGATCACCTTTTCTCCCTCAAAATAAAATAAACTGTACCCTAAAAACCTTTACTTCATATTTGTTAACGAGCTTTTTGCTGTTTGTTTCATCATACAGTGAAAGAAATGCGGAAAAATAACAGTATTTTATTTCAATCTACTTATATTATCATTCCAGTTTCAGATGAGAATCTTATGATTTTGTGACATTTACAATTAGAATTCACGTTTTTTCTTCAACTACAACTGATTGTTTTCAAAGCACATTGTTGCATTTTTATCTTGAAGCCACTATCCTCTGCATCCTATGAAGTGAAATAAAATGTAGGCTCAAGTCAATTTGTCTAATTTCACGGTCGCGCAATACTTTCAGAACACGTCCTACTGGGGACTGAAGAAAATTTAGAACGCGGAGAGGGAAACAGTGTGATATTTTAATTGCATCACCTTCAAGGTTAGCAACTGAAGGATACCGAGGTGTGTGCCTATTCTCTATTGATTTAAAAAATATCAATGACCTAAGTCATTGATCATCTCAATGTCATACAGTTAGACCAAACAATCAAACTGATTTTATAAATTGAAACAGTACGCGTGTCATCAATCAAACAAAGCAATTACCTCTGAACTCATGCATTAATCGCCATGACCGTCCACTGCTAGGTGTTAAAAACTTACCTGGCTTCGGGTAATAATCTATTTTTAAATGCAACCCTTTTTTTTCATGCAGGCCTAAGAGGGGATGAAAAAATTGCGGCCAAATCAGCATTAACGTCGTATCTCAGCATCAGCAACCCAAATGGTCCCCCCTCCAAAATTTTATGAGCCAAGCGGATCCCGCGTTATAATAGAGTCAGCACTGTGCCTAGTAGTGTTATAAGAGGAGTTGCAGTGTACTGTTAAAAGTGGTGTTAAACCCCATTCAATCAATCAATCAAAAATTTGATAAGTTGGCTTGAGTAGGTAAATTCTGGTGAGCAATCTGGGGCCATCTTAGCCTCTTGTTTAAGTTTCACACACCATATGAATTATGTCAGTTAAAGATTAAGGTCAACTTTGAAGCCCAAAATTTGTCTAGACCAAAGTTTGATTCTTAAAATTTTTGTACAAAGATGAACAATAGCCCAATCACTGGCCCAGCCCACTTACTCCTTTGGCCACGCTCACTGACTCTGACAGAAAGTCTAGCTTCGAATTTAAACAGTGTTTGTTTGAAAAATTTATGGCCAGTAGCATGTAACAAAAAAGTAGTATAGTTGGTTGGTGACCTAAACGTCGTAAGAGCAGCTTGAAAAAACTGTAGTTATGGCATTTAGGTCGCCAAACCAACAAAAAAGATTAACAAAGATGGCAGCCAATGTCGGAGTTCAAAACTCGTGACTTATCTAAATGAAGGATTTCATTGGTTGACTGGTCATTTGATTGACAGCCGCGATGGGTCAATTATCCTCTATTATGGGTAGATATTTTGAAACATTTTTAGCTTGTCTGCTTTCTGAGAAAACTCAAGCTTTTACTATAACCAGGATGTCATCTGTGTCATCATCCTAAATCTTTGACATTCTCGGGAACACATTCACCTGAAAATTGGAGTGTATATTCTCTGTCGAAAGAGCAATCAAGGGGGCTTAATCTAGATGCATTTTTGGATAAATTGCACCCTTTTTTTGTTTATAAGCTTTACTCCCTATCAAGCACTTGAAATGGCATTGGCATCTACGTGATGTGCTCTTGCTGTGGATTTAACCCATTCCCACACAGCAAAATTTTAGACTGGTCCAAATTGAAAGAAACTGCAGACGACAATTTCAAGTTGATGAAATCTGAATTTGTTTCATCTTTTTGGATAGAAAACATTGGGGATAATGAAGAAATTGCTTGATACAAGCAATTTCTTCATTTTCCACAATGTTTTCCAAGGCTTTATTCTTGGTATGCGTAAAAAGGAGGGATTGAGTGGGAATGGGTTAAAGTCAAACTTAATAGTGAAAACTTTGCAGAGTCATTTTAGTTATCTGTTGACAGCCATTCTTGTTAAAACCAATTCCCACACAATCCTGCCTTTTTATGCATTTCAATAAAATAATTCAGGAAAACATTCTGAAAAATAAAGAAGTTGCTTCTTATAAGCAATTTCTTTGTTTTGTCTGTTGTTTTCTACCCCAAAAGACAGAGATATTTAAACATCCATCAACTTTGAATTACCCTCTGCAACTTCTTGGACCAGTCTAAAATTTTATTGATTGGTAAAGTGTTAAAGATAAATCACTAATATTTATTGATCCTAGGATGCCATAAAGGCTGGATCCTACCTAGGAGAACCCATGAGTCTGGTGGATGGAGATATAGAACAAGGGTAACAGGAGTCAGACCATGTAATTGAAGGGGAGATAAGCAGTGGTGCCCAGGAACATTTCTACATGGAACCAACCAATGTGATAGCCTATCCTAAAGAGAATAATGAGATGGAACTGCTGGGTCCAGCACAGAATCTGGATTTTATACAGGTATATGGTAAACTCTTTCTATGTTGAAAATACCTAATTTTGATATTCTATTTATGGTATATTGAATCCTCTCAACTACGGCAGTGACTCTAGTCTTTTTCAACCCTAGTGGAGAAATAATATTTTAATTGACTCTTACTGGACTCTAATTTAGGTACTCATTTCGTGCTTCAAACAAAATGAGTACCTTATTTTGGTTTGAATCTATTTTATAAGAGATTGTTGCTTATAGCAATATTCATATATAGGGATATAATTCTCTATCCTTTAGGAACGTGAAATATAATTATGTATTGAAAGATTAACCCTTGTCATGCTGAATTATAAATCCACAACAGAATGGCGTTAAAATCAAGAGCTGAAAGCACTTGAAGTACCAAATTATTGGTAAATACGTATATTCAAAATATACTACATGTATTTTGAAAATTTATCTTGTAACAAATTCCAGTTTAAGTTGATTAGCTGGTGGTATAGACTAAGATCAGCCTGCACATATGTGCAGGCTGATCTGAGTCTATATCTCCTGTCAAAGCAAGAATATTCCAGGTTCAGCATGACAAGGGTTAATGGATGGGCTGTCTATTCGCCCTGAGCTATGACAGGAAATTTCACTTCTATCATATATAGAATTGTTTTGAAAAGTTTATGGCCAGTAACATGTAACAAAACGGTTGATTGGCAACCTAATCTGCATAACTATAAGATGGAGTTATGACAGTTAAACTTTTCCTGCTCTTTGAAAATTTAGACTAGTCCAAATTGAAAGAGGTTGCAGACGACTATGAAAATTGGATGCAATTCAAAATAAAACCATCCAATGTGGTAGAAAATATTGTGGGAAAAGAAGAAATTGCTTGTGTCAAGCAATTTCTTCTTTTCCCACAATGTTTTCTCAAGTATAAAATCACAGTAACGTAAAATCCCGTGTTTAAACAGGAAAGGGTTAAGTCACCAACCCAACAAAAATATTTTACATTGATCTAGACCAATGTCAGAGTTCAAGGTCACATTCTGTCTAAATGAATTAATTGGTTGGTCTATTGTTTCTTTGATGGACAGCCATTTTCCATCAATTCAATTGTGCATCTATTATTTCTGTACAGGGTAGGTTTAAAAGCAAATTAGGAATAACAATAAATTGCAGGGTTGCATCTAGAGTGCGGGATTGTGAGAATCCCGCTAGAATAACCATGATTCCGCATGATAACATTTCTATGCGTACCCGGTCGCGCTAAAAACAAAATTGGCCCGCGAAAATTTCATTGCCGTGCGTGCTGATATTTTTTTTATGGTAGGGTAACAGGTTGCCTGAGGAGAAATCTCAAAATTTACAAGTAAAATGTAATTTAAATTCTTTTTTCATGGAAATAGGATTGTATTATAACTTCAAAACGAGCGACTGATGACGGTTACCACGGGTGAAAATATTTAATACTTGAATGGTTTCCGTCTTCCAAATTAGACTAAAATTTAAAAGAAATTACAATTATTTATTTTCTGTACATGGCAAACCACAAACAATTTCACGTTTTTTGATTTAGAAAAATGGATAGGATTCAAGATCCCTTTCATTATTAGCGAGAAAATGCGCTCCTGTTCAATTTTTTTGGAAATGGAAAAGGGTAGGGCTTCCAGTTTAATAAACAGACCCGGTTCCAGCCTCAGATGACGTACCGGAAATCGTCTGGACAACATGGCTGAACTGAGCGCAAATCAGTCTCCTCAATCTAAAATTTACCATTTTTCCTTAACTAAAGCGAGAATCGGAAAAATAAGACGGGTAATAGGACTGATGATGATACCTCAAGCCTCAGTGAAAGTGTTATTAGAGTGAATTCGAGTGATAATCTGGTTGAAAACGTCGACGAACATGATCGGATCACTAAAAAGAAAAAGTCTCATATCTATTTGGACTCTTGGCGAATAAACGAACAATGGCCTTATTAAAACAACAAAAAGGCTATGCTGTAAAAATGAGGATTATATTTTACTAAAAACTTCTAAGGAAGTGGTTTTGTAAATAGTAAAAAACCTTGGGTTAACAAATAAAATTACTGTGACTGTACTAGTAGAAAATACCTGAATATTTTTAAGGTCACTTGAAGAATCAAAGACTTATTCATATTATTGAAGACAAAAGTATTGTAAGGTAAACACTATCATATACATTGAATTTTAACCCCCCCCCCCCACTTTACCCAATAATTTGGCTTGGCCCCCCTTTTTATACGCCCGTCGAAGACGGGACGTATTATGGGATCACCCGTGGTGTCCGGGCGTCCGGGCGTCCGGGCGTCCGGGCGTCCGGGCGTCCGGTCGTCCGGTTGTCCGGGCGTCCGGGCGTCCGGCGGTGTCCACTTCTTTGTCCGGAGCATAACTCTGTCACCTTAAGTCCGATTGACTTTAAACTTGGCAATTATATTCTTCTCATCAATACGGAGTGCAGTGCACAAGAACCATAACTCTACCTGGCCTATTTTTTGAGTTATTGCCCTTTGTTGTTTTTCACACTTGAATCTTGTCCGGAGTATATCTCTAAAAGTATTATAGCTAGGATCATGAAACTTCATGGGTGTATAGATCTCATCAAGGGGGAGTGCAGTGCACAAGAACCATAACTCTACCTGGCCTATTTTTTGAGTTATTGCCCTTTGTTGTTTTTCATACTTGAATCTTGTCCGGAGTATATCTCTAAAAGTATTATAGCTAGGATCATGGAACTTCATGGGTGTATAGATCTCACCAAGGGGGAGTGCAGTGCAAAAGAGCCATATCTCTACCTAACCTATTTTTTGAGTTATTGCCCTTTGTTGTTTTTCATACTTGAATCTTGTCCGGAGTATATCTCTAAAAGTATAATAGCTAGAATCATGAAATTTCATTGATGGATAGAGCTCACCAAGTAGGAGTGCAGTGTACAAGAACTATTACTCTACCTGGCCTATTTTTTGAGTTATTGCCCTTTGTTGTTTTTCATACTTGAATCTTGTCCGGAGTTTATCTCTAAAAGTATAATAGCTAGGATTATGAAACTTCATGGGTGTATAGATCTCACCAAGGGGGAGTGCAGTGCACAAGAACCATAACTCTACCTGGCCTATTTTTTGAGTTATTGCCCTTTGTTGTTTTTCATACTTGAATCTTGTCCAGAGTATATCTCTAAAAGTGTAATAGCTATAATCATGAAACTTCATGGATGGATAGAGCTCACCAAGTGGGAGTGCAGTGTACAAGAACCATAACTCTACCTAGCATATATTTTGAGTTATTGCCCTTTGTTGTTTTTCATACTTGAATCTTGTCCGGAGTATATCTCTAAAAGTGTAATAGCTAGAATCATGAAATTTCATGGATGGATAGAGCTCACCAAGTGGGAGTGCAGTGTACAAGAACCATAACTCTACCTAGCCTATTTTTTGAGTTATTGCCCTTTGTTGTTTTTCATACTGGAATCTTGTCCGGAGTATATCTCTAAAAGTATTATAGCTAGGATCATGAAACTTCATGGGTGTATAGATCTCACCAAGGGGGAGTGCAGTGCACAAGAACCATAACTCTACCTGCCCTATTTTTTGATTTATTGCCGTTTGTTGTTTATCATACTTGAATTCTATGGAGTATATCTCTAAAAGTATAATAGCTAGAATCATGAAATTTCATGGATTGATAGAGCTCACCAAGTGGGAGTGCAGTGTACAAGAACCATAACTCTACCTAGCGTTTATTTTGAGTTATTGCCCTTTGTTGTTTTTTATACTTGAATCTTGTCCGGAGTATATCTCTAAAAGTATAAATGCTAGAATCATGAAATTTATTAGATGGATAGAGCTCACCAAGTGGGAGTGCAGTGTACAAGAACCATAACTCTACCTAGTGTATATTTTGAGTTATTGTCCTTTGTTGTTTTTCATACTTTGTTTGACAAAAAATATTCATTCAAAATAACATCAGTTCTATTCAAACCCCCAGTTAATATTAAGCAGTGTGACGGGCGTATCTTGTGACAATTTGGCACCTTGTTCTGATTGTTATGGGGGACAGCCCCCCATTTTGAGAATTTCTAGATGCAACCCTGAATTGAATTTCTGCAGAAATGTACACAATATCTATTATACCAACTACCAGTAGGTAAATTCGGCTGTTGAAAATGATGTCGGAAACAATTTTGTCTGTAGTGTGTAGAGTTATAAAGCTGTTTCTTGACATTTTTATGTAATGAATAGCATAAATATATTTACTATTGCCATATCAGGTATTTTTAGTTAGTTTAAGATACTTCCATCCTTTAAAGCAACAAATCTATATTTTCAAAGCAATAACAGCAGCTTTTTAAAGTATTTCTGATGTCCATGCACTGATGTAGGTTGTTACCCCTTGGTAAGTCAAATTCGAAGAATTAGATATGGCGTGTTTCACTTCCAAAATAGAATGGATTTCATCAGATTCCATTATGAATTGATTATTCCTTCTTTTCTTTTTGTAGAAAAAGATGGCAGATTCTCTGAGTATACCTTTACATAAAGTTACCTTTAAGATGCGAAGGCTAGGTAATTTGATTTTACTTACTTATTTTATATCCAAGAAATAGTGCAATAATCTAGTTAAGCCATTCCAACACAATCATGCTATCTGATTCCCCCCATGAAAACATTATAAAAATTGAAGAAATTGATTAAATTAACCCTTTCCTATTTTCAATATTTAAGACTGGTTCGATTTGATGGATGTTGGAGATAAAAATGAATGTTTTCTACACACACTGAGACAAAGATTTTTGAAAATTCATCAACTTGAAATTTTGTGTGCAATTCTTTCAATTTGGACCAGTCAATAATTCTCTTGTCATTAAATAGGTGAGCATATTAACATACAGCAATATTGAAGACTGATCCAAAAGGGGAAAAATTGAAGATGACAATTTAAGTAAATTGGTGAAATTTAAAAAAAATCATTGTCTGTCTTGGTTGAAAACATTGTTGTAATAAGCAATTTCTTTATTTTTCCACAATGTTTATCCAGAATTTTTTCTTAACCCAATCCTACACAGTCCCTTCTTTTTTAAGCCCTTTAAGAAAATAGTCCTGGAAAAAATATAAATGAAGAAATTGCAAGCAATTTCTGCATTTTCCACACTGCTTTCTACCCAGAGAGACAGAGATTTTTAGAAATTTCAAATATTTGGACCAGTCTTCTGGGTAAAAAAAAACAAACAAAATATTGTTGAAAAAAAAATGCTTCTAACAAATATGCAGTAATTTTAATTATGCTTTATACAGATAAACATCAACAATATGACACAATTTGTCAGCGTTACTTAGTTAACCAAGACTAAACAGCATCAAAAGCATATCATGATAATCATTAATAAAATACCATTATTCTGTGTAAACTAGGTTGCCAAAGTCTCAACCTCAGAATTAATTTGCCCAATCAAAATTTACAAACTCACTTGAACTCCTGTTAACAAGGCTAGAAGAGAGATTTTTAAATTGATCTACAGCAACACACCAAAGATCAACCATAGTTCCTACTCTGGGTCAAATAAGCCTGGATATATTGTTCTAACAAAATAGAAGAAATCACTAAATCACCAATATTTACCTCACCTACGCTCATCATGCTCACGGTGAGCTTTTGCGATCCTTGAATATCTGTCATCCGTCATGTGGCATTAACAATTTAAATTTGTACATTTAAGAGGCCACAGTTTTGACTCCATTTTGAAGAAACTTAGATTAATTGAAAGGTCAAGAGTTTGAGCCCTATTGAAAATGGACAAGTTCTATTGAAAAACACAGGAAAAGGGGCCTTTATGACAATTTCTTCATTTACACAATAGAAGCCACAATTTGGCTCAATCTTCATTAAACCTGGCCAGAAAATTGGTAGGTTATAAGGATTAAACCTAATGATTATGGGAAGGTACCATTAAAACATGAAAAAGGGGCCTTAGCTAAAATTTCTTCATTTATACTCTAGAGGCCATAATTCAGGCCCTATCCTCATGAAACTTGGTCAGAATAATTGCTAGGTCATTAGGATGAAGCCTATTGAAAATGTCAAGGCTCTATTGGAAAACAGAGGAAATGGGCCTTTTTGACATTTCTTTGTTTACACTCAATAATTATGGCCCAACTTTTATGAAATTTTGTCATAATAATTGTTAGTTCATAAAGATGAGCCCTACTGGTTAACGAAGGTCCTTTTCTTACATACTAGAAGCATTATCTTGGGCTCAAACTTCATGAAACTTGGTCAGAATAATTGTTAGATCCTTACTATGTATTATTGGAAAGTTATATTAGGAAATTTTGGAAAAGGGTTCTTAATGACAATTTTCTTGTCTACACTCTAGACAACAAAAAAGGACTGATTTGCAATGATTCAGGTAAGCAATTTAGGACCATCATGATCCACTTGTTGTACTATTCAAAAGCAAAATCATTTTTAAAAATCAATATCTGATAAAGAGTTTATCATATATTTCAGGTGGATCATTTGGAGGTAAAAACAGACTTCCACTTATAGCACTACCTGTTGCAGTAGCAGCAAAAAAGTATGTTTGTTAGGGCTATAATTTTAGAGTTAAGAATATGACAAAAGACTTTATCTTGGTTTTGATGGAAGTCTTCAACGTCCATCAGTCTTACTAAGTTTGGAAAATCCAGTAGGATATAACTAGAGTAAACAAATTAGGTTCAATTTATTAATTTCAAAACCTGCCTCCCCCAAACAACTGTACTTTTTGAAAATGTGGTAATACAACGATTTCTTTATAATTCCTAGAAAGAGGAAAGATTCCTCTTATATATGAAGGGTAGCTTAGTTGGGATAGGTGAGCAAGTCTAGAGTGGTGTAAACAAATGGGTCATGTTGATGAAGGCCTTCCAACATTTTACAAATAAGTCTTATTGTTGTAGCATGTACCTGCTAGTGGTAAGAGCGCTCACTTATCTCTCAAGAGAACATGAATTGAATTTCGCATGTCGTTCTTTTCCCTACCATTCATTTAATTATCAGACTAATATTAAAATCCACTTTACTTTTATACTACATAATATGTTGTTTATACATAATCTTTTGCTTTTTAACCTAATTTAAAAGTCGATATGCAGCCAAGTTTTGGTGACAACAAATTACATTACTTACAGCACTTTGATTTAACTCGGCATACCAGCCATGTTTATCTATATGAAAAATGCCATTTTCTACCAATATGTCACTAGTTTCTGCCAACAAGGACATCCATCATCAGTACTTTCGGTGCTTTGATTTTTATTCCCCCCTCTGCCAAGTAGAGGGGTGGGGTATACTGCTTTCACTATATTTGTCCATTAGTCTGTTTTAGTGTCCATAGACTTTTTCGTTCCCATGCTCTAACTCTTAAAGAACAAATTGACCTACAACCATGAAACTTCCTACAAACGTTGCGTATGATGCCTTATTGTCTTTGCATTACTTAGGTCAAAGATCAACTGTGCTACTTGACAAATTGCTGGTGGGGGTATAATTTTCCTTTGCCAAAATTCTAGTTTGTTCGATCCAAAATTCGTTTTATCCCTGTTGGTCCCAAAATGTTGCTTTACTTGAAAGCAGTATTGGAAGAAAGTGCCAATATGCTAACAAACCTACCTGCTCATATTGCCAACAATGACAAATATGTTAAAATGATTAACCAATTAACAGTTGACAAAAAATTAGACTGGTCAAATATAAAAAATATTGACAGAGAACACTTTTTAGTTGATGGAATTCAAAATTCTCTGTTATTAAGGTTAGAAAACATTGTGGACAATGCAGACATTGCTTGTTACAAGCAAAGCAATGTCATCGTTTTTCACAATATTTTTCAAAGCCTTATATTAGACGGATAATAGCGGGTTCATGTGGGGATGGGTTGAGGGAAAAAGGGAACAAAAAGAACAATTCAAAAATAACAAATGTAATTATTGAGATAAAGAAAGTTCTTTTGAAATGCATTTAGATTAATAAAAGATGGTATAGTTTAATATTTTGGGTACAGTATTTCAACAATTAAACACGGCTCCTTCCCTGATAAACAAGCCAATTAGAGAGTGAAGTTAAATTGAAAACTGTTTCAATTCAATTTGGATAATTTCATACTGTTGCACATGTTATTCCTAGCCTAGAAAGAAAAATCAAGAAGACCACAAGAGAACTGTATCTCCTTCACGGTTAGCAACTGAAAGATACCAAGACATGTGCCTGTTCTTGGAAATTTTAAACAATGTATACACACCTATTGACACTTAGCCCTGACAGTTTGGAGATAATGATAGCTCTCATAGACTGGCAGATTCTAGAAAAATGGGTGCTAAGTATGAGCTCCCCCTCGGCATTTTGCAACATACCCAGGCACATTTATTAAGTGAAATATGGTACATTGGTTTTATTTTTTGTATGACTATCTTTCTGCCTTTTTGCTTTTTAATTATAATTCTAACTTTTATGTACATCTTACTTTAGGTACTAAGCTTTGCATAAATTCCATTCTTATACAATTTTATTACTATATTCTTAACAACTTTTTTAAAATATATACATACAGGTTAAAAAGGCCAGTAAGAGGGGTGCTCCAAAGAGAAACAGATATGCTAATCACAGGAAAAAGACATCCGTACTTATCAAAATATAAGGTCTGTACACACAATATGCATTTCTATCTATTTTTTTTAATTATCTTGTTTAAACAATTCCTGCACATCCTGCTTTTTTACACCCCTAAAAAAATACAAAAACCTTGAGAAAACATTGTTACAAGCAATTTCATCATTTTCCACAATTTTTTCTACCCAGATTGACAAAGATTTCTAAAATGTCATCAATTTTAATTTTTCTCTGCAGCTTCTTTGAATTAGGACATGTCTAAAATTTTTATGCCCCCGCATCGATAAGATCGGGGGCATATTGTTTCACCGGTGTCCCTCTGTCTGTCTGTCCGTCTGTCTGTCTGCAAAACTTAACCATCCAACTAAACATTTTCCTATAACTTCAACCCTGATTAAGTTACAATGCTAATATTTGGTATGTAGATAGGTCTCAACAAGGCGCAACTGGGGAAGGTCATTTCATCAAGGTCAAGGTCAAAATTTTAACCCTTTACCCGTTTCTAAAGACTTCCCGTTTTGGGGGCATAGTGTTTCACAAACACATCTTGTTTCAAATGGGAATGGGTAAGGGAATTATTTTGAGCACCACTCTTGACCAAAAAAGTCATTTATTGGTTTTATCTGTAGACATGTTTGCTAACTATCATTCTGTTCAGACAGCATTGTTAAAAATCAGGTGAAGACAGAATTCTAAGAAAGTATTGATTATCACTTGACATATTCCTACCTGCAAAATAAGTGAAATTATCAAAATGACAAAATCTCTGTTTTGAGAGATGAGATTTTGTTTGTTTTGAATGGGGTTTAATGCCACTTTTAACAAATTTTCAGACATATTGCATTGGCTGGAGCACCTAACAATGGCTTTCTGGTATATCGCTTACCAGTACCACCATGACATCCTTACCTAGCCTCCAGCTGCTTATCCCACTTAGGTTTGCAATTTTTCACCGATTGGTGAGAGACAAATGTCGGAAAGGATATGTGCCGCTGTAGGGATGGAGTCCATGACTGTTTTTAGAGATTTAGCCCGACCTATGTTCAGTTCATGGTACTGGATAACATATACACTGCAACTCCTCTATAACGCTACCGGGCACAGCGCTGACTCCATTAAAACGCGGGGTCCGCTTGGCTCCCAAAATTTTGGAGGGGGGGCATTTCGGGTTGCAGATGCTGAGATACGATGTTAATGGTGATGTGGCCGCGATTTTTTATCCCGTCTTCGGCACGCTCGAAGAAAATGGGTTGCACATAAAAATCAATAATTACCCGATGCCAGGTAGGTTTTTAACACCTTATGTTGGGGACGGTCCTGGTCATTAATGCATTACTTCAGAGGTAATTGCTTTGTTTGATTGATGACACGCATAGTGTTTCTATTTACAAAATCAGTTTGATTGTTTGGTCTTACTGTTTGACATTGAGATGATCAATGTCTTTGGTCTTTATATTTTTTAAATCAATAGAGAATAGGCACGCACCTCGGTATCCTTCAGTTACAAACCTTGAAGGTGGTGCGATTAATATATCAAACTGTTTCACTCTCGGCGTTCTTAATTTTCTTCAGTCCCCGGTAGGACGTGTTCTTACAGTAATGCGCGAGCGGGAATTTAGACAAATTGACTTGAGCCTACTATTTATATCACTTCATTGTTTGTTGGTATCCGGAGCTCGTAGAGGATAGTGGCTTCAAGATAAAAACGCAACAATGTGCTTTGAAAACAATCTGTCGTAGTTGCGACGTTTTCGCTAAATATAGAAAATTCGTGAATTTGAATTGTAAATGTCACAATATCGGAATATTCTCATCCGAAACGAGATAGATAATATAAGTAGATTAAAATAAAATACCGTTATTTTTCCGCATTTCTTTCCATAATCCGAAAATTTAATGCCATTCTGTGTGATCAAACACACGGCAAAAAGCTCGTCGACAAATTTGAAGTTAAGGTTTTTCGGGTACAGTTTATTTTATTCTGAGGGAGGAAAGGTGATCAAAGATGCTGCCGCCAGATGTTCTGCTATTTATGGGAGAGTTTCCGGAGTTGACACGTGCCAGACGCGTACCCTGTGAGAATTCTTGCTTACCGAATTTTTTACTCTTATCGTTATGAAACCAGACATTCCGCAGTCTCGGATATATTTCGATTATTACGACCTTCATTTTTTCGATTAAAAATTAACCGCTACAAAGTTTAATCCAGTTTTGTATGCGTGCAACTGGTCAGTTTAAATTCCCGATTCGTAAATGACTAGGTTCAGATAGAATTCTTTGTCGGTTTATTGTTACCGTTTTTTTTAACAATGGTAAAGAAATTAGACCAAGTCCATTACCGCTAAAGAGGTTCGAAGGTCGATCCACGCGACATTTTCTCAACGCTTCAGTAACCCCAGAGGTGCGTTCTTTTCGTCGAGTTGAAAAATCCTGCTAAATAAGATTTTTGAGACGTCTTATAGAACAATTTTTGTTGTTTTGAGTGAAATATTCGACGTCGTCAAGGCTACTCGTTTAAGCCAATGCTGAGTACGCTTAAATTCCTCATTAAGAAATCTTAAGATTCTTATTTAGCCGCTTAAAAATCTTAATCTAAAGAACGCTTCATCTTAAAAATCTAAATAAGAATCTTAAGAATCTCAACGAAAAGAACGCACCTCAGGTGTTCAACAACTCGTCGGTCTCCAAGGAGACGTCGCTATGCGGAATACTTAGATTTTATCCCTTTTGTCTAAGGATGGAAATATTTACGTCCGTGTAAAACTAAATTCAATTAGATTAATGCCGATGACTATCAAAATAATAAAACATGTCTCGGGTAAAAGTTATAGCTTCTTAATATTGGGAGAAAGAGAACCACAATTTATAGACCTGTAGAAATTTACGGATTATTCAATCCTGAAAGACCGGGAAGGTAAGGTTAGAAATTAATTCTCCGCACGCTGAATTTCGTCGGTTTCTGCTAAAATCTCGTAACTACAGTTGTTTTTCATTTCCCGACTAGTAACTTGTATAGAATAAACCTGTTACAGGAATTTTATCACGAATTATCAGGTGTTTAGTTCCGATTCCGACGGTTAAAAATTTCAGTTACGGCGGGGGGGGGGGACAGTGCTATAGCATATTAACTCCACTTCTTCCGCTGTTTCATTTCTTGGACCCCACCAACAGCGTTATAGTGGAGCTGCAGTGTAAGTGGGACTGGGATTTGGATGACTTCACCTTGTTAATTTGTGATATACATGCTTAACCTATTCCCACACAGTGATACATTTTGTAAAATAAAAGAAATTACCTGTAATTAGCAATTTCTTCTTTTTATACGCCCTTCGAAGACGGGACGTATTATGGGATCACCCGTGGCGTCCAGTTGTCCGTGCGGTGTCCACTTCTTTGTCCGGAGCATAACTCTGTCACCATAAGTCCGATTGACTTTAAACTTGGCAGTTATATTCTTCTCATCAATACGGAGTGCAGTGCTCAATAACCATAACTCTACCTGGCCTATTTTTTAAGTTATTGCCCTTTGTTGTTTTTCATACTTGAATCTTGTCCGGAGTATATCTCTAAAAGTATTATAGCTAGGATCATGATACTTCATGGATGGATAGATCTCACCAAGGGGGAGTGCAGTGCACGAGAACCATAACTCTACCTGGCCTATGTTTTGAGTTATTGCCCTTTGTTGTTTTTCATACTTGAATCTTGTCCAAAGTATATCTCTAAAAGTATTAAGAGCTAGAATCATGAAATTTCATGGATGTATAGAGCTCACCAAAAGGGAATGCAGTGTACAAGAACCATAACTCTACCTAGCCTATTTTTTGAGTTATTGCCCTTTGTTGTTTTTTATACTTTAATCTTGTCCGAAGTATTTCTCTAAAAGTATAAAAGCTAGAATCATGAAATTACATGGATGGATAGAGCTCACCAAGTGGGAGTGCAGTGTACAAGAACCATAACTCTACCTAGCCAATTTTTTGAGTTATTGCCCTTTGTTGTTTTTCATACTTGAATCATGTCGGGAGTATATCTCTAAAAGTATAATAGCTAGAATCATAAAATTTCATGGATGGATAGAGCTCACCAAGTGAGAGTGCAGTGTACAAGAACCATAACTCTACCTAGCCTATTTTTTGAGTTATTGCCCTTTGTTGTTTTTTCATACTTGAATCTTTCGGAGTATATCTCTAAAAGTATTATAGCTAGAATCATGAAATTTCATGGATGGATAGAGATCACCAAGTGGGAGTGCAGTGTACAAGAACCATAACTCTACCTAGCGTACTTTTTGAGTTATTGCCCTTTGTTGTTTTTCATACTTGAATCTTGTCCGGAGTATATCTCTAAAAGTATTATAGCTAGGATCATGAAATTTCATGGATTGATAGAGCTCACCAAGGGGGAATGCAGTGTACAAGAACCATAACTCTACCTAGCCTATTTTTTGAGTTATTGCCCTTTGTTGTTTTTCATACTTGAATCATGTCAGGAGTATACCTCTAAAAGTAAAAAAGCTAGAAACATGAAACTTCATGGATGGATAGATCTCACCAAGGGGGAGTGCAGTGTACAAGAACCATAACTCTACCTAGTGTATTTTTTGAGTTATTGCCCTTTGTTGTTTTTCATACTTGAATCTTGTCCGGAGTATATCTCTAAAAGTATTATAGCTAGGATCATGAAACTTTATTGGTGTATAGATCTCACCAAGGGGGAGTGCAGTGCACAATAACCATAACTCTACCTTGCCTTTTTATTGAGTTATTGCCCTTTTTTGTTTTTCATACTTGAATCATGTCCGGAGTATATCTCTAAAAGTATAAGAGCTAGAATCATGAAATTTCATGGATGGATAGAGCTCACCAAGTGGGAATGCAGTGTACAAGAACCATAACTCTACCTAGCCTATTTTTTTAGTTATTGCCCTTTGTTGTTTTTTCATACTTGAATCTATCCTGAGTATATCTCTAAAAGTATTATAGCTAGAATCATGAAATTTCATGGGTGTATAGATCTCATCAAGGGGGAGTGCAGTGTACAAGAACCATAACTCTACCTGGCCTATGATTTGAGTTATTGCCCTTTGTTGTTTTATATACTTGAATCTTGTCTGAAGTATATCTCTAAAAGTATAAGAGCTAGAATAATGAAATTTCATGGATGGATAGAGCTCACCAAGTGGGAATGCAGTGTACAAAAACCATAACTCTACCTAGCCTATTTTTTGAGTTATTTCCCTTTGTTGTTTTTCATACTTGAATCATGTCCAGAGTATACCTCCAAAAGTAAAATAGCTAGAAACATGAAACTTCATGGATGGATAGATCTCACCAAGGGGGAGTGTAGTGTACAAGAACCATAACTCTACCTAGCATATAATTTGAGTTATTGCCCTTTGTTGATCCATACTTTGTTTGAGAAAAAATATTCATTCAAAATAACTTCAGTTCTATTCAAACCTCCAGTTAATATTAAGCAGTGTGACGGGCGTATCTTGTGACAATTTGGCACCTTGTTACACAATGTGTTCTACCCATACTGTTGAAAAAAACAAAAAAGAATAATTAAGTTTAATTTGGAACAGTCTACAACTTAAATTTATACTAAAATATTTTAGTTCGATTGTGATGAAAGCTTTAACCTTATAGAGTCACTCTCAAATCCAGATGTTCTCACGTCCCTGTAAGACAGGCTGTGGCATAAACCCGCTACCACCAAATTTTACAGCTGGGTAGACTAGGGCTGGCTATAAAGTGTCTTGCTCATGAACATACCTCAATGACAGTGGGGTTCCAACATGTGACTTTCAAATCAAGAGTCAAGCATTGTACCACTCAGCTATGAAAGCAGTCTAAAGCTTTGCCGTCTGGTAATGATGTGCTTTAAGAGATTCTGTCAGAAATTTTCCCATATTTTGTCTCTTTTTGCATTAACCCATTCCTACACAATACCACTTTTTGACAGTCATCAATGAAATTGCTTGAAAGCAAACATTCTTGAAAATGAAGTAGATGTAATTGCTAGTGACAAGCAATTTCTTCAATATCCATATTTTCTACCAAGAAAGACAGAAGAATGTAAATTTTCAACTTAAAATTTTTGTCTGCAACCTCTTTCCAGTCTAATTGTTGTTGAGTGGCAATGGGTTATAGAAATAGAACAAGAGTTTTGTTTTGTATAAGATCAATAAATCTTTGATTTTGTGTAAAGTAAAATGTATATTTTCCCTCATAGCTTAGCCACTCAATATACAGCTCCTGTTGTTCACCAAATGAAAGTTTAATCAATCTTGCACTGAAACATAGCTATCTTATCTATAACATGTTTATCAAAAACATAACATATGTGACTATTTCCAGGTTGGATTCACCAAGGATGGTAAAATTAAAGCCATTGATGTCATATTTTACAGTGATGGAGGCTGCTCTTTGGAAGTTTCACCTTTCGTAAGGGAATACTCAGTCATTTTTCTAGCATGACAAACTTTTAGATTAAACATCGAGTTAAAATTTTAAGTCAACAAAGTAGACATCAATTAAAAACTGTGAATTAATTAAAATGATGAAAAAAAAGTGAAACAAGGAGGAAAGGCTTGTTACAAGCAATATCTCCTTTTCCAACATTTTTTTTAACAACTCCATCTAGTACAGTAAAAATAGCAATCCTTTTTAGACCCTGGATAGAGATGATATCTTTTCATAGAGATGAAAGATCCTGCTGAATAGGATCTTTGAGAAGTCCTAAAGAATGCTTTATGTCACTGTGAATTGTGTTCAATGTTTGTAGAACATTTAAGAGATGATAAGAATTTTGTTTTCATGGAGGTATTGAATGAAAATCTTATCACTCTTATGTATAAAACCACTTTTTCATTGAAGTATGAAAAGAAAAAAGTAATCACACTATACGTATATTGGAAGCGGACTTATACATAAGTGTGGTTAGGTTTTTTGGTTCATATCACCATGAAAACAAAAAGTATTCTCTTCATTTCTTATAATTTAATCACATCAAGCGAACACCCCCCCCCCTCCAAATATATTACAAATTTTGATTCAATTTTTATGGAACTATTATTTCAGAAAGCATACAAAATAGCTGCATGCTCAAAATTGCGGTCATTGAGTTTTGAATGATTTTTTTCAGCCAATCAGAATGCTTGTTTTTGATATACAAAACTAAAAATCAAAATTATATAAAATTCAACCCTCATAATACTGTGTTTCAAACTGAGTTTGATCAATTCAAAGGGGAAGCAGATGACATCATAAAGTATGTATAATTTAACCCTTTCCTGTTTTTTGAAACTTTAGACTGGTTCAAATTCAAAGATTTGCAGACAACAATTCAAAGTTGAATTTTTAAAAAAAAGATCATTCAGTAGGGTAGAAAATAGTGTGGAAAAAGAAGAAATTGCTTGTTACAGGCAATTTCTTCTTTTTCCACAATGTTTTCTCAAGTATAAAAACACAGGCACGTAAAAACCAGTGATTATACAGGAAAGGGTTAAAAGGTGGTAATCCTATATGATAGAAAATATTGTGGAAAAAGAAGCAAGCAATTTCTTCTTTGTCCACAATGTTTTCAAATATGACATCACAGGACGTAAAAGATAGCATGCAAGCTTGGATATTCACAGGATTTTGCATGTTTATTCAGAAGATTCTGTCGCCAATCTTTACTAAAGATCCATTGGTTTAACCTTTCAGGATTTTCTATTATTTAGGTGATGGAATGTGTACTGACGGGGTTTGACAATTGTTACAAGATAGACAATGTGGCAATGGCAGGCTATATTTGTAAAACCAACATTCCTTCAAACACAGCATTTAGAGGATTTGGAAAACCCCAGGCTGTTCTTGTTGTCGAAGAAATCTTGTACAAGATAGCATGCAAGCTTGGATGTTCACAGGATTTTGTAAGTTGATTTTGAAGACTGACTGTTACCGATGGGTATTAACCCATCTCCACACAGTGACACCTATTGACGCCCCTCAATAAAATACAAGTGGGAAAACATTGTGAAAAATGAAGAAATAATTGTAACAAGCAATTTCTTCAATTTACACAATGTTGTCTATCCAGAAAGTGGAAAAATCAGAAATTATGTCAAATTTAAATTGATCCCTTGAATTTGGACCGGTCTAAAATTGTGTCTGGTAATGGGTTAACCCTTGTCATGTTGAACTCAGAATGTTTTGACAGGAGGCAAAGACCAAGATCAACCTACACATAGGTATAGTTTGATCTAGGTCTACACAGAGTTGTTTATTAACCTGTTCAAATACAATGATGCTATTTGACGCCCCAAGAAAAATATCTTTAGAAAACACTGTAGAAAAAGATGAAATTGCTTATTACATGCAATTACTTCATTATCTGCAATGTTTTCATCCAAAAAGACAAAGATTTTTAAAAATATTCAACTAAAAATTATTGTGGGAAACATCTTTGAATTTGAACCAGTCTAAAAATCTCATTGTGTGGGAATGGGTAAATTATCCCCAGCCATTTCGGCGAAGGGGATATAGTAATGGTCTCCATCCGTCAGTCCGTCCTTCCGTCACTAGACTTGTTCGGAGCATATCTCTGAAAGTATAATTGCTATCAACTTGAAACTTCATAGGTCCATAGATCTTATTGAGGAGAAGTGCAGTGCACAAGAACCACAACTCTTGCTTGCATAATTGTGGAGTTATTGCACTTTGTTGTTTTAAAGACTAAGATTTTGTCCAGAGTATATCTCTGAAAGTATAATAGCTATTAACTTGAAACTTCATAGGTGGATGGATCTCATTGAGGAGAAGTGCAATGCACAAGAACCACAACTCTTGCTTGCATAATTGTGGAGTTATTGCCCTTTGTTGTTTTAAGACTAAGATGTTGTCCAGAGCATATCTCTGAAAGTATAATAGCTATTAAATTGAAACTTCATAGGTCCATAGATCTTATTGAGGAGAAGTGCAGTGCACAAGAACCACAACTCTTGCTTGCATAATTGTGGAGTTATTGCCCTTTGTTGTTTTAAAGACTAAGATGTTGTCCAGAGCATATCTCTGAAAGTATAATAGCTATTAACTTGAAACTTCATAGGTCAATGGATCTCATTGAGGAGAAGTGCAGTGCACAAGAACCACAACACTGGCTTGCATAATTTTGGAGTTATTGCTCTTTGTTATTTTAAAGTCTTAGATTTGTCCTGAGCATATCTCTGAAAGTATAATAGCTATTAACTTGAAACTTCATAGGTGGATAGATCACGTTGAGGAGAAGTGCAGTGCACAAGAACCTCAACTCTTGCTTGCATTATTTTGGAGTTATTGCCCTTTGTTGTTATAAACACCAAGATTTTGTCCTGAGCATATCTCTGAAAGTATATCAGCTATTATGGAACTCATTGACAAGAAATGCAGTGCACAAGAAGCCTTAATCTAACTGGCTTCAGTTTACTATTAAGCTTTTACTGCAGGGGATGGCCATGTCCAGCATGGCTCTTTTTATATTTTATAATAATCACTCATAACCAGCACTTCCTTGCTTTCAGCTGTTTCATTTTATCACTCAATGTCCTCCATCATTTGTAGATGTGCCTTTTGAAGGAAATTTTTGAATAGCTCCAAGTCAAAGGTCACAGCTCAAGGTCTAACATTTAAATAGAGCCTGTCCATGGTATAATCCTACATTTGTTCATGAATTTCAAAATAATTCGGACACTTGTTCTCCATCTTAAGTAGATTTGTCATTTTTATTGCCATCAGGATACTGACTGTATTCTAGGAACCGGCCAAATTTGCATTTTGCTTCTAGGAAACTGACGACGACTTGAAAAAATTATCCTTGCTCGTGAATTGATTCGTAATTTCTTGTAGTTTACTATCTGAAAATGTAAGCTCATTCATAAAGAATGACCGCAAAAAGCTGAATCACTGAATATGTGCAGTGATTAAGGTCACAACCCCTACAGGTACTTTTATTTATACAATCTTAAACAGTGTTGCATCCAGGCCACTCGATAGAGGGAATCCTCCGGGTTTGTCGTTATGTCAAAAGTTAACATCATTTAATCGAGTGCCTGAACTTACCGTCATTACAGATTTCATTTAACAAAAAGTAGGTATGTTAGGCCGAGGTCTTCAATGATTTGTCGATCTTAGACATAGTCGAAAGTGAAACTAGACATTCCGCTGTCTCAGATTTTTTCGTTTATTATAACCTTCATTCTTACGACTTTAAAAGTTACCTGCTACAAAGTTTAATCCAGTTTTGTACACGTGCATCTGTTTGATGTAAATTCCCGATTCGTAAAATAGAGTTCTTTGTTGATTTATTGTTACGGTATTTTTAACACTGGTAAAGAAATTGGACAAAGTCCATAACAGTGAAAGAGGTTTGAAGGTCGATCTATGTGACATTTTCTCAACCCGTCAATTACCCCAGGAGTTCAACAACTCGTCGGTCTCAAAGGAGACGTCGCTATGCTATTGAAATATTTACGTCCATGTAAAGCTAAATTCAATTAGATTAATTCCAACTATCAATAATAATAAAACGTGTCTTTGGTGAAAATTCTAGCTTTTAAATATTGGCATGGACTGAAAGAGAACCACAATTTGTAGACCTGTAGAAATTTATGGATTATTCAATTTTGATAGACCGCGCAGGTAAGGGTAGAGTTAAATAATTCTCCGCATGCTGAATTTCCCCGGTTTCTGCTAAAATCTCGTAACTACAGTTCTTATCTTTTGAGGGTGATGTTCCTTAAACTATCCTTCGTATGTTTTGTACGAATTTGACAATTAATCTGTTGATCAAGTCAGTTATTGGCGAGAAAACATGGTTCAGATTCTGTCTCCGGGGGGGGGGGGGGGGGGGTGTTAAGATCTTAAAATGTGATTTCATAAGGAAAACTTAACAGACAAATCGGAGAATGACTTCAACTATCATACATATTGTTAACATACAGTCCTGTCTGCATTTAAGGCCATTCAGGCCTTTGATTTAAATTATCAGACAGCTCCAAGGTCAAATATTTGGCAGGCTTGACATGTGCTAGGACACCTTTCAAGTCAAAATTCTTCCATTTTTATTGAACACACCAAAGTACACTTATTCTTGTGCTTTAGATGCCTTGCCCAGTGCATACCTATGTGACAAATAGAAGGGAACACTTGAATCTGCAACCCCCAGCTTCTCTCAGATTATGAGTTGCCACCCAATTAACTGAGCCACACAGGGAAGGAATTTATTTGAAAGTATATTGCTATGGCTAGGGCGTTGTCTGTGTCAGTCTGGTCATTGTCCAAAGACTTTGACATCTTTGTGATATCTTTGATATAACTAAAAAATTCAGTTTAAACTCATAATTTATGTTCATTATTAATAGAGCAATCTGCACCAACAAGGCTGATAACTCTAAATGCATTTTTGAATAAATCAGTTTCACTCACTATCGAGGACTTGAAAAGCCGAGCTTTGACAACAGCTTGTGTTGCTCTTGATTGTATTCTAGGTTCGTGAAGTTAATTTGTACAAGGAAGGACAGATAACTCCATATGGAACAACATTGAAAAACTGCACTGTAAGAGAACTGTGGACCCAGTGTAAAACACAGAGTAAATATGCACAGAGACTGGAGGAAATAAGAGAATTCAATAAGTATGTTCATACCACGCTCATCAAAAAGGTTTTTTAACCCACTCTCACATAATGGTGCTTTTTGGCACCCCTAAGAAAGAAAGCTTAAGAAAACATAGTGGAAAATGAAAAATTGCTTGCAACAAGCAATTTCATCATTTTCCACAAGGATTTCATACACTTTGTCATCTGCAACTCCTTTCAATTTGGACCAGTCTAAAATTTTACTGTCTGGTAATGGGTTAAAGATATTTTGGAATGATAGAAAGGTTGGAATGTCTGCCTGTTGCAGCATCTGTAGCCGTAACCAAAATTCTTAACTCTTCTTTAGAAATTCAAAACTGTTTTAATACTTCCCCACACAATTCTGTTCTATCCAAACAGACAAAGACTTTTAAAATTTCACTAAAAATTATTGTCTGCTATATCTTTGAATGTTAATCTGTCTACAATTATGTCAACTGTTAATGAGATAAGTACAATGCTTGTGTTTTACCTCTCAATGGTGTTCATTTGCTGTTGCCAAGGTCAAAGTCATTTGCCAAAGTCAAAGTCACCTATCTTTATATTTTCCTTTTATTTGTAAAGTTGCTGTCATAGATAAAGCAAGAAATCCTCCCTTCTTGGTGTTACATAAGTGCTTAACCCATTTCAGCACAAGCCCTCCTTTATACTACCCTAAAAAAAGCGATTTCTTCATTATCCACAATGTTTTCTATCCCAAAAGATGAAAAAATTCGATCAACTTAGAATTGTCTTCTGCAGCTTCTTTTAATTTGGACAAGTCCAGAACTTTGCCCACCGGTAATGGGTTAATCCTATGAAAACTACTTGGTTTAAACTTTATGTTACTATTTTATATTTAGGTCACTTGACCAAAGGTTATGGTGACCTATTGTGATCGTGTTTTGTGCGTCGTGCTTTAACTTTTTACATTTTCAACTTCTTCTTAAGAACCCTTGGATGGATTTCAACCAAACTAGGCAGGAAGCATCCTTATGGGAAGGCACTTCAGGTTTGTACACGTCATGGAGTTATCTCCCCTTGGGGCCCTATAAGGGGCCAAAAAGGGTACATCTTCTTGTTCATAGTCTTCACAGTCATAGCTATACTAAAGCAGTAATTCTAAGGTTTCTAATTAACCCTTTACCATGCAATTCCTATTTTGGTCTTTGGAAGAGTGACTCACATAAAAACCAATGAGTATTTGGAAAAGAAGTAGATACAAATAAAGATTGGCTTCATATTAATATCTAATAATCATACACCTCACCTACGAAGTAGAAGGGGTATATTGGTTTAACTATGCCAGTCAGTCTGTTTGTAGACTTTTTAGTTTCCTGGCTCTAACTATAGAAGTAATTGACCTGCAACCATAAAATTTCATATAATTGTTGCCAATAATTCATGGAAGTGCTCTATGATTTTAGGTCAAAGGTCAACTGTGCTAATTGAATGACAAAATGCTAATAGGGGATATAATTCTGCTTTGCCACACTTGACCAATCACTGGCCCCAACCACTTATTATTTTGGTCTTTTGGCCCACTGACTCTGACAGGAAGTCCCACTTCAATTTTAAATGGCATTATTTTGCAAAATTTGTTACCTGTGGCATGTAACAAAAACATAGAATGGTTGGTTGTCGACCTAAACATTATAACTACAGCTTGAATAAGCCTAAGTTATGATGTTTAAGTTGCCAAATCGTCACACAAATGGCAGCCAATGTCTGAGTTATAATCTGAATTCCAGGCTGAATGAATGATTTGATTGGCCGATGTATTCCTTGATTGACAGCTGCGATTGGTCAATTCTAGTTTCTTAATTCTAGATTGTGAGCAGTCTGCTCTTTTTGATTATATTCTATTCCATTTCTTATGATTAGGAAAAACCAATGGAAAAAGAGAGGCATTGCAATGACAACATCAAAGTTTCCAGTTGGGACTGGTTTAACATTTATCAATCAGGTACAGTTTTATTTTTTCGACAAACTTTTGGCAATCACATACATGATAAATCCAGAAAATAAAAAAATAAAATTGAAAATATTAATGTGAATTTTGGAAAAACAATATTTTGATAATTCCTCTTTCAAACCAATACCTCCATTTCATCTTTGTGCAAGAAATATGGCTTTAATCTATTACCAGACAACATAATTCTAGAATATTGCACATTTATTAAAGTGACAATTTACTGTTGATAAAATTGAGAAACTCTTTGTCTATTTGCATAGAAAACATTGTGGACAATAAGGAAATATCTTTTTTTCCACATCTTTTTTCTCAAAAGTCTTTTTCTTGAGGGTTGTAAAAAAGAGGGTTTGTGTGGGAATGCATCTGATCCTACAGTTTGTATCCTGTTCAAGTTGTATAAATACATTGACTTTCTTAAAGAAATACATTAATAGGTCAGGATTAATTTGTTTTGTCCGTTTGTCCAAATCTCAACTTGGCAATTACTTTTGAATGAGAAGTGTTTGGGCCTTCATGCTTCCCTAACAAAGCAGAAGTTTGGGAGGAAGTAGAGACTTGATGACTTCTTCAATGATAAATGTCTGAAATTCAGGTTCACCTCCAGTCTAAAAGAAAAGTTTGATTGGTTGATTGAATTTTTTTATTGGCAGCAGCAATCTATCGATTCTGCTGAAGGAGACCTTTCAATTAGGAAATAAGAGAAGTATATGTAATTCGAATCAATCTAAACATCATAAAACCTGCCATAACCTTTATGTGCCTAATGAAGTAAACTTTGAAAATGTTGAAAATTGTTTCAAGCAATTTCTTCCTTATCCAGAAAGTTTTCTTTCTAAAAGGACAAAAATTATTAAAATTTCATCAATCATAAATTATTTTTTGCAACTTTTTTGAATATGGACAACACATATAATTCTGTTCTCCAGTGATGGGTTAATAGGTTGTAGTTATCAAGTTTTGGTTGCTCACTGAAAAAATGGTATGTGTATATTTCCATTTATTTATTGTTGCTACCAGGGCTCCGGAAATTTGCAAATTTGAATCGGTCCAGGACAATGCCCCCCTCACCCCCACCCCTGCTGGCAAAAATGACCCACCCTCCTCTGCCGACAAAAACGAATACCCCCTTGTGACAAGCAATTTCTTCATTATCCACAATGTTTTCTATCCAGAGAGACGGAAAAAAATGAAATTCCATCAACTTGAAATTGTCGTATGCAGCTTCTTTCACTTTGGACCATCCTAAAATTTGTTGTGCAGGAATGGGTTAGTTAGATATGGGATATTTTGTTATAGTCGTATACTAACCCTTGAATTGAATTCAAGCTGCATCTAACATGTAAAAATTACCCGCATAGTTAGAATCTAATACAAAGGGTCAGATCACTACTACATCATAGTACTTTATGGTACTATTTAGTAATTTATACCCATTTTTAGTTTGGCTGTTTTTGAGAAACGGAGGTATTGCTATGGCCAGGTTGTTGTCTGTGTCATTATTGTTCAAAAACTTCAACATTTTGTAATATCTCTGGTATTTCCGAACACATTCACTTGAAACTATGAAAATATATTTGCTATCAAAATGGAAATCTATAACAACAAGGGGGATAACTCTAAATGGCTTTTTATAACAAATTATGCCATTTTTTCGACTGAAATTTTACCCACTATCAAGCACTTGAACAGGTAAGCATGTGATTCTCTTGTTTAACCCTTTCCCGTACAAACCCGGGATTTTACGTTACTAAGATTTTGTAATCCTGAAAACATTATGGAAAAAAGAAGACAAGCAATTTCTTCTTTCCCTTGAATATTTTTCTACCACATGTGATGGTTTAATTTCAAAATGCATCCAATCTTTCAATTTGGATTGGTCTAATATTAAAAAAAAATGGAAAGGAGTAACAATAGAAGGTCAAAGATTTTTCTAAACACAATGTTTCTTAGAGTGACATAATTTATTGGGATAATGACATCATTTTAATTTCATGTCTGATACAGATTTTATTCTGCTGAATTCTATTTCAACTTTGAATACATTTTAAAAAAAAAATTGCTATCGATATAACAAACATTTTGATTAAGCTGATTCATCAAATTTACTGAATACATCAAAAAACAAACAAACAAAAAAACTTGTATCGAGTAGAGACTGAATGACAGGATTTATAGCCTGAATATTAAGGCATTTTTAGATGACAGAATTAAAACTAGCTCTAATTGGAAAAAGTTACAAATAAATGATTTTATGTTGATGGAAGAATCTTTTTTGTTATGTTTTAGGTAGAAACATTGTGGATTACTGATAAAAAATAAAGTGAAGTTTCTGCATTTTCCACAATAATTTGATTTTTTCTTCGAGGAGTGTAAAAAAGCAGGGTGATTTGTGAATTGCTTAGTCTCAAAAATACAGTCAAATCTGGCCAACTATGCATAGGGGCCAATCTGCCTACAACGACCACTCAAGTTCCCCCTGTGCCAGTTCCTTCTGTAATTGCACTGTGAAAAGCGTGATATTCTGAAATGTGGCCAGCGGTCGCTTTAATAAGATAATTTGTTTTACAAGTGGTTTATGGGCATCACATCAGGGTAAATGAAGGTATTTTGGTACTTTTGTGATTTTTACATGCCTTATTACACTTTACTTATAACAAGATATTTTCACTTCTGTCACAATATTTTCTATCTTGAATGGTACTAAAGGTACCAATTGCCCTTTCTTTCTTTTTTTAAGACACTGAAAATGGAAGCTTAGAACTTCTTAGAATATGGAGTAGTCTAAAGATTTGTGATCTGTTAATGAGTTAACCAAATTAGGTATTGCCAAATGGCCACCCTTTGTATACTGTGAAGAGCAGCCAATTTGGCCCTCTCCCTTGACTGGCTGCTATATATGGATTTGACTGTAGTATGAAATTCTTTTCAGTGGTTCTGTTTTTATGCCCCCAAAGGAAGGCATATAGTAATCAAACTGTCCGTCTGTCATTCAGTCTGTCCGTCTGTCCCACTTTCGTGTCCGCTCTGTAACTTCTACATGCAATGGTGGATTTCAATATAACTTTGCACAAATGTTCACTGCTATAAGACCATGTGTTGCGAAAAAGACCCAGGTTTACAATCTGGGGTCAAAGGTCAAAAATCAGCACTTTTTGCCGTGTCCGCTCAGTAACTTCTATAATCATACACACATGTACAAATTTCTTTCATACAAATGTTCACTACCTTCAGATGATGTGTCTCGAAAATGACCTAGGTTTTTATCTCAAAGGTCAAGGTTACAACCTGGGGTCAAAGGTAAAAAATGGGGACTTTTTGCCGTGTCTGCTCTGTAACTTCTATAATCCTGCACACAGGTACAAATTTCTTTCAAACAAATGTTCACCACCTTCAGACAATGTGTTGGAAAAAGACCCAAGTTCCTATCTCAAAGGTCAAGGTCACAATCTGGGGTCAAAGGTAAAAAATAGGCAATTTTTGCCGTGTTTGCTCTGTAACTTCTATAATCATGCACACAGGTACAAATCTCTTTCATACAAATGTTCATCACCTTCAGACGACGAGTTGCCAAAAAGACCCAGGTTCTTAACTCAAAGGTCAAGGTCACAATCTGGGGGTCAAAGATAAAAAATGAAGACTTTTTGCCGTGTCCGCTCTGAAAATTCTATAAACATGCACGCAGGTACAAATTTCTTTCATACTAATGTTCACCACCTTCAGAGGATATGTCGTGAAAAAGAACCAGGTTCCTATCCCTGTCCTTTGGGGGCATTTGTCACATGACTGTGACCAGCTCTTGTTTTCTTTTAGACATATCAATCTTAAATAAAGATACTTAACCCTTGTCATGCTGATCCTGGAATATTCCTACTTTTGCAATGGCTCTAGCAGGTGTTTAAACTAAGATCAGCCTGCACAGACATGCAGTTTGATCTTAACCTACACTACCTGCTTGATCTTGTTGAGTTGAGAAAATCTTGGTTCTCAACATCAACCTTATTATGTCACAGTTATGGAATACGGTTAAAAGAGGATAAAGATTCAGCATGTTAAGGGTTAAGCTCTAATTCCTGTAGAGTAATTGTTGTATGATTGTCTTGCATATTTGATAGGGATCAGCATTGGTGAATGTGTACAAAGATGGAACAGTTCTGCTTGCACATGGTGGGGCAGAGATGGGACAGGGAATCAACACAAAAATGACTCAGGTAGGCTATTTACAATACTGTACCAATTAAAGGGAGGGAAGAGCCCTTGTGTATTTTTAAACAGGTCAGTTCTACTGTGGACTGATTTTCAATACTGAACAATGTATTTTCATGAGAGATATTTTGTATGTTAAAGATTGCATAAATTATGGTCCCAGGGTCAGAATTAGCCTGTTCCTCGACGTCAGAAGTTTAACATAGGGTTCTCTAGTGAAAACTTTAAAAAATCCTTTTCTCCTAAACAAAAAGACCTAGAGCTTTCAATTATTTGTAATTCAGCATCATCTGGTGGACCTATATCAAGATTGTATAAATTATGGTCCCACGTCAGAATTAGCCCGTCCCTTGGTGTCACAAGTTTAAGGTTTCTTTTTCTCCTAAACAGAAAGGCCTAGAACTTTGATATTTGGTTTTTAGCATCATCTGTTGGACTTTTATCTGTTTGTGCTCTTTGGACTCAGGTGACTAATAAGGCCGAATAGGCCTATTGTTAGATATTGTATCTGTTTGACATTGAATATCATATTTTTTAATCCATTACTAGACAACCAAATTTTAGACTGGTCAGATTGAAAGTCAGAAAGTATCATTGCTTTGCAATTGGTCAAATCAGACTCTAATGAATTATGTAATATTTCAGATTGCATCTCGTGTTTTGAATGTACCTATGGAGAAGATATACATTAATGAGTTTAATACTGGTTTAATTCCAAATACAACTTTTACTGGAGGGAGTACTGGGACAGATATTTATGGACCAGCAGTCATGGTTAGTACATTATTATTCTAGGATATATTTAGGTCACCTGACCAAAGGTCATGATAACCTAGAGCAATTGAGTGTCATTGAGCTGTAACTTTTTACATTTTCAATTTTTTCTTAAGAACCCTTTGACCAAACTTGCCTGGATGCATCCCCATGGAAAGGCCCTTCTGATTTGGACATGTCATAGAGTAATCTCCAATGGTGCAAAAAAGGATACATTTTTGAAAATCTTCTTTTCATGAATGGGTAGTTGGATTAGATTCACATTTGGTTTGTAGAGTCTTTAGGGTAATGACTACAAAGTTTGTACAAGAAAAAAAGTCTGTCAAGAGATGGCTACCCTTGGGGACATAAGCTTACATAGTGAGAACTTTGAAAATCATTTTCTACCAAACCAAAAGATTTACAGCTTTGAAATGTGGTATGTGGTATCATCTAGTGGACCTCTTTCAAGAGAGTATGAATGATGGCCCAAGGGTCAAAATTAGCTCGTTCCCGAATATTACAAGTTTAACATAGGCTTCTTCTACCAACCAAGAGGGTCTGGAGCTTTGATATTTGGTATGTGGTATGCATCATTTTGTGGACCTCTATCAAAATTGTATAAATTAGTGCCACCGGGTCAAAATTGGCCCATCTTAGGGGGTCACAAGCTTAACACAGGCTGGTAAAGTGAAAATTTAAAGAAAAACTTTTTCTCTAAGATAGAAAGGCCCAGAGCTTTATTTTTGAATATAGATTGTGCCATAGGCCCCATGAAAACTTTATAGACACAACTGGAATTTTAATCCAGGGCTGAAGGTGCACCAGATTTGAATCAGCAAATGCTAGAAGACCTACAGAGCTGTTGGAATGGCTCAATGTCTTTCCTTTCAGAATGGTTGATTTCCCGTTCTCCTGAATTTTGCTAATGGTGGTCGCATTTTTCCATCGTCCATTATACTTTTATGCTCACCTGAGCACAACTTGCTCAAGATGAGCTATTGTGATCAGAAATTTTCCGTCTGTCCGTCCGTAAACAATTATTAAAAAATCTTCTCCTCCTAAACCAAAAGGCATAGAGCTTTGAAATTTGGAACATATCATCAACTATTGACCGCTACCAAAATACTTCAAAGAATTAGCATATTCTGAAAATTAGCCATTCTCTGTGCGATCACTGGTTTTACAAAGGAATAAAGAAGGAAATCTTTGAAAATCTTCTTCTCCCTAACCAAAAGGCATAGAGCTTTGATATTTGGTATGTATGGTCACCTATTGACCCTCTCCCAAAATACTTAAAAGAATTACTGTATTCTGAAAATTAGCCCCCCAGATTTTCCAAAGGAAATCTTAAAAAATCTTCTCCTCCTAAACCATAAGGTCAAGAGCTTTGATATTTGGAATGTATTATCACCTATTGACCCTCTCCCAAAATACTTGATAGAATAACTGTTTCCTGAAAATTAGTCCTTTTCTGTGCAATCCCTGATTTTACAAAGGAATAAAGAAGGAAATCTTTGAAAATCTTCTTCTCCCAAACAATAAGACCTAGAGCTTTGATATTTGGTATGTATCATCACTTATTGACGCTGTACCAAAATACTTCTAAGAATAACTGTATTCTGAAAATTAGTCCTTTTCTGTGCGATCCCTGCTTTTACAAAGGAATAAAGAAGGAAATCTTTGAAAATCTTCTTCTCCCAAACCATAAGGGCTAGAACTTTTATATTTGGTATGTATCATCACCTATGGACCCTCTCCCAAAATACTTCAAAGGATTACTGTATTCTGAAAATTAGTCCTTTTCTGTGCGATCCCTGATTTTACAACGGAATAAAGAAGAAAATCTTTGAAAATCTTCTTCTCCCAAACCATAAGGCCTAGAGCTCTGATATTTGGTACAAATCATTATCTATTGACCCTTTACCAAAATCCCCAATTTTTGATAGGAATAAAGAATGATATA
The DNA here is from genome assembly GCA_946902895.1 of Fragum fragum. Lineage (NCBI taxonomy): Eukaryota > Metazoa > Mollusca > Bivalvia > Cardiida > Cardiidae > Fragum > Fragum fragum. The sequence continues at coordinate 66,652,377 of OX336370.1, read as the reverse complement.
TTTGAAACCTTCTCCTAAACCATTAGGCCTAGAGCTTTTATATTTTGGTATGTATCAATGTCTTTACTTCAAAGCATTGCCTTATTCAGGAAATTAGGGTTATATGGTGTGATCATCAATATACCTAGGATTAAAAGAGAAAATCCTTAAACATCTTCTCCAAAATAATTAGACAGAAGGCTTTGCTATTTTGCACATATCATAAATCCATGAACCATCATACACAGGGGAGCGATTTAGGACCATCATGGTCCTCTTGTTATTTCTTTCCTTCATTACACCTTAAGGAATAATTAAACATATAGCCATAGTTTTTATGATCTTTGGACTTTGGGGACAGGTAAGGCCCTATGGGCCTCTTGTATTAATTATACACTTGTTCAGAGGAAATGCAAGTTGAGTTCATCACTGGATTGACTCCCAATACAACACTTACAGTATGAGACAAATATGGACTAAGAGTAATAGTTTATAGTTATTTACAGTACTAGAACAATTAATTATGCTCCCCAAAGGGTGAGCATATAGCTGTCACTTTGTCCTTCTGTTTTCCATCATCTGTCCCAATATTTTCCATAACCCTTCTGCTAAATTCAATGAAACTTCAGATGTGAATTCCTTATAATATCTGGCAAAAGCATTTTCCTGGTTTTGGGTTGCTCCAAAGACAAGGTCATAGTTCAAAGTCAAAGATTATAACTGACCTTGTCCACAGCATGGCTCCCTTAGTTATGGATGTATTGAAAAATAACTTGGCAAAATTGTTCTATATTATGAGTAGATGTACCATTTGAAAAAGAAAATTCAGATAGGTCACAGCTTAATTTCAATTGTTGACTGTTTTCAGAGTATAGCTCCTTCAACTACAGATGGATTCAAAATAATTTTACGAAATTGTTCTCTATCATGAGAAGTTATGCAAATTGAAACAAATCTTGAGATAGTTCAAAGGTCTAGTTCACAGCTCAAGGTCAAACATTGAAATTAAGCATTTCCAGAATAGAGCTCCTATAATTATTGTGAATGGATTTCAAATAATTTTGCACAAATATTCTCTATCATGAGTTTATTTGCAATTTGAAAAAAAAAATCTTCAGATAACTCCAAGGTCAACTTAAGGTCAAAAGTGAATATCAAATATTTCCAGAGCATAGCTCCTTCAGTTAGGGATTGCGCAATTGTTCTCTATAATGAGTAGATGTTCCACTTAATTCTTTTATTTCAGATAGCTCTAAGGTCAAGGTCACATCCCAAGGTGGAAAGTAAAAAATAAGCATGTCAAGAGCATAGTTTCTTTAACTATGGAAGGTGTTTAAAATAATTTGACACAATTGTTCTAAGTCATGAGAAAATGTGGCATTTGGGAACAAAAAATTGGCTAGATCCAAGGTCAAGGTCGCAGCTCGTGTTTATATGTTTAAGATAACTATTTTTAGAGCATAGCTTCTAAAATTATGGATGGAATTCAAAATAACTTTTAACAATTGTTCTCTATCATGAGTAGATGAGCATTTTGTAACAAATTATCAAATTGCTCCAAGGTCAAGGTCAGAAGTATAGATCCTTCATGGATGTGTTCTGCAATAACTATGCACAATTGTTCTCTATCTTGAGTAGGTGTGCAAATTGGAAAAAATCAGATAGCTCTAAAGTTAAGGTCACAGCTCAAGGTCAAACAATAAAATCAAGCATGTCTGGTGCATAACTCCTAAAATTATGGATTGATTTCCTGTTAGGTAAAGGTCACAGCTCAAATTTTATGAGAAAATTTAGCATTTCCAGAGCATAGATCCTTCAATTATTTAAGGAAATTGAAATGACTCTACACAATTGTTCTCTATCATGAGTAGATGTGCCATTTAAAAATTTATTCATATAGTTCTAATGTTGACATACAGCTCAAAGTCAATTATTAAAATCAAGTATGCACAAAGCATAGATCCTTCAATTATAGATGGATTTCAATATAACTTGTCTCAATTGTTCTCAGTCATGAGCAGATGTGCAAATTCAAAAAAAGATTAGATAGCTCTAAGGTCAAGGTCACAGCTTTAGTTCAAACATTAAAATTAAGCATATCTAGCTCCTAAAATTATAGGTTGATTTTGAAATAATTTTCACAACTGTTCTCTTTCCTGAGTAGATATGCCATTTGAAACACGTTTTCAGAAAGCTCCAAGTTCAAGGTCTCGGCTCAAGGATGTACATTAAAATTCAGCATGTCTGGAACAGGGAGAGCATATACCCATATCAGTGTCTGTCCGCCTGTCCGCCTGTCCGAAGTCATATCTCAGCAACCCCTGGGCCTAATTGGACGAAACTTCATATATAATCTTCCTTGTAAATTTCCAAGACCCTTTTTTGATATTTCCTATTTCAAGGCTTCATCATGTAAAAACTAGTTTTTTGCCAATTTCTCCAAGACTAATTGTTAGAATTTCATATTTGAGTAGCAATTTAGATCCCCTTGACCTTAAACTAACGGGAATTTTCATCTAGAAAAATGCATCATGGGAAAAGGGGCCTTAATGTTTTTACCTTTACGTTAACTGTCTTTTTTTTCCCCGCAAAAACTAAAATTGGCAATAACTTTTGATTGGTTACAGATGAAGTCTTCATGTTTCACAAGTGCATTGCTTGTGACAAACCCTTTCTGTTTGTACCAAGTTCAAGGTCATCATTCTAGGTCAAGGTCATTTCTGAAGATCAAAATATAGAAAATCTTAACTTAAACATTGTCTATAAGTTTATTATGTTAAGTGATATAACCTTCATATTTCACATGTGCATTTCTTTTGACAAGGATTTTCTGTTGGTACTAAGTTCAAGGTCATCTGTCAAGATCAAGGTCATTTCTCAAGGTCAAAATTTGAAAATTTTAACTTTAACATTGTCTATATGTTTTCAATGGTAAGTGATATAGCCTTCATATTTCACATGTGCATTGCTTATGACATGACCTTCCTGTTGGAATGAAATTCAAGGTAATCTGTCAGGGTCAAGGTCATTTCTCAAGGTCAAAATTTCAAAAAAATGAACTTTAACAGAGTCCTTAAGTATACAATGGTAAGTGATATAGTCTTCATATTTTACATGTGCATTGCTTATGACATTGACTTTCTGTTGGTACTAAGTTCAAGGTCATCTGTCAAGTTTAAGGTCATTTCTCAAGTCCAAATTTTTAAAAGCTTAACTTTAACATTTTCTTTAAGTTTTCAATGGTAATCGACACACTCTTCATTTTTTACATGTGCATTGCTTATGACATGACCTTTCTATTGGTACGAGGTTCAAGGTCATCTGTCAAGGTCAAGGTCATTTCTCAATGTCAAAATTTTGAAAATTCTAACTTGAACATCTCCCATATGTAAACAATGGTAAGTGATATAGTCTTCATATTTTACATGTGCATTGCTTATGACATGGACTTTCTGTTGGAACTAAGTTCAAGGTCATTGGTCAAGGTTAAATTGTCAAGGTCATGAATTTTCAAATATTCCTCCTTCACTAATTGCCAAAATTTCTTGTTACTTTACATAAATGTTGTTCATTAAAAGCCCTCGGAAATTTTTGTTTCAATTTTTGACCCAATGAGCCTTACCATGCTAAAAGGGGGCTTAATGCCATGTAGCTTTACATTTTGTATATATCCTATTTTAAAATAAATCAGTCTATTGTTTCTGCAAGACTACTCAAGTTAGAGTCTTCATTTTTTGTATGGAGACATTTTTCATAGATAACTTGGATAGTGAAGGTAAAATATTTAACCCTTTACCATGTAATGATATTGAATTTTACTTGAATCAGGCCTGTGAAGCCAAACAGCTTCCTTCAATGTTTGTCAAACTTCCAAATTTCTTGTGAACTGAACTCTCAAACTATAGTTGCATTAAAAATAAAAAGTTTTTTGTCCAATAATGGCATATAGTTCTGTGACAAAAGCCTTATTCGGGGAGCATAATCTGTCTCAGACGGCTCTTGTCCTTTAATGGGTTCAGACTCCCCAATACATCGTTTAGAAGGAGAAGTACTTGGAGACTGATATCTGTGGACCATTTTTTGTTGGTACATTTTTTATGTGTAATTACAATGATTTATAATGTAATTTACAAATGAGTGTATGTGTTCACAGTGGCTTGCTTCACAAAGTTTAATTGTCATGTCATAATGTAAAAGTCTTAGTTCTGTTATTTATAACTTTCAGGATGCCTGCAACACTATCAATGAGAGATTGAAACCCTTACGAGAACAAATCCCTGGTATTGGCTGGGAGGAATTGGTAGTAACAATAAATTACTGGTTTTAATAAAACTGTTTTCTCTTCTTTAAAAAGGCCCCCTCTATTTCTTATTTCTTCATTGATATGATTTGAAAAATGAAAATATTTTATGAGAGTATTAAAATTTGCCAAGGCCCCTCAAGAAAAAAGCTTTTGAAAACATTGTGGGAAATGAAGAAATTGCTTGTTTTCTTTCCAAAAAGACAAAGAAATTTAAAATTCTAAAACGCTGAAACCGTTGTCTACAGCTTCTCTCAATTTGGACCAGTCTAATATCTTGTTGTATTGTGGCTACCAGCTGTTTTAAGGGAATATTTATTGCAGGCAAGAAATGATAAGATTTAGATCTATGGTATTTTACATGTAACATCTTGAAAAGTTCTGCAGAAGAACCATCAACCATACTTCCATGTACACAACTGGTTTAAATTAAGAGTTTTTCTTTTAACAAAGCTTAATGAACCACTGCTTTTGACGCTCTTTTACTTAAGACCAAGTCTTTAACCTTTAAACTTGGTTTGTATTATTATCAAGAGGGCCTTTCCAAGTTTGTATTGAAAGTTGGATGAAGGGTTTCCAAAATTGTTCAAGTCCTGAACTACAGCCATGGCAACTGAAGGGTGAAAATAATAAAATCATTAAAAATCTTCTTTTCTGAAACAAGAAGGTAGAGAGATTTAGTATTCAGCTCTTCCTAGGGTACCTCTATCATACATGATCACGTGATGTTCTATGGGCAACATTTTGAAACAAAGAAGGAAAACTTTAGAATTTCTTTTATGGAACAAGAGAGGCAAAAGAATTATTAAAATATAGGACCTCACTGATTTGAATGTCACTAGTCTATTGATATGTGTTGATTTGTATACTTTCCGCGGTCTCGATACTTTTCCTTCTTTATCTTTGTTTAACCCTGTCCCGTTTTTGGAAATTTTAGACTAGTCCAAATTAAAAGAGGTTGTAGACGACAACGAAAACTAGGTGCAATTTGAAATGAAACCATCCTATGTGGTAGAAAATATTGTGGAAAAAGGAGAAATTGCTTGTTACAAGCAATTTCTTCTTTTTCCACAATGTTTTCTCAAGTATAAAATCACAGGAACGTAAAATCCCGTGTTTGAACAGGAAAGGGTTAAATACTCTTTCAAATTAGAATGTCATTTTTTCGTAGTTTGTAGCCTATTTCAAGTCCTGAAAGTATGGTTTTAACACGAACTTCCATGTTTAATTCGTAGGTGTGATTAATCCTATCATGGCCTAACAAAGTTTCACTGATCGCCAATTACCTTGATTTCACATCTACTGAATTATACTTATTGATAATTATGTATCTTTGAATAAAAGGGGCTGTTTGGTTTGTAATAAAGGGAATCAATCCAGTGAAGGTTACTTATATAATTGCCTAAAATTTCCTTTAAATTGCCGTGCTCCCATAAATATCAATGATATTTTTGTCATTTAGATGTTAAAATAATTATTTTTTAATCTGTAGTTGCTTTCTTCATAATCATCAGCCCTTAATTTCAAAATTTTGATGATAGAATTTTTAGTGATTTGATCCAGTTATAAATGGGAAATCAATCCGGAGGAGGTAGAAATGAATGATACTTGTATAATACTTCCAATGTGTTCAAAGAAAATGTCAATTGTGACATAGCGATAATATATAGATGAGTAAATTTCAATTTGTATTTTCCTTAACTATGTGCAAATGCTCTTTGCAGTTTTCTTTTGAAGATCTAACCAATTTAGAACCTTCATTTGTTTCGTACTATGTTTAGTTTGTATGAAATGTCCAGGTCCTGTCCCAAGTTTATTCATGTGATGCCATTGGGCCAGGCCTTGGTATAACCTAAAATTTTTCTAGGCAAGAAAGAAGAAAACCTTTAAATATCTTATTCACAGAAACCTGAAAGCCTAGAGTATTGATATTTGTAATGTAGAATCCTGAAACCACCCTCAAAAAAAGTTGTTCATGTGATACTGTTTGGTCATATTTGAGCACTGAATGGATGTATCCTATATTAACCAAAGCAACATAAAACCTTATTCAAACAAAACCCTTTTTATACACCCGTCAAAGACGGAACGTATTATGGGATCATCTGTGGCATCCGATGTCAGAGGGCATCCACTTCTTGTCCGGAGCAAAACTCAGTCACCTAAGTCTGATTGACTTGAAACTTGGCAGTTATATTCCTCTCATGATTACAGAGTGCAGTGCATATGAACTGTTATTCTACCTTGCCCATATTTTGAGTCATTCCCCTTTATTGTTTTTCATATTTTGTCTGGAGTATATCTCTAACAGGATAATAGCTATGATCATGAAACTTTATGGGTAGGTAAATATCATCAAGGGGAAGTATAGTGCTCAAGAACCATAAATCTACCTTGCCTTATTCTATAGTTATTCCCCTTTGGTGTTTTTCATACTTTGATTTTGTCCGGAGAATATCTCTAAAAGTATGATAGCTATGATCTTGAAACTTAATGGGTGGACAAATGTCATCAACAGAGAAGTGCAGTGTCAAGAACTGTAACTCTACCTAGCTTATTTTTTTAGTTATTCCCCATTTGTGTTTTTTTAATACCTGGATTTTGTCCGGAGCATATCTCTGAAGGTATAATAGCCATGAACATGAAATTTAATGGGTGGAAAGATATCATCAAGGTGAAGAGCAGTGCACAAGAGCCGTCACTCTACCTAGCTTATTTTTTTGAGTTATTCCCCTTTGTTGTTTTTCATATTTGGATTTTGTCTGAAGCATATCTCTGAAAGTGTAATAGCTATGATCATCAAACATTATGGGTGGGTAGATGTCATCAAAAGGAAGTGCAGAACACAAGAACTGTAACTCCATAAATTTATCTTGCCTATATTTTGAGTTATTCCCCTTGTTTTTTTCATACTTGGATTTTATCTCAGAAAGTATAATAGCTAGGATGATGATGAAACTTAACGGATGGGTAGATGTCATCAAGGGAACGTGCAGTGCACAAGAACTGTTACTCTACCTTGCCTATTTTTTTAGCTATTCCCTATGTTGATTTTCATTCTTAGATTTCGTTCGGTGCATATTTCTGAAAGTATAATAGCAATGATCATGAAACTTTATGGGTAAATAGATGTCATCAAGGGGAAGTGCAGTGCGTAAGAACCATAACTCTACCTTGCCTTTTTTTTGAGTTATTCCCTTTGTTGTTTTTTCATACTTGGATTTTGTCTTGAGCATTTCTCTGAAAGTGTAATAGCTATGATCATGAAACATTATAGGTGGAAATATATCACCAAGGGGAAGTGCAGTGTACAAGAACCATAACCCTTCTTTGCCATACTTAGATTTTGTCTGGAGCATATCTCTGAAAGTATAACAGTTTTCATCATGAAACTTTATGGGTGGATAGATATCATCAAGGAACATATCTTTTTTTCAAATCTCTTATAGTGTAACAACCAATGGTTTTCAAAACCTCATGATAACATGAAAAAACACCAGAACCATAAGTTATCATTGTGAATTGTTACTCTTTCTTGAAATTAGACTAAAATTTTAATTCCCTTCCCCAGTCAACAACCAGCAGTGTGACAAGCGTATTTTGTGACAATTTGCCACCTTGTTTAAACATTTATACAAAGAAAAAAACTTTTCATCTTCGAAACCAGAAAGCCAAGTGTATTGATTTTTGGTATAAAGTATCAGATTCAGTTTTAAAGACTTTTTTCCAAATTTGGAAATCTGATGCCTGGGGTTAAATTAGGGCTCTACCTGTATTCAAAGATAGAAGAAAAACAGAAATAATTAAAAATCTTCTCCCAAACATGAAAACTGAGAACATTGATATTTGGTATGTAGAGTCGCCTAGTGAATTTCTACAGAGTTTTTTGATATGATGCCCCTTGGGTCATTTTTGACTCTTCCCAGGCCCTCTTTGTGTATATAGAAACGAAGAGGGAAATCATTAAAAATCTTCTCCAAAGCAAGACAGCAAAGAGCCTGGATGATTGGTTTGTAGCAGGTCTCTTCAAAATTTGATCATATGATAGTACAAGGGCTATATTTAGGCTTTCTGGAGCACAGCCTAATTTATATAGTAAAGAAGAAATCTTTTTCAAAATCTTCTAATATTTGATAGGGTATCATATACTGCATGGGGTATTAAAACAGATGACTATCTTCTGACTCATCCCTCGTTTAACATTTCTAGCTTTGACTCAAGTGAGGGTTTCAGGGTGATTTGCCCTCTTGTTTTACTTATACCGTCTATTCTTTTACTTTTGATATTTACCCAAGATGTTGAAGTCTTTAAGATTAATTTTGAATACTTTCTGTATGCTAAAGCTTGTGTGAAAACCCTATCTTACTTCGAATGCCACAGAACTATATTATACACCATCAGATAGCCCTATATTATAATAACTATACATTTTAGATTATGAAAGCCTATTTCACAAGAGTTCAATTATCAGCCACTGGTTTTGCAAGGTAAGTATTGTTGTATCCTATTCATTATTTTAACCCATTCCCACATAGTGAAGCTTTCTGACGGCCCTAAAGTAAAAAGCCTTTGGAAAACATTGTGGACAATGATGAAATTGCTCATAACAAACAATTTCTTCATTTTACACAATGTTTTATACCCAGAAAGTAGAAAAAATCTAAAATTTCATAAACTTTAAATTGTCTTCTGCAACTTCTTTCATATTGGACCAGTCTAAATTTTGTTGTCTGGTATAACCAAGTGTATGACATTATGTTCAGACAGAAAAAAAAGTGTTTTGTATCAATTTTTTTCAGTAAAAGCATGAACACTAGATCATTTTAAAAATATGTACATTTACTCATTTACACAATCCGAAGAATGAAGAATGAGCAATTTCTTCATTACAGTATTTACAATATTTCCACAATGTTTCCAAAAAAAAAGTCAAAGATTTAAAAATTCCAATGACCAAGCAACTTCTTCGAATTTTGATCAGTCTAACGTCTTGTAATGGGTTAAATTATGGTTTGGACGGGTTGTGCAATCATTGGTTAGAGCTGGTCATGTTCACCATAGTTACAAGACTGATTAGCTGAGTTAGTATAGCACTTGACTTCAATCCTCAAGATCTCAGGTTCATATGGTGGACTAAACACACTTTAGACATTAAACCAATTCCGACAGGACAAAATTTTAGACTGGTCCATATTGAAATTGCATGAATTATAATTTCTCTTGTCTTTTAGGACAGAAAGTATTGTTGATAATAAAGAAATTGCTTAATGCAAGCAATTTCTACATTTTGCACAATGTTTTCCAAAGCTTTTTTTCTTGAGGGGAGTAGAAAGGAGGTTGATTGATTGAATTTGGTATAAAGTCACTTTTAACAGTATTTCAGTCATATCGTGGCAGCTGGAGCACCTAACAATGGATTCCTAGTATTTTTTATACCAGTACTACAATTACATCCTTTCCTAGCCTCCAGCTGCTATCACACTTAGGTTTACAATCATCCACCCATTGGTGAGAGACAAATATCGGAAAGAATTTTTGCAGCCTCCGGGGATCGAACCCATGACATCCCATAATTGAAGATTAGGAGTCTGAGGCCTACCGACTGTGCAATGACCATGGCAGTAAAAAGGAGGGCTTGTGTGGGAATGGGTTAAACCTCTTTGATGGTGCTTTACTTCAAGTACTTTGAAAAACTAATTCAGGCTCTTGGCAGTTTTGTCCTGTATCCTTGTGTTATTCCCTATAACAACTAACTGTCTTTTTGGGGCATTTCTCATATGAGCGTGTGCTACAGTAGCAATGATAAATAAACGAAAATACACACATTATCACCTTAACTGGACAACAGAATTTTAGTCTGATCAAAATTGAAAGAGGTTACAGAATCTGATCTTCATGGGTGACATTTTAAAGATTGTTTGGATTAAGAATAAGTGTTTGATGGTGTAGAAAATGTTGTTAGAAAAAGAAAAATGCTTGATTCAAACAATTTCTTCTCTTCCTGCAATATTTTTCTTATCCACCTTCCTTCAGTGCATTAAAATAGGGATCATGTAGTAATGGTTTTGTGTTAAAATTTTCAAGACATTCCCTCAGATTTAACCTCTTTCAACACATTTTAAAGAGTGTCTGGATTAAAAAATAAGTTCTTGATGGTTTAGAAAATGTTGTTAGAAAAAGAAAAAAAACGCTTGATTCAAGTAATTTCTTCTCATCCTGCAATATTTTTCTTAGCCACATTCCTTCAGTGCATTAAAACAGGGGATCGTTTAGTAATAGTTTTTAGTCAAAATTCTTTAGCCATTCCCTCAGATTTAACCTAATCCAACACAATACAGCTTTTTGATGCCCCTGCAGAAAAAATCTTTGGAAAACAACTTGCAAGCAATTTCTTTATTATCCACAACTCTTCCTACCCAAAAAGAAAAATCTCATATTCTAAATTGTTGTCTGCATTTCCTTCAATTCAAATCAGTCTAAAATATTGCAATATGTTAATGGGTTAACACTTGTCATGCTGAACCCGGAATATTCCGGTTTTGGCAGGAGGTGAAGACTAAGATCAGACTGCACTTATGTGCAGGCTGATCTTAGTCTACACCTCCTGCTTGTACTTTTCCTATCAGAGTTGTTCATGAAGTTGATTTCTTAAAGAAATCTTGATTTTGAACAACAAGTTCTATTCATATATATCAGTGCTTTCAGCCCTTTGATTTGACAGCAGAACAGTAAGGTAATTTATACAGCATGACAAGGGTTAATATTACACTGGTACTCCCAGCTAAGCTCTAACTATGAACACAAACCTGTTGAAAACATTATACCAAGTCTGTACTTGTATGTGTATTGTTGTCTGCAATGTCTTTGAATTGGACTAGTCTAAAATTTTGAAAAACGGGAAAGAGTTGAACAGACTGCTTGCTAAGTCCACTAACCTCTGATAGAAAGTTCAATTTGGATATAAAATGGTTTTATTTTGCAAAACTCATAGTCAGTAGTAAACAAATCAAAGTAAAATGATTGGTTGTTGACCTAAATGTTGTGACTACAGCAACTGTTGTTACAACGTTTAAGTGTAAAAATCAACATAAATGCTTAATAATATTATCAGAGTACAGAGGTCTAAAGGAATGATATGATTTTTCAATCCATTTTTAGCTCCACTGACTGAAAGCCAGTAAGCTTTTGTCATGACATTGTGTCCGCGTGTGTGCGTCCGTAAACTTTTACTTTAAAAACCTTCTTAGAAGGTACTGAACAGAATTCGCCCAAATTTCACAGAAATGATCCTTGGGTGACCCTTAAATGGATTCCTTCAAAGATTTGTAATAGGATGAAAAACATCATCTTTAAATTGGCAGGGCTATTTTCATATTCGGTGAAACCTTTAAAAATCTTCTACTCAGAAACCAGATGATGGATTTCAACCAAATTTTACAGGAATGATCAGTGGGTAACCCTTTATTGGATTCCTTCAAAGAATTTTGATCGGATAAAAAAGATGGCTTTAATGGGTTGGGCTCATTTCCATATATGGTGAAATCGTTAAAAATCTTCTTCTGAGAAACCAATTGATGGATTACAACAAAATTCTATAGGCATGATCATTGAGTGACCCTTTATCAGATTCCTTCAAAGAATTTGATCAGACGATAACAAAGGCTTTAATGAGTGGGGCTTATTTCCATTTATGTTGAAACCTTTAAAAATCTTCTTCTCAGAAACCAATTGATGAATTACAACCAAATTCTACAGGCATGATCATTGGGTGACCCTTTATCAGATTCCTTAAAAAAATGTGATGGCTGTTAGCATTGCGTAAATGGATTGGGCTTATTTCCATATATGGTAAACAGTGGAAACCTGCAATCTTCTCAGATTGCAAACAATTATAAATTTTCAACAATATTTTACAAAATGATCCAATTGGTGACTCTGTCAGATCATTTCATTAAATATGGCTTAGATGAAAATTTAAGTTTGTATGGAGGGCTTGTCTCCCTATATGGTATATAGCGAAATTTTGAACATCTTAGTCTTTTAAACTGCAGGATGGTTTTCAACCAAATTTCTCAGGAATGATTAGTGTATTCAGGCCGGTAGAGCCAATCAGGCGCTCAAGTGCCTCTAGTTAAATTGACAGGGGCCTTCCATCAATTGATGTTTGAAAAATATATGTAAAACTTTTAATTAAACTCCCCAACTATCGCTTTTCCATATCTGTCTGTCTGTCTATCCAAGGTTAAGGTCACAATTAAACTTAGATTGTCTGTTCTCTAACTCAAAAGCCATTGACCTAGGATTTTATGACTTTATCCACCAAAGGAGCTATCTTATTATTTTTGTTAATGTATGCTAGTTTCCAAAAAGGGGGAGGGGGCTTTTGTCTTATATTTTTTTTTTTTTTTTTTTAATTCTAGTTGTTTTTTGTTAGGTTGGACATTAAGGAGGATTTTAACCTAAAAAAGAAGCCACTATCATACATATGGTGTAGGTTGTACAGAGGTGGAAATAGATGTACTGACAGGGGAAAACCAAGTAATGTTTTGATTTAACCCATAACCAAATGGCAAATTTTAGACTGGTCTAAATTGAAAGGAGTTGCAGATGTCAAATTAATGTTTATAAACATCTAGATTTTTTCCACTTTATTTGTAGAACGATTTCTTTATTCTTCACCATGTTTTCTTAACTGATTTTCTTGAGGGGTGTCATGAAGCATCATTGTGTGGAAACGGGTTAACAATCTAGTAATTTCTCTTAACCCATTCCCTGCAATAATGCTTTTTGATGCCCGTCAAGTAAAACAATTTGGAAAACATAGTGTAAAATGAAAAAATTGCCTGTAAGAAGCAATTTCTTTATTTTCCACAGTGTTTTCAACCCAGAAAGTTAATTTCATAAGCTTTAAATTGTCGTCTGCAACTCCTTTCAATTTGGACCAGTTTAAATTGTTGCTGTCTGAGAATGGGTTAAATTTTTTCATCATATTCCTAGCTGTGAAATCTTGGGATTTCCAAGTGAAATAAAGTTTGATAACGTCACTGGAGTGACGATAACACTTTTCAGTTCCACTCTCTGCCATAATTTAGGAACTACTTTTTTCCAACCCAGTGACATTATAAAGAGTCTATCAAAAAGATTGGTTTCTATATTTTGATAATGAATAAAATAATTTGGTAAATAATAAATAGAATAATCAACTGGTTATTCAAGATATGAAAAAATATTTAACTCAGATGCATTGTGAGGCGTTAAAAAAAATTATGCCTCGCACTGGTTTTTTCAACGCCTAACAACGCATCCTCGTGAAATATTTTTTCATATCTGGAATAACCAGTTGATTATCCTCTATGTATTATCATCAACTCTCAATCATTCATGCTTTTCATGACTCAATGAAAAACACCTTGAAACATTTTGATAAAAGACTGATTGATTGAATGGGGATTAACACCACTTTTAACAGTATTTCAGTCATAAAGCGGCAGCTGGAGCATCTTACAATGGATTCCTGGTATTTCTCACACTAGTACTACCACTACATCCTTTCCTAGCCTACAACTGCTATCCGATTTTGGTTTACGATTAACCACTCATTGGTGAGAGACAAATGTTGGAAAGGATATGTGCAGCCGCCGGGGAATGAACCCATGACAACCCATGATTGAAGATTATGAGTCTGACTAGCTAACCAATGCCCTAAAGGAAGAATCGTTTATAAGATACAATTCTCATTGTCCAGAATTCTTTCAACCATGACAGATGTAGATCTTTATATTTCACCAACCAAAAACAGTTAACTGCAATATTTTACATATTCGACCAGTCTTAAATATTTTCATCTAATGATATATTAAAGTATTGACCTTAAGTCGAGTAAAAGTGACTAAGATAACTTGTGATGCTCTCCTAAGGACAGTCAGGTTTGAAATTTGAATAGAACCAAATAAATATTAGTCTTATCAAAGTAGTTTAAAAGATATAAGCATGCAATAGAATACATGCTGATAAGCACTGTTATAATGCTATATAAACATAATTAAAGCCTAAATCACCTCTCTTTTATTTGTCTTTTGTTTAGATGAAATATTAGCATTTTTTTTCTTTTTCTGTTTTTTATAAGGTTCTACAGACAGATATTGTATTTGATGTTGGTAAAAGTCTGAATCCAGCTATTGATATTGGCCAGATAGAGGGAGGATTTGTTCAGGTAACCATGCCAAGTCAAAGTTTTGTTGTCAAAGGCATTATATAGGTTAATCATGGCTGCAGAGTTGCATCCAGGCTGCGCGATTGCGGGATTCCCTCGTGTTTTTTAATCACTCCCGCAACCTCACTAATTTGATGGGGGAGTAATCGCGCAACAATGTTCTGACTCCCGCATAATCGATAACTAAAGGGGCGATATAAAAAAAACTGAAAAAAGACTAATGACGATTAACTATTGACAATATCGTACTGATAAAAATAGCTCCGATCATCGCTATTTATAACCATTACCACACATCGTAATTAAACTGGTCCCCGAATTCGAATCCATGTGTATAAAATAGTCAGGGAACCCAACAGTGGAGCATGCGCAGAAGATTCTTTCCGTTTCCAGCTAAAGACAATCATGTCAAACTTGACCAAAAGAGTTGATTTAAATCAATCTGAATACCACCATAAGGCACCACCCACTTTTTTATGGGCCTCGATATGGGCGCTATATCATCGTAATCGACAGACTAGAAGAAAGACCACGAAAGCCAATCTTGTCAGCTCTCGGGGCGAAAAATAAACGGATTATGTTTCATCCAGACGCAAAATTACAGAAATCGTGGTTGAAAAATTATAAGAGCTGGAAACACGAGGAGAAAATGAAATCTGGGATGACTGTTATTTGTCTTGTGATAAACCTCGGGTAAGAATTATCCATTTACTTCCGGATGCACAAATTTCAATACTTGCACACATTTAAACATTTAGTCAGACCACATTTACTAAGAACAGTGTGCATCAAAGTGAGTTTGTCAGAGCTACCTCCAATATACATGATAAACTTCAGTTAAAGAATAACTTGTGCTATGAGAACTGCTTATTATATGACTAAGACAAATAAAGCCTTCTGAAATGTTGGCTCTACAAGAATAGAGTGGGTTAGACTTGAAGGATTTAAAAGTGGGTGAAAATGTTTCAACATATTCATCAAGAGCTTAGTTTTTTGCCTCAATTTTTCAGTGATATATCTTGAATTGTTGTGAAAACTTATTAGATTCATTGTTTACTTCATATCTTTATGAAAGATTTATCAATGAATCAACTTATTGCTTAGGGGTTTTGACCCCCCCCCCCTTAGCATTTGTAACTCCCCCCATTTCAGTAATTCAGTGGGGGAGCTCCCCCTCTTGGAAGAAATCCTGGATGCAACACTGTGGCTGATATTTCAAACCTATCACATAACATCTATTGAAGAAAAGAAATAAAACTTGGTCTAAGATCTGCATTCCCCCGGTCCCAGAAATAGCTTCTTTAACTGATGTCCACACAATCCTTCAAGAGAAAAACTCATAGAATAATGTGAAAAATGATGAGATTGCTTGTCACAAATAAATTTTCGTTTTCCACATTTTTTTTCATTTGAGGAGCAATTTCAAGATTTCATCAACTTAAAATTGCCATCTGCAGCT
Organism: Fragum fragum; assembly: GCA_946902895.1. Taxonomy (NCBI): domain Eukaryota; kingdom Metazoa; phylum Mollusca; class Bivalvia; order Cardiida; family Cardiidae; genus Fragum; species Fragum fragum. The sequence goes on along the minus strand of OX336370.1, from coordinate 66,636,426 downwards.
TATTTGAATATGGGTCAGTTTAAAATTTTACTGTCTAGTCTAGTAAACAAAATCCAACAAAGACGCACGGAAAAAAATCTAGAAATTATTAGAAGAAAAAATGTTGCAAGGGCTAAGTGTTTCTTAAACGCATCTGGTTTACGATTGTTGTCTTAATGGATTTTTTTCACTTATAGTATTAATCGCGAGCCCATTTCTCCACCATCCTGCTTTTAACCCTTTCCTGTATAATCACTGGTTTTTACGTCCATGCAATTTTAAACTTAAGAAAATATTGTGATAAAAGAAGAAATTGCTTGATACAAGCAATTTCTTCTTTGATCACACTATTTTCTATCACATAGAATGGTTTTGTTTCAAATTGCACACACTTTTCATTGTCGTCTGCAACATGTTTCAAATTGGGCCAGTCTAAAATTTTGAGAAACAGGAAAGGGTTAAGCTCACCTAAACACAAGTTGTTCATGGGGAGGTATTATCTCTACTTGCTTTCTGTTGTCCATCTTCAACCATTCATTAACCCATTCCAACTCAATCCCTCCTTTTTACGCCCCTCAAGAAAAAAACTTTGGAAAACATTGTGGAAAATGAAGAAATTGCTTGTATCAAGCAATTTCTTCATTATCCACAGTGTTTTCTATCCAAAAGACGAAAAAAATCAAAATAACATCAACTTGAAATTGTCGTCTGCAGCTTCTTTCAATTTGGACCAGTCTAAAATTTTGCTGTGTTGGAATGGGTTAAACTCCTTCTCCTGAACCAATAGGCCAGTTTTAATCAAATTTTACTGGAATCTTCCTTAGGTGACCCTTTTCAAAAGTTGTTCATGAAATTTCGATTGGCTCATAGATGTGGGTGTGGTAGGGTGGGACATTTCCTGCTTTCAATTCAACATCTCAAAATTACTTTTTCCAATTTTTGTCAAATTTTATAGGAATTTTCTTTGATTTAAATTTTGTTTGGTTCATAAATATGATCATAGCAAGACTGGCATTGTTTTACTTTTAATGACATCTCCTCCTTCAATGTAGGTATGACTGCTTTTTTATGTCACATAAATTGATTATTCGTATTCCCTCTCATATATATCACACAAATTGATTATTCGTATTCCCTCTTGTAAACTATTTCTGAAAAGTAGTTTTGCAGAAATCAATATGAATATTGGATAATTCATGTGGTGCGTATAGTTGTTGGAATCCTGCATTTAGTTAAAATTTGTTCAAATCAACACCATTGTTACGTCATCAGGAGTTATGTTCGCTAGCAGGTTTTCAACTGTGTAAAGATCAGTCCAAACTTACTGTAAGTGTCAATACGAATATAGACACTTACTGTAGTTTTGCATTAACAATTTTGGTGTCATTCCATTTGGTAATCATCTTTGACATTGGTTGTTTCACTGATCCGATGGTCATATGCAAATATGGTTATACGATGTGGACACCTGGATTCTGTGATATCAAAACATAACCCGAAATTCCGCTGAGCCTTTCTATATAACCAAAACATCACTTAAAGTCTATCAGATTAATACGAAAACTGGCAAAATTTTCATATACATGTTTGTAAAACATTGTTACCTCCCTTTAAAACCACTTGGCAAATTCTTTTAAAATTTTACAGGAATGTTCCTCGGATTACCCTTATTAAAAATAGTTCATGAAATTTAAATTGGCCCATAAATATGGGAGTGGTTGGCCATATTTCAGATTTGGATTTTTTTAGAAGACATCTCCTCCTAACTCATTTGGCTATTCTTAAACTTTACAAGAATTTCCTTTGGTCAATCTTTTTTATAGGCCCATTGATATGGTTGGGTCAGGGCCACTTTGAATTTTCCAAATGACATCTCCTAAACAGCTTGGCCAAGCTTAGTCGAATTTTAAAGAAATGTTCCCATGGTAACCCTTATAAATTTGTTCATGAAATTCTGATGGCTCATTAATATGGATATGGCAGGTAATTGAGTTTTCATCTGTAATCTCCTCCTAAACAACTTGGCTGATTTCTATTAAATTGTTCAAGAATGTTCATTTGTTGACCTTGTAAAAATCTGTTCTTAAAATTCATCAAATTGAAGTCTATAAACCTAGGTGTGATAGGATGGAGTAGTTTTTTCACTTAAAATTCTTTAAAGATATCTCCTCCTAAACCACTGAATGGCCAATTTCTATCAATTTTTCCTTGGTTGACCCTTATTATACCCCCACCTATGAAGAAGAGAGGTTATATTGGTTTCAATATGTCTCTATATCTGTCTGTATGCTTTTTTGTTTTCATGCTCTAACTCAAGAACATATAGACCTTCAATCTTGAAACTTCATTATATTGTTGCTAATGACCCAATGAAGAGACCTATTGTTTTGGGGTCATAAAGGTCAATGGTCAATGTCACAATTGACCTTTGATTGAAAACTCTTTCTTTACCCTAATTCATTAGACATTGTGACCTAGGACCTTGAAACTTTATAAACATGTTGCCAATGACTCAAGGCAGTGCCCTCTCCTTTTTGGGTCATGAGGGTCAGAGGACAAAGGGCTTGAGGGGTGTTAGTCCACTTTGTATCAATTCTTGTTACCATCACCCTGCTTTTGTTTGCAAATATTACAAATTTTAACCTTGGTCATATCTTCTATGCTTGCTAGTCATTGAAAATCTTTCTTTTGTGGTAATTATGGTAGATATCTTAATCAGAGGAACTTTGAGCATTTCTTAATACTTCCCCCTAAAAAGGTTTGTCTATTTGAATGTCAACTGAAATCATTATGTTGGTCATTTGATATTGTGAACTACATTCTGTGGGTGGACATATTTCACCCAGTCAAGCAACACAGGCCCTCCTTGGCCTCTTTTGTGCTGCATATTACATTGTTTGTTGTCATAGTATTTTTCTATCTAAGGACTAGGTAGATAATTATAAAGAAGGCCAAGGTAACACTGAAGGGAGGATCACAACATGTAGAATACTTATACCTAAGGCTAGAGATACACCTAGGTTGTCACATGTTTCAATGTTTAACAAGTAATTTATCCTTTTTTCGCAATTTTTTCCTACCCTTTTTGACATTAACTCAATTTTAGTGAAACTTAAAATGGTATCTGCAACTTTTTCAAATTTTGGTCAAGTCTATAATTTTGTTGTCTGGTAATATGTTAAGAGAAATGAAGACACAATTACAAATGGTGTCAAATTAGTACCAAAACCCAGTGCTAGGCTTTTGAATGTTATAATGTTTGTGATCAGAGTTTTCTGTCTTAAAAGGCTTGGTAAGATTATCTTAAGAATATTTCAAGGTAACACCGAAGGGAGGATCACAATATTCATTCCTTTTATCTAAAAAATACCTAATTGCTAGAAATATACCACATGGATTTTAAATATCAAATTTGGTGTTGTCACAGTATTGTTATATTCTTTAGGTTATAGATATGGTTACCACAGAAAAAGAAGACAAAAACACCAAAAGAATTATCTATCTTTGTTTTCCTTTAAACTACAAAATACCCAAATGCTAAAGATATAACACAAGGATGGTTAATATGAATTTTTGTTGTCACAGAATTTTTTATCTTTTGCAGGGAATGGGTATGATGACTATAGAAAAGGTAGACATTAACACCGAGGGACGGATCACAACTTGTAGTCCTCTTAACTACAAAATACCCAATGTCAGAGATATACCTAGGGTGTTAAATGTTACGCTGATGAAGAACCATGATTATAAAACGGTGGTTTACTCTTCCAAGGTATCTTTAGATTCAATTTCCATGTTTTTATACAGTACAGAAAAAGGTCATTTTTTAGAAAATGTTCAAAGAATATTCTTTTTCAATAAGGAGTCCTTCATCTGATCTTGGTGAGTTTTGTGGTACTTGAATTTCTTTGGTTACACTCTAGGGTCCACAGTTTCTATCTTCATGAAACTTTGCCAGAATGATTGTTAGGTCATAAGGGTGAAGCATTTTGAAAAGGGGAAGATTCCACTGCAAAAAAAACAAAACAAAACAAAAAAAACCCAACAGTGGCCTTGATGACAATTTCTCTGTTTACATTCTAGGTGCCACAATTTGGCAACATTCTGATAAAACTTTGAGATCATGATTGTTAGATCATAAGGATAAACCCAATTGAAAATGGAAAGGTTTTATAGGAAAACAGTGAAAAGGGAGCCTAAATGAGAATTTATTTGATTACACTCTAGGTGCTCCATTTTGGCCCATTCTTGGTCAGAATGATTATTAGGATGAACCCCCTGGGGAATAGATTGATTGATTGAATTGGGTTTAACACAGCTTTTAACAGTATTTCAGTCATATCGCTGCAGCTGAAACACCTAACAGTGGATTCCTGTATTTCTCACACCAGTACTACCACAACATCCTTTCCTAGCCTCCAGCTGCTATCCCATTTAGTTTCACGATTATATACCCATTGGTGAGAGACAAATGTCAGAACGAATATGTGCCGCGGCCGCCGAGGATCAAACCCAGGATTGAAGATTAGGAGTCTGACGCGCTACCGACTGCGCTATGACGGCTCCTGGAGAATAGAAAGGTTCTATCTGAAAATAGGGAAAAGCGGTTTTATTGACAATTTCTTGTTTACTCTCTGGGGGCCACACCTTTTGCCAAATCTTGATGAAACTTAATCACAATGATTGTTTCGTTTAAAAGATGAAACCTATTGAAATTGGAATAGTTCTATCAGAAAACACAGGAAAGGGGCCTTGATGATAATTCCTTTCATTACACTCTAGGGGCCACAGTTTTATCACATATTTTCTGAAACTTGGTTAGAATGACTGTTAGATCATAAGGTTGAACCCGTTTGAAAATTGGAAGTTTCTAAACTCTGAAAAAGGAGCCATAATGACAATTGTCTATTTACATTCTAAGGCCCACAGTTTTGGCCCAATCTTGTTAAACTTGATCACAATGATTGTTAGGTCATAAGGATGATCCTTATTGAAATTGGTAGGTTCTATCAGATAAACACTGGAAAAAGGTCCTTAACTCTTCTCCTGCTGAATAAAATCCTTATCTGAATTTGCATTAAAATCAAAGGCCTGAAAGCTCTGGGAGCACTAGTTAATGGTCAAAATCAATTTTAGAAATTAATTTCATAAACAACTCTTGATTAAAGGAGATAAACAGGAGGTATAGACTAAGATCAGACTGCACTTACGTGCAGGCTGATCTTGGTCTATACCTCCTGCCAAAACCGGAATATTCAGGGTTCAGCATGACAACGGTTAATAATATTTCTTTTTTTTTTGTTTGTTTACATTCTACGGGCCACAATGTTTGCAAATTTTGGTATAACTTGACAAGAATTATTCTAAGATCATAGGGATGAATCCAAGTGAAAGGCAAGGTTCAATTGAAAAACACAGGAAAAGGGACCTTAATGACAAGTTCTTTGTTAACAGTCTAGGGACCACAAGATTAGCTCAATTTTAATGAAATTAGGCCATAATGATTATCCAGTAACAGGATGAACCCTATTTAAAATGGGGCAGAATCCATTGTAAAATATGGGTAAAGGGGCCTTAATGACAATGTCTTTTAACATTGAAATATCCTGTTACGAGAACTGACCAAGAATCAGCAATAAACTTCTGAAAGATTTTTGGTGATCACTTATATAGCTATTTAACCTGTAAAGCAACCATATCTTATACATGACTTTTAAATCTTAGAAATCTGTAGATATCAGATTATATTTCACAGTACAAGTTTGTGGAAATTTACTGAATGTAGAAAATATTGTGAGAAAAGAATAAATTGCTTATGAAGGCCAACTTCTCCTTTACCGACCATGTTCTTCAGAAATCTTTTTTTATGTTGTAAAACAGTGATTGGGCAGGAAAGAAGGAGGAAATGCTTTTGGAACTTATTAAAATTTCTGTGAAGACATTAACCTTTTTTTTTTTTTAAATTCTCCCACGAGTAAGCTGATCAAACTGAAACTTGGCAGGAATGTTAACTTGATGAAATTCTATGAAAATTGTTAAATGAACTCAAAACGATGAAAACTCTGCCGTGACAATTAAAATAGGAACATTTTAGTTTGCCTTCGCAAAATCTTTTTTTTTTTCTATAAATTACAAGACCAAGGTTTTCATGTTTCATTCATGCATAACAACATGGTTCTTTACCACTTTTGCCCCTGGGATAAAAAAGTAGCCCTGCTTTATAGAATCAAAGTTTGGAAAAATGCTTAATTAAAGGACAGATCACCAAACTTGCTCTAATAAGCAAGTTCAAAGATATTTCCTCCTAACTATAAGACCTTAGACATTCATATTTGGTCAGTAGCATACCATGTATTTTTATGCCCCCGCATCGATAAGATGGGGGGCATATTGTTTTACCAGTGTCCGTCTGTCTGTCTGTCTGTCTGCAAAACTTAACCTGCCAACATTTTCCTATAACTTCAACCCTGATTAAGTTACAATGCTAATATTTGGTATGTAGATAGGTCTCAACAAGGCACAACTGGGGAAGGTCATTTCATCAAGGTCAAGGTCAAAATTTTAACCCTTTAACTGTTTCTAATTTACAGTGAAAACTGCCCTGCCTCAGAGGTACAAAATAGGGAAAACGCTCACTTTCAACATCTTAAAAAAATCTTCTCCATTAAGCCGAGGGAATTCATATTTGGGATGTAGCATAACCTGATGAAATTATGCCCCTGGGCTCTCATAGGTAAATTTGAAAAAGAAATGTTCAATTAGAGCATGTTTAAAATTTTGCCATCCCAAGGTATATAGTCTAAGGCATTCAAATTTAATATGTAGCATAACCACATGGTTCTCTTTCAAGTTTGCTAAAATTATGCTCCTTGCAGTAAGGGACGAAAATAGAGAAGAGCACTCAAATTCAGTAAGTTTTAAAAAAATCTTCACTAGAAGAACTAGGGTATTTATAATTGGACTAAAGCATTATCCAATTCTGATAAAAATTATACCCCTGGCTTGCAAGCAGTCCTTCCCTAGGTGTCCAAAACTTGTAAAAATGCTCTTTTAAAAAGTCTTATCCTATTCATATTGGTATATGGTATGACAAGATGGTTCTCTTGCAAGGTTGCTTAACTTAAGTCCCTTTGGTTAAAAAATGGCCATTCGAAGGGCCTAAAATTTGTAAAAGCACTAATTAGAGAAAGTTAACTAGTCCCCAAATGTATACGATTAGGGCATTCCCATGTGTATAGCGTTATTAGTTGGCTCCTCATCTTTCGAATCTCACTGGTAGAATTTTTTGACTGTAGTTGTGTCCTTTTTATAACCAAATAGAACTTTAACTAGCAAGAGACCCAAGTTAGCGATTCAGGATCATCATGGGTTAATGCATTTATACTTTGTATAAAACATTACTAAATGATTTTCTACTAAGCTCCCTACCCAAGAGGTCAAGAGTTTAGAAAAAAAAACCAAAAAACCCCGCTCAATTAGAACAAGTTCAAAAGCTTTGTCCACCTTAAATATATAGGATGTAGCATTTTGTTTGTAGCATCACTGTGTGGTCTGGTACTGTGTCAATTAAAATATATCCCTAGGATCTAAATTTGGAAAAAACAAATTCAAATTAGGGAAAACTTTCAATAAGAGCAGGTTAAAGGTCTTCCACCTAAACTATAAGGAAACATGTTACCTTTGTTGGGTTTAGAAATCTATTTAACAAACCATTATATGTAAAGTTTTCAAATTTCGAATAGATGTAAGTCCCTCATACAAAGAAATCTAGACGTAATCTTTCAAATCTTACTAACAGAATTATTACACTCAATTTGCATCTCCTCCGTACCAAATGGTACTTTAACAAGCAGTTAGCTCAGGTGAGTGTTTAAGTGCCATTATGTCCTCTTGTTTACTCGGATACCCTTCATTAGGTTGGCCTGGTTTTTCCACATCACGTAATCTTGATAATGAAATGTTTTTACAGGGTATTGGTGAACCGCCTTTCCTACTGGCTACGTCTGTAATCATGGCTATTAAAGAGGCTGTGCAATCTGCCAGAGAACAAATTGGATTGAAAGGACCATTCCAACTGGATGCTCCCGCTACTGTACATCAAATAGCAAAGGCCTGTGGTAACCAACTGGGCAGTTACCTAAAATCATAAAATTAAACTGATTTTCGTAAGTGCACGAGCAAAATGTAGTAACTACAACTTTATTAAAGCTGTAGTTACAACCTTTGGCAAGCACACAGACTGATAGATACTTAACTGATGTACGATAGATGCAATAATCAGACCATATTATACAGAAGTGTGATGTTGTGAAATTCTCTGTGAATAAGAACTTTGTCAATATGTAAATTTTGCTTTTGTTTGAAATGACACAATAGGTGATATGTCCACAATCCTTGATTGAAGGCAATGGGAAGTAAATCATATGCAAATGGAGTATTTCAATAGATTGAGTTGCTTCCCTTACATTCCCTTGCTTTATGTGATATAGCAAGGGGCAAGTCGATTTTGGTAAATGTACGAGAGGATACCTTTGAACATTTGATCCTTTGATATAACTGGAATGAATATTTACTTTCTTCTTTGCACCGGTGTAACCTTTAAATAGTCCTCTTTTTAAAAACAAGCACCCCATCCTTAAACTACTAATAAAATTAACAAGTAATAAAAGCAATGCCATTGTTGTTTTACGTCTATGACTACATTTACCAAAGGAGCTTCACTTAACTCATTTCCATGTGAACACCTATTGGAAAAACTGTGGGAAACGAAGAAAGTGCTTGTAACAACATGCTTGCGAGACTTACGTTTGTTAAAAATACAACCCGCTTTATTTTGCATCAACTTTGGCAAGTGATGTGTAACAAAAAAGTAAAATGGTTGGTAGGTATCCTTATAATTCACTTCCGATCTAAATCGATACATGTAGTTTGATTAGTCGATTGATTCTTTGACTGACAGCTGCGATTCATGAATTATTTCGAAAGACAAAGATGTGCCCAGAATACCAATCATCCCTTTCGCACTATGGTCAGCTAGATAGGCTTAATCCGATATTGTACCTCGTTATATTTCGACAAATTCGTGAGCCGAGCTAGGTAATAGAGTATGAAAAAGGATGTGTTGTCAATCCTTGACAATAATTTCGAACCCCAAAAATAGGCAAAGATTTTATGGTCATTTGTCGACAGTCATTTCCCCATGTGTCATTTATCTCTAACCAATGGGCGACTGTTGATTTGAGTTGTTTATTGAGATAAGCAGCCAGTTTCTAGAATTTGAAATTGCAGGTAGCCATGGTTAAGTGAAATGCAGCTGAACTCTTGTTCAAATTATCACAAAGCCCTATAAAATTCAAGCTGCGCTAGACCCCATATTCCTGTGACAAGATTTTCTGTTACATGAAGACAGATTAATTCAAGCTGTAGTCACGCGGTATAGTAGCCATCCATCGATTTGCTTCTCGTTTTATCAGTCTAGTACTTGATCGCTAACCGTCTCCTAAAATGACTATTCCAAACAAACAAAATTAATTTCTTAGACTTTTTTCTTCAATATCATCCATTGACGGAAACTTTTGACTTGCAGCCGGTTAAGTAAATGATGGGGATTAGCTTTCAGACGCTAGACCGTTTATGGCAATAAATTATGCAATTTACACTGCTTGATACCATTGTGGAAAGGCCTTATAGACGTGGCTTCAGGTCCACATTTAGATATATCCTAATTGAATAATCGCTGGTCCCGCCCACTTACGCTGTTGGTCACGCCCACTAACTCCGACAGGAAAACCCACTTCCTTTTTCAAAGGTGTTATATGCAAAACTTATGGCAAGCAGTATCCAACAAAATTATGAATAAATGTTTGGCGTCGTAACTCACCATTGTGTAGATAATCGTAAACCTAAGTGGTATAGCAGCTGGAGGCTAGGAAAGGAAGTAGTGGTGGTACTGGTGTGAGAAATACCAGGAATCCATTGCTAGGTGCTCCAGCCGCCGCGATTTGACCGAAGTGCTGTTAAAAGTGGTGTTAAACCCAATTCAATCAATCAAGAACCAACATGTCTGTGACAAGTGTTTTCTTAAGATGTTGCCTTTCTTGAAAATAATTTAAACACACACACAAAATAAAAAAAACACAAGATATTTCTCTTCACATTTTCTTGAGAAGCAGAATAAACAGGAAAGAAGAAGATTTTTTTAATGGAGATTCTCTAATTTAACTCTGTGGTAATAATTGGTTTGAAATTGTCAATAACGATGGAACGTCCGACAGTGGATAAATTGCTTAAAGCATATATTATATTCTAACCCTATGGTGTTTTTACCCCATATACCGTCTACAACCTCTTAAAGTCTTAAGTTATGTCGTTTATATTGTGTTGGAAACTGTAAGAGATAACATCGACTTGATCCAAGGTACCCAAGAAATAGAGACATTTGTATTCAGGCTTGAAAATATGTGATAATATACATGTGTATTCTTTTATGAATGTGTGCTTAACAATATCAAATAAACCATTTTTGAAAATGCTAGCGGCTTGTCGAGTTTAAAAACAAACGGAATCCTTTTTATTCCATTTTTGTTGTCATTATTTAACCGTTAATTTTGGGGGTTAAAAGAAGATAAAACTATAAACACACACGTACTTATGCCCCCGCGTCTCTGCAAAACTGAAAAAATTATGTTATACAAAGAATAAAGTAAAGATTGAAAAAAAAGTCCTTCATCTAGACAAGAAGTGAGTTTTGAACTCCAACATTGGCCGCCATTTTTTGTTGTCGTTTAAAAGTCATAACTACAGCATATTTAAGCTGTAGTCACGAAGTTTGGGTCGCCTACCAACCGTTCTTCTTTTTTGTAACATTCTACTGGCCATAAATAACGCTGTCAAAATTCGATATTTAACTTCCTGTTTGGGTAAGTGGGCGCATTCTCTTCGTTCTTTTTTTATAATTTAACCCTTTCCTGTTTTGCAAAGTTTTAGACCCGTCCAAATTCAAAGGTTTTGCAGACAAAATTTTAAAGTTAATTTTATTTGAAAAATAACTATTCAGTAGGGTAGAAAATATTGTGGAAAAAGGAGAAATTGCTTGTGACAAGCAATTTCTCCTTTTTCCACAATGTTTTCTCAATTATAAAATCATAGGGACGTAAAAACCAGGGATTAACCAGGAAAGGGTAAATGCCGTTAAGCAGAACATAGCAAATAATTACTAGTTTTGAGTTAAATTTTATGAATCTTTATCTGCGAGCATGCAAAATAGTTGCGTGATTAGTTTTCATAATGGAAGTATAAAAAAAATCATTTCGGCCAATCAAATGGCTCGAATCTTGATAAACGAAACTAAATCTAAATTATTTTCTATCTCATCCATACTATACAAAATTCATATTTGGTTTGCAGGTACCTGCATGTGAAGGACATCTAGTGAGGATCAAGGGTCAATGTCAAAATCTTGCCCTTTAGCCCAACAATTTCTATAAAAACTTAACTATGAAACTTAATTCTTTCCTGTTCAATCCCTGGTTTTACGTCCATGTGTTTCATATTCAAAAAACCTTGTGGAAAAAAGAAATTGCTTGTAAGAATCAATTTCTTCTTTTTATGTCCCCAAAGGGAGGCATATAGTAATCGAACTGTCCGTCAGTCAGTCCGTCCGTCCTTCCCGCTTTTGTGTCCCCACTGTAACTTCTACATGCAATAATGGATTTCAATATAACTTTGCACAAATGTTCACCGCTATTAGACGACGTGTCGCGAAAAGACCCAGGTTCCTATCTCAAAGGTCAAGGTCACAATCTGGGGTCAAAGGGGCGTCCAGAATGGTTAAATTGCGTCCGGAATGGTTAAATTGTATTTACTCTTATTCTTCAATGGATTGCTTCCATATTTGGACGGATGCTTAATTTGTTTGACCACTTTACATGACCTTGACCCAGTGACCTTGACCTTTAACCTACTTTTGACCTCAGAAAATCCGTCCATAATGCATATCTCGATTTCATTCTGTATTTATAGAAATTATTATATGTATTAAAATTTCATATATTTAAAACCCAGACGTATAGATCACAAATGCATGTGGTTGTGTTTACAAAACAAATCAAAGTGCCACATGCTTGACCCTGTCCTATGGGGGCATTTGTCACATGACTGTGACCAGCTCTTGTTCCACAATATTTTCTACCCTGTTGGATGGGTTTTTTCAAACTAAACCCTTTTTTAATTTTCGTCTGCAAAACCTTTTAATTTGGAGAGGTCTAAAATTTTGTAAATTAGAAAAGGTTTAACATTATCATCTTTACTTTTCACCAGTTTATATCATTGTGTTAACGAGGATATGTTTTTTCTTAAAATAATTTTTCATAAGGCCCCTTTTTCCCGTGATACTTGACCGATCAGACCAAATTTTGAAAGGAACAATCCTTGCGGTAATATAATCACTCTGTGAAAGTTTGAAGAGAATCTGATGGAATCTGTAAACTCTAGAATGTTAACAAGGATTTTAAATCAAATTTTCTTGAGGCCCTTTTTCCTGTGATAGTTGAAAGATCAGATCCAACTTCGAAAGGAACAATCCTTATGATGGTACAACCATTTTGAGAAAGTTTGAAGCACGTAGGTGCCTATCAATGAAGGGCTTCCAGGGAGGGTTGCGCGTTCAAAATCAATTTTTTTTTGCTCTTTATCCATAATATCTCGACCATAACTTAACGCCAAACAACCTTAACATTTAATTTCACTTCTAACCAATCACTGGTTCGATGATAATATCTGGCACGGTGATGGCTGTCTTCAACATTCGTGTGCTTTTACCAAGGTTAAGGCTACCTGAAAAGCTCAAGGTCATAAGTCAGAATATTGACGTTCTAGGACATCAGTGTTTTACAAAAACTTTGTGACATCAATTTCATGTCTCTTTCTATTGTGGCGTAAAAAGTAATTCATGGAGCACTGGCTTGGCAAATCGTGCACTTTCATGTCTTGTTTAATTATTTCGAGACGGATATTCTCTGCAGTTCTAATCTGACAACTGATGCGATTTGAATTAGAGGAAAATTAACTTAAAGTGTGCTATCGCATGATCATAGCAAATTCCAATTACTTCCTGCCATGCGACCGAATCTCGGTTGTGATTGTTTTGCCCAACTCGTAAATGTAGCGGACCGCCGCATGAAGAAATATTACCTGTCGCAACCTGTAAATATAGCGGACCGGCGCACCAAGAAATATAAACTGTCGCAACCTGTAAATATAGCGGACCGGCGCACCAAGAAATATAAACTGTCGCAACCTGTAAATATAGCGGACCGGCGCACCCAGAAATATTAACTGTCGCAACCTGTAAATATAGCGGACCGGCGCACCCAGACTTATTAACTGTCGCAACCTGTAAATATAGCGGACCGGCGCACCAAGAAATATAAACTGTCGCAACCTGTAAATATAGCGGACCGGCGCACCCAGAAATATTAACTGTCGCAACCTGTAAATATAGCGGACCGGCGCACCAAGAAATATAAACTGTCGCAACCTGTAAATATAGCGGACCGGCGCACCCAGAAATATTAACTGTCGCAACCTGTAAATATAGCGGACCGGCGCACCAAGAAATATAAACTGTCGCAACCTGTAAATATAGCGGACCGGCGCACCAAGAAATATTAACTGTCACAACCTAGGTGATGCGGCTTATCCCTTTCCCACAATCCGATTTTGGCGCTCAAATAGAAATCAAAGGACTGAGAGTACTGAGAAGTTGGAATGCGCCAAAAGGGTCATAATTGTGTTGTGGAATTGGGTTCAAATTTATTTATTACTTTCCGAGTAAGCCCCCCTCCTTTAAAATTAAACTAGCATTCCCATTCGTGTACATATGTCCGTGAATAACGCACAAAAACTTAAATCCACATACAGAAATAAAAATACTAGCAATTTCTTAACCCATTCCCAGACAGTGACGCTTTTAAATGACCCTCATTAAGAAAGCTTTGGAAAACATTGTGGAAAAATGAAGAAATTGCTTGTTACAAGCAATTTCTTCATTATCCACAATGTTTTCTGTCCAAAAAGACCAGGATTTTAAAGATTTCATCAACTTACAATTTTCGTCTGCTACTTCTTTTAATTTGGACTAGACTTAAATTTTATCGTGTTGGAATGGGTTATAAGCTCGTGTCACGCACAGCAAATTAGAATTTTCAAGCATAACATTCTCCTTTTGATCAACTGTAATATGTGAACGCATTTCATAATAGGAGAATAACGGCTTCTACAGTAAGAAATCAATGACCTAGATGATTATTTGACCATCAACTCGGCCTTTTCTGTAACGATCATACTAAACTCACGTAGATTTTAACTTCAAGTTTATGAGTATACGTGGAAATGCGCGGAAACTTGCTGCAGGGTGATCGATTTGAAATACCGGTTTAGACTTGGGAAAAAAGAATATTTAAAGTGTTGTGAGTAAAATTAAAAAAAAAAAAAAAAAAAAAAAGAAAAAAAAGACGTTAACGTTTTGGTAACGTTATCATTTGCACATGGTAGTTTTGCCTTTTTCCTGAAAATTCCTATTATTTGATGAAGATGGTATCAAATTATCTTCGGCGCCCTGTAGCGCGAATTTCTTATTCTTTATTCGGCTTTAGAACCGTAAAAAATATTAAGTAAAAAAGACCAAGCTGAAAGCTAGATGACACTTATTAAAGGTTTGATGTGTTATTATTGATTTACACTTGTAAATAACGACATAATAAAGCGTAATTATTTAGTAAATAAGCAGAAACCGGAAGTTGATATGTTACATTCTAATTTTTAAAATCTTCTACTTTCGTTTTACATCTATTTGGTCTTTTTAGTAAACGCTGTAAATCCCACAATAATCGCGTTTGCTTGATGCCTACGACCCCCCCCCCTTAATCGCTCTAGAATGTTTTAAAGCACTGGGCAGCGTGATTATTGTAAAAATGCATTTGCGATCTAAATATTGCCTATCTATGGTCACGTGACTACCACTTGAGATCACGTGATTACCAAACACGGGACGGCGAATCACAAAAAACAAATTACTGCGCTGATTATTATATTATTTTTCAATTATTAAAAGCAAACTAAAGTATGTTTAAAATCCTCTAGACGAACTTTTATATCCTTTACATGTGCCATATTATTGTCTTCGGCTACAACTAACTGATTGTCCGTGGCAAGTTGACATGAGAAGTAACCCGAGGTGTATTCGTATCTAAGAGATCACGTGATATGTATTATCAAGAAACCCGAAAAGAAATTGTCTTGTGTTCATTTTGCGCATTCCAACTTAAAAAGTAGCAAAAAGATATAAGCGTCATAGCGCAGTTGGTAACGCATCAGACTCCAAAATTTCAATCATTGGGTGTCATGTGTTCCATCCCCGGCGACAGCACATATCCCTTCCGACATTTATCTCTCACCAAATGGGTGGATAATCGTAAACCTTCAGTCCTATTGCATCGCGGCGGCCGGCGCACTTAACCATGAATTCCTGGTTTTTATCACACCAGTACTACCCCAACATTCTTTCCGAGCCCTAGCTGCTCATCCCACTTGGGTTTACGATTATCTACCCATTGGTCGTAGACAAAAGTCAGAAAGGAGTGGCTCATTTATAGAACTTTGTGCTTATCTCGTTTAGTGCATGGTAGGTTAAACCTTTCCTGCTTTTAACGAAACTTAAAAAATCCTAATTCGGATAGGTGTCTATTTTCTCGTGAAGCGTTAACTATTCAATTGCTTTCATTACAAGTTTGATAAATGGTTTTCGCTCGATGCAAATCATGCCTAGTGGCAGGGGGTTAATAGATCAACAAGGGTGAAAATGAGAAAATCGCATGAAACGGATGAATAAATCAAAGATGACCTGTTATGAATTAAACCCTATATCAACCAATTCAGAAATGTAACGGGCGAAGCTATAACGAATTTTATAAGAAAAAACGAATCACTTTGACGAGCGGTAGAGTATCCGTTAACAAATTCCCACACAACAAAGTTTTAGACTGGTTCAAATTCGAAGAAGCTGCAGACGACAATTTCAAGTTGACTTAATTTTATTTATTTATTTTGTCTTTTTGGATCGATAACGTAGAAAAATGAAGACATACCTGACACAAGCAAATTCTTCATTCACCACAATGTTTTCCGAAGTTTTTTTCTTGAGGGGCGTAAACAGAAGGGATTGTATGGGAATGAGTTAAAATGACAACTATCCCCGAGATGAATGCTTGTTGACGCATATATTTAAATGATTCTTCTGAATAACGACAAAATAACTTATACTTCGAAAATGTATTCGTAAATTAACGATAAACAATTTATTTGTTCATTTTAGTTTATTTTGAAGCACCTGAACAATATTTATCGGTCTACAAAAACTAACGGATTTCTACGTTATCAACCTTAAATACTTTTGCGTTTGAGAAAAAGAGTACATATTTTATGGTGTACGAGAAAAATGCATATTTACAGATTATCCTAGCCCGTAATAAGTGTAGATTTGAGTGTACCTAAGGTACATCAATCATGCAAATACATTTCATTGCTTGAAATTACCTCCCTTACGTCTCACAAACTGACAACTCAGAACTGTCACTGATCAGCAAAACAGAGAAATAATAGCTAGAGAAAAGACATTTTTCAACTAAAATATAAATATCAGTGAGACTGGAAGCGAGTCTAAAATTATCCGTATCAAGCTCTAAATTAAGTTTGGTGAATGGAATCAATTGTACT
Organism: Fragum fragum; assembly: GCA_946902895.1. Lineage (NCBI taxonomy): Eukaryota > Metazoa > Mollusca > Bivalvia > Cardiida > Cardiidae > Fragum > Fragum fragum. The sequence continues at coordinate 66,619,674 of OX336370.1, read as the reverse complement.
AAAACGCGATGTTAAGGATTAAAATTCGAGAAATTCAATCGCACAATACAAGGCTTGTTCCATTAAAAGTGAATCATTTCCTCCTCTTTGTTCTACTGGCATCAGAACCGACCATTTACGATCATGTGTCACCTGAAATGAGTCAATGTCAACAACTCGTCATTCCTGATTGCATATCCTTGGGTCGGTTGGTTCTAGTTAATCATTTTATCATTTCGCATCCAGAGTTCTAGATAAGAGGGGGTAACATCATTCTTAAATCCTTATATCTCAAAGAAACCCTATGTTGTAGGTACTCATTTGAATCGTCTCGACGAGACGATTCAAATGAGTACCTAAAACTTAGGGTTTATGGCACTATTGGATAAATATTTAAATCAAAATTCGAATTATGGCCTCTATCTGTAGCTCTGCCATCTCGGTGCCACATAGCTTTTGTCACGTCCAAGTCTGTGTTTTATATGGAAGTTCTCCCAACACGAGTACATTCACGCGGCTGATTTGGACATCAGTTTTGAAAGCCAAAAAAAAAGAGTACTTCACCTTTAATGTGTCCACTCGATGCGTCTTGACATTTGAAGTTAAACCTTATATTTTGAACAAAAAGAAGGTTTGCCTTCAAATGTCAAGACTTTGAACAGGTAATTGGCAAAATCTGGCCCATCAACATCAAAACAATTACAAAATTCATCTCTTAAGGCCGTACTCAAGTTTTACTGAAAAAAAAGAAATCTTGTCCGCAATGATTTGGATAATTTTCATTTTTAATTTAGGACCATTCATGAAATTCAATGTGAATTGTACGGAGATTTTACTGACTAAAAAACTTAAAGCTTGGACAAATTCATTAGTGAGGCAGTTTCTCAACACATTTATTGTGATGATTTTAGCTCAAGGAATCAAATAAATCTAACACATTAACCCATTTCCAGACAATGACGCCTTTTGACACTCCTCAAGAATAATAATTTGGAAAACATTGAGTAAAATGAAGAAATTGCTTGTAACAAGCAATTTCTTCATTATCAACAATGTTTTCTAGCCCAAATGATAGAGATTTTTAAAATTTTATCAACATATAATTGTCGTTAGCAACTTCTTTGGATTTGGACCAAGTTGAAATTTTGTTGTGTGATAATGGGTTAAATGAAAAAAATATGGATTTTTTTAGTATAATACAAACTTCAATCTCACTGTCATTGAGTTTCGTCGTGGTATAGTTTTTGCGTTGTATATTCGTACTTCGCAAATAAAACAAAACGCAAAACTAGCTCTGTATAACATTCTGAGGTTTTAATCATCAACAACAAAAAATGGCAGGTCAAAGTCTACTCACGCGTTTGTTATATTTCAAAACGCGCCAGACGTATTCAAACACAAACGAAATTACTTTAAGTAGAATTTGAACACCAGCAAGATAATTTGTTTAGATTTCCGAAGAATCGAGATTCAACCGGCCACCATCTCGTATAAATCTGCTCATTGACGTAAAAACATGATATCATACAATAGCAGTCGTAAATATGACTTTCTACTAGGTTTGCGTAAACTAATCAAATCGCGGATATTAATCTGTCAGTATTATAAAGTAATTCTGGTATGTATTTAGTACTTCAAATATACTTTTTTTTTTAACTTCTTGTCTGTTTAAGAGTATATATTTTTATACGTCGTTTAGACCTATTCGTTTTACATCGGTTATGAAGATCTATCTGGAATCGAAATCGGGACCGTATGATACAAAAGTCGACGTACTCCTTTCTCGACCACGGCTACTACAGGGTTAGTGCTATCAGAGAATGTACGTGCAGTAAAGGTTATGCACCTGACCTAATGACAATTCGTTCTTAAACCAATCTCACTCATTACCGTATTTTTACACGTTCAAGAAAAATAACTCAAAAGACATTGGGGGAAAAGGAGAAATTTCTCGTTTCAAGCAATTTTTCTTTCTCTCAATTTTTCTATCCTACTTTTAACTTGTTTATCAATTTCAACACACTTTGAATTGCCAGCTACAGTCATTCAGTTTGGACCAGTCTTAAGTTTTGTCGTTTTGGAATGGGCTAAAAGGAAAGATGAACGTAATCAATCAGAAACGTTGTTAAAAATTTAGTGTATCTAGTACAAACGGTGTCCTCAAAAATGACGATTGATTGATCGCAACTGTCAAAAAAAAAAAAAAAATAAAAAAAAAAAAAAAAAAAAAAAAAAAAAAAAAGCGAATTGTCCAATGAAATGGTGCATTTATTACGTAAGGGAACTCCAACATTTACATAAAGCCGTCTTGTTTATTGTATGTCTTAAATGTCGTAAATAAAGCTTAATTAAGCTGAAGCTACGATGTTTGGTCGCCAACAAACCACGTTACATTTTTGTTATATTAAAGCGGCTCTTGCATAGATTATGAAAGAATAATTTTGGCTAATAATTTTCAAATTTCTAACTATAATGCTTTCAGAAATTTCTAACAAGGTGGTTAATCTGAATTTTTAATAAAAAATGACTGTTCCCACCTGTAAGAAAAGACAGAAAAGACGCAAAAACTTTTGGCGTTACGAGACAAATAAGTCAGCGAAGAACAATCCTAATTGAACTGGAATTCATCTTCTAAATACGTTATTTGTCTACTGCACTGAAAATGGCCTTATTTTATAAGTTCTATGAAGTATCGATTCCGCTTCCGCTAGCAATACAGTCGTTATCGACTTCACCCGAAGACAAACTTTACTGAGGGAAAAAAATTAAGCAATTTCGTTCGTTACAGCCAATTTATCCGGTGTCTAGCTTTGGATTCAAACCATATTTTCACACATCGATCTTTTATGTGTTAGCCACAGAATTTAAAAAAATCAGATGATTTCAAGGTCATACGTGTTTGTTGTACAGCGTCAAACATGGTAGGGGTAGGGAAGTAAAAGTAACACTAAGATTTAATATCTTGTGTGTCTACCGTTTGCGCCAATAACGGCATCACAGCGTCTTCTCATGCTGGAAATGAGCCTACGATTAATGTTCATAGGGATACGACCCAATTCCTGACGCAGAACACGTTCCAGGTCTCTTACGTTATTAACGTCATTCCTGTCTCTTACTCTCCTACCCAGATGGCCCCAAAGGTGTTCGATCGGAGACAGATCTGTTGATTTGGCTGGCCAATCCAACACATCAACATTATTAGTCTGTAAAAGGTCCAACGTGTGCCGAGCGACATGTGGGTGGGCGTTATATTGCTGAAAAATGGTAGCAAGCCCTTGACGCAAGAACGGCAATACCACTGGCTGGACAATTTCGGTGCAGTATCGAACGGCATTTAAGTTTCCCTGAATAGCTACCAAGTCAGTCTTGCCACGGTATGATATACCTCCCCAGACCATGACGCTGCCGCCTCAGAAACGGTAATGTTGAATGACGTTGGCGGGATCCATCCTTTCGCCATCACGCCTCCAAAAACGTACCCTGCCATCCACAAACATCAAATTAAAACGGCATTCGTCTGTGAATAGGACCTGATTCCACATTCGTCTTGGCAATCGACGGTGTGCCCTTGTCCAATTCAATCTTGCATGTCTGTGTGCACGTGTCAAAGGAATACCAACGTAAGGTCGACGTGCGCGTAAACGTGCCGAACGAAGTCTGTTTCTTACAGTACGAGCACAGACCCGTGTTCCCGTTGCATTGCGGACCAAACTGGCTATACGAGTGCTATTGAGGAAGCGATTACGCCGTGAACACGTCACGATTTAATTGTCCTCACGTTGGGTAGTCTTACGTGGCCTGCCTGAACGTGGCCTGTCTTTGACGGTGCCTAATTGTCGATACTTTGTTCTAAGTCTTGAAATGGAACTTTGGCTCACGCCAAAATGTTGAGCCACCCCTTTTACCATCATACCACCAACCAGCATACCGATGGCTACGTTCCGTTGGTCTAAGTTAAGCCCTGGGCGACGTCCCATTTGATTTTTTTTAAATGTTTTAATGAGTTATCTTGTTATTGATGCTAACCAATAAACTGGGATAGATATTGTGGATATAGACTTCACGTACATGTGGAAGCACGTGCAGAACGAGTTTCAGCAAAATTGCCTCAGACAGCCTTTAGAAGCGAGGAAAACGTGCTCTTAATGCATTATTAGTTAGTTAGCTTTTAAAAATTGCAAACGAGACTGATTTTATAAGGTTTATACATTTACGTTGGAAAATTGCTAAACTTTTTTCCCCTCAGTATATCTATCCCTTTAAATTCCGATGTTTCAAAGTAGCGCATAGGAAATACATCACATTTAATTGAATTTATTATCAATTTAAAAGATTGAGCACGAACAAAGAACTTTTTTTTTTCTCTCTCTCTCTCTCTTTATCTCTCCCTCTCTCTATGTGTGTGTGTGAAAATAACTTAATAACTATTAGAAAAGCAGATAATTTTTCTATATCAAATTTTCATCAAAATGTATTCAAGAGCCGTTTTAATAACCACGAATTCTACAAAATAACGCCGTTCAATATTCTGGTTAAGTCAGTAGGCGTGGTCAGCGATCCATAAATTGTAAGTCACACGGCGAGCAATGGTCCTAATTGTATTTAAAATGGTGTATTTTGCTTACCAAATATTTGACTTTAAAAGCTTCATAACAGGATGCATAACTGAAGACAATCTGCAGATTTGGAACCTTCGCGTTTAGTATGAATTTGTGGTGTCCGTGGTCGAGAGGTAGAGCGTCGGCTTCCCGATCAAGAGGTCCTGAGTTCGATTCCCGGGAGCGGCTATCTATCTTGGTTCTGATATTGGCCCACACTTTCGGCGCAAGTACTGGTGCACTTTCCAGGAAGCAGAATCGAGAGGGATTACTCTAAGTTGGAAGAACTTATTTCCCAATCGATGTAAAATAAATAGGTTTAAACTAACTATGAATTTGTTTATTTTTTTTTTAATAATGTTCATGAACTTGCAAGAAAATTATTGTGTGGCTGTTTATGTGACACCTCAACACACTACAGGCATTCCTTAGTCTATTTGTGAACAATTATTGTTTTTAACAGCATTTAGTTTTTTTTAGATGCCAATAAAGTACAACAAAAAGGGGAAAAACAAAACAGCTACTATAGACGGAACGACTATTCAAATGCCAAAATACAACTATAACTTCAGTGCTGTAAGTTTCCACAGAAATTTGAAGCGTTGAGACAGCTGCCTCGATCATACAGATCACCCCGTGTTATTGTTCAATCTTATTTGTGTCCATCAAAATTTACTCATTCTGAATCCTCCATAAAATCAAAGTACTGAAAGACTGAGAGATATCACACAGAGGTGTCAGTTTCTGCGCAGTTAAACTGTCGATTATGAACAGATCTGCGAATTTGTGCGCTAACGCCCACAAAAAGTCAAATTTTCTTTGCATGTATTGTAACGATATATATAATGAATATATCGTTACACATTTTTCATCTTATGTAATTTTTGAAGGAATCTGATAAAGGGCCAGCCAAGGATCATTTCTATGAAATTGGGTTGATTTCTGTTTGATGCCTTCTAGAAAAAGATGTTCAAAGTAGAAGTTTACGGACTGACAAGCGCAGAAGATTGCGTTGGAACTCTAGCCTCAGATTACTTACGCATTCACAGGTTAAAAAATAAGTACGCAATTATTCGGTTTTCAATCATCCCTATAGGTCACTATAACAGATCTCTCTCTTCAATTTATTTTGAAGTATAAATCGATGACCGCCTTTTATGTCTAATGGGGCATGTTGCGTTTTCTTATTTAGGATGTTTTATGAAAATCAAGTAAACATTTTGAGAGAAGAAGAAATTTCGCAAGTTCTTCCATTGCACAATGTTTTCCAAGTACAATCTTTTTGCCTGTAAAAATAGGATTATTTGGACAAACGACTTTCTTGGCAATGATTTAAAAAATCGTAGGAATTCTGATTTACAACCAGTAACCTTAGTGCCACAGGGGGCAGTTGCGTATGCTAAATATTCGCTAAAATGACCCAAAAGTCAAACCAGGCCTATTAGAAATACTATATATAGACAAGGGATACAACTCAGAATTCCTGAGATCCCACCCCTGTCTGTTTTAAACGTCTCTAAAAATTACACTTCTTTGTTTACACATTTTACAGTTGTACATATTCGTCACACATATAATCATGTGTAACCTTGACCCATCCATTCCACTAAAACTCTACAGCCTTCGGAGTACAGACAACTTTCTTACAGAAATACACCTCAATTTTGTTCGATTGTAGAGAAGTAGCACCTTCACTTTTCATCAGTAAATAGCAAATCCCAGATAAGCCACTCATTTCTATTATGTATAGAGCAATGGTAGTTTATAAATTAAATACATTTTTACCTTTAAGTAGTTAATTCTGATGATTTTAGAGCTCTCCTAACCTTATGAAGTGTTACATCCTTTCTAGAAGTCAAAAGGCAGCCATCTTGTAAAGATAAACTGAAATATCCTTAAAAGCAAACAAGATGCAACATTGGGGAAGGGGGGGTTTACAAGTGGGGACGCAAGTTGCAATAAAGGCCGACGACTGAAATAGAGGGTAGTTGAAATGACAATTTCTCATTCACAACTCATTAATATGATATGAAAATAGAATAATATGTCCAATATGTATCAATGGTTCTCTAACCTGATACAAGACATCTAATTTCTAAGAAGAATATATTCTTAAGTTTGTTCAAATTCCAAGATATGCATTTTAGTGAAAAAATCCACAAAGATAAAAGATAAAGATGTGGCGATATAGGTAACAAGGGTGCTCCTCTTTTCCCTAAGTTTTTGATAATCTCCCTTTCGATTGCTCATTTAATACTTTTTAATGAGAATAGGAATTCAACAAGGTTTTGTTAATGAAAATCAAAGAAATAAGTGTTTCGATAGAACTAAAAAAACGACATGAACAATAAGAAAAAAAATCTTGATTTATATTTAATTAATATTGAAGCAAGATCAGAACAGGCTGCTTTTGGAGATAAGATACATCTTTTAACCCTCGAATTGTCTGAGTAATATTGATTCAGAGACTGTATAGATAGTTATGCTGAATGTATTTGCTTTTCACTTTGTGTGTTAAAACATTTGTCTTTCATTAAATGATTCAAATTTTATGTGCAAATTTCAATTAGAATTATAGTTAAAGTATAACCCATTAATGTGGAATGCAAAATAAATGATAACAATCACTATAATTCAATAGTAGATTTGCATCAACTCATGCTGCTTTTACTTCTTCTTGCACAAAAACATTTACAAAAAATAATTTGATAATACTTACATGTATACGTGTATGAACGTATTACCAAATGTAATTCATTGTTATACTCCGTTTTTAGTATACAGGTAGATTACTTATTTAAAGCTATACGTAGACCTGTTCTTTTGAATTGAATCGTAATTGATGACCAAGAATTTACAGAGAAAAACAATCCAAATTACGTTGAATATCATACAAATAAACATGTTTTAACTACTAAGATAACTACCACAGTTGGCTTCTAATCCAATATAGAAAAGAACAGAAAATAAGTTTATTACAGACGTTGAGCATATTAGCTCTTAGTCCAAAAAATAACATGTTATAAAACACACAATGGAAAAAACAGTCACATAAATAAACAATATTAATTATACCATGTTAATAATGAGAGTATCATAATGTAGCGTAAACTTTATACATATTAGGATCTTAGATCTTAGATCTTAAATCTTTTAAATAGGGATAAATCAAAGTGACAAGAAATTCGTCTTCAATGTCTGTAAAGGTACATAATTCGCATGTTCGATCATTTCTGTTGATATTTGGGTGGCGACCTGTTTCGACTTGTAAATCGTGTGAGGATAATCTAATCTGTGCTAATATATTACTTTGATTTCTATTTTCAAGGAGTCTAATATAAATTGACGTTTCATAACTCAATTTATGATTACGAAACAAAACTAGGGAGGAAGAAACATCTATGGATGAGTGCCATTTACTTATGTATATATCTTTGACTCTTTTTTCAAATATCGGATTAAATTTTTTCAATATGTACCAAATCAGGTTTAAACCAAACATCACTGAAGCCTGAAGTCTTCAATAATTTTTTAAATCTATTACTCCAGTTTTTAATTTCGGGGTGTTTTTCAATTTCTTACCGCTGGCTTTGTAATATTGATGTTAAAATACAATTGTTCTTTTTACTGTACAGTTTTAGCCAATGTTTGACTATGCGAATTTGTCTATTAACTATAAGCGGGAATCTTCCTATTTCCAATAAGAGGGAAAGAGAATTCGCTGACTGTTTTAGATTTAGCATGCGCTTAAAAAAATTCCTATGAATTCTTTCAATATTTTCCGATTGGGTGAAACCACAGACTTCACAATTATAATTAAGAATGGGTGTAACGTAACTATCAAACTAAGGATTTCCACAGGAATATCATAACCTTTATGAATTTAAACAAATGACTGTAGAATAGTCTTCTGTGTGTAAGAATTCATGTTTTCATATTTTATTTTCCAGAATGGATATCAACAAATAGCATATCACACTGTTTCATAACCTTCTGCATACTGAAAGTTATTTTTCAACCCATTTCCAGAAAAAAATATCATACTATTTATATGTTACTACATTCTCAATGCTTTCAATCCTGCGGGTGAACTTTCCATTGACTTAGAGATTCAGCTAGTGAAGATTCCATTAAAAGATGAGAGAAAGGGTTTTGTTTAGTGAAACATTAATAATATAATCAATTCAAGACGTTTCATAAGATAAGAAATTTGGCTAACAAACTAATATTTGATATTTCATTTTAGCAATGTACTTATCAAAGTCAACAACTTAACTTTGTTACAAAATGCAGCTGCATGGTATGTAGGGTGAGACGCTTTGCTGAATTTTACCTTTCCTTCTTAGAAGCCAAATAACAGTCGTCATTGGTGAGCTATGGCTTTTATCTGGCGCTCCACAGGGGTCAATCTTTGGTCTTGACTTGTTTCAAGTTAACGATGTGGAAGCCTGAACTAATCATAACTCATAAAGTCCTTATTTTTTCAACTATTTATTTTTTTAATATAACTAACTTTTTAACTAACTTTCAAATGCATACAATTCAATATCTTGGGCTCTAGTAAATGATTAGAGAGCCATTGATAGATAATGAATATTTTGTTTAAACTATGATGGTGTTATATGCACCTTAAGAATAAAATTTTCTCATCTAGTCTATTCTGAAATCCATTTTGTTGTTCTTTTCTTGGCATTTACATCCCACTTGTGGCCTTTCTCGTCCATTACCCCTTTTAACACATTTTTGCATCCGTTTGTGCTTTATCGATGTTTATCATAAAAAACAACATGGCTGCCTTTTGACTTCTAGAAAGGATGTAACACTTCATAAGCTTAGGAGAGCTCTAAAATCATCAGAATTAGTTACTTAAAGGTAAAGATTTATTTAATTTATAATTTACCATAGCTCTATACATAATAGAAATGAGTGGCTTGTCTGGGATTTGCTATTTACTGATGAAAAGTGAAGGTGCTACTTCTCGACAATCGAACAAAATTGAGGTGTATTTCTGTAAGAAAGTTGTCTGTACTCCGAAGGCTGTAGAGTTTTAGTGGAATGGATGGGTCAAGGTTACACATGATTATATGTGTGACGAATATGTACAACTGTAAAATGTGTAAACAAAGAAGTGTAATTTTTAGAGACGTTTAAAACAGACAGGGGTGGGATCTCAGGAATTCTGAGTTGTATCCCTTGTCTATATATAGTATTTCTAATAGGCCTGGTTTGACTTTTGGGTCATTTTAGCGAATATTTAGCATACGCAACTGCCCCCTGTGCTTAGTGCAGTCGCTTGTCTGCAGAAAAGTGGTTTCCTTTGTTCGATTAACTATCTCATGTCAGACGATCCCTATTTACGAGATTAAATGTTACTAATCGGGTCCGACCTTAAAACTATAGACGCAATACGTAGGACATATCTCCCCGATTTATACTGACTGGCTTTTGTGGATCCAAGATTGAAGACAACAACCGCTTGTGATGCGTCACAATATCGCAGAATTAGTTGATACTACCACCAATACTCCTTTCATATCCTCCAGCTGCTATCTCACTTAGGTTTACGATTATCCAACCATTGGTGAGAGATAAATGTCGGAAAGGATATATGCCGCCGCCGGGGATCGAGCCTATGGCATCCCATGATTGAAGATTGCAATTGACGGTTAAGCATAGTAAGTGTATCGAAAAAAACCACTAATGCTGGAATGGCAAAGACGAATGACATCGGTATTCTTTGACTGCAAAAATTATGTAGGAAGCTTAATAACCCTATAAAGCTTAAGAAACCGACTACTTGTCGAAACGGATGTTGGTCAAAAGCATTTTTACAGTCAAATAAGGGATAACATTTAGGATCAATGGAATTTTTCTGTTGTCATTCAGTTGATAAAATCTTTCTTGGTCTATCTTTTTTCAAGTCTCAGTTCTTTGAATCTGAATAAGTCAAATTCTAAGACATCAAGGTATGGATTAAAATGAAAATATAAGTATGGTTAACTGCCAAGTGAATTTAATACAATTGAAATTTTAATACGAAATTGTCCATACTGCTTTCTCGAACAACGATATACTGCTACCTTCGAGCACGGTGGCTGCGTTTTAGATGCTCATATTTCTGTGTTATGATAAGTCTGAAATTTGGTCGAAAACAGAATAAGACATTGGTTACGAGGCAAATACTCTCTATATATGATTGTGTTGAAATTGTGATTTAAAACCTTGTATTTGATTCGAGCCGCGAAGAAAGACCGAAGTGAAATATCAAGAATTCCCCTGCGCGGCGACAAAATAATACAAGGTTTTGAATCACAACTATTTAACAGACTTCCATTCATATCATACACATGGACTTCAATTATATTAGAAAGAACGTCATGGAACTTTTTTCAAAATCAACCTTTTACAAATAAACAAACCCTGATAACGTTATTTTTTAGTGTGACGTCATTTTAGTCACCTAACCGTTTCCATATTAGTTCAGTACATGACTGATGCCATATTTTTTCTGTCTAGTGCGTATATGGAAAACTGGTATAAAAAGATAAATTATCCAACGGGGAAATGTAAGTTTCATTATTACACTGATATATCGTAATAACGTGACAGGAGGAAATAACTTTGTGAAGTAATGAGAATGAAGTGATCTTTTTTGTCTTGTCAACAATAAATATCTCCCCAGCTTTTATTGGCATACGTCAAATGGTTCGTTAAGATGTAGATACTCTTCACGGCCTTGTTACAAAAAATCCTTAATCCCGTCAAATCGAAGTTTATGAATTTTTTGAAAAAAATATTTCTTATAATTCATAAAAATCTTTGTGGGGAAAATGCAGAAATATCTTATTATAAGCAATTTCCGGCTTCCCACTTTGTTTCTCAAACTGTTTTCTTGAGAGGCGTCAGTAAAAAAGTGAGATTTGTGTTGGAATGTATGAACTGTCTACATTACCAGGCTTTAGATTATCATTGAATGGGTTTAACGCCACTTAAAATATTATTTCAGTCATTTCACGGCGGCTTGAGCATCAAACTATGGATTTCTCACACAAGTGCTGCCACAAATTATACGTGTATATAGACTGGAAGAAAATTTAAATTCCAACATAGGTCGACTTTTATGAGAAGCATTTTTGTTAGTTTAGTCTGAGTTCAGGCTGTAGCTACGACGTTTAGGTCGCCATCCAATCATTTTAATCTTTTGGTAAATGTCACTGACCATAATTTTTCAAAATAACCCCTGTTTAATCTCGAAATGGATCTTCCTATCGGAGTCAGTGAACGTGGTTAGCGGAGTCAGTGGGCGGGGTCAGTGGGCGGGGTCAGTAATCCGTTAAATTACTCTGTAGGTACTTTATCAACAAATATCGGCAATGAATAAGAGCATTATGTACAAGGTGACTAAAACATGTTTACCCATGTCTGATAAACGTGGTTTGAAAACTAAACCATTTACATACAATTTAAAAGTCATTTTAGGTCAAGCTTTAATGGGAAAATATATGAAAATCAAAAATCTTGTCGAAATCCACTTCAGCTTTCAAATTGTCAAACATATATTGATAAATAGCATTCCACTTTTCATGTGAAGATTTCAAATTTATCTTTGAAGTAGGAAGTAAAATTTCACAGACATTTTTCTTTGCCGGTATAATTTGCGAACTAAACTAATATTTATCGGGGTGTTTTTTATGTATGTTTGTTTGTTTCATCTTATTATTCCTCTAATTCAATAAAAGGTAAGATGTCTTGTTATTATTCTTGCAAATGTTTTAAATTGGAAACAACCAGGAGAAGTGGTATCTCGAAGAACGCATGAACAATATCGACCAGGTCAAATTGCTCGGATTGACCAGGCTGACCAAATATCGAAAAATTCACTCTCTGAAGATTTGCTAAAATTAACCCTTGTCATGTAAGGGTACTGTAAGATCCTGTACAAGGTTGCATTAAAATCAAAGGACTGACGGTACTGGGTGCAAATGTTGTAAATTCATTATTCTTTTGGAAATTTATCCATGAAAAAAACTATAGCTTTAATGTGAAAAGCAGGAGGTGTAAACTAAGATCATACCGCACATATGTGCAGGCTGATCTTAATCTATATCTCATGCCAAAAACAGGAATATTCCGGGTTCAGCATTAAAGGGCTAGGGTAAATATTCTACCTTTCCATACACATTCTCTCATTGACGGATCGCTGGCCCCTGGTCCCTGAGATCCGACAGGAAGTTCCATTTCGATGTTAATCGGCGTCATTTGGCAAAATGCATCGTCTATAAATTGGAACAAAAATAAAGTGGTTGATTAGCGACTTACCACGTTTATGCCGCAAACCAACAAAGATGTTTCACATAATGTCGACCAATATCTGAGTTCAGCATTTACATCCGGTCCAAATGTTTAGTTTAATTGGTTTATCAATCATTCGACTCACAGACGCGAATAGTCAATTGACCTATGTAGGATCCTATGTCCTTATTAAATATTTATTGTAGGGAACATTTTGGAGGTTCCTTTTCGCTTGATGGATCAGAATTAACGATTGACTGATCCCTTTTCACACTAAACACTAAGGCATGACATTCATCTGATAGATAAAACGGAATTGACATAGTTTATTATATACCTATAAAATATATGAATTAAAATCTGGCCATCTAATACAACTCGACAGAAAAAAATCCGTATTCGGCGTTTACCAAAAAACCGTACTCGTCGAGTACCGTTAAACACGGACTACTTCTTTGTATATTGATGTTCAGGTTTTTTCGATAAGTTGGTTATTTCTTAATCATTTTAGAGAATTCTCTTAATGTCATGCCCTAAAAGGTATATAATAAAAGGAATATTACATCAGAGTGTTTTTTCTATCTTATTATCGTGTTCTCGAATCGTGGGTAGGTACTTGTTTTTTTTTTTTTTTTTTTTTTTTTTTTTTTTTTTATCAGATTCGACCTTCGGTATCATCCAATAAAAAATACCTTCACACGATGCTCGAACACGATAACAACAAATTAGAAAAAGACACACTGTTGTAATATTGCCTGTGTATTTGGAGATACTTTTCTGATGTTAAAGTACAGCTAATTGGTAAATTGATCAATCGCTGGTCTCACCTACTTAGACTGTTGGACAAGCCCATTTACTACAACGGGAAGTTCCACTTTGATTTTAAACGGCGTTATTTTTCAACATTTATACCAAGTAGTATGTAATAGAGTAAAATGATTGTTGACGACCTAAACGTCGTAACAACAGCTTGAATAAGCTGTAGTTACGATGTTCAAGTCGCCAAACCCTAAATTATTTCACGCAAATGGCTACAAAGGTCACAGCTCAACTCTAGAAAGAATAAATAGGGAATATTACAACAGTGTCTTTTTCTATGCGTTGTTATCGTGTTCGAGAATCGTGTGTGGGTATTTTTTATTGGATGAGACCGAGGGTCGAATCCAATAAAAATACCTACACACGATTCGAGAACACGATAACAACCAACAGAAAAACACACTGTTGTAATATTCCTTTTATTATATACCTTTTAGGAAATGACATTAAGAAAATTCTCTTAAATGGCTAAGATATAACCAACTTTCCGAAAAACCCGGAACGTCAATATACAAAAAAGAAGTCAATGTTTAACGGTACTCGACGAATACACGCCGAATATTGATTTTTTTTCTGTCGAGTTGTATTTGACAGCCAGGTTTTACTCCATATCTTTATAGGTATATAATAAATGATTTGATAGGTCGATTGATCCCTTGATTGACAGCCGCCATTAAATGGGTATTTTTTCCTTCTCATTCTACTTTATAGAATGTTGCAGCGCGTCGGACTATCATTCAAATGGTCCTGGGTTCGATCCCCGACGGCAGCAATACTCTTTCCGACATTTGTCTCTCACCAATGGGTGGATAATCTTCAACCTAAGTGGGATAGCAGCTGGGGGCTAGGAAAGGGTGTAGTGGTAGTACTGGCGAGAAATACCAGGATTCCATTGTTAGGTGCTCCAGCCGCCGCGATATAACTGAAAGATCGTTTAAAGCGGCGTTAAACCCCATTCAAACAAACAAATAGTATGTTGCATGGAAGAAGTGTCAGAACTATATATTAATAAGTACATGGTAACGTAAAACAACAACATCAACTAATCAACCGTGTATCTTTTATTTTGTTGAGCTTTGGTAGCAAATTAAAGTTTCCCATGTACTAAAATACCCGAGGCACAAATTTAAGAGTTTTTGAGCATCATTCCACAAGAGGTCATTCAATATACAGAAATGGCAGATTTTAATTCTAACAAGAGCACAGCAAATCGACATATATACGCCAGAAAGAGCTTGTCAGTCAAAAATACTATTTTTTTATTCATGTTTTTACCAAGCCAATGGCAGAAATTTTTGAAACGATTATAGGGATCAAAATATTTTGTGTCTTCTGCATATTTAAATATCAAAGAGATTTATCGAGGCAAGTTTCAGTTCTTTAGTTTGAAACTTTAGGGGGAGTTGCACACTCACAAAAAAACGGATAGACAGACGGACGGACGGATGACCACGACCATAACATAATACGTTCCTACGAGAAAGCGAAAAAGTCATCTCTTTGTCTAATAAATATAATTCACTTTTTAAAATAGCTTTTCAAGAGATCGAGGATGGAATTCACAGACGTTTTGAAGGTGCTATTTGTGGGACTGTTCCCAACAACGTGTTTCTTTCAGGTTTGTGATTTCTTTTCGTTCGGACAAAAAGCTAAATATGCGATATAGAAATATACTGATCGAACAAAAACATTTATAGACATTTAAAACGCAAAAATAAATATATGCAAAATTTCATAATAGTCTTGTGTATTGCTTGCTTTTTGTCGAGACCTATTTATATCAAGGTTATTATACAATATACTGACAGTTTATGTCAAATAAAGTGGAAATAATGTCGAATAGGTTTCATAATAAATTACAACCCAGGGCTTTGAGAACTGTGAACAAAGGATGTCACAACGTTGTGTCATATTTATTAGGTATCCTTTTACGCTTACAAACATTAACTATCTGTTAATGAAATGTTTGCAGCTGTTTATTTGGTCAGATGATGGCCGCCGTTTTTTGCCATTTTTGACTATAAAGTATTTTGATAGAGGGAATTCAATTTATCGATTTCTAAATGCGTTCAACGAAGTGTGCTTATACTATTTTGCAGACAGAATTATTTGTTTAGGCAACAAAACCCGAAGTTGTTTATGAAATAGTATATTTTGTTGAAATATATGTATTGGGAAAACGTAAGATTTTTTTTCAATGGGAAAACAGTACCTTCGTCCAAACTTCTTTCTTTCTAACCCGATTTACTATATTGATATAGACTTATGAAATAACCATTTTAATAGCTCAGTCACAAATGACTTACGGCCGCCGGACGGCGCCTATTTCGACAAAAATCGTAACATCGTACGGCGTCCGCCCGGCGACCGGGACAATCGGACGATGACAGTAGGAAATTTTGGACATCGGACGGGCGCCGTCGAGTTTTAAGTACAACTTAAAAGCCCCCGGCGTACCAGCGATAATTTTTGGGGTCAATGCGTTCAAAAAAGCATCGGACGGACGCCGTAAATGCTTCAACAATGCACAGTTATAATTATTCTCTCATTTGTGTATTGCCTTTGGATAAAACATGAACGTTTTCATCGAGCAAGAGCGCCTACGCGGATTATTGCTAAGGCAAAGACAACACGTAATTGTTGCAGCAGCATTATATGACGCCTCACTTTGTCTTTGTAGTCAGAGTCACATTGGTTATAGAAAAAGGACCGCCCCTCAAAGAAATCTACTATCCTCTCTTCTATCTCCATCCGGTTGCCATCTTCTAAGGTGTCGTCAATATTGGCCGCTGGTGGCTCAGTGTCAGCCTCACTGACCACTTGTTTTGTTTGCCTTACCCTTACTTTAAGCAACTGCTTTCTTTGCTGGCTTATTTACAATTGACTGATTCAGAGAATAAATATCATAGAAATCTAGTCTTTATCGCCCGGCGCCCGGGCGGCGGCCGTCCGATCCATTTACGAATCGTACGGGCGCCCCCGGACATCGGACGGCGACCGCACGTAAGCAATTCGACAAAAAATCGCCCGATAATCCTTTCATTCATGACCACGCAAGCAAACAGATTTAAAATCGTCCGACGTCAGCGAGACCGTCGAAACCGCCAGTGGATAAAAAAAATCCTTAGATCGGACGGCGCCCGTTTTTTTGTGTGACTTAGGCATTATTTATTTGAAGTATATCAATTGATTTTACATGATATAATGATATTGAAGCGAAACTACTTGTTAGAAGTCGAATATTTCTCTATCTTATTTTTTCCTTAAAAAAATATAAACTATTTTTTCATAATTCCTATACTAATCATTACTATAAATCAATTATTATATTTTCTTATTTGCGATTAGATAAAAACAATAATAAAAAAAGACGTATTCTATTATTTGAAATATGATTTGGTAATAACTTCCTACTTTGTAACTCCTTTGACTAAAATGTCCGTGGTCAAAACTTTTCGGCCAAAGCATCCTGACCAGAAAGTCCGTGACCAAACTATTCTATATTAGTTGTCTTTGATAACATTATGCCTGCCTTTATTAAAATTGAAAACTCAAATGAACATTATGCACGTAAGAAGATTGGGACAAAGTAAAAGAAACAATGTTTCGCTTGGCCTGTGTAAATTTGGATGTGATAATGCGTCACCTGGTGAAGACCGGCTTGCATCTACGGTCACATATTCTGTAAAAAAAGTTTTTGTTGCTTAAAAACCGAGAACAAGATATAATCTAATAGATAGAACAACTGGTCGCCAATTTAATGATTTTAAAGGACGTACCGATGTTTTTGAAACCTTGATTTCAAGGGAGGTATCGATGTTTCTGAAACCTAGATAAGAAAAAAAAAAAAAAAAAAAAAGAAAAAAAAACCCAAATGCCGCAAAATACACTCAAACGAACATTTAATACTTTAAGATGAGTCAGATATTGTCTTGGTGGTAATCCAATAGGCCTAAAGAGGCTTTTTTGTGGTTATATAGGAAAGGTTCAGCGGAATTCCAGCTTATTTTAAGATATCACGGAATTCGGAATTCATCATATGAACCAGTCAACTGACAGTAACAAATTTACTAGCGAAACAACTAACGTCCTAAATTATGTCACATGAAATGGTTAGCGCAAAACTACGATAAATGTTTATATTCATGATAACACTTATGACTGATCTTTACAGAATTAAAGTTAGGTATTGATGTTTTTTTCATGTCACAGACTTTAATTATTCTTATTCCCTTTCATATGTTATTTGAATACAATATTCTGAATAGTAGTTATACGCAAATCAGAAGTCGCTTATCAGGGAAAAATAGGGCATTTCCCTAACAGCCTACGTAGGATATTAAACTATGTTTAGATTAACCCGAGAAAGTGGCTAACAATACAGGGTCATTCACGTTTACATCAAATCAACGTCATCATTACGTCATACGTATTATGTTCGCTAGCCAGTTTTAAATTCTATAAATATCAGTTTAAAACTGTCATAGGCGTTGTTATGAATATAAACACCAACCGTAGTTAAGCGCTAAGCATTTGATGTGATATGATTTAGGACGTTGATTGTTTCGCTAGTAATTTGGTTATCTTCCGTTGACTTTGAGTCATATGCAAATGAGGTCATGCGATGACGACAAACGAATTCCGTGATATCTATAAATAACCTGGAATTCCGCTGAACCTTTATTGTATTACCACATAAGGCCACTTTAAACCTATTAGATTATCGCCAATACAATACCTGACTCAAATTTAAGTATTAATTGTTCGTTAGATCGTGTCTTTCGACACTTGGCTTTTTTTTCTATTCTAGGTTTGAGAAACATCGATACCTCCCTTTAAAGACCGGCTAGCGCACATAACTACTGATGACGTAACGATGACGTAGGTTTGATGTAATTTAAACTAAATGCAAGATTCAAACGATTATTCACACCTATATTCTTCGCAACTGTCTCGGATTAATCTAAACATAGATTTATAGCCTACGTAGGCTATTTGGGAAATGCCCTGTTTATCGCTGTTTCAGTTAGTAAATTCCTTTCTAGACCGTTGGATTCTTTTCTGACCAATGGGCCTGTAATCTTGGTGACGCAGATTCTAACACTACAGAAGATGAATATTGTGAAATGATGGGACTTTTTTATCCTTCTGGAAGTAGGTTTTTTACTCGTAAATAATTTAATTCTAGATTTGTCTGAAGATTTAAGCAATTTGATCGGCTGTGTTCGTTTTTCATACTTACAAGAACAAAATTCTGAGTACACAACTATTTTGTGTGCTTGCGTTTCCATGAACTTTTACACAAAACTATTAAATTACTTTCTTCGTTTTGCTTGATAGCATTAGATTGAGGAAGATGAAGACAATAGTTATTGTTTTCATTAAGGTATAAGCCTAAAAACTTAATTACACTAATGTGGGAATCCCTTTCCGGGTTTATAGTGTGATACAGTTCTCTTTAACCTCTTTTTTGTCTTCCGGGAAGAAAATATGGAAACAAAAAGTTGTTTGTTACAAGCAATGTTTTCATTTTTATACGAACTTTTGTTTCATGAAGGGCGGATAAAGCTAGATTATGACGGAATATATCAAGGTAAGATAAATGCATTTTTAATTAAATTTTGTTTCATTAGAAAATATACTTCTTGAGAAATGCTAACATTTAAACTTGGAATGCTGAATGAGGCTTTGAATATTTTGGTCAGTTTATATAACTATTGACCAATCTCAGCTGTCAATCAAAGGATAAATCAACCAATCAAATAATTCATTTATACAGGAAGTGAACTTTGAACTCCAACGTTGCCCGACATTTATGTGGAGCTTTTTTTGTTGTTTTGGCGACTTTTGCGCCGACCAACGATTTTATTTTATGTTACATGTTACTGGTTATGTTTAAAAAAAATACGCAGTTTATCAACTAGGTGGAACCTCCTGTCGGAACACAGTTGCCAGCGATGCGTTAGATACTTACTATTCTCGTGGAATTCATTCTTTTTATCTGGCCTTATATTTTTGTTTCAGTTTTGGATGATGACGTATTCAGAATAAGTGTTCTTTGTTTACTTGTCGTCTATGTATCGACAATTTGGATGGGATGTTTATCTTATAATTATCTAAGAGGCGAAGACCTATACCAGTTCTTTGATAATGGTGCGGAGATAATCTGTTCAATCATCTTTTTACTTGCTCGTAAGTATGTCTTCAACTCCAGTTGAAATTTTATAAAATTTGGTAGAATCTCCTGATGTTGTTACATGTATATTATCAATGCCGCTTGTTTTCTTTTGTATTATCGGGCATGGGTAAAGCGTCAAACGAACAAAAATGCTTGACAAAACCTTCGTCTGGCAAACTATGACTTGGTTGAACACAATCACAGAATATGTCTATGTGGTTGGTGAAGTAAGATAAGCATGTTTTACCTTTTCAGATTTCCTGATGGGAATAGCAAACCTTCTGTTGCTAGTTCGTTTTGATGTCATTGGATGGTCGGCAGTTCTCTCGTTTACTTTCAGTTTCCCCTTATTTTGTGTCGTATGTCTTTGTTTGGGTGGAGTAGTCATCGTTTTCTTACTTTACCCCAGGATAATCCTGCGTAAATGTTGTAATAATGACTGACATTCTTTTGTATTGTCAGCGAGTGTTTGTGTGCGTTGCAGTATGCTTTTCTTAAAGTGTGTTTGTGTGTGTGTTGTCGTGTTTGTTGTCTGTGTTGTTGTTTGTTTACGTGTGAGTGTGCGCGTGCGTGTGTGTTGGGAGGTGCAAAATCTTTTATTCAGTTGCATGACTGATATTCCATTAACGGACTTCCCTAATCGAATAATTAAAAGATCGCTGGCCAGGCCCAATAACCTCCAACAGATATTTCGACTTGGATATTTCACGGCGTTATTTTACAAAATGTACCCAGTTTTATGTCAGGTTAACAGCGGCAATCCCTCAATTCCGCAGGCCAGCGGGTCGAATGTAGAAACTGTAGAAAATATTTATCCGAAACCAGTTAATCATTTTTCCTTTAATAAGCTGAGCATAGTTTAAAAAGTAATCAAAAACGATTCTAGGTACCTGTAATGAAAAACAAGATATGAATGAATTTTCCTCGTAAAAATTTGTTTCGTTCCTGTTTAGAAGTCATTGTAATCAATATTTCATGGAATCCAGCCCGCAAACTACTTGAAAGAAACCTTATTGCACTAGCAAGCATTTTACCGTGTTTATAGTACTGGGTTCAAACGAGTTCTTGCTTTTCCACATTGTAGGTATGATACTTATCAACCTGTGCACGTCATGAATACCCCTTTGATCCACTACCACACAGTACATTGACGCATCGAATAATGAAAAGATTGAATGCATAACAATATATCCTCATTCGTTTTCTGTTCTTTTCCCATTTTACACGTATTTTCAAATGTCCTCGATTGCAGTAACTTCTTTCAACTTAGAATGGTACTCCATATTGTTGTCGGGAAATAGGGTAAATAACAAAAAATCCGCAACAGGTCAGGACAACTCTGAGTTGATCAAGTATTTAATTATTGATAACTGTAAGTAACGCGTCTTCTTATATTTCGAAAGCCAAAATACCATGTAAAGATAAAGTTTTGTGAAGTAAACAAGCTTCCATGATTCTAAACATTTTGAATCCTTAGAATTTGAACCATTCTAGAATTTCTTTGTTGGGTAAAGTGTTAGTATGCAGATCTAGATCTAGGCAAGGAATTACGACCGTTGTTACGCTTCTACACTTCCATAATTTTCAGACTTTAACTGCGAGTCGACATGAATGTCTTTATATATTATTCAAGGAATTTCTCTCTTACTTACACAATAAAGGGTATCAAGTTCAGTAAGTGCGATTGACGGGTCGCTGGCCCCGCCCCCTGACCTCCAACAAGAAGATTCACTTATATATTAAACAGCGTATTTTGTAAAATATATGGTCAGTGGCAGTTAACCAAAATAAAATGTAACAAGCAATTTCTTCATTTTCACTATGTTTTATACCCTAGTGAAAGAAAAGTTTTTAAACTTGACGATATCAAAAATATGTTTTCGGTAGTATCTACAAATTGGGATAAGTCTAATATTGTGGTGTGTGGTAATGGAATAAATAACACCTTGTGTGATATTGACCTGTGCATGAGGTAAAGATACTGATCAGCTTTGGAAGTCAATCAGGACATACAGAATATCGTCGATGGTCTACAACAACCTCATTCCAAGCTGTAGTTACGAAGTTTTGGTAGAATACCGTCGATATTCGGCGGTTTCAGTCTATTGAGTGCATAGCAAAGACTCTGACCAGAGTGTGCGCCTACAGGAGCTGATCTTAGTCTCTATGTGATGTATTTATGTTTTAGTTAGAAATGTCGCCCCAAGGCACACGATTTCTCTGAAATTTTGAGTAATTATTTATCCATAATGAAGACGCCGATTAGACAACGCGAATGAACAGTCTGATTTGAGGCTTTCCTCGGTGCACACATGAAGTTGTATATATTCCTAATAATTAGCAGTTTTATAATAAATAAATACATACATCCACAAGATGCCAAGAACTTGAAATGGGGAGGGGGGTAATTGACCAATCGTGGCTGTCAGTCAAATACCCGGGCGACCAATGAAATCTTTCAATGCGACCAGAAATTAGTTTGAACTCCAACATTATCCGCCATTTTGTTAACCTTTTTTTGTTGGTTTGGTTGGTTGCTTATCCAAGTTGTAGTTACGACGTTTAGCTCGCCAACCAACTTTTCTTGTTTTTTGTTGCATGCTACTTGCCATAAAATTTTCAAAATAACGCCTTCATAAATTGAAGCGAGACTTCCTGTGGGCGTTGCCAACGGGGTAAGAGGGCGGGGCCAGGGATTGGTCAATTATTCTCTCACATTTTACAACTTCGTCGATGTCAAGAACAGACCCTGTTTAATAACTATGTGTTGGCAAAATCCGTCTAGTTATCCTCCAATATTCTATATCGTCGTTGGGCGTGCTAAACGTCGTAACTACAGGTTTAACAAAGCTACAGTTACGACATCTTATTCGCACGCCGACGATATCACGCGTAAATTGAATGGAGACACTTTATACTTCACGCGTGCCGATCGTAATAAAAATGTTCCATTACAAAACGTTTAAAAATGTGACCTTGACGTATGAGAGAACTAAGTTCTTGACATTAATGAAATGTAGACAGAAAGGATACATTAAAGGGGACGCACCCATATATTACCACGTTTCCTGTTGCGTGTTGTTGATGATAAAATGCTGAGAATCTCCGTAACTGAATTCCTATCCTTAACGGGGACTGCGGTGTAAAAAAGTCTGTTTTTCGTATGAATAGATGTTTTATATATTAAGCCTTGTCATGCTGAACCCGGAATATTCCTGTTTGAGCAGGAGGTTTAGACAAAGATCAGCCTGCACATATGTGCAGTCTGATCTTAGTCTACACCACCTTTTTGTCCCTGTCAAGCTAGACTTGTTGATAAAACCAGTTTTAAATCCAAAGTTGACCAGCTACTTGTGTTTCAGGTGATTTCAGTCCTTTGATTTCTAAACAGGATTTATATTCAGCATGACAAGGGTTAAAGTAGCCTCCATAATATTTCAGCAGTCACCGGTCGACCATTAAACCCTCGTACGCTAGCATGAGTGTAAATATATTCTCCAGACTCACTTTGTGAGAAAAGAAGAAATTAGTTGTTACAATTTCTTCTTTTCTAACAACGTTTTCTACCTTATACCTGAACTTTTTTCCAATGTTAACGCAAATCGAATAGTCATCTGTAGCTTCTTTCAATTTGAATTGTCATGATTTTTTCGTCTTGTAATGGGTTAAAGGGAAAGCACTTATATATTGTGACTTTGACTGTTGCGTGCTTCTGATAATAAAATGCTAACAAACTTTCTATCCTTAACCTCTTACCAGAAGGCAAACATTTCAGACTGGTCCAAATTGAAACGGGTAGCAGACGACAATTTTACAGTTTATGAAACCTTTTTCTTTTCAACTTTATGATTAAAAAATGTAGTGGAAAAAAGATGAAATTGCTTTTTGCAAGCAATTTATTCCGTTTCAGTATTGTTTTCCGATTGTCTTTCCTAAGGGGATATCAAAAAGCACTATTTTGTGAAATGTTTCATACATTTGATTTGATTAACCTTCACCAGAATTCCCGTTTATCCATTTAGCAATTATCCAATCGCGGCTGTCAATCAGGGAATATATCTACCAATCAAATATTTCATTCAGCCCGGAATTGAGATTTGAACTCAAACATTTGGCGTCATTTGTGTGAAATATATTTGTTGGTTTGGCGACTTAAACTGTGTAACTACAGCTTATTCAAGCTTTAGTTACGACGTTTATGTCGCTAACCATCCATTCTACTTTTTTGTTACATCCAACTGGCCACAAATTTTTCAAAATTACGTCGTTTAAAATCGATGCGGGACTTCCTGTTGGAGTCAATGGGCGTGGCTAAAGCAGTTAGTGGGCGGGGCCAACGATTGGTCATTTCTAGAACCGCAACCCTTTTACGATTCTACATACGGTATTTAAGCCATTCCAACACAAATGCACCTATGGATAATAATAATCTAGATGATATGATGACATGGATGATACCAATATAGAAATCATTGCACAAAAAGGAACAATCGCTCGTAACAAGTATATCCTACTTTTCCCTCAAGACGTTTTATACAAACTGAAGGTTACCATTAACTCCAGAAAAGCTGTTTCTTCTTTTCTTACAAAGTTGTCTTGCAAAAGATGTATTCATTCCGAGATTAATTGATACTAATTGATTTCTATGACCAGATTCCATGTATTCAGATAATATGTTAACTCTTTCCTGTTTTGAGAAATTTAAGAGCTGTACAAATCCAAAAAAAATTGTAGACGAAAGTTAAAAGTGGATTTTATTAGAAAAATAACCATCCAGTAGGATAGAAAATATTGTAGAAAAGAAAAATTGCTTGTTACAAGCAAATTCTTATTTTTCTACAATATTTTCTCAACCATAAAATCTCAGGACGTAAAAACCAGGGATTAGTTGGAAATGGTTAAAGTGGCTCTTGAACAGATACAGATTTTTGTGATTTTTTTCATATAAGAATTTTTCTGTTTTTCCAATATTTATCAATGTCATTTTCACGACCAATATTCTTTCATCGCGTTAAATCTAACAAATTAACTACACATTTAATTTAATGTGATATAATCCATATACCCTACTTTGAAACATCGGAATTTATCGGGTGAGGTAGCTTATCTTCAGGTAATATCAATAACCACTGAATTGTTAGCGGAAGCCAATGACGTAATTAATACATCATGAAACAAAGACTAACGCATTTTTCGGTGCAATCAACAGATGACGTATTTAATCTATGAATTCCGGTTCCGTTCGGGACTTATTTTGCGTCTCGTTATGCGAAATATTTTATCTTATTTTCTTCCTGTTAATAAAGTTATCAATAGTTATTTTTATGAAAAACAGCATTATAAATTTCTTTTAAATGTCTGAACGAGTTATATTTAGAAATTCGAAAAATTGAGAGCCAGATTTTCCTTTCATTGTATATGCAAAGACCGCTTTAAATAGACGATCTTTGCACATAAACAACAAAAAAAAAAACCTTCTTAACATGCACTTTCGTGTTCCATCTCTTGATATCAGAAAAGCACATTGCTTATCATGTTTATTTATTTTTCTTTCTCTAAAACAATGCTCTCAGATATTTAGACTTTTTTTTTTGCGATCTGCACTATTTTAGAAATGTTTTCTGATGCTATTGCTAAACCAGACTTCATTAAACATCGTCATCTGGCAAGGGTTTACTATTCCATTCACACCTATGTAATCTGAAGATCGTAATTTAAGTAATCCCTTAAATAATGCAAGAATATTTCGTGTGTACTGACAGTTTACGTCTAGGAAACAAGAAAATGTCAGAAATGGCCGTAACTTTTCGCCCTAGATCATAATCTGTCTAGAAACATGAAAGCTCCAATACTTACATGTATTGTCTGTTTTCCACATTTGCGGCAATCTGAATAAAACATTTCCTATCTTATCTCAGGAACAATCGGATGGAGATGCTTGAACAAAAAGCCTAATGACCCCCCCCCCCCGCGAAGATATAATACCAGAATCTCTGAGGGATATGATCAACAATTTAAGTTCGTGAAGTGCAGATATTCAGCAGTCCGGACAGGCAAATAGACCTCATAAAGTGATCGCCGATTGTTTCAAAAATTTGAGTGCGATTCATTCTACAGAACGCCTAGCAACGACATAGATTGCATAGTCTGATCTATTTCTTTGCGAGGCGCCTGTGAAATTGTAGTTTTTTCCTCACACATGTTCCATAATGATAAAAATAATGATTACGGCATTTTGTTATCATACAGATACACAAGCAGGAATTAAATTTTGGCTTGACTAGTCTGACCAGATTTGTCAATGTTCTTCTGTAAATTTTCTATCTTATTTGACAGGACGAAATACCTACAAAACAATACAGATTTTCTTTTCATTTAGTCTAACAAAACCACTATTCCAGATAGTTCCATTACTTGTGACAGAAAATCATTTTCAGAAATTTATTACAAATACATGCATTAAAAATCAAGCGAAAGAGATGCCTTTGACAGAACGGGCGAACCATACGTGTTGATCAGTGTCGACTCGAGGGAGAAGAATGGTATTCATGTTATTGTTATATAATTTAATTTTTAGTTGGTCTAAAAAAAAATTCATAACTCCATGAACAAATTTTGAGCACGCAGCGATTTTGTATGCTTCCGCGCAAAATAGTACCATATTAAAAGGTATCAAAATATGTAAAGTTTTTGCTTTTTTCGCTTGATGGTATTAAATTATAAAAAATGAAGAGAATATTTTTGTGTTCGTGGAGGTATGAACTGAAAAACCTAATCACACTTATGTATGAATCCGCTTCGCGTATTCATACAGTTTGATAAGTTTTTTCGGTTCATACCTCTATGAAAACAAAAAATATTCTCTTCATCTCTTGTTAAATATTTTCGAAATACCAATGATTGACAGTTCCCTGGCCCCGTCTTGCTGTGGCAAGAAGTTTCTCTGCGAAATCAAACGGGGCTATTTATGGATGGCCAAGTAACATGTACCTAAAGTAATGGTTGGTTGGCAACCTTAACGTCGTAACTACAGCTTGATTCACTTTAATAAGTGAAAAAGCTACTGAAGAATCTATAGGCTTTACCGAAAGCATTTAACTGGTTCTCTCCAACAGGAAGTCCCGCTTCGATTCTTAACAGCGTTATTTTGAAAAATTATGGCCAACAGCATGTAACAAAAAAGTAGAATAGTTGGTTGGCGACCTAAACGTCGTAACTACAGCTTGAATAATATGGCATATGAATTTTATGCCTACATAAGAGGTGATGATTTGCAGAATTAAGGAGATTATTTGCACCATTATCTTTACGCTTTTCTACTGGTTTGATCGCGTGAAAATATGTGTCCAATCAACGGTGTATCATTACAAACATTTAAAAGTTAACATTTTTAGTTTTACCGCAATTTCTGTTTACTATTAATTGTATTTTACTTGAATGAAATATAGAGAAATAATTTCCAATATACGCATATACGATTTATAACATTCACGATTATTTCTCATATATACACGAAGTTCGTATTAATCATATACGTAAAACTTAGATCATTATTCATATTTCTCTGATTTCCTGTTGGACGTGGCAAATCTACTAATACATGTCCGTTTTGATGTGATTGGATGGTCGGCTGTTATTTCGTTTACATTTAGCTCCCCCTGTTCCATGTCTTGTCTGTAATTGCCGGTCTTGTGATATCAGTTGTGATATTCGTTGTGATGGCACATGTCTTCGGCCTTGTTCTTTCAGCAATTAGCTATAGTTAATCAACCAGGTTAACTGAAAATCTTTTTTTCGGAAAAGATATATTGGACATTCGCATTTGAAATTGTCAATACAAATGGTTTTGAATAGAAAGTAGGAGAAACGATTGATTATCATTTTTCACAGGTTGATCCCGCATACGTATACCGTCCGGCGCCCAGAAAATTCTCTAATATATAAATATAGAAATCATTGCACCAAAAGGAACAATCGCTCGTAACAAGTATATACTACTTTTCCCTCAAGACGTTTTATACAAACTGAAGGTTACCATTTAACTCCAGAAAAGCTGTTTCTTCTTTTCTTACAAAGTTTTCTTGCTAAAGATGTATTCATTTCACGATTAATTGATACTAATTGATTTCTATGACCAGATTCCATGTATTCAGATAATACGTTAAAGGGAGGTATCGATGTTTCTGAAACCTAGATAAGAAAAATTACCAAGTTCCGAAAAATAGACTCAAAGGAACATTTAAAACTTTAAGTTAGGTCAGGTATTGTCTTGGTGGTTATCTAATAGACCTTAAGTGGCTTTTTTTCCGGTTATATCGGAAAGGTTCAGCGGAATTCCATGTTATTTTTTGATATCAAGGCTGTCGACATCGGATGACCTCATTTGCATATGTCCGCGTAAAATGAAGGTAACAAATTTACTAGCGAAACAGCCAACGTCCTAAATCATGTCACATGAAAGGACTGGTCTTTACAGACCGGCTAGCGAACATTACTCCTGATGACGTAACGATGACGTTGATTTGATGTATTTTGAACTAGATGCAAGGTTCTAACGGTTATTCGCGCCACTTGAATGCCTAATAATCTTCGTAACTGTCTCGGATTAATCTAAAATAGATTAATAGTATACGTAGGCTAATAGGGAAACACCCTGCTTTTTAATTGGTCGTAGACCAATTTATATAACCATAAACTCAAGATTGTGTCGCTGCAATTTACCAAAACTGCCTTTAGCCCAACTGGACGTATATTCTGACGGGAAAACAGAAAAAAATCATTTCATTTTACAAGTTAAGATTTATCAAAAGGAGTAAAGGAAAACTAGACGGTCAAACGCTTTAAAGATGAATGCTTCAAGGATTTTCCGCTAGTGATGAACGCGTATAACCAACCCTTTCTTTCAATCATATCGAGGTGTAAACAAAGATGATACTGCCACTCAATTATTTTCCAGCCATAAGATAATCAAAGTACTGAAAGTTCTTCTGGAGAGCAAATTTGATTATTATGCTTTTAAGCTGTCTAAAGAATTCGCCTAAAGAATAGTATCAATTGTTTTTTCCTTTGTTTATAATCAGCGCTGTTTAAGAACTTGTTAATTTCTGCCCAGAAACAGAGAGGGTTTTGAAATATCATGAACCTGCTGTCAGCATTTGCTCTTAAACTTAAGTTCCATAATTTTTCTGTTTTGGCTTTATAAAAAGGCTAACAGGGGTGATCTAACCATGACTATTTAACAATCGAGAATTTTTGAAAATTTAGTTTTCACAAAAAGTTGCTTTTTTGTCGGTACCCATGTTGCATCAAGGTCTTACGTTCGTGTAAAATAATATTAATTAACATTCACGGAAATATCATACACTAGGATAGATGTTGTGAAAGTAATAGAAATTAAAAATGTTTTACCCTAATTCTAAAGTCGGAACGCAACGATATGTCCAATTTCTCAGTGACGACCAATTACAGTGCGTGCGGCACTTTGATTCTGATAAGCGACGTCATATTTTTGCAAAACAACTGTTCGGCATATTGTTTTCAAATAGTTTATGAGAGGAAATAAAGATAATTAAAATCTGTGACATGAAAAAAACATCGATACCTACCTTTAACTCTTTCCTGTTTTGAGAAATTTAAGAGCTGTCCAAATCCAAAAAAAATGTAGACGAAAATTTAAAGAGGTTTTTATTAGACAAATAACCATCCAGTAGGGTAGAAAATATTGTAGAAAGAAAAATTGCTTGTTACAAGCAATTTCTTATTTTTCTACAATATTTTCTCAACCATGAAATCACAGGACGTAAAAACAAGGGATTGAAATGGAAATGGTTAAAATGGCTCTTGAACAGATACAGATTTTTGTGATTTTTTTTATATAAGAATTTTTCTGTTTTTCCAATATTTATCAATGTCATTTTCACGACCAATATTCTTTCATCGCGTTAAATCTAACAAATTAACTACACATTTAATTTAATGTGATATAATCCATATACCCTACTTTGAAACATCGGAATTTATCGGGTGAGGTAGCTTATCTTCAGGTAATATCAATAACCACTGAATTGTTAGCGGAAACCAATCACGTAATTAATACATCATGAAACCAAAACTAAGGCATTTTTTGGTGCAATCAACAGATGACGTATTTAATCTATGAATTCCGGTTCTATTCGGGTTGAACTACGATTTTGCGTCTCGTAATGCGAAATATTTTATCTTCTTTTCTTTCTGTTAATAAAGTTGTCGATATTCATTTTAAGCTAAAACAGCTTAATCAATTTCTTTTAAATGTCTGAACGAGTTATATTTAGAAATTCGAACATAGGGAGCCAAATTTCACTTTCACTATCTATGCAAGAGCCGCTTTAAATAGACGATCATTGTACACAAACAACCAAATCCTCTTCTTATTATACAATTTCTTGTTCCATCTCTGGATATCAGAAAAGCTTATTGCTTACCAATGTCATTTATTCTTCTTTCTCTAAGACAAGTCTCTCAGATATTTAGACTTTTTTCGAACTACACTAGTTAAGAAATATTTTCTGGTGCAAATGCTAAACCAGACTACATAAACATTGTCGTCTGACATGGGGTTTACCATTCCATTCACATCTATGGAATCTGAAGATCATAAGTTGAATGATCCCTTAAATAATGCAAGAATAGTTCGTGTGTACTGACAGTTTACGTCTAGGAAACAAGAAAATGTTGTCGGAAATGGCTGTAACTTTTCGCCTTAGATCATAATCTGTCTAGAAACATGAAAGCTTACAAGTTACAAACTTAAGTTAAACCAATGCTTATTGTCTGTTTTCCACATGTACGGCAATCTGAATAAAACATTTCCTATCTTATCTCAGGGATAATTGGATGGAGAGGCTTAGCCCCCCAACCCCTTATCATTTAGATGATCATGTTAACTGAAAACAAGAGGGCCAATTGTCCGATGAAAGTTGACCAAGTCGTTTTTTAACAAATTTTCAGCCATATTGCGGAGCATTTAACAATTGATTCCTGGTATTTCTCGCACCAGTATTACCATTACATCCTTTTCTAGACTCCAGCTGCCATTCGATTTAGGTTTAGGATCATCTACCCATTGGGGAGACAAAATGTGGTAAAGGATATGTGCTGCCATCGAAATTCAAACCCACGACACCACGGGTTCCCACAATCTTCTGCTTGCAAAATTCAAGATCTTTTCAAGACTTTTTCCAGGATATTTTCTAAAATTCAAGATTTTTTTTTCATCGACAAAAATCCACGAAATACCTCCAAACTTTTTATTTCAAATTAGTTATATCATGCATCTTTTATTCTTATGAAAATGTGATTGCTCCCTCTAGTGGAGGGACAAAAGTACCTACACAGTACCGCAAACACTTGCTGTGGTATGCAATAGACCACATTCCCTAGTTAAAGCAAGGATTATTATGACACAGATTGTTGAGTCTCTGAGACCCCATTTTATTAATGTCAAATTAAAACTCTGCCCAGAAAACTACAATCATATAAAATAATGGATAAATTTGGTTGCTTCTAGACGTGTAGATTGCAATATCATGTAAATGATAATAAATTAAGATATCTATTTACCAAGAGTTCATTTTTTAATTGAAATGAATTGGAGGCAATTTATTACTTTCGTATCCGAATTCAATTTATATCCGGTTACTGGTACACTTAAGATGTTGCTTTGGATTTTCTCCTAAATAATTGTTTTAAGTACTCTAACCAAAATTTTATAAAATGGACACCTACTTCCCATCCTAGCAGAAAATTAAGTACCATGCTTGTATTTTTGGGTGAAACAAATACCAATTTCTCTTTCTCAGCATACATTTTGCCGTAATAATGCATCCCTTCGTAATTCACACTGTCATAAAACCTGCTTGCGGGGGGGGGGACTTGTCAACTGTTTGGAACAAGTACTTTAATTAGGTCCTTTCATCAAATTGGTTTGTCCTTTGCCTATTTTTTTTAAAGATTTAACAAAACCAAGACTTTTTTCCCGACCGGGAAAGAGTTTCATGAAATTCCCGACTTTTTGTCGAGAATCCCGGTAGCTCGGGAACCCTGAATACTCCATGATTGAAGATTGGACCAAAGGAACATTCCTGCCAAGTTTGGTTGAAGTCCGCCTAGTGGTTACTGAGGAGAAGATGTTTCAAGAATTGTTGACGCCCTCCGACGGACAAAAAGGGATCACAAAGACTCACCTCGAGCACGTTGTGCTCAGGTTAAAAGCCTTATGACCCCCCCCCCCCGAAAATGTTTGAATACCATTCTAGGAAGCCCGTGTGATCTGGCAATTATTTTCTAGGGACCTGTATTGCAAGCCAACAGCATCCAATCTCGTCTGTATTCTTTAGGCACATAGTACTCAAGCAAATATGAAATCAAACTACACAAAATGAACGGAGGAGGTGGGGAAATAAAGAGGGATAAACCATGAAGAAAACACAACTAAATCCAACAATTAATTAGTCGTTTTTAATAACACTATCATGGCATGGTGAGCAAAATGTCGTAAGTGCAGCTTTAATAAGGCTGTAGTTACGACATTTGGCTCGTCACGCGAAGATATAATACTAGAATCTCCGAGGGATATGATCAACAAATTAAGTTCGTGAAGTGCAGATATTCAGCAGTCCGGCCATGCAAATAGATCTCATAAAGTGATCGCTGATTGTCTAAAGAAATTGAGTGCGAATTTTTCTACAGAACGCCTAGCGCCGACATAGATCAGACTGTGCAATTGATCTATGTCTTTGCGAGGCGCATGTGAAAATGTTGGTATTCTTCTCGCACATGTTCGATAATAATAATAATGATTACGGGAATCTGTAATCTTACAGACACACATGCAGGAATTAAATTTTGGCTTGACTAGTCTGACCAGATTTGCCAATGTTCTTCGGTGAGTTCTTATTTGACAGGACGAAATTCCTACAAAACAATACAGATTTTCTTTTCAAACAAACAAAATCTAACAAAATCTAACAAAATCACTATTCCCGATAGTTCCATTACTTGTGACAGAAATCATTTTACGAAAATTATTACAAATATGACAAAAAAAAAAAGCGAAAGGAACAAGTTTAATTAGATTATTTATCTATTGAATGAATGGGGTTAAACGCCACTTTACAGTATTTCAGTCATATCGCGGCGGCTGGAGCACCTGACAATGATTTCCTGGTATTTCTCACACCAGCACTACCACTCCATCATTTCCTAGCCTCCAGCTGCTATCCAACTTAGGTTTGAAGATATTAAGTACTGTCTGTGACTGAACGGGTGGTCAGTGTGGACTCGCGGGAGAAGAATGGTATTCTTGTCACGGTTATATATTTTAGAAATGTGAACAATTGACAGATCGGTGATACCGCCAACGGAGCTGCGTCAAGGAGTTGCTCTTCGACATCAAACTACGCTATCTATGACTGGCCCGGTAATACGTACAAAAATGTTGGTTGACGACCTAAACGTCGTAACCACAGCTTGATTCACTTACAGGGCTTTGTTATTCGGGACATGAAAAGTTTGTCGATCTGGTACAAAGCCAAACGTATAATTGACAATAAGAGACAGAATAAGACAGAAATGTTTGTCAAAAATCTCTAAATGCACGTCAATACGCAAATCTCCTTCAAGACAACATGATAACGTTATCAGTATTTCAGGACCGACCGCGATGACCTACAGAACCCATGAAATGAACAATATCTGTGATAAAACTATAACAAACGGCAAGTTTATTATTTTGATAATTCTTCTTTAAGCGAAATTATCAAGTAATAACCAACTGAGGAGTCTCGAGGATTTACCGAAAAATATTAAATTGGCTCTCAGTTTCCACGATTCTAACCTAAATGCATTCAGACAATTGGCCAATCACTCGATTCTTAACGGCGTTATTTTGAAAAAAAAAAAAAATGCCAACAGCATATAATTAAAAAAAAAGTAGTATAGTTGGTTGGCGACCTAATCGTCGTAACTAGTGTTTGAATAAGCTGTAGTTACGGCATTTAACTCGCCAAACAAACAAATAAGGTTAACAAAAATAGCGGCCAATGTTGAATTTGAAAGCTGGGATCCTGGCTGAGTAAATGGTTTTATTGGTTGCTTGCTTCCTTGATTGACAGACGCGATTGGTCAACTGAAAGAAGGCGACTAGGCTGTTTTTGTTGTTGTTGTTGTTTTTAATGAAAATGACTGTTAGTTATAAACACAGGAATGAAAACAAGCAAATATATTTCGCGTTACAAAAAGCCAAATAATTCAACAAAGTACCATCCGAATGGAACCGGAATTCATCTGGTATAAACGTTATCTGTGTGTGTGTGTGTTTTGTCGTGTTTGTTGTCTAAGTTGTTGTTTTGTTTGTTTGTGTGTTTGTGTGTGTGTTCATGCGTACGTGTGGAAGGTGCAAAACCTTGTATTCAGCCGCATGACTGGTATTCCATTAACGGACTTCAAAACTCGAATAATTGACGGATCGCTGGCCGCGTCCAATGATCTCAAAAAGGAATTTAGAACGGCGTTATTTTATGAAATTGACCCAGTTTTATGTCAGGCTGACAGCGACAATCCCTCAATTATGGAGGTCAGCGGGTCGAATGCAGAAACTGTAAAATCAAGTTGTTAGTTATTTTCCTTTTTGTAAGCTGAGGTTAGGCGAAAACGTCCTCAAAAACGATTCTAGGTACTGCAATAAAAAACAAGGTATGAATGAATTTTACTCGTAAACATATGTTTCGTTCCTGTGTAGAAGTCATTGTAATCAATATTTCATGGAATCCAGCCCGCAAACTACTTGAAAGAAACCTTATTGCACCAGCAAGCATTTTACCGTGTTTATAGTACTGGGTTCAAACGAGTTCTTGCTTTTCCACATTGTAGGTATGATACTTATCAACCTGTGCACGTCATGAATACCCCTTTGATCCACTACCACAAAGTACATTGACGCACCGAATAATGAAAAGATTGAATGCATAACAATATATCCTCATTTGTTTTCTGTTCTTTTCCCATTTTACACGTATTTTCTAATGTCCTCGATTGCAATAACTTCTTTCAAACTTAGAATGGTATTCCATATTGTCGTCGGGAAATAGGGTAAATAACAAACAAGAGGGCCATTGGCCCTGGGGCGCTCACCTGAGATAAAGGCTCTTTTTCTTTCAACAGTCTAATTTCATGTAAAGGTTAGAATTATGAAACAAGTGGGCCACAATTACATATAAAGACTATGAACCTGGGGATCAAAAAGTCTAAATAACAAATTCCAAGGCTTTAGTGCTGATTTGAAAAAAGGAAAAAACTTTTTCCATGGGTTACAATTTCAAAAATAAGAAAGAAGTCTGTGAACTGATGCTTCATGCCTATACCCCCCCGGGTCTGCCCCCCCCCAAACCCTAAGATCATGATTTTAGCTATTTTGTAAGAGATCAATATACTGATGCTTCATGCAAAATATCAAGGCTCTACACCTTCTGGGTCAGGAGGAGAAGATTCTTAAAGATTACTTTGAAATTTCACTTTTGTTGCCATGGCAACCAGAGTTTTTAACGGATTTCAATTCTTTTAGCTAATTTTAAGGGGGACCACCTTAGCAACATTTCTGCAAAATTTGGTTAAAATTGGCCCTGTGAATTGGGAGGAGATGTCATTTAAAAAATCGTTCTTTATTTCTATATAACCTCCCCCCCCCCTCGGGCTCCGACCCTGGAGACTTGAGGATCATGATTTTGGCTATTTTGAAAGAGGTCAATATACTGATGCTTCATGCAAAATATCAAGGCTCCTCGCCTTCTGGGTCAGGAGGAGAAGATTTTTAAAGATTATTTTAAAATTTGACTTTTGTTGCCATGGCAACCAGAGTTTTTAACGGATTTCAATTCTTTAGCTTTTTTTGAAGGGGACCACCTAAGCAACATTTCTGCCAAATTTGGTTCAAATCAGCCCAGTGGTTTGAGAGGAGATGTCATTTAAAAAATCATTCTTTATTTCTATATAAACCCCACCCCCCTGGGGCTCCTCCCCTGGGGACCCGAGGATCATGATTTTGGCTATTTTGAAAGAGGTCAATATACTGATGCTTCATGCAAAACATCAAGGCTCTACGCCTTCTGGGTCAGGAGGAGAAGATTTTTAAAAATTATTTTAAAATTTCACTTTTGTTGCCATGGCAACCAGAGTTTTTAACGGATTTCAATTCTTTAGCTTTTTTTGAAGGGGACCACCTAAGCAACATTTCTGCCAAATTTGGTTCAAATCGGCCCAGTGGTTTGAGTGGAGATGTCATTTAAAAATTCGTTCTTTAATTCTATATAAACCCCATCCCCCTGGGGCTCCTCCCCTAGGGATCCGAGGATCATGATTTTAGCTATTTTGAAAGAGGTCAATATACTGATGCTTCATGCAAAATATCAAGGCTCTACACCTTCTGGGTCAGGAGGAGAAGATTTTTAAAGATTATTTTAAAATTTCACTTTTGTTGCCATGGCAACCAGAGTTTTTAACAGATTTCAATTCTTTTAGCTATTTTTGAAGGGGACCATCTAAGGAACATTTCTGCCAAATTTGGTTCAAATTGGCCCAGTGGTATAGGAGGAGATGTCGTTTAAAGAAATTGTTGACGGACGACGCACGACGCACGACGGACGGACGCTGGACAAAAGGGGATCACAATAGCTCACTTGAGCACTACGTGCTCAGGTGAGCTAAAAATCCGCAACAGGTCAGGACAACTCTGAGTTGATCAAGTATTTAATTATTGATAACTGTAAGTAACGCGTCTTCTTATATTTCGAAAGCCAAAATACCATGTAAAGATAAAGTTTTGTGAAGTAAACAAGCATCCATGATTCTAAAAATTTCAAAATCTTTGAATTTGAACCAATCTATAATTCCCTTGCTAGGTAAAGTGTTAGTATGCAGATCTAGATCTAGGCAAAGAATTACGACCGTTGTTACTCTTCTACACTTCCATAATTTTCAGACTTTAACTGCGAGTCGACATGAATGCCTTTATATATTATTCAAGGAATTTTTTCTCTTACTTACACAATAAAGGGTATCAAGTTCAGTAAGTGCGATTGACGGATCGCTGGCCCCGCCCCCTTACCTCCGTCAAGAAGATTCACTTCTATATCAAACAGCGTATTTTGTAAAATATATGGTCAGTAGCAGTTAACAAAAAATAAAATGATTTGTTTTGGACCTGTGCGTTCTCAACGTCGTAACTACAGCTAGCATTAGTTAAATAGAAAACGGCGAAACCCTTCTCTTCGAATATAGGCAATCCGAACGATTAACCAAACCGTTACCACAAAATCCCTCTATATTACACTACTCAAAAAATTTACTTGGGGTAAAATGTGAAAATGAAAAAAAAAAACTTATTCATTTCCCACAATGTCTTTACCCAGAAAAACAGATTATTTCAAACTGCATTCACTTAGGTTTTTGTCTGTAAGTTCGAGCTCGTGGAAAAAGGTGTATCCGCTCAAAAGATGTTGTAACAGTAATGAATCCTTCCGAACATAGCACATGGTCAGACCCCATCGAATTTTCGACCTTCTTTGTTCTATATACATACACTTATATATGATGCTGTACCAGATTCAATACCATTCGTTTGAAAACAAAATCCATAGGCTATGAATGGTGAATTTGTTAGCTATTTTTGCCAGAGTAAAAACACCGTCGTTTTTCCACCTACGAAAAGGTTGGATAGTTTGGGTACGCCAACATTCGTTTGCCGTCCTCTTGATTGTAAAGTTAACGACGGAGACGGCTAAATCGAGCGTAAAACTGTAGAATAGATGCAGAACTCGCGAAATATTAAAAATGTGAGCCCGTGGGATCACTATTGTGTACTTAATATTTCTGTTTTTGTGTCGGAGTAGTTTTCGTAAAAGAACAACTTTTACAATACAACGACATCCGGAAGTAAAATCCAGTAAGGTCATTACAAATGTGGGTAAAGTATAGATACCAAACGGCCTGCAAAATCTCACAGTATATCTTAAGACATTGCCAAACAATCACACTTATGACGTACAGAACAAAAAAAAAATAGCATAGAACATTGTGAAAATGAAGAAATTGCTTGTAACATGCAATTTCTTCATTTTCACTATGTTTTATACCCTAATGAAAGAAATGTTTTTGATCTTGATATTTAAAAAAATGTCGTCTGTAGTTTCTACAAATTTGAATAAGTCTAATATTGTGGTGTGTGGTAATGGGATAAACTGACACCTTGTGTGATATTGACCTGTGCATGAGGTATAGATACTGATCAGCTTTGGAAGTCAATCAGGACATACAGAATATCGTCGATGGTCTACAACAACCTCATTCCAAGCTGTAGTTACGAAGTTTTGGTAGAATACCGTCGATATTCGGCGGTTTCAGTCTATTGAGTGCATA
This sequence comes from Fragum fragum, assembly GCA_946902895.1. Classification (NCBI taxonomy): domain Eukaryota; kingdom Metazoa; phylum Mollusca; class Bivalvia; order Cardiida; family Cardiidae; genus Fragum; species Fragum fragum. The sequence goes on along the minus strand of OX336370.1, from coordinate 66,581,358 downwards.
GCAAAGACTCTGACCAGAGTGTGCGCCTACAGGAGCTGATCTTAGTCTCTATGTGGCGTATTTATGTTTAAGTTACAAATGTCGCCCCAAGGCACACATTTTCTCTGAAAATTTTCAGTAATTATTTATCCACTAGGCGCATACTGAAGACGCCGATTAGACAACACGAATGAACAGTCTGATTTGAGGCTTTCTTCAGTGCACACATTAAGTTGTATATATTCACAATAAATGTGTGTGAGTATTTCCGTTTATTTATCGTCGCTACCGTAGCACATGCCCATATGAGCGACGCCCCCAGAAGTCAGTTAGTTGTTAGGGGGATAGTGCAAGGATACAGTACGAAACTGCTGAGAGCTCCGCCTGGTTCTTTAACGTGCTCGATGGATAGCTTCGTCACGTGGGGCCTCGGTTTAACGTCTCATCCGAAAGACAATTAGTTTGTTAGTTGATATGGTCACAATAAATAGCAGTTACAAATAAATACATACATCCACAAGATGCCAAGAACTTTAAAGGGGGGGGGGGGTAATTGACCAATCGTTGCTGTCAATCAAATACCCAGGCGACCAATGAAATCTTTCATTGAGACCAGAAATGAGTTTGACCTCCAACATTATCCGCCATTTTTGTTAACCTCTTTTTTGTTGGTTTGGTTGGTTGCTTATCCAAGTTGTAGTTACGACGTTTAGGTCGCCAACCAAGTATTCTTATTTTTTGTTGCATGCTACTTGCCATAAAAATTTCAAAATAACGCCTTCATAAATTGAAGCAAGACTTCCTGTAGGCGTGGCCAACGGAGTAAGAGGGCGGGGCCAGCGATTTGTCAATTATTCTTTCACTTTTACAACTTCGTCGATGTCAAGAACAGACCCTGTTTAATAACTTCGTCGATGTGTTGGCAAAATCCGTCTAGTTATCCTCCAATATTCTATATCGTCGTTTGGCGTGCTAAACGTAGTAACTACAGGTTTAACAAAGCTAGAGTTACGACATTTATTCGCACACCGACGATATCACGCGTAAAATAAATGGAGACACTTTATACTTCACGCGTGCTGATCGTAATAAAAATGTTCCATTACAAAACAGTAAAAAATGTGACCTTGACGTAAGTTCTTGACAATAATGAAATGTAGACAGAAATTATACATTATAGGGGACGCACCCATATATTACGACGTTTCCTGTTGCGTGTTGTTGATGATAAAATGCTGAGAATCTCCGTAAATGAATTCCTATCCTTAACGGGGACTACGGTGTAAAAAAGTTTGTTTTTCTTATGAATAGATGTTTCATATATTTAGCCTTATCATGCTGGAATACTACTTTTGAGCAGGAGGTATAGACAAAGACCAGATATGTGTATCAGATATGATATCACATATGCACGTTCAGTCTGATCTTAGTCTATAGCCACCTTTTTGTCCCTTTCAAGCAAGAATTGTTGATAAAATTAGTTTTTGAATCAAAAGTTGACTGCCAGTTGTACTTCCGGTGATTTCATCCCTTTGATTTCGGTGCAATAAACAGGACTTTTCAGCATGACAAAGGTTAAAGTAGCCTCCATGGCATTTACCAGTCACCGGTCGACCATCAAACCTTCGTACGCTTGCATGAGTGTAAATATATTCTTCAGACTCCACTTTGTGAGAAAAGGAGAAATTGCTTGTTACAAACAATATCATCTTTTCTAACAACGTTTTCTACCTTATACCTTTTAATTTTGACTAGTCATAATTTTGTCGTCTTGTTATGGGTTATAGGGAACGCACCTATATATTGTGACTTTGAGTGTTTCGTGCTTCTGATAATAAAATGCTAACTAACTTTCTATCCTTAACCTCTTATCACAAGGCAAAATTTCTGCCTTGTCCAAATTGAAACGGGTAGTAGACGACAATTTGCATTTTTTTTCAACTTTATGATTATAAAATGTAGTGAAAAAAATTATGGAATTGCTTTTTGCAAGCAATTTCTTCCGTTTCAATATTATTTTCCTATTGTATTTCCTAAGGGATATCAAAAATCATTATTTTGTGAAATGTTTCATATATTTGATCTAATTAACCTTCACAAGAATTCCCGTTTATCCCTTTAGCAATTAATCGATCGCGGCTGTCAATTAAGGAATATATCGACCAATCAAATAATTCATTCAGTCCGGAATTGAGATTTGAACTCAAACATTTGGCGCCATTTGTGTGAAATATATTTGTTGGTTTGGCGACTTAAACGGCGTAACTACAGCTTATTCAAGCTGTAGTTACGACGTTTATGTCGCCAACCAACCATTCTTTTTTTGTTACATCCTACAGGCCACAAATTTTGCAACATATGACCTTTAAAAATCGATGCGGGACTTCCTGTTGGAGTCAATGGGCGTGGCTAAAGCAGTAAGTGGGCGGGGCCAGCGATTGGTCATTTATAGAACCGCAACCCTTTTATGATTCTAGATACAGTATTTAAGCCACTCCAACACAAATACGCCTATGGATAATAATAATCTAGATGATATAATGACATCGATGATAATAATATAGGAAGCAATGCACAAAAAGGAACAAATGCTCGTGACAAGTATATCCTGTTTTTCCCCACAAGACGTTTTATACAAACTGAAGGTTACCATTTAACTCCAAAATTGCAAAAGAGATATTAATTCCGCGATTAATTGATACTAATCGTTTTCTATGAACAGATTCTATTAGATTAGTATCATTGGACACGGCTGCCTGTTCAAATCCAAAGGAGTTGTAGAAGAAAATTTAAATGGATTTTATTAGAAAAATAACCATCCAGTAAGGTAGAAAATATTGAGGAAAAGAGGAAATTGCTTGTTACAAGCAATTTCCTCTTTTTCTACAATATTTTCTCAATCATAAAATCAAAAGGAAATAGTTAAAGCGGCTTTTGAACAGATACAGATTTTTGTGAAATTTTTCATACAGGAATTTTTCTGATTTTCCAATGTTTATCATTGTCATTTTCACGATAAATATTGTTTCGTCGCGTAAAATCTACCAAATTCACTATAAATTTAAATTAATCATACCCTACTTTGAAACATCGGAATTTATCGGGTGAGGTAGTTTATCTTCGGGTAATATCAATAACCACTGAATTGTTAGAGGAAGCCAATGACGTAATTGATGCATCACGAGAACCAAATTTAAGGCATTTTTCGGTGCAATCAACAGATGACGTATTCGATATATGAATTCCGGTTCCATTCGGGTTGAACTTCGATGACATATTTTGCGTCTCGTTACGCGAAATGTGTTATCTTCTTTTCTTTCTTATGATTAGTTATTTTAGTTAAAAAATCAGCCTTATCAATTTTTTCAAATCTCTGAAAGCATTTTAGTAAGAAATTCGAAAATTGAGAGCCAGATTTTCCTTACATTATATATGTAAGGCCGCTTTAAATAGACGACATAAACAACCAAAAAAAACCCTTCTTAACATACACTTTCATGTTCCATCTCTGGGTATCAGAAAAGCACATTGCTTATCATTGTCATTTTTTCTTTCTCTAGAACAATTCTCTCAGATATTTAGACATTTTTTTCGATCTGCACTATTTTAGAAATGCTTTCTGATGCTAATACTAAACCAGACTACATAAACATTTGCGTCTGGCATGGGGGTTTACTATTCCATTCACACCTATGTAATCTGAAGATCGTAAGTTAAATAATCCCTTAAATAATGCAAGAAAAGTTCGTGTATACTGACAGTATACGTCTAGGAAACAAGAAAATGTTGTCAGAAATGGCCGTAACTTTTCGCCCTAGATCATAATCTGTCTAGAAACATGAAAGCTTACAAAAGTTAAACCAATACTTATTGTCTGTTTCCACATTTGCGACAATCTGAATAAAACATTTCCTATCTTATATCAGGGACAATCGAATGGAGAGGCTTAAACAAAAAGCCTAATGAATCCCCCCCCCCTCCAAAAAAAAAAAAAAAAAAAAAAAATCATAGCAATTTGAGGAGGCCCGCGTGATCTGGCAATTATTTTCTAGGGACCAGTTTTACAAGCCAACAGCATCAACTCTCGTCTGTTTTCTTTGGCACATAGGTACTTAGTGCTCAAGTAAAGATGAAATCATACTACACAAAATGAAAGGAGAAGGTGAGGAAATAAAGAGGGATAAAACATGAAGAAAATTAGATTAAATCATACAATTAATTAATCGTCATTAATAAGAATATCTTCGCATGGTGAGCAAAACGTCGTAACTGCAGCTTTAATAAGGCCGTAGTTACGACATTTGGCTCGTCACTCGAAGATATAATTACATTATCTCTGAGAGATATGATCAACAAATTAAGTTCGTGAAGTGCAGATATTCAGCAGTCCGGACAGGCAAATAGACCTCATAAAGTGATCGCTGATTGTCTCAAGAAATTGAGTGCGAATTCATTCTAAAGAAGGCCTAGCAATTATATAGATCAGACTGTGCATTTGCACTGTCTGATCTATGTCTTTGCGAGGCGCCTGTGAAATTGTTGTTTTTTCTCGCACATGTTCCATAATGATAATAATGATAACGGCATTCTGTTATCATACAGATCATACACAAGCGGGAATTAAATTTTGGCTTGACTAGTCCGACCAGATTTGCCAAAGTTCTTCTGTAAGTTTTCTATCATATTTGACAGGACGAAATTCCTACATGACAGTACAGATTTTCTTTTCAGTTGGTCTAACAAAACCACTATTCCCGATAGTTCCATTACTTGTGACAGAAATCATTTTCAGAAATTTATTACAAATACATGTATGACAAATCAAGCGAAAGAAACAAGCTTGGAAGACGACTAAGACAGAACGGTCGAACCATACGTGTTGATCAGTGTCGACTCGAGTGTGAAGAATGGTATTCATGTTATTGTTATATAATTTAATTTTTAGTTGGTGAAAAAAAAAAAAAAAAACTCCCTGAACAAAATATTGAGCACGCAGCGATTTTGTATGCCTCCGCGCAAAATAGTCCCATATAAAAAGGTATCAAAATTTGTATTTTTTTGCGTTTTTCGCTTGATGATATTGAATAATGAGAAATGAAGAGAATATTTTTGTTTTCATTGAGGTATGAGCCGAAAAAACTAATAACACTTATGTATGAATCCGCTTCGCGTTTTCATACATTGTGTGATTAGGTTTTTCGGTTCATACTTCCATGAAAACAAAGAATATTCTCTTCATCTCTTAAACATTTTCGAAACAATCGGCAGATCGCTGACCCCGTCCACTGTGCTGTGGCAAGAAGTTTCTCTGCAAAATCAAACGGCGCTATTTATGGCTTGCTCAGTAACATGTTGCAAAAGTAATTGTTGGTTAGCAACATAAACGTCGTAACTACAGCTTCATTCACCTACGGGGCTTTGTCATTTAAGACATGAAAGTATTGTCGATCTGATACAAAGCCAAACGTATATTTGAAAATTAGAGATAGAATAAGACAAGAGGACCATGATGGTCCTAAATCGCCCCCCTGAGTATGATGGTTCATGGCTTTATGATATAAACAAAATAGCAAAGCCCTCTGTCTAATTATTTTGGAGAAGATGTTAAAGGATTTTTCTTTTAATCCTAGGTATATTGAAGATCCCACCATATAGCACTAATTTCATGAAGATGGTAATGCTTTGAAGTATAGACATCAATACATACCTAGTATCAAAGGAAGAAGGTTTTCAAAGATATCATTATTTATTCCTAACGAAAACTAGGGATTGCACAGAAAAGGGATAATTTTTTGAAGTAATTAGGTAGAAGGTCAATGGCTGATGATATATACCAAATATCAAAGCTCTAGGCTTTATGGTTTGGGACAAGAATATTTTCAAAGATTTCCTTCTTTATTCCTTTGTAAAATCAGGGATCGCACAGAAAAGGGCTAATTTTCAGAGTATGATAATTCTTTGAAGTATTTTGGTAGAAGGTCAATGGCTGATGATATGTACCAAATATCAAAGTTCAAGGCCTTATGGTTTGGGAGAAGAAGATTTTTAAAGTTTTCTTTCTTTCATTATATGTAAAATCAGGGATCGCCCAGAAAAGGGCTAATTTTCAGAGTATGATAATTATTTGAAGTATTTTGGTAGACGGTCAATTTGTGATGATATGTACCAAATATCAAAGTTGTAGGCCTAATGATTTGGAAGAAGAAGATTTATTAAGATTTCCTTCTTTTATTCTTTGTAAAATCAGGTATTGCCAAAAAGAGGGCTAATTTTTAGAATACGGTTATTCTCTGAAGTATTTTGGTAAAGGGTCAATAGATGATGATTTGTACCAAATATCAAAGCTGTAGGCCTTATGGTTTGGGAGAAGAAGATTTTATAGATTTCCTTCTTTATTTCTATGTAAAATCAGGGATCGCCCAGAAAAGGGCTAATTTTCAGAATACAGTAATTATTTGAAGTACTTATTAGATGATGATGTATACCAAATATCAAAGCTCTAGGCCTTATGGCTTGGGAGGATAATTCTTTTTAAAGATTTCCTTATTTATTCTTTTGTAAAATCAAGGATCTCACATAAATGGGCTAATTTTCCGAGTATGATAATTCTTTGAAGTATTTTGGTAAGGGGTCAATAGATGATAATTTGTACCATATATAAAAGCTCTAGGCCTTATGGTTTGGGAGAAGAAGATTTGTAAAGATTTCCTTCTTTATTTCTATGTAAAAACGGGGATCACATAGAAAAGGGCTAATTTTCAACTTAGAAGGATTTTGGTAAAGGGTCAATGGATGATGATTTATACCAAATAACAAAGCTTTCTGTCTTATGGTTTGGGAGAAGAAGATTTTTAAAGATTTCCTTCTTTATTCTGTGTAAAATCTGGGATAAAAAAGAATAGGGCTTTTTTTTCAGAATACGATAATTCTTTGAAGTATTTTGGTAGAGGGTCAATAGATGATAATTTGTACCAAATATAAAATCTCAAGGCCTCTTGGTTTGGGAGAAGAAGATTTTTAAAAATTTCGTTCTTTATTTCTATGTAAAATCGGGGATCACAAAGAATAGGGCTAATTTTCAGAATACGGTAATTCTTTGAAGTATTTTTGTAGAGGGTCAATAGATATGATTTATACCAAATATAAAAGCTCTAGGCCTTATGGTTTTGGAGAAGAAGATTTTTAAAGATTTCCTTCTTTATTATTGTAAAATCAGGGATCAAAAAGAAAAGGGCTATTTTCTGAATACGGTAATTCTTTTAAGTATTTGGTAGAGGGTCAATAGATATGATGTAAACCAAATATCAAGGCTCTAGGCCTTATGGTTTTGGAGAAGATGATTTTTAAAGATTTCCTTCTTTATTTCTATGTAAAATCAGGGATCGCCCAGAAAGGGGCTAATTTTTATAATACGGAAATTTTTTGAAGTATTTTCGTAGAGGGTCAATAGATTATGATTTGTACTAAATATCTAGGCTCTAGGCCTAACCGTCTGGGAGGAGAAGATTTTTTAAGTTTTTTTCACTCCGTTGCCATGGCAACCAGAGTTCCTCATGGATTTCAATTCTTTGAAGTATTTTGAAAGAGCATGACCTAAGGATTATTTCTGTGAAGTTTTGTTGAAATTCCATGGTTGGTTTAGGAGGAGAAGATTTTTTGTAATTGTGAACGGACGGACGGACAGACGGACGATGACCGATCACAATAGCTTCCCCAGAGCACTTCGTGCTCAGGTGAGCTAAAAATGTTCGTCAAAAATCTCTAACTGCGCGTCAATACGCAAATCTACTTCAAGACAACATGATTACGTCATCAGTATTTCAGGTCCGACCGAGATTACGTATAGAAACGTGAAATTAACAACAAATGTGATAAAACTGTAACAACAGTGAGCTTATTATTATGATAATTTTTCAATCGGCGTAATTATCAAGTGAAAAACGTTTTGATGTGATTGGATGGTCGGCTGTTATTTCGTTTACATTTAGCCCCCACGTTCCTTGTATTGTCTCTAATTGCCGGTCTTGTGGTATCAGTTGTGATATTCGTTGTAATGGCATATGTCATTTCAGCAATAAGCGATAGTTAATAAACCAGGTTTACTGAAAAACTTTTTTCGGAAAAGATATATTGGACATTCGCATTTAAAATTGTCATTGAAGAGAAATAGCGTATAAAACTTTAGTGAGACCCCAGGTAGAATACGCATCAACAGTTTGGAGCCCCTACACAAAAATCTATATCAACGAAGTGGAAAAAGTACAAATTAGAGCGGCAAGATGGGTTCAAAATAATTTCTCTTATTATGACAGTGTTACCTGCATGCAGAAGGAGCTTGGTTGGGAAACTTTTCAATACGGCCGAGATATTTCCAGAGTCACCATGTTTTATAAAATCGTTAATAATTTTGTTGCAGTACCAGTACCAGCTTATCTCGAAAGACCAGTGAGGACCGACCGACATATGCACACAGCATCTTTCAGACAGATCCACACAAATGCAGCCTACTTTAAATATTCTTTTTTCCCTACACAGTGATACTATGGAACAGCCTACCAGAAACAATTGTACAGCAACCTGATATTGCAGCGTTCAAAAAGAGTCTCGATTCTTTTCAGATAGTGAGCCGTCCCTGAATGACCAAAATATGTTTTATCAGCTCTTTTAATCTAACACTCACAATACTTTTACAATTTTGCACCGTAACAAATGTCTAACAGTTTTTATTCCAGCACAGACGCGCACCTGCCAGTAATACCCGAAAGGGGAGTTGGGCAGTATATATATATACATAGATAGATAGATAGATGTTGAAAGTTCAAGAACAGTTACTGTGAATTTTGCGGATTAAAGTAGATCGTCCAATCAAAGCGTCTTTATATTTAGCTTATCACGGTTTTTCCAAACTCTTGGCCTCCATTTTCCTTTTACTTTTCGATGGAAATTTCTTAACTTGTAATACTAATTATTCAACGTATCTTTAGATGAATCTAGTGTTTAAAGAACCATGGCATGCTCGGAAAAAGATATTCCAGACTAAACATTTAAAGAAATTCAGATGCTCCTTTATTAACAGCTATTAGAACTGTGTATTTACAAGAATGTTCAGTACTGTATGCGTCGTGTTGAGTAAAGGAGAATTTGGAAAATAGGGTCACCGGCTGAATTTCGAAAACGCGAAAACTAATCGCTCTCAAAAGGTCACAATTAAAAATCTTAGACTGGTTGAAATTGAATTGAGTTGCAGTCGAGTCGGTTGAATTTAGAAAATCCCTCCCTTGTTGAGTTGTAACAAGCAATTTCTTCAATGTCCACAATGTTTTCTTAAAAAAAAATGTTTGAAAAGCGGAATTGAGAGGGAATGGGTTAGAAAGCATTCTTTGAAAAAGTTCTCCATAATTTAAATAGAGTTTGCAATATTCCTGAAATACACAAGAACTACGTTTTATGCCGTAGGCATTCAAAGTATTTAGTGGTTAATCCTCCAGTGGTAGTTTGCACTCGTTTGAACTTTGAGAAGACTTCAGAATTTTGTCTGTTACTTAAGCTATCAAAGCTGACGCTTTGCTAGCTAAAAATACATCACAGCATTAAGGTCTCTTTTTCTGTGATGCATCTAAGAATTGTAAAAATCTGGTAATATGTACTAGGAATATTCTGTAAAATCAAAGTACTGAAGGTTCTTCAACTAGCAAAACATGGATTTGTTAAGTATTTTTTTTTTCAAGGTTATCACGATAAAAGTAACCCAGGAGTCAACCCATTACAACGTGACAAAATATTAGACTGGTTCTAATTTGAAGAAGTTACAGGCAACAATTCAAAGTTGGTAGATTAAGAAAATGTTTGCATTGTAGGGTGGAAATGAAGAAAATGCTTGTTACATGCCATTTCGTCATTGTCCACAATGTTTTCTAAAGTTTTATTCTTCATATGCTCAAAAAGCCAGATTTGGTGTGAATTGGTTAGATAGCAAGGCTTTGAAAGAGTTCCCTACAATTGGAATAAAGTTAATTCATGTCGCTACATAAAGCAGTGAGCAAAATGAAGACTCTGACCAGACTCATTTTGAACACAAATGTTCAAAAAACTAGGAGATGAACTTGAAGGAAGACTTTGCAATATTCCTGAAATACGCTAGAACTACTTTTTATGACGTAGGCATTCAATGAATTTAGTGGTTAAGCCTCCAGTAGCAGTTTGCACTCATTGAACTCTGAGAAGACCTCAAATTTGGTCTGTTAACTTAAGCTATCAAAACTGACGCTTTGCTACTTGAATGTGGTGTACATTGTTCCAACAGCACGCCCGGTAATCTCGGGCTCCATCTCTTTTAGGAGAACAGTGCAAAATGGAGACAATGATACTTCCGTTATGGAGCCAAGGACCGGAACTGAACAGAAAAGGTAAATAAAACAGTGCACCTCGCGTACAATTTGATCTCCTATTAACCTGTTATACATTTTCCCAAAACGTCCAGAGTTTCATACCACATAGAAATGATTATATTATGCGTTGGCGGTGATAGATTTCAAAAATAATTCCGTTTGTGAATAGAAACCTGAATCAAAGTTTGGACATCGGACCCGATCAAACACGAAAATGCCTGTTGAAATCGTTAAAATCCATGTAATCAACAGTTCTGAAAGATTTAAGTGACAATGACTGTGAAATGAATGATAACGTGTTGATATACAATAATGTTACCACAAAGAACTGCGTTTTCTGACCCCTTTTGCGGATTTTCTTAGATGAGAAGGAGACCAGGATGCGGTGCGGGAGACAAGATTCAGAGGGAGAGGCGATGCATATAAAAGATTGCAGTGAATGATTTTCTAGGACTGTAACTTTATGCATATTACAGGACACTTTTTCTTTCCCCCTTTACACAGTAAATGTGTCTCTCACACTCTCTAGAACAGCCATATTTATATCTGGTCTATATTTTTCTCCTTTCTCCAAACTGACTTACTGGGCCACAATGGTGAATATAAAGTGAACGCGTAATAATTTTTGTAAATCTATTCTAACGAAACATTTTCAAAGAAAAACAAATAGCTTATTTGAGAATTCAGGTCATCACAAAATTTGAAAAAATACGCTAGGTTCTTAGAAATATGTATCGCGGAAGGAGTTCAGATCTGCAATAAACGGACGTTCTTTGCCTTATACGTTGTAAAAACTCTATAACAACACCGGTGGTTTATTAGAATTTTCACACTTCTTTAAAAAGGGGTGGGTGTTAATTACAGGCTACAGATGTTAAGACGGAAAAGGGGGGGGGGGGCGAAGATTTACTTCGACTGCAAAGAGCAGGTGGTTCATGACAAGAATGAATTTACAGTATACATAGTTTACAGCTAGTAACATCGTGAAATTGACACTTACATCGATCAAAACCATTCAAAATCACTCACACAGCGCTCCAATCATTCATTACAAACACTCACTCAAACCATTAAAAAACGCTCAAAATAGTTCAAAAACATTTAAAAACCGTCCAAAATGCACAGCCTTTCATTAAAATCGATTACAATTTTCCACAATTTTTACTGGCAGCTGTGGGTTTTAAAGCGTCTGATTGGTCTGTGAAGACACACGAACACAAAATCACATATATTTTTATAAAAAGGAGGTAAAAATATCGCAAATTGGACGAAATTAGCGATCTTGGATTACATACTTTTAATTTCATTCAAAACTCGCTCCTCCCACTCATTCAATTTCATTCCGAAATCATTCCCAAATCATCCAAAAATTGTCATTTTCACGGTGTTATTAACTTAAGTTGTGAAGTTATTTACCTCTTGACATATTCTAGGATACAGCGCCTTCTAAATATAAAGAAAAAAACTTTAAGCAAACCAATTATCTAAGCATTGAACCATCACAAAAGGGAACATTTGGTTGAGAACAGTTACATTCACCCTCTATTGAATTCATTGTGGCATTGATTTGTTGGGGATTGGGGTTTATTACAGGTTATAAGTTTTCCGAAAATCATATAAAAAGGTTCGGCTTTGACGTCCGAAGAGGGGCTGGGGTTACATAAGAGTATGGGGTTCTATTAGAAGTTTTACAGTACATTTATATATGCATCGCCTCTCCCTCTGAATCTTGTCTCCCGAACCGCATCCTGGTCTCCTTCTCATCTGAGTAAATTCGCAAAAGGGGTCAGAAAACGCAGTTTTTTGTGGTAACATTATTGTATATCAACACGTTTTCATTCATTTCACAGTCATTGTCACTTAAATCTTTCAGAACTGTTGATTACATGGATTTTAACGATTTCAACAGGCATTTTCGTGTTTGATCGGGTCCGATGTCCAAACTTTGATTCAGGTTTCTATTCACAAACGGATTTTTTTTTAAATCTATCACCACTAACGGATAATACAATCATTTCTATGTGGTATGAAACTCTGGACGTTTTGGGGAAATGTATAATAGGCTAATAGGAGATCAAATTGTACGCGAGGTGCACTATTTTATTTACCTTTTCTGTTCAGTTCCGGTCCTTGGCTCCATATCGGAAGTATCATTGTCTCCATTTTGCACTGTTCTCCAAAAAGAGATGGAGCCCGAGATTACCGGGCGTGAACAGGAAGACCATTTAACCTAAAGCACTCATCTAGGAAAAAGTTTCGAAATATTGAAAAAGACCAAAATCTAGCCCCAAAAGTGTAATTTATCCACATGGATCCGCAATTACAATTAAAACAGGAGGAATGTAGGATATAAATGCAGAAGATAAGCTCTGGAAAATGTCAGTCTTTTTTTATTTAACCTTTAGTTGTAATCTTTGCCTTGAACTTATCCAAAATGGACCCTCCGCATGTCCTTCTTCAAGGGATACAACTTTGCCAAGTTATTTTGAAAACTATGAAAATAAATGTATATGATTTACTCCAGACAAAGTCAACTTTGTATTTTAGCTGTGCAATTAACATTGTGTGTACCATTAGTACTTTTCTCAAGATATTAGTACTCGTTAAGTGGAACGTCTCTGATATATTCATATGAATGTAGATTTGAATGATCCGAACATAAATGGGATACACAAACGCATAATTTATACGCTCGGGCAAAAGTAACTTTATACGCATAAAATGATCGTGTTAAGAGCTTTTCGAATTCGACTGCCCATTTTTGTGGTCACCTTCTATTTAATAATCAAAACGTGGGTGATTGAGATTCAAATCCTCCCAGTGATATGAGTTCAACCGAACATAAAGAAACTTCATTATTGTAGTCAATGTTTCTTGTCGCATTTTTATCAGAAAAATGTTTCATTACTAACCTTGAACTTGGTCGCACTAAAACCTCGTTATTAAATCGCCTGGTTACATGAATCTTATCATAACCTCAGACATAAATTTAGAAGATACCAATGAGATTTTTAATACACGAATAGACTTTAGAACTATAAATTCTCTTAATTAAGAATGACGTGTATTTCTGTTAAATCAAAATGCAACAAACGCAATTCGAGGCACATGCACCGATCTCCAACGGGAAGTTCCATTTCGATATAAAATGGCGTTGTCTTGAACAATATATGGTGAGTAACATTTAACCAAAAAAGTAAATAGCCGGTTGACAAAACCAAAACAGAATGCTTCAGATAAATAGCGCAGTTCAAAGCTCACATACGGTCTAAATAAGTGATCTCATTGGTCGATTGATTCTTTAATTGACACTTGCTCTCCGTCAATTAAGAGCTCTAAAGGAAATGCCGTATGATCATATGTTTAAAATATATTCCACAGTTCTGTAAATTCTAAGCTAGCAAAGAATTGTTTTGTTATGTAATCTTCTTTGCCATTTGTAGGGTAGAAAACATTGTGGACACTGAAGAAATTGCTTGCTTTGGGGGGGGGGGGGTGTTAGTAAAAAGCGGGATTGAATGGGTTGTATAGCATTCTTTTGAATATGTTCTCTACAATTTGATTAAAGTTAATTCATGTGGCCAATCATTTTAAACACAATTTACTCGAGTATACACAAGAACTACTTTTTTTTGAGAAGACATTCAGTTGATTAAGCGGTCAAGCCTCCAGAGGCAGTTTGCACTCGCTTGAACTCTGTGAAAACCTTAAAATTGTTTCTGTTTACTTAAGCTATCAAAGCTGACGCTTTGCTAAATAAAATGTAAACCTTTTATCCAGTACGATAGCAAGGCGAATCTGATTGTCTATATACGCAAATATGCGAGTCAAAAATTAGAAATAACACTACTCGAAAAAAGTACTAAGAGAATGAGGAGTTATTTGTGTGTTTAAAAATAATTGAATAACAAAATAAAGGATCATGATAAAAAATGAAATAATAATTAACTGAAAAAAAGTCACAGGCACGGATGCCCCCGCTAAAGTGCTTTTCACATGTTCTTCAGGTGTGACCTTTAATTAACGGAATTTTACGCGTGGCACTAACTAGTACTCAAATGCATCAATAAACGTAGAAGATATGTACCGAAAAGAAAATCACACACAAAACATGCTGACCGACAGAAAGAGATAACTCTATATGCCCATTACATGGCGGTGGCGTAAGAAGAAATGGTTGGTAACATTCAATGGCAATATTTATTGTATGCAAAACAGCCTGACTAAAATGTACGATCTATATCATAACGTCTAATTCATAGACTTGGTTTGTTTTCATTTAATTATCGTTATTCATTTACGGGAAATTGCTGTCTCTATGATATATCGTACAAATATGAGATTCCTTGACAAGCTATATTACAGGGATAAAAACAAAGACTGAAAATATACAAAAATCAAATGACATTTCATGTTTATCTTAACATATGTTCGTATTTGTAGGAATGTGCCTTCATGAAATCAGGAAGTCCAGTGGCCCTGACGCTCACCTGAGAAAAGGCACTTTTTCTTCAAGGCCTAATACTAACTGAGTCGGGAGAATACCTACTTTTTATTTAATTAGAATCAACTTATTTTGCCATACCATTGCCATTTCTTTAATTATTAAAAGGGGGCAACCTAAGGTAAATTTCTACCAAATTTTGTTATAATTGGCCAAAGAGATGCCTTATTTTTCTATTTAAGCCCAATCACCCTGTGGCCCTGAAATATTTGCAATTTTGGAAAAGGTCAAAGTACTGATGCTTCAAGCTAAATTTAAGATTCTTCAACTTCTGGGTCGGAGGAAATAATTTTTTATTTTTTTACTCTTGTTGTTATAGCAACCAAGGTTTTCAACGGATTTCAATTTCTTTGGTTAAAATTGGCCAAGTGCATGGTTTGAGAGGAGATGTTTTAGAAATCCTTCTTTATTATAAGCCCCTTCCCCTGGGGCTCCTCCCCTAGAGACCCGAGGTTGATAATTTTAGCAATTCTGAAGGAGGTCAATGTACTGATGGTTCGTGAAAAATATACATTTTAAGCCTCCAAGGTCAGGAGGAGATCCTTTTTGAAGATTTTATTAAAATTTCAGTTTTGTTGCCATGGCAATCATAGTTTTTAACGGATTTCAATTATTTTAGCAAATTTTAAAAGGCACCACCCAAAGACCAATTCTGCCAGATTTGGTTGAAATTGGCCGAGTGGTTTGGCAGGATATGTCGTTTCACAATTATTGACACACGACGGACGTGCTCAGGTGAGCTAACAAGATGGTGAAAATCGAATGCTACACTTGGATCGGTTTTTGAATCTGTTACGGAACAAACAATTCTGAAAGATCCTTCAGTTCTCAATGTTATTTAATATAGACAGAGAGCAAAAACACGTACAAAGCGATAAGCACGATTCACGAGGGCATTGATACAGCTATTCTAAGGTAAATAAGAGATAGCTCGTTCAAGGGTGGCAACTTGCTTCACAGCCTACGTCATAGGCCACATATTTTCATAAGCTTAATATTTTCATCTTGAACGTCAAATTTTCTCAGCCTTTAAATTCTTTTATATTTTTGAAGATATGTCTATTACCAAAAACCTTTCTCCGTAGTGTAGATTATGCCTTACTTTTACCATTCATTTGTCTTTGCAATTACCCACTGAAGCGGCTGACAAAACCCAGATCTAAGAACTGCGACATTTAAAGGGAGGTATCGATGTTACCGAAACCTAAACCAGAAAAATTTGCTAAGTGACGAAATATACGCTCAAACGAACATTTAAAACTTAAATTTGAATCAGATATTGTCTTGGTGGAAAATTTATTGGCTTAAAGTGGCTTTATGTGGTTATACATGAAATGTTCAGCGGAATTTCAGGTTATTTATAGATATCACGATATTCGGTTGACGACATCGCATGACCTCATTTGCATTTGACCCAGTCAATGGAAGATAACAAATTGACAAGCGAAACAACCAATGACCTAAATCAGGTCAGATCAAATGGTAAGCGTTAAACTACGGTAAGTGTTTATAATCGTAATAACGCTTACGACAGTTTTGAACTGATCTTTACATAATTAAAGATCGGCTAGCGAACATAACTCCTGATGACGTAATGATGACGTTGGTATGATGTAATTTAAACTCAATGCGAGATTCCAATGGTTATTTGCACCATGTAAACGACCTTTTGTGGCTTGCAACTGTCTCGGCTTATTCTAAAAATAGCTTAATAGCCTACGTAGGCTTTTAGGGAAATACCCTGTTTTTCTCTGATAAGCGACCACTGATTTCCACCAAACTACTTTTCAGAATATTGTATTTAAATAGAATATGAGGGGGAATAAAAATAATTAAAATCTTCGACATGAAAAAACATCGATACCTACCTTTTATGCCATTATGAGGAATTGTGTCGAAGGATATAGAGCTTCAGGCCAGTTTGTATCCGTAAAGAGCAAATATATTTACTAGTGCCAGATGAAATAGACATTTCAATGAATTGTGTAATAGATCCGCTGTATTTTGCTAACATATCCCGATCATATTGTCAACTATCTAACAGCCCTGCTTAATGACTTAGGTCGTCATCACTGTTGTTCATTTCGACAACAGGATGGGCGAACTTTTCAGAGATTATTTGATTAAATAGGTAAAGTGGGGTTTTGCTGGGATAGATTGCGTTGATAATGCCGAGTGCATGTAAACTACAGTATATCTAAACTTAGATGGAGGACAATACCAATGTTTGGTTGTTTCAAGACATTCTCGGTTTGCTTATATTTAATCAGTACTGAACGTTCTGTAAGCTAGCAAAGCAAAGGTTTTTCTATTACTCCCCTTGCTAATTGTTATCATGAAAAATAAACGAGGGAAAGTAACCCAGGAGTTGACCCGTTACAATACGACAAAATCTTAGACTGATTCAAATTTAAAGAAGCTGCAGACAATTTCAAGTTGGTTGAATTTAGAAAATCTTGCCCCGGTAGGGTAGAAAGCACACTATAAGTACGAGTTTTTGTTACATTGATTGGACACGCTTCCAGTGTCAATTTGCAAGGTCAGTGCTAACTTCCTATGCCTACACATATAAGCACATGGCCCTTGTACTCAACAACATCTTGTTGTTTAATCAGTGATTAACCGAAACAGCTCATTTGTTAGATTGACCTATAATATTTCTTTTTTATGTGTTGAAAATATTACTATCATTATGTATGGAGAAAATTAAGAAATTCTCCAAGTTGGATATGTTCAATATTGATATATATCTGAATTATTTCGTTGATAAAACACATATTTTTAGGGTTAAGAAAAACGGATAATCGATCAAAATTTAAGAACCAATCAAATATTGATAGGCAACTAACGGAACACAATTTTCTGATAATTTAATGGCATTCACAAAATACGGAAAATTTAGAATGTATCCCAATGTCTTAGATAGACCACTCATTCAATTTAGGCAAGGGTCAGTTTTTTAAGTATCTAGACCGTTGTCATGCTGAACAAAAAAACATCTACAGAACTGCATTAAAATCAAAGGGATGAGAGCACTGGATGCACTAATTATAAAGTTACTAATCATTTTGACCCCCCCCCCCCCAAAATAAAACCCCATTAATAACTTGAGCATAAAAGAGACAAGTAGGTGTAGTAGACTATGATCAGAATGCACATATGTATTTATAGACTACGTAGGCTTTTAGGGGAATACCCTGTTTTCTATGATAAACGAGCTCTGATTTTGACAAAATGACTTTTCAGAATTTTGTTTTCAATCAGTAAATGAGGGGTAATAAAAATAATTAAAATCCGTGACATGAAAAAAACACTGATACCTACCTTTAAAGTGACCAATAAACGGACCTTCGTGCAAATTTGATATTGAAAAATTAGCTGCTTTTCTAGAAGTTATTAATTTAATTTTCACCAAAAATAGTATTTCTTCGTGTTAAATCTAATAAATTCATTATAAATATAATTCAATGTGATTGCCTATGTCCCACTTTAAAACATTGGAATCTTTCGGATGAGATCGTTAGTTTTCGGGTAATGTCGATAAGGAAGGTGTAATATGTCAAGGAAGCCACAAAAAAGGCAATTTTCGGTGCAATCAACAAATAAAGTATTGAATTCTAGTTCCATGGTCGTTGACTTATTTAGCATCTCGTAACGCAAAATATTTTTAGTTCTTTTTTTAAAGCCATATCTGCCCCCGAGGAAGGAAAAACAGTTTAAACAATCTATCGTTTATATGGTCACTAGACCAAACAAGAGCCCCCAATATCAATGTGCAAATGAAGGGTATGAGTGAATTTCCCTGGAAAGAGTAATTTGCGTTTTAGTTATCGATTTCAGCTTGTGTTTGTTTACATTTTGAAAACGTCATAGTTTTATGTAAACAAACCTTAAATTGTGGTGGGTCATCGAAACTTCTTTCGCGAATTGTAGGCTTATAGAATTATTTTGATCTTATAGTTTTTATCGTCATATTTATTTATGTTTGTAAGCCTCGAGTATAGTTTTCTTAATAATCTAATATATGGCTTAAAGGTAACAGTCACTTTCACAACACTAGATGGTTGTCCCAGGACAACTGCTGTCGAGCTCGCAAAGTTCTGTAGGTATCATGCTCGAGATAAGCACAAGTCTAGTGTTTGACCGTGAGCTGTGACCTTGAAGCTATCCAAAAGTTTCTTATTAAAGGCACATCTACTCATGATGGAGAACAAATGTGCCAATTTATTTTAAAATCCATCCATAATTGTAGGAGAAATGCTCCGGACAAGCACAATTTTAGTGTTTGACCTTGAGCTGTGACATTGAACTTGAGGCTATCCAAATAGTTCTTTCCAATGGCATATCTACTCATGATGGAGAATAATTATGCCAAGTTATTTTGAAATCCATCGATATATGTTGGAGTAATTGTCCGGACAAAGTCGGTCGATCGGACTGACGGACGGACGAACTGTTAATTTGAACTGTTTAGGTAGACAATCATAACGCATATTTACCGGCAAAAGCATAAAAGCTGTAGGCCTAATTGTTTAGGAGAAGAATGAGGTATCGAAGAACTAAGGACATATTTTTGAACTTGCAGTAAGTTTTTAATTTCGCTTGCCACGAGGAAAGATGCTACGAACAAAATATTAAAGACCCTAAATTTAGTACAACAGGGGCCCAATAACGTGAAGCTATTTGACGGATCGCTGGCAACGCCCGCTAACCTCCAAGTCGATTCGACTGAAATATGGATGTTATCTTTACAAAATTTACTTTCAAGATCATAAAACAAAAAGCAAATTGACGGATGGCGACCTAAACGACGTAAATACACTTTGAAAAACCTGTGGTTACGGCGTTTGAGTAGCCAAATTAACAGAAATGCTCAAAATAATTACCCGAGTTCACTTTACGGTATATACGAATGATAAATATGGTGGTTTAAACGGTTTGGAAAGACGGTCTTTTAACTTGGATTAATCCATCTCGATTCTAATTCCTTATAAACCTCAAAATGACGATGAGTCAATTTTAATAGTAAAAAAGCAACTTTAACTATCAAAGTCAAAGACCATTAAACATTACTGCATGTGAAAATACTAGACCTTATCGTTTGGGATAGGCTTTGTTATTTACAGGATCCCACAGATTCTAGATTAATGATTTTTTTAAGAGAACAATAAAGCAATTATATGTGTCAATTGACCAATCGCTGGCCCCGTCCACTTACTCCTTTTGTCACGCCAATTGACTCCGGCAAGAAGTTCTGCTTCGATTTTTACGGCACCAATTTGCAAAGTTTATGGCAAGTAGCATGTAAAAAATAAGAAGAATGGTTGGTTGGTGACCTAAACGTCGTAATTACAGCTTGAAAAAGCTGTAGTTACAAAGTTTAAGTCGCAAAAGCAACAAAAATGATTCACCAAAATGGCGGCCAATGTAGGAGTTTAAACTTAACTCCCAGGCTAAATGAATAATTTAATCGGTCTACTGATCATCGCGATTGATTAATTATTAAGGCTTTATGCTTTACGGTTCAGAAAAAGACGGTCTTGGAAAAAAAAGTCTTTGTAAAACCCAGGCTCACACCATCTAGAGCTACTTGAGCAATCAAGGAATATATCGACCAATTATTCAAGCTGTAGTTATGACGTTAAGGTAGCCAACCAGCAATGCTGACCATAGATTTTGCAAATTAACGCCGTTTAAAATCGAATCGTGTCTTCATATCAGAGCCAATGGGCGGGGCAAAGGGGGTAAGTCGGCGGGGCCAGCGAGTGGTAAATTTTCATTTTAAACTAAGGCTTTGAAGGTTGTTAGTAAAGAACCATTTGCTACTTAACGATAGTCTAGGCCTTATATTTTTGGCAGGGCACGGCTATCGAAACAAAGGGCTGATTTACAGCGCGAAGAAATGGTTTTCAATATCCTGGATGAGCGTAATTCGGCGATATTACATACAAAACGAATCTATGGGAAGAATAAGGTTTTTCTTTTTTAAAAGTTTTTAAAAATCTTTTTTCCATTGGTTTAACCGGCAACCAGAATTATTCATTGAATTCAATTATATGAAGTAGTTTGAGAAGACATGAATAGAGGACCCTTTTGCAATCCGAGGTAAGTGTAAGACGTTAATGTTTCTATTTTGACAAACATTCGGTCGAAAAGACAATGAACATTCATGAACCAAATAAAAGGGATGTGCGCTTCATGTCTTATACAATGATATCTAAACAATAGCAACAAAAGCATTACTACCTCCAAGAAAGACGAACAGAAACCATCAATTTCATAAGCTTTCATATTGAAAAGGTTAAACATTAAAGAAATTTTCTTGGAGAAAAATGTTCTTAAAAATGTTGTAACAAAACACATTTGTGTACTGTTCAAACCGTAATGGAAGATCTTTGGAGCCAAATATGTACTCAAGGCCAAATTACAACATCGGGACCAATTTATCATGATATTGGAGGCATTTTATTTCATTGTAGGCTTAAAAAGATTTGTAAAATGGTTTATCATATTATAGTTGTTGCCATTTCTGTAATTTCTTTCAAAATTTCTGCTTATTCTTTTCTTCATAGTACATTTACAGTGATGTTTTAGAATACATTTTTAATGTGTTACCTTGCACATAAAATTGATAACAGATTTTCGACGGTGTTATTTAAAGGGGGGTATCGATGTGTTTTGTTGAATGCGTGCTTTTCTCATATCACAGATTTAAATGGTTTTATATACTCTTATGACTAATTTGAATACAATAGTTTGCGAAAATCATAGGTCGTTTAATGAAAATAAACTAGGGTTTACGCGTATGTGTCGTAATTTACAGCCACTGATTTCAATTTAAAAACTGGTGCATTCAAATGAGAGTTTTTCCCGTCAGCAATTCAAAGTTAACAACATGTTTGAAGACAAAATATCAAAGGAGTAAAAATCACTCTGAAAAATTGATAGGATAATTTTTCAGTTGCTCGTAAAAAAGTTCATACTAATGTTTAATACTTAAAGGAAGGTATCGATGTTTTTTAACCGTAGATAAGAAAAAAATACCAAGTGCTGAATGATACGCCCAAACGAACAATAATACTTTAAGTTGAGTCAGTTATTGTATTGGCGGTAATCTAGTAGGCTTAAAGTGGCCTTTTGTGGTTATATTGGAAAGGTTCAGCGAAATTCCGGGTACTTTTTAGATATAACGGAATCCGGCTGTCAACTTGAATGACATCATTTGCATATGACCCAAAATCAACCGAAGGAAAATAATTTACTAGCGAAACAGCCAACGCCCTAAATCATGTCACATCAAATGGTAAGTGCAAAACTAAGATAACTGTTTACATTCGTAATAACGCTTACGATAGATTTGAACTTATGTTTAAAGAATTAAAGATCGGCTAACGTACAAAAATCCTGTTGACGTAATGAGGACGTTGGTTAAATGTAATTCAAACTAAATCCGAGATTCCAACGATTATTCGCAACACACGAATGACCCTATATGGTTTGCAATTGTCTCGGCCTAATCTAGTGATAGATTAGTAGCCTATGTAGGCTTTTAGGGGAATACCCTGTTTTTCTCTGATAAACGGGCTCTGATTTTGATAAAACTACTTTTCAGAATTTTCTTTTAAATTAGTAAATGAGGGGTAATAAAAGTAATTAAAATCTGTGTCATGAAAAAACATCGATACCTAACTTTTAAAGGTAGGTATCGATGTTTTTTTTCATGTCACAGATTTTGATTCTTCTAATTCCCTGTCTTATACTATTTTAACACAATATCCTGAAAACCAGTTTTGCCTAAATCAGAGGTCGTTTATCTGAATAAACAAGGGTATTTCCCAAATAGCCTAGTACGTAGGCTGTTTATCTATTTTTAGATTTAGCCGAGCCAGTTCCGAAGAAACGATGATGTTGGATTTATATAATATTACTAAATGCGAAATTCCAATGGTTATTCGCACCACGTGAATGATCCTATATTCTTTGCAACTATCTCGGGTTAATCTAAAAATAGATTAATAGCCTACGTAGGCTATTAGGGAAATACCCTGCTTTTTTCTGATAGGTGACCCATGATTTTTGCAAAACTACTTTTCAGAATATTTTATTCGAATAGTATATGAGAGGAAATAAAAATGATTAAAATCTGTGGCATGAAAAAAACCCATCGATACCTACCTTTAAATAGAAGTCAGATATTGTATTCACGGTTATCTGACAGGCTTTAGTGGCTTTTTGTGGTTATCTAGGAGGTGTGAAGCGGGAATCCACGTTATTTTAAGAAATGACTGCCTTCCGTTGTCGAGACCGCTCGACTTCATTTGCATATGGCAAATGTTTAATATATAGTAGATGACAATGTGACAAGAGAACAACTGACGTCCTGAATAATGTCGCATCAAATGCTCAGCGTTAAACTATGGTAATTGTCTATATTTATGTTAACTCTCACGACACTTTTGCACTGATCTTTACAGAAACGAAAACCCGCAAGCGAAGATAACTCCTGGTGTATCGTAACGTTGTTTTGAGCGAATTCAAACTGGATGCGTGTTTCCAACGGTTATACGCACCATTTGAAAGTCCACTATTCACTGACAGATTAAAAACCTACATAGGCTATCAGGGAAATGCCCTAGTTTATTTTGATAAAGGACCTCTTAATTTCGCAAAACTAAGTATACATTTTGTGTATATTATTGTATCCAAATAATGTTTGAGAGTGAATAAAGATAATTAAATTCTGTGACTCGAAAAAATATCGTACCCCCTTTTATTTTTAATGCACACACAATAACTATTGAATCAAATATATTATGCCTTAAACGTTTTATTTCTCGATAATTAATAGAGAATTAGCATATCTTTCATTCCTTGGTTAGAAACGACTCCGTAGCAGAAATGTACAGAGAGAGTACCGAACGACATCTGTTTTGAGCCGGGGAAGGAAAGAAAGTTTGAATGATATGTTATTTTGTGATGAATATAGATTTTGAAAGTTGTTTGAAAAAGAGTCCATTTATGCACGCCGCAAATCTAAAATGCTAATTGAAAGGTAACTGTCCAGTTTCAGTAAAATTAGTTTGAATGTTATACTTACATGATTTCTCCAAGTTCGTAATTCATTGAGAAATAAAGGGCTTCCTTTTAGTTCTTATCTGAGATCGGCACGAGCGTGTTAAATTACTAACGGTTTTTAGTCTAAGATGAAAGTAACCAAGTTCACATAGTCATTTAGCTTCGAGGATGGTCAGTGTTTACCATGTTGCCATGGAGGTACGTGCAGTTTATCACGTGACCAAAAATTAGGTATAAAGGGCCGATATTTAAACGATCTGAGAGACTGTAACTAGCATGTCGTTGAAGGAATATCAAAGGTATAAAATATATTTTAGTATGGGTAGGTGGAGAAATACTGACTGCCAGGTTATCAGCATTTCTGCAATGCAGCAACAGTGACAGAACTAGCTCTAAGCTGACACCACAGACTATATATTGTAATGTGAAGGTACACCTAAGACCACAGGGGGCAGTTGCGTATGCTAGATATTCGCTAAAATGACCCAAAAGTCAAACCAGCCCTTTTAGAAATACTATATATAGACAAGGGATACAACTCAGAATTCCTGAGATCCCACCCCTGTCTGTTTTAAACGTCTCTAAAAACTACACTTCTTTGTTTACACATTTTACAGTTGTGCATATTCGTTACATATATAATCATTTGTAACCTTGACCCATCCATTCCACGAAAAATATACAGCCTTCGGAGTACAGACAACTTTCTTACAGAAATACACCTCAATTTTGCTCGATTGTCGAGAAGTAGCACCTTCACCTTTCATCAGTAAATAGAAAATCCCAGATAAGCCACTCATTTCTATTATGTATAGAGCTATGGTAAATTATAAATTAAATAAATCTTTACCTTTAAGTAGTTAATTCTGATGATTTTAGAGCTCTCCTAAGCTTATGAAGTGTTACATCCTTTCTAGAAGTCAAAAGGCAGCCATGTTGATTTTTATGATAAACATCCATAAAGCACAAACGGATGCAAAAATGTGTTAAAAGGGGTAATGGACGAGAAAGGCCACAAGTGGGATGTAAATGCCAAGAAAAGAACAACAAAATGGATTTCAGAATAGACTAGATGAGAAAATTTTATTCTTAAGGTACTTATAACACCATCATAGTTTAAACAAAATATTCATTATTTTATCAGTGTCTCTCTAATCATTTACTAGAGCCCAAGATATTGAATTGTATGCATTTGAAAGTTAGTTAAAAAGTTAGTTATATTAGAAAAATAAATAATTGAAAAAAATAAGGACTTTATGAGTTATGATTAGTTCAAGCTTCCACATCGTTAACTTGAAACAAGTTAAGACCAAAGATTGACCCCTGTGGAACGCCAGATAAAAGCCATAGCTCACCAATGACGACTGTTATTTGGCTTCTAAGAAGGAAGGGTAAAATTCAGCAAAATATCAAATATTAGTTTGTTAGCCAAATTTCTTATTTTATGAAACGTCTTGAATTAATTATATTATTAATGTTTCAATAAACAAAACCCTTTCTCTCATACTTTAAAGGAATCTTCACTAGCTGAATCTCTAAGTCAATGGAAATTGAAAGCATTGAGAATGTAGTAACATATAAATAGTATAATATTGTTTATTCTGGAAATGGGTTGAAAAATAACTTTCAGTATGCAGAAGGTTATGAAACAGTGTGATATGCTATTTGTTGATATCCATTCTGGAAAATAAAATATGAATACATGAATTCTTACACAAAGAAGACTATTACACAGTCATTTGTTTAAATTTATAAAGGTTATGATATTCCTGTGGAAATTCGTAGTTTGATAGTTACGTTACACCCATTCTTAATTATAATTGTGAAGTCTGGGGTTTCACCCAATCGGAAAATATTGAAAGAATTCATAGGGATTTTTTAAAGCGCATGCTAAATCTAAAACAGTCAGCGAATTCTCTTTCTCTCTTATCGAAAATAGGAAGATTCCCGCTTATCGTTAATAGACATATTCGTATAGTCAAACATTGGCTAAAACTGTACAGTAAAAAGAAGAACAATTGTATTTTAACATCAATATTACAAAGCCAGTGGTAAGAAATTGAAAAAGACCCCGAAGTTAAAAACTGGAGTAATAGAATTAAAAAAACTATTGAAGACTTCAGGCTTCAGTGAAGTTTGGTTTTACCCTGATTTGGTACATATTGAAAAAATTTAATCCGATATTTGAAAAAAGAGTCAAAGATATATACATAAGTAAATGGCACTCATCCATAGATGCTTCTTCCTCCCTAGTTTTGTTTCGTAGCCTTAAATTGAATTATGAAACGTCAATTTATATTAGACTCCTTGAAAATAGAAAACAACGTAGTATATTAGCACAGATTAGATTATCCTCACACGATTTACAAGTCGAAACAGGTCGCCACCCAAATATCAACAGAAATGATCGAACATGCGAATTATGTACCTTTACAGATATTGAAGACGAATTTCATGTCACTTTGATTTGTCCCTATTTTAAAGATTTAAGATCTAAGTATATCCCTACTTTTACCATAAACATTCTAATATGTATAAAGTTTACGCTACATTATGATACTCTCATTATTAACATGGTATAATTATTATTGTTTATTTATGTGACTGTTTTTTTCCATTGTGTGTTTTATAACATGTTATTTTTGGACTAAGAGCTAATATGCTCAACGTCTGTAATAAACTTATTTTCTGTTCTTTTCTATTGGATTAGAAGCCAACTGTGGTAGTTATCTTAGTAGTTAAAACATGTTTATTTGTATGATATTCAACGTAATTTGGAATGTTTTTCTCTGTAAATTCTTGGTCATCAATTACGATTCAATTCAAAAGAACAGGTCTACGTGTAGCTTTAAATAAGTAATTTACCTGTATACTAAAAACAGAGTATATTGTTAAATTACATTTGGTAATACGTTCATACACGTATACATGTAAGTATTATCAAATTATTTTTTGTAAATGTTTCTGTGTAAGAAGAAGTAAAAGCAGTATGAGTTGATGCAAATCTACTATTGAATTATAGTGATTGTTATCATTTATTTTGCATTCCACATTAATGGGTTATACTTTAACTATAATTCTAATTGAAATTTGCACATAAAATTTGAATCATTTAATGAAAGACAAATGTTTTAACTCACAAAGTGAAAAGCAAATACATTCAGCATAACTATCTATACAGTCTCTGAATCAATATTACTCAGACAATTCGAGGGTTAAAAGATGTATCTTATCTCCAAAAGCAGCTTGTTCTGATCTTGCTTCAATATTGATTAAATATAATTCAAGATTTTTTTTCTTATTGTTCATGTCGTTTTTTTAGTTCTATCGAAACACTTATTTCTTTGATTTTGATTAACAAAACCTTGTGGAATTCCTATTCTCATTAAAAAGTATTAAATGAGCAATCGAAGGGGAGATTATCAAAAACTTAGGGAAAAGAGGAGCACCCTTGTTACCTATATCACCACATCTTTATCTTTTATCTTTGTGGATTTTCTCACAAAAATGCATATCTTGGAATTTGAACAAACTTAAGAATATATTCTTCTTAGAAATTAGATGTCTTGTATCAGGTTAGAGAACCATTGATACATATTGGACATATTATTCATTTTTCATATCATATGTTAATGAGTTGTGAATGAGAAATTGTCATTTCAACTACCCTCTACTTCAGTCGTTGGCCTTTATTGCAACTTGCGTCCCCACTTGTAAATCCCCCCCCCCTTCCCCAATGTTGCATCTTGTTTGCTTTTAAGGATATTTCAGTTTATTTACAAGATGGCTGCCTTTTGACTTCTAGAAAGGATGTAGCACTTCATAAGGTTAGGAGAGCTCTGGAAACATCAGAATTAACTACTTAAAGGTAAAAATGTATTTAATTTATAATCTACCATTGCTCTATACATAATTAAAATGATTGGCTTATCTGGGATTTGCTATTTACTGATGAAAGGTGAAGGTGCTACTTCTCGACAATCGAGCAAAATTGAGGTGTATTTCTGTAAGAAAGTTGTCTGTACTCCGAAGGCTGTATATTTTTCGTGGAATGGATGGGTCAAGGTTACACATTATTATATGTGTGACGAATATGTACAACTGTAAAATGTGTAAACAAAGAAGTGTAGTTTTTAGAGACGTTTAAAACAGACAGGGAGGGGATCTCAGGAATTCTGAGTTGTATCCCTTGTCTATATATAGTATTTCTAAAAGGGCTGGTTTGACTTTTGGGTCATTTTAGCGAATATCTAGCATACGCAACTGCCCCCTGTGCCTAAGACCAAATGTATTGTAGTCTTAAAACATGTATAATGATTCTGTGATCATTGTATACATGTTTCAAGAGCTATCCTTAGCTTTAGCAGTTATTATCGTGTATTTTCATATCGTTCTTAACTGGTAATAGGAGGACCTCACATTGTTGACTTCGATATTGACAGGTCGTGAAAACCCCTTACAACTGAGTATTATGCAATTCATGTGTTTGGCGAGCACATGAAATGCATTTTAAACCTAGAAATAGGTCACTTACAGTTACTTGTATACATTCGTTCTCACAATCATTCACTTTATATCGGCTCTTGTTCAGAAATCATTCAAAAAATTTTGTTTGGAAAGGCGGCCGGTGATTTGGGACTACTTGTTTCTCATGAGATTTACTCCGTAAGGTAGAATTACCTTACCTGTGCGTGAAGACTGGTCTAAATGACTTAAGTAAGGTATACACGAGTGTCTAGAACATATCTGGACTAGCTTTCCGGCAATAATATTAGCTTTTATACTTCCGGAAAGGGATTTCGGAAATCCGAACATGAACTACATTTTGTTCGGCGGACCTGTACATCTTTCGGATTTTTCCGAAAGCGGAACCATTGGACAATATTCACACAGACTCTGAAGGAGCCTATGTTGTGATTGGTCACTCAATGCCTGACAGCTTATATTGAAGATGAAGTGTATAGAGGCTCGAGATTATAAAAGGGACAGCGTTCATGGAACGGCAGCTTTTTGATCTGGAACTTTGGCAAAACAACAAAATCTCCGTCTCTTTGATTTACCTTCAAAATTAATTTTATCTTTAGATTCTAACCATTTTTATTAAATCTAAGGTTAACAACAATATCAGGATCAAGACAGATGGACTGGGACTTTTGGACACGGATCAGAAACAGGCGAAATGAAATATAGATGTAGACTTTTACTGACGTTTTAAAGGGAGGTATCGATGTTTCTGAAACCTGGATAAGAAAAAATTGCAAAGTGCGGAAAAATCGACTAAACGAACATTTAATGCTTAAATTTGAGTCAGTTCACGTCGTGGGGGTAATCTTATAGGCTTAAAGTGGCTTTTTGTGGTTATACATGAAAGGTTCAGCGGAATTCCGTATTATTTTTAGATATCACGGAACTCGGTTGTCGACATCGCATGACATCATTTGCATATGACCCAAAGTCAACGAAAGGTAACAAATTGACAAAAGATATAACCAACGTCCTGAATCATGATACATCAAATGGTAAGCGAAAAACTACGTTTAGTGTTTATATTCGTAATAACGCTAACGATAGATTTGAACTTATGTTTACAGAATTAAAGATCGGCTAACGTACATAACTCCTGTTGACGTATTGAGGACGTTGGTTAAAAGTAATTCAAACTAAATCCGAGATTCCAACGATTATTTGCACCACACGAATGACCCTATATAGTTTGCAACTGTCTCGGCCTAAACTAGTAATAGATTAATACCCTGCTTTTCTCTGATAAGCGAGCTCTGATTTTGACAAAACTACTTTTCAGAATTTCCTTTAAAATTTGTAAAGGGGTAATAAAATTAGTTAAAATCTGTGTCATGAAAAAAAATCAATACCTACCTTTCAAAGGTAGGCATCGATGTTTTTTTTTTTTTTTTTTTTTGGTTTTTCTTATTTCACAGAATTTGGTTCTTCTCTTTCCCTGTCGTATATTATTCTAATTACAATATCCTGAAAACCAGTTTTGCCTAAATCAGAGGTCGTTTATCTGAATAAACAAGGGTATAGCCTACGCAGGCTGTTAATCTATTAGATTATTAGATTTAGCCGAGACAGTTGCGAAGAATATTAGGTGATTCACACGATGCGTATAACCGTTGGATTTTAATTTGCCCAAATAACGTCAACAATACGTAATCAGGTGTTATTTTCGTTAACCGGTCTTCGATTCTGTAGAGATCAGTCCAAAACTGTCGTAAGCGTTAATACAAATATAGACACTTACCATAGTTTTACGCTAACCATTTGATGTGACATGATTTAGGTCATTGATTGGTTCGCTGGTCAATTTGTTACCTTCCGTTGACTGTGGATCATATGCCAATGAAGTCATGCGGTGTCGACAACCAAATTCAGTGATATTAAAAAATAACCTGGAATTCCGCTGAACCATTTCTATACAACCGAAAAAGGCCAATTTAAGCCTATTAGATTACAACACGTTCTTTTTTGGTAACTGATTTTATCATGAGATGCAGTATTTTATTCCCATTTTCCCGTAAATTTGACCAGAATTTTACTGGAGAGTAAACCCTGTTATTAATCACAACGACATAAAAATAGGAGCCAAGACTTCAATATTTAATAAATATGAAACAAGAAATACTCGGTGAATATACAGATTTAGGATTTCATTCACATAATTGTTTCTTACAATATTCAATAATTATTAAGCATTATGCATAAAAAACTGGTAACATTTTGTAAATTTATAAAATGTCCATGAAAATTGAACCACTATTGATATCCTGAATAATTTAACTAGTGTATAGTGAAAGAAGTTAAAACTTTGCTGACATACTTTTATCATTCAAAATAGTTAATGGAGATGTTTCGTAAATTTATGAAATTCATGGTTTTGGTACAATATTCGACCATTGCATTGAAAATCCTTGTACTAATTCTGAAAACTTTTTTTGAACTGCAATTTGACAGATAATTATTTTGTACATTTCGTTAATTTACAAAAGATAACAATTTTTAATTCAACATGACTGTGCGTTTGGATAACAATTCTCTTCGAGCTTATATAAAATTGTTGAATTACATTTTCACAGAGAATTGTTATCTAAAAGTTCACTCATATTGCATCAAAAATTGATATCATTTTGTGAATTTACAAATTGTCCATGAAAATTGAAACTACTATCTATATGCTGAATTATCAAACTAGGGTAAAGTGAAAATCAGTAAATCTTGAATTAACTCACATACTTTCATTGTTCGAAATGGTTTATGGAGATGTTTTGTAAATTTATGAAGTTTCATGGTTGTGTACAATATTCAATTAATATGATATAAGACACATTTCGGCGAAAATACAGAAATAGGATTGCCTCAGCATTGAAGAAAATAGCAGTGATGAATGAAACTATTTTGTAAATTTACAAAAAGATCTACATATATATAGAATGGTATGTTTCATCTCTTGGTCCGTTCATATGGCATTAAAATGAGATATTTTGTAAATTTACAAAATGTACATGAAAATTGAAAAACATCTCATCAGTTGCTGGAATATTAACATAGCCTATCAGGCATTGAACATTTTAAACATAGCATCAAAAACTGAAATCATTTCGTAAATTTACAAAATGTTCATGAAAATTGAACTACTATTTTATTTGGTAAAACATAAAACTAGCGTGTTTAAAAAAATCTTATAATATGCTTTTGTTTTCATTGCTGACATACTCTTATCAAATTGATTAATGAAGACATTTCGTAAATTTATGAAGTTTCATTGATACTAAGGTTTCTAATAATTTTCAATAAATATGAAACAAGGAACATTTAGAGAAATAGGATGTCAGAGTCATTAAAGAATACACCATCTTATCAGCGATAACTGAAACTATTTTGTAAATTTACGAAATTTCCCTTATCCTTTGCATTTACAAATCCTTAAGACAAAAACAATGAAACTTGAATATGTGTACATAAACAAAAATTATGTCCATTTCATAAATTTACAAAATAATGTCACTTTCTAATGCAATATTAGTGATTTTTATGACAATTATATTCTACACGGTTCATTCCTTATAAATACAGTAAGAACAAATTAGGCAATTAAAACAAGAGGACTAGTTGCACTAGGGCTCACCTGATATAAGTCTCTTTTTATAAAGGCTCAAGGGGAGATAATTCTACTAGGGAGAGCTGAGACTTCAAGGTTGCAAAACTGCAGCATGTGATCAATGTGTAAAGTTTTATTACATTCGAAGCAAAATTAAAATTGAATGACGAGTTCGCTACAAAAATACTTGTATTATGTAAAATATAAAAAAAATGTCTAGGTTTAAGAAGAGATAATAAGGGGGGGATGAGACTGTAAAATAACGTCTTGCAAAACTTCAATATGTGAACAATGGAAATACTGTATTGCTTTTGGAGCAAAATTATAGGAGATGCTCTCAAAACCAAATGACTTGAATATTTTAAAAAAATCCAAGTTCAAGGTAAGAAATTTTTTCTACAAGAGGGAGTTGAGACTTCAAAACTACGTCTTGCAAAATTTTAACATGTGGTTGAGCAATCAGATGCTTCTGGTTAAATCTATCTTATGTTACAGTCACATGAATTTGCAGGTGTTTTCGCAACCTCACCCTGAACACAGATTCCAAAATGAAATCTCTTTAATCGCGAAACAGTCATTATTGCATTATTTTTATGTGAATAAATTCGAATAGAACCAACGAAAACCGTGTCTTTATCTATGATAATGGGCCCCTACTGATTTACCGAGTTACTACCCTTCAGGTAGTCCCAGTTATAAATGTCCCTTTTCATTTTTATAACAGAATATTTTCATGTTTAAAACTTAGGACCCAAATGGCGGAAGCTGTACTGCTAAAATTTGAAGAGAATCTGTGGAAACTTAGGGTTGCTTACGCAAGAAGCCACACTACCATTCAAAATCTTTCAATATCAAGTCTTTCAATTTTTGGTAACAGAATCAAATTATTTCCTAAAAAGCAATATCCTTTCTAATATACAACATTTTTAATGAATAACAACCAATGATTAAATGATAAATTCTCATGACTCCAAAACATCTTTCGAATTGAGATTGATTGAATGGGGTTTAACGCCGCTTTTAACAGTATTTCAGTCATATCGCGGCGGCTGGAGCACCTAACAATGGATTCCTGGTATTTCTCACACCAGTACTACCACTACATCCTTTCCTAGCCTCCAGCTGCTATCCCACTTAGGTTTACGATTATCAACCCATTGGTGAGAGACAATTGTCGGAAAGAATATTTTCCGCCGCCGGGGATCGAACCCATGACCCTATGATTGAAGATTAGGAGTCTGGCGCGCTACCGCCTGCGCTATGACGGCGGCTCTTTCGAATTGAGGCAACACTTCCTATTTAACGGAGTATGAACGGGAAACCTATTTTTGGCTATAACACAAGGCAAAACTCAACTAGAAGCATCCGTTTCGCCCCACAACCTAAATTTCTTTTTATACAGGTAATTCAGTTTTCTTCGAAACAGAGAAAACTAATTGTATACAGAATATGAAGTATTTTGAAAGAGTATGACCTTAGGACCGTTTATATTTTAGTTTAAGTGAAGTCTTGTGACTAGTTTAACAGGAGAAAATATCTGTCGTTGTGCAAGGCAGAGAATTTGATAGACAAAGACCAATCACATGAGCCAACCTTGAGTACTTTGTGCCAACGTTAGTTTAGAAACAAACACACAAACACAAATTAATCTGTTACTTTCTCCTTCATTATCTTCATTTAAAACTTTCACCATACCGTCTTCAAAATTTCACTTTGTACTCTGTAAGTAAATAAAAATAGCACATCTAGGTAAATCAACCATTACACCTAAACTTTTAAGAGTTAATTGTAACAAGAATGCCTTTATACACTGTAAACCGTTAAATGTAAGAAAAGGACCATAATGGTCCTATATTGCTATAATATTTGACAGTTCGCAAACCACAAAAAGAAATGTATTATACAAAATTTGAAAGCATTAAGCTGGTTAATGATTTGGTTGAAGAAAAAAAAATTGAAAATTGCTATCTCTATTTTGGAACCACCAACAAAGGGCTTATCAGGAAAGAAGTAAGATTATATGCAATCAAGAGGGGTAACAATAAGGTGATTCTGCATACAGTTACAAATACAATTGTGATCCTTAGCTAAGAAATTATCAATTTCTTTGTAGCGCTTGCCTAAATTTGTCCTTAAATGTAAACAGGCCTTCCACTCCTGGCTTTTAATGGTTCTTGGTTTGAAGGCTCTCAAATCCTTGACTTCAATCTGTGACTCTGTGATACCAATCTGCAAAAATTGAGAAGTCACTCAGTTAATTAGTTTTTGTTATTTTTTGTTATTTCTCATTTACATTTCTTCATCTCAAACAAACCAAAGGTTCTAACTTTGTTTCTTATGAACATGTTCTTAACCAAATCCAATTCAACTCGTTTTTAGATTGGTCCAAATTGAAACAAGGGGATCATGATGGTCCTAGATCGCTCACCTGAACTGTCTGCTGTTAAAAAATTCAACTAGAGACAAATAACTGTAATCAGTTTCATGAAGATTGAGGCAAAACTGTGAGTTCTATATTGTAAACAAAGAAATTGTCATAATGGCCCCTTTTTCTGTGTTATCCTATAGAACCTTCCATAATGTTAATCTATAAGGCTCATCTTTATGACATAACAAATATCCTGACCGAGTAACATGACAATTGAGCCAAAATTATGACCTCTAGAGCGTTAACAAAGAAATTGTCATTAAGGACCCTTTTCCTGTGTTTTCCAAGAGTACCTTCCTATAATCAATAGGGTTCATCCATGTGACTAAACAATTATTATGGCCAATTTTTGGAAAGATCCTTCCTATAATCGATGGGTTCATCTGTATGACCTAATAATTATTCTGGCAAAGTTTCATGGAGATAGAGCCATATTTGTAGCCTCTGGAGTGTAAACAAAGAAATTGTCATTAAGGCCCCTTTTCCTTTGTTTTCAAATAGAACCCTCCCATAATCAATAGGGTTCATCCTCATGACCCTACAATAACTCTGACAAAGTTTCGTGAAGATTGTGTCAAAACTGTGGCATCTAGAGTGTAAACACTTCAATTGTTGACGCCGCACGCCGCATGACTGGCGACAGACATTCAACGATCACAAAAGCTCACCATGAGCACTTTGTGCTCAGGTGAGCTAAAAAGTAGCAGACAATTTCAAATTTATGAAATTTACTCAAAGTTGTCCTTTTGTGGAGAACATTTGTGGATAATAAAAAAATTGCAATTTCTTAAATTCCCCACTATGTTCCAAAACTTCTGTGGCACAGAATCTTGAGAGGCATAAAAAAGCCGCATTGTGTGAGAAAGAGTTAGCAGAGCAGAGTTAGAACCCTTGATTGCGCAGATGTTAACTGTAAACTAGGGTGTTTATATTTGATCTATTAAGTAAATCATCTTATGGCTGCCAGTCATCGAACATTCTCTTGAAAAAAGAGGAGTCTTTTTTAGTTGAATGCGTAACCTATTCATATTATGAAAATTCCAAATATTGACAAAATGTGTGCAGTTGCTCAATAAAATGCCCACAGGATTTGAACTGATAACCTCATTTTTTTTACTAAATTTTAAGTTGTCATCAATGAAAACTAACAAGCACCCACGGGGTTTGACCTTGTCAAATAGTATATATGTGAGGTTTTTTTCAGTGTGTGTGTGTGTTTTGTTGTTGTTGTTGTTATTTGTTTTTTTTATCCTTAGTGTCTCAAATTAAGTTTGTAAAGAATACCCAGACAAACATTCTCAAAATTTTCATTCATTGAGCATGAATTGTTGCTTACATTTTTGTTTTACAGCGATTAGTCCCACTGACGTTGTTTTTTTTACCAAAGTGACGTAATTGTGAATTTGTGACAACATCAAAAAGAAATTGAATAATCAAAAAATCATTTGTAACCATGATTAATGAAAATGACTTGCAGTTGTTAAGCCATTCCCACACAATGACACTTTTGGCGCCCCTAAGAAAAAAAACACAAAACTTTGGTTAACATTGTGGCATATGAAGCAAAATAACTTTTCACGCAAAGCGCCAGATGACTATAAAGTCGGTATTCGTTAGACGCTTTCAAGAAAAACAACAACAATACTTTTCTTCTGCGGTGAGGATTTACTTCTATACTAATGTAGAAATATAAGATCTGTTTGTTGCAATGTTGTTGTTTTTATTTTTCTCCGTTCTCCCAGTAATGAGGATAATCGTAAACCTAATTGGGATTGTAGCTTGAGGCTAAGAAAGGATGTAATGGTAGTACTGGTGCGTGAAAATCAGGAACCAGTGCTCTCAATAAGCGGACGTCGACGTATATGAAGTAAAAAAAAATCAGAAAAAAACGTCCGGTGAATTAGCCCCGGACGTAAATCAACGTCCGAGATTCGAGAAAAACGCCCTGAATTCATCACTCGGGCGTTTTCTGAAGGTACAAGAAAAATTGTTTGACAAACAAAAGAATGTGTATTCTGGCCAAAGTTGATAAAATACCCTCGGGTAAAATTGAATCCATTAATCGAAATGTCTCCATGACGACCGATGTAGATGGAAATTTACATAGAGCGTACTCGATTATAGCCTGTTCGGCAACCGAGCCGTCGCAGCCTCTTAGACTATTTCTTTGAAAGTCACTGATTAATAACATGCCGGGCCAAATTCAAGCAGGCCCGTGGACATCGGACTAGATTTCGTCGAATATTTCTGTCCGGTCGACAAAAATTGTTGAAACTATGTTTGGAACTGAATTCGCTCGAAATGTCAAGTCCTCAGGGTTCTCCCCAGAAATTTTTGAAGGCGTAGTGGCAAATGCGTGGCGTGTTGTCTGTTAACATCTTGGTATGACTATACATAATAAAGGTCATTAAAAGTGCTTTTTAGCTTGATTATTGACATCTTGTTGTTTTATTGAGAGTTATTCTTGAATTATATTCTTCACCTTTTTAATTATTATAAGTTGATTTATCTATTCTGAGGCTTATTTTGATACCAACCAATTGTGACATTACTCAGCTTACTTCAACTCTCTATCCTATTTGTTGGAAAGGGCACTAAATTGTCTCATAAAAAGGATGTGAAAAGGAAAGATAATGAAAGAATATACCCAAAAGTTTCATGAGTAAAAAAAAGTGTCAAGTGCTTGTCTATTAGATAGGATTAGCTTTTCATGCTTGGCCATTTATCAAGTCTGTCCAAAAATCATATCCTTGAGGACTCTTTAAAAAAGCATGCAGTGTTGGATTGACGAAAAATGGCCCTTCATCAGAAAAAAAATAGAAAATATTATCAGTAATTTCAAAAATGTATTTATAAGGTTCCTGTGTGAAATACATGGTTTCATTTTCAAATTTTGAATCTTAAAGAGCTCCATTAGATTCTCTGTGTAAAATTTGAAATGCTGATTATTTGCCAATTCAGAAGCCTTCGACTGTCTGACACTATAACTATTCTTCTAACAGTACTTTCAGCTATTTGATTTCAATAACTTAATAAAAATGTATAATATATCAGCAGTGTCCAACCTTATTTCTCAAATTATAACATGAAACTTGATATAATTTATTAAACAAGTGTCTTTACTATTCTCTTCTTTAAGTGATTTCAGCACTTTGATTTTCAAAAGAGGATTTTATTTTCCAAATATTATAGCGTGAATGATCTTTCCTGATTCTAAATAATTATTAAACCATTACATTTTATAAAAAGAAATCCCTAATTGGTCTAAGGCATTCTTTTCTTGAAGTGCTTTCAGCACTTTGATTTTTATTGGGGTATTATTTCTTTTGGGTAAAAAACATGAGAGGATGAGATATTATTAGATGATTACTAAAAGTATAATAATATTTTTTCATCAAACTTTTAAAACAAATTTATTGAAAAAATGGGTTGAACAAACAAGGGTACGAATGTTTGAGATAATGCCCTCCATGTTGGATAAAAAATAAATGGACTTATTCCAGAAGATACATGTGTGTAATTATTAGACTGAGTTGGAAACAAGAGCTTAGTATAACTAGGATGGCTTCTATACAAATCTGTCTTTATTATTTTGGCAAATTCTCGTAAGGGAAAAAGATCGCGAAAAGGGTATGTTTTCAGCGATCAATGTATGAAATAAACTGACCCAATAAATCTTTCCTTCAAAAAATTATATTTTAAACCACTGTGGCTTTAGTTTGATAGTTGTCACATCAAATAACCACATCTTTTACTTTTAACTAGACCAATCTCAGCCGAAGTGACAATTTTCCGGAACCGGGTCGCCATTTTGAATTCATTGTTTACATATTGGTACCTATCATGCCTGGTGACTGATAGCGAGGTACCAGTGGGAAACGCGAGAAAAAATCGATAATTACTAGAGTGTAAGGGTCTTATCAATAGAGATGTTATGCAATACGTTGTATACAACATTATAGATAAAGAGCCTGTCGTGTCCGCGCTTCTGCAGCCAATTTTAATGGTTTGCTTTACCCTTTCTTCTGCTTGAATTTAAGCCGTATCGGTGACCAAATTTAAGCGTATCGGCGATCTGAAGGCGTATCGGCAAACTCTCTTAATTAATGAAGGTGTATCGGGGCCGATACGCCATAATGGCCTGGGGAGAACCCTGAGTCCTGTATACAAGTTCGTGGCGCATACAGAAGGGAGCGTCAAAATTGCACACCTATTTTGCATTCTACATACGTTTATGATACGGGGGATTCTATTTCGTAGCTTGACATGACCTCCGTGGTAGGAACAACTGATCTCGATAGATTCCGAGAGTTCTCTCCCTTTTCAATGACGTCACACGTGCTGTCTGTAAACATCAACTTTTATAAATGAAATGGGATTTCTTGCAAGATGCAACTCTCATAAGTTTCAATTTTTGGTACTGTTACTTTTATTTACGTAAGTGATATATAGCGTATGTACGTGGATATCTATGATGTCACGGGAGACGGTTTCAGAATGATTTTGTCTCAATTTTTTTTCACACCCCTAAAGTTTCGAAGTCAATTTTCTCCTATTCTACGAATCAGAAATTTATCCAAATGCAGAGAGATTTGCAAACAACAATTACAAAATATGTCCACCAAAATTTAAAAAAATGATAGTGTTTAAGGAGCGAGAACATTGTGGGAAACGGAGAAATTAATGCAAGAAACAAATTTCTCAAGAAACAATCTCTTCTTTTACCTTTTTTTGGGAGATGGGGTGGATGGGTGGAGGGTTTATCGTCCAGTGAGTGAAACAAATTCCTTGATTTTATGAAACGATCTAAAATTAAAATTTGAATTTTGAAATTTCCAGAAATTGGTCCTTATTGAGAGCACTGAGCTACCCACTGTTAGGTGCTCCAGCCTCCGCGATATAACTCAAAAATTCTTAAAAGCGGGCTTAAACTCCATTCAAACAAACAATTTGTTTGTTTGAATAGGGTTTTACGCCGCTTCCAACAATCTTTCAGTTATATCGCGGCGGCTGGAGCATCTAACAATGGATTCTTGGTATTTCTCACACTAGTACCGCCATTCCTGGTATTTTTCACACTAGCCTTCAGCTGCTATCCAACATAGGTCTACGATTATCGACCCATTGGTGGGAGATAAATAGTCGGAAAGGATGAGTGCCGCCGTCGGGGATCGAACCCGGGACCCCTAGATTGACAGTCCGACGCGCTACCAACTGCGCTATGACGACGGCATTCAAACAAACAAACAAACGTCTCTATTATATGATGGGGCATGCACCATGGAAAGGTTATCACCCGTTTTGTCTCCGGCAACCACCAGAGTCACCAAAACTCCTGTTCTTCGCCTCCGGAACTTTTGAAGTTATGATAGTTTGTGCGGGAAAAATGAAATTAAAGATCAATATTGTTAATACATTATATCATCGGTGTGCGACCAAAATGACGTAACTACATATTATCTCAAATTATATTTACGACCTTTTGTTAGCCCTTCGATGATAATCTGGACGTCCGGTCACAACCTTTGATCAAACGACAGAGTATATCGGTTGAAACATAAAAATATAAAATTTGTTTCATCAAATGATACATCTTTATCAGTTAAATTTAAGAGTGTTTATTGTATTGTTGTGCCATGTTACAGGTTACACAATAACCGTACAGATACCGTGTTATATCGAAGCATTACATCAAGACTATTTACTTACAGATCATTTTTCTGATCAGCTCTCTCTATTTATTATCATTACATTTATCATTTCTATTTTTCATACTTTTCTTCGCATTATTAACATCACCATCATCAATACCATTTACGTCATTCATGGATCGTCGAAATAATACCATTCTTTTCGTATTAAAATATATTCTTTTTAATTCATTTTTTGGCACTTTTTTTCAAGAAAACGCTCTCTCATTTTCTTCCTCAATTCTACCGTAACAATGGTGCGAGTATATGAAAAATTCTGTCGTGTTTGATATTAAGAAAAGAAGAGAGAGAAAGAGATAGATGGAGAGAGAGGGGGGGTCTAAATTGGTGGACTCAAAGACTGAAACAAATATTTAAAAAACAGAATGCCTGCTCTGTTCTTCTTTATTTTCATAATGTTTAAGTTTAATTTACTTTTAAATAATTAAACTTTTTAGAAAAAGAAATATATGCACCTTGGTGAAGACTTTAGGAGATTTATATTTACATAGGCCTTTTTTATGGCATATCTAAAGCAACATTTCATCTGTATCGTCCAAAATGCGGTCATTCGTATTTAAATGCTCATAAAATTAATAAAATAAAAGATTCGGGCAATCATGTCAATCAGAATTATTGTTGTTATAACCGCCTACCATGTGAAAGGTGGGGTTTGCTATGATTGACGTGTCTGTGATTGGCGCATAGTCGCAAATATAACCAATCAGTGTGCCGGAAAAATTCGGAAGGCTTATGTCTTTTGCGTTGTGTCGATAATTGTTATTATTTACAAAGCCATTGATCTCAGACAAAAACTAACATCAAGTACTAGTAGTTTGTAGTATATTATAAATCATATGTGATCCTTCAATATTATTAGCAATTGTCAACTATAACTTACTGTTTTTCCTTTATTGTATGTGTGTGTGTGGGGGGGGTGTGTAAACATGTTTTCAAAAAACACTATACTTTTTGCCCGATGTTCACAAAATAGTCTCGAAGCATACAAGAGTACTGTACGAGTCAGAGAGAATGAAACAGGTCTTCAGAGAACCCCCTATGGTGGCCTTTAGGAGAGACAGGAATCTAAGTGACACTCTGGTTCACGGCAAAACCAACAGTATAGTACGTAATTGCCGTGTTCCTTGTGTTACTGGGTGTGAGATGTGTGCGATAGTGTTAGATAACCAGGTAACGGATACCAGCTCCAATAGATCATACGGTGTCCCGTCTAACACTAGTTGTAGGGAAAGAAATGTTGTGTATGCGATTAGTTGCAGGCGGTGTGAAAAGGTTGTTTATGTGGGTGAGACGGAAAGACAGTTGAATGAAAGAATGAAGGAGCATCTTCGGGATGTCAGATTGAAACATGGAAAACCAATCAATTTCCATTTCAAAATCGAAACACACATGTATACGGATTTAAGGTTCACTGTTTTAAAAAAGATGTACTCTGCAGACAAAATAGAGCGACAGGTTCATGAATCAGCATGGATCAAAAAATTGCAGACGGTACAGCCATTTGGTTGCAACGTAAAGGACGCGCAATTCCATTTAACGTTACTTGACGTCTGATTAAGCGCGGGAACGTCAACGTCGCGCAAATGTTACCATACGACGTTGACGTCATATCCTCTATTAGATAAATCAAAATGGCTATAGAGAGTGTTCATAAAATTATGTTCTAGTTATAAGATTTATTTTCTTTTTCTTGATAAAGGCATTTTTGCCGAAATATTGAAAATAAGAGTGATTTTGTATAGTGTTCAAACAGTTCCCTGAGGAACGTTATTATGATACTGTGTTTTCAAAAAAGCTTATTACATTATGATATGAAAAGATAATTTTCGCCAACTCGAGTTATGTAATATTTCATATGGCCTAAATAACAAGAATACAAGATCTTTATTACGAAAATTAGGCCAACATAGGGGCATGAATTGAAACATATATGATAATAAACAAAATCACAACAAGGAGAGGATTCTAAATGATGGATGTAAGAGTTTTTAACCCTTTTTTGTTCAATCCCTGGTTTTTACGTCCCTATGTTTTGATACTTCAGAAAAATATTTTGGAAAAAAAAGAAGATACCGTGCCGTTTTAAACTCAGTTTGATTACTAATACCCGGTGATATCATCGATATCATTCGCTGTAAATGGTCTATATATGTCTGCTCACAGGTCGAACCTTTTTTAATACTCCAATTATATAGTTAACCTTTAACTTTGATCGTTCAAAATAGCCAATTTATATAGGTTTAAGT
This sequence comes from Fragum fragum, assembly GCA_946902895.1. Lineage (NCBI taxonomy): Eukaryota > Metazoa > Mollusca > Bivalvia > Cardiida > Cardiidae > Fragum > Fragum fragum. The sequence goes on along the minus strand of OX336370.1, from coordinate 66,538,911 downwards.
AGTGATGACTTATCCATTCCCGCAGCCGATCACTAAACTTGGTGTCGAGTATAAGATTTGACTAGACGCATGCGCAGTGAGAGCCAGAAAAGGTGTATTGCTTATTAAAAGCAATTTATTCATTACCCACAATGTTTTCTACCCAAACTGTAAAAAATAAGAATTTCATCAAATTAAAACAGTATGAACAAGTCAGACAAAGAGTGACCAAAACTCAGATCTCTAGAGCATAACTGAAATGGACTTTTTTCATATCCAGTTTTTTTATGTTCTATCTTAATTGTTGAGCAAAACTTCTAAATGAGAAAGAAGGGTTTGTCTATCCACGGGGATTAGAGATTTCGGAATCATGTGTAACTTTAATGTGTGATATACGTCTGTTAACCCATTCCAACACAAACACCATTTTTCACGGTCATCAAGAAAAACATTTGGAAAAAATGCGTAAATTGAAGAAATTGCTGTCAACAAGCAAGTCCTTCATTTTCCACATTGTTTTCAAACCAGAAAGTTGAAGAACAAAAACAAAACAAAAAATAAATAAGATAAAATTAATACACTTTTGATTGTCGTCCTAACTCCTTTCATTTGGACAAGTCTGTAATTTTGCTGTCTGGTAATGGGTTTAATATTTTAAAATAAATGGGAGTTAAACTGGGACGATAGAATTTAACACAAAATACTATTTAACTTAAAAACTCGTTCCAACAAAATCCAACCTTTTATGCCAAAGAAAAAAAAGTTTTAAAAACATTGTTGAAAAGAAGGAAATGGTTTTCAACGAGCAATTTCTTCGCAATCCACAAGGATTTCAACCTCAAGGGTCAAAGGTTGGTGATTTTTTTTCAACCCAAAATTTCCGAAATTGCTTGTTACATTTTAGATTCAATTAATTCCTTGTTGAAAACATTGTGTAAAATGGAGAAATAGCTTGTAAGAAGCAATTTCGTCATTTTATACAATGTTTTCCAATTGTGTTTCATGAGAAATGTGTGGTAATGGGTTAAAGAGATATGTAAGCGAAACATCTGTAATAGTATTTTTTCACCTAAAACACTACGTTTACATGTGACTTAATAGGTACAGACTAAAATGAGCTTGTATCTTATGATTTTTATGTACAGTCTCTACTCTACATACATGGATGACAAACTATTCAAGTCAACACCTCGAGTTTTCTCCTTCAAAAGATAAGCTTAATTAATTTTCAGCCTCGGTCCAGGTCAGACTTACGATTCCAAACAAGAATGATTAATCAAATTATACAGGGTTTAACTCTTCCCCATTCAATCCCTCCTTTTTCAGCCCTCGAGAAAAAAGCTTGGGAAATAATGTGGAAAATGAAGAAAAAAAAACTTGTATCAAGCAATTTCTTCATTTTCTACAATCTTTTCTATCCAAAAAGACGAGAAAAAAACAACAACACAAAAACACACAATCAACTAATTGATATTGTTGTCTGAAGCTCCTTTCAGTTTGGACCAGTCTATAAATTTGTCGATTGGGAATGGGTTATGACTGCCATGTACGTGGTCAGTGAGTGTGGCATGCAATCTGTAAATTTCAAAACTGGACTAAGCTGGGGGAAAATAAGCTAAGGGAAAATCTGCGTGAGGTAAAAGGGGGCAGAGTTGGTTCATCGACTTCTCATGGTCATGTTCCTTAACCCATTCCAACACAGTGGAATTTTAGACTGGTCCAAATTGAAAGGAGCAGCAGACGACAATTTCAAGTTAATGGAATTCGAAATTTTTTCATCTTTCTGGATAGAAAACATTGTGGATAATGAAGAAATTGCTTAATCCAAGCAATTTCTTCATTTTCCACAATGTTTTCAAAAGCTTTTTTGTTGAGGGGCGTAAAAAGGAGGGATCAAGTGGGAATGGGTTAATATACTCTTGGTTATTAATATAACCTATTATCAAGGGACAAAATTCCAGAATGGTTGGATAAGTTGCAGACGACAATGCTATGTTACAAGAAAATGAACAATTTTGATCTCCACGTGTAGAAAAGATTTTGTAAATGATAAAGTTGCTTGTTATATACACTTGCTTCATTTTCCAAAATTTTTTTGCCAAAGCCTTTTCCTTGAGGTGTCAAGCGGAAATGTGGGGTAATACGTACTGGTACCTCTTAATACACTGTTTTATGAAACTCATTCAAAGTAGTGTCAGAACTCACCTGAATAGTAGTGTTTACGTCCCTCGCTTATCTTCTTAATTTCACATGTCTTCCGAGAGTGATCAATCCATTTTCAAAGACAAAAGACTAAGCCATTCGAATTTCACATGGCCTAAACTTCAATACCCTGTTTACGAATGTAACATTAAATATATATAATAATACATTAATTATATCAACTATTTCAAAAGCTTTAGAATGCTATCTGTAATTATAATGATCTAAAGTCACCAAGTCCTGTAATTAATTGTTCCTCCAATCAAACATGATCGGTTCGGTTTATACACTACTGCGCATGTGCACGAATTCTATGTAAATTAAGTTCGGGGATTCGCTCTTTGACTAACCCTTCAACCTCGAATACTTGTTTTTTTAATCAATTATAAAACAATTCAAGATTTTCAAATTGCTTTTATCTGACTCTTTTTTGTCAGTGTAATGAGTTTATTTAAAGGTTGTTTTTGCGTTATTGCCGTTACGGTAGTTCTTCTTTTTGCTATTTTTCGGGATTTATATTTTATATTTAACTAAAGCTTATTAAGAATATTTCAATTTTTGAAATCAACATTTACTTAAATAGACGATCTAGATCTACGTGGCTGCATACTTTTTGAAATGCATAGATTTTAAAAACAAATTAGAACACATAATATTTTGAAACACATATGAAATGACAGTTTGTAGGAATACAACATTGGTGTTAGCTGAAAAGACGTCAAGGGGTATCTTATACTCGTTTTTTATATCAATGCGATTGGACCATATACATCATTTTTATGGCCGTATTATCAAAGTCTATTTAGTTTCCTACCAATCAGTAACTTTTTGACCCCATTACGTGATTGAGGGTCATTAATGACCGAGCTTCATTTAATATGAAAGTACAGTGTATATATATTCTTTTCTATCAAGAGTCGATATTTAATATTTTGAATTCCAATTAAAACCATGATAAATCTTTCATTTATTGTATATTTGTAAGTGTCTTAAAAGGAAGGTAAAAAGGTACAAATTTATTAGTAGAACCACGATGATTATTACAGCAATATACATGTATTCCCTAAAACATGGACACGTCACTGTGCAACCATCAAAATTGTAAAACTAGTATACATGAAATAAACGTGAAAAAAAATATGATTATAAAAAAAGATTGGTCAGCGCCCCCTCCCCCAATATTTGTCTGGCATAATTTTGAAATCTTTAATGTACAAAAACCTTTGTGGCAAATGGATAAGAAGCATGTCAATAGTAGATGTCTTACCCTTTTCATTTCAGATTAATAACCACTTGTACGTAATTAGAATGCTGCAAAGGAATTCCCACATTAGTTTATCAAGCTATTTGGGATATAAAAGTTGTTTGAACTTGTATGAATATACATACCCGTTATATATGTATATATCGAATGCCCGATTTAAATTTGAATGAAATAATTCAACCCTGAGGGTTCGTGCTCAAGAATATGTTTTAACCCATTCCAACACAGCAAAATTTTAGACTGGTCCAAATTGAAAGAAGCTGCAGACAACCCTTTCAAGTTAATGAAATTTTAAATTGTTTCATCATTTTGGATAGAAAACATTGTAGATAATGAAGAAATAGCTTGATACAAGCAATTTCTTCATTTTCAACAATGTTTTCCGAAGCTTATTTCTTGAGCAGCGTAAAAAGGAGGGATCGAGTGGGAATGAGTTAAAAAAGAATGGACATTTCTCTAAGCTTCACAGTTTCTATTTCATCTAGATTTTGCAGACGACAAATTTAAGTAGATTAAGTTTTTATTTATTTATTTATTTTCACTGTTTGGGTACAAATATCGTGGATAATGTTGTAACAAGCTATATCGTCAAGTTTTCCAAAGATTAATTCCTTGAGGGGCGTATAAAGGCGTCATTGTATACTCTGGAAATCAAAGTTATGGTTGAGCGGTTGTATCGAGCGGCAACATGAAAGGACATCGCAACGCGAGAGACTATAACTTACCAGTGTAAGGTGGCCACCTGTGACTGTCTACAGTACTTGTTTCGATGCGATGTTAAGCACGATGAGAATATTTATCAAAATATAAATTTTCCTATTTTAATTGAAACCACTTTATTTTGATTATTAGTGTCGATATTTTCAAACAAGCAATAACGGACTACCATGTAATTCAGAGGAGATTTCGAGACATTGGCAAGGTATGTGAAATTAAATAATTATTCCTGAATTGTGTCTTTTTTTTCTGGTGTAGGCTACTAGATGAAATTAAGATTGTTGTAAAAACTGTTTTTCAAACATAGACATTTTCTTTACTGAGAAGTTGCACAATTCTGGCCTTAGATTTGCCGAATCAAACGTAAATGGGGATCAAGGTATGCAAACGAGGAAATGAGAAAAAGGAAAGATATATTCCAATGGTTCTATCGGGAATTCTCGTAGAAAATCGCTTCTACCCGGAAGGATAATATTGATGACGTCATAGGCGTGGTCTGCACAAAACATGGCGGACGTTATCTTTTGCTGCATTTCTACTTACCAAACTTTTATTGTTCTTATTCGGATATCTACCATCCTTTATTCGGTAATACATTAAGAACTTTATGGTTTCTATTTTGTCTATATTTACGTATACAGTTAACACATTTCAATTATGACAAGTTCCTGTATCAATAAACAGGGTCCGTACCTTATCCCTTTCTCATTTTGGAAATACTCTAACATTTGCCAACATTCGCGGCTGTTAATCAAGGATTTAACCGACCAATCAAATTATTCATTTAGACCGGACCTGAGCTTTTTACTCCGACAACCGCCAACATTTTTGGTTCATTTGGCAACTTAAACGTCTTAACTACAGCTTATTCATGCTGTAGTTACGACGTTTAGGTCGCCAACTAACCTTTTACTTTTTTGTTACAAGCTAAAATTAACCTTCGGGACATAAAATTTTGAGACATGACACCGTTAAAATACAAAGCGGGACTGCCTGTCCGGAGTTAATTGGCGGGGCCAGCATTTAGTCAATTACCAGATGATAAATTGTTGACTGATCCGAATCGAAAGAAGTTACAGACATTATCTCAGACTAAGCTTTAAAAGGGAAGAAAAAAGCTAAATAAGGTAGAAAACATCGGGAGAAAAGGTCAATGCTTGTTACAAGCAATTTCTCATCTTCCTATAAAGTTTACCATAATTTCAATTCGGCACACACAAAGAAAAAGACTAACAGGGGCCTAGTCGCCCGTGGACCCTAAATTTTTGGCTGGGTCCCTGAAGTTTTGAGAAAAGGCCCACACCCTAATTTCAAATACATTGTATTGATTATTTGGCAGCTGGGCCCCCAAATTGAAATTATCAGTCTTTTCCCCTGGGACAGGGCGTCAAAAAGAACAATTAAGTGGTAATGGGTCAGAAAAATTGCTAATTTACCTGTATTTATACTTCTTATCCTAATAGATACTAATAAGATCAATGAAATGAAATGGGTAGATTTAAAACAAGAGGGCCAGAATGGCCCTAAAATCGCTCACCTGACTAATGTAAGATGATTCAAAATTGAAATTGGCCCAATGGTTACTGAGGAGAAGATGTTTAAAGATTTCAAAGTCAAAAACTGCCCTACCCTTCCAAGCCCTTATTTGGTCATCAATCAAAATTCTAGAACAACTTTTGAAAAGGGTCACTCAAGGAACATTCATACCAAATTTGGTTGAAATTGGCCCAATAGTTGCTGAGGAGAAGATGTTTAAAGATTTCTGAGTCAAAAAAGTGCCTGACCCTGCCACGCCCATATTTGGGCATAAATCAAAATTCCAGGAACAACTTTTGAAAAGGGTCACCCAAGGAACATTCATGCCAAGTTTGGTTGAAATTGGCCCAATGGTTACTGAGGAGAAGATGTTTAAAGATTTCTAAGTCAAAAACTGCCACGCCCTGCCACGCCCTGCCACGCCCATATTTGGGCTGAAATCAAAATTCCACGAACAACTTTTGAAGAGGGTCACCAAAGGAACATTCATGCCAAATTTGGTTGAAAATGGCCCAATGGTTACTGAGGAGAAGATGTTTAAAGATTCCTAAGTCAAAAACTACCACTCCCTGCCACGCCCATATTTGGGCATAAATCAAAATTCCACGAACAACTTTTGAAAAGGGTGACCCAAGGAACATTCATACCAAATTTGGTTGAAATTGGCCCAATGGTTACTGAGGAGAAGATGTTTAAAGATTTCTAAGTTAAAAACTGCCACGCCCTGCCACGCCCATATTTGGGGGTCAATCAAAAATCCGCGAACAACTTTTGAGAAGGGTCACCCAAGGAACATTCCTACCAAGTTTGGTTGAATTCCGCCCAGTGGTTACTGAGGAGAAGATGTTTAAAGAATTGTTGACGACTTCCGACGCACGACGCACGACGGACAAAAGGTGATACCAAAAGCTCACCTTGAGCACGTTGTGCTCAGGTGAGCTAAAAAGTATAAAATTAGAAATGAACTGTGTTTTGAAGCATGTTTAAAACATATTATCAATAAATGTATTTCAACCCTAAGAAAAAATCCTTTAGGAAGGATATCGGTCCCACTCCAAATAAGGGTAGGAAGAACACTGCATTTGTTGAAATTGATCATATATAAAGATTACAGTAAGAACATCTCTTACCAAAATTCTTGTCAGATTATTCATGAAATTTATATATCTTGGGGTAATATTTTATGTTACTTTTAGTCTAAAAAATTGTTTTCACTTTATCTTCCAGTACCTAGAGAACCTACCTTACATTTCCGGCATTGAGGCACATGAGTTTGAAGAACGTATAGAGACTTATGACACTTCAAAATTACATAGATCTTCTTGGAATATCACTAGATGAAGATCTCTGCATGAATTAAAGTACCTGTTCACTCCAATTGAACACCTTTGGTAGAAAATGAGGACCTTTTAAGAGGATAAGAAGAAAGTGATTTCTCTGGATTTAATGATTTTGAACATATATACAAGCACACCAAAGAAAAGTAAAAGCATTATAGAGGTATGTTCATAATTAATCAATCATCATGAGCTGTTAACCCATTCCCATATAATTCAGCCATTTGACGCCATTCTAGAATAAGGCTCTGGAAAGCAGTGTGGGAAATGAAGAAATTGTTGTTACAATCAAGTTTTTATTATTGTCCACAGTGTTCTTGTCCCCAAAATGCTAAGATTTTTGCAATTCTCTCAAACTGAAATGGTGTCTGCAACAACTTTGAAAGTTTAGAATTTTGTCTTTTGGTAATGGGTTGAACAACATTAGTCATATTTCAAGAAAACTTTTAAAGTTGCAACCTAATAATATACCAGACATTTTTTTAACTAAGCATTTTACTTATTGCAATTTTTTAGGATGTTTATAATTTAGCAATAAAGCGAAAATGATAGATCTGCATATGAAATTTGAAAAAAAGGCCTCTCTGTCCATGTAATATGGTTTCATAGGCAACATGCATTTTGAAATCAATTAATAATTTGTTGCTCTAAAATATCAGTCGTATGCAACAATTTTTACTAGATTGGGGGGGGGGGTGTCACAGTTTATTTCAATGTATCATAACTAAGTCCCATTCAATAATGTATTTGATGTCCCCAAAGAAAAACAAATGGGAAAACATTGTGGAAATTGAAGCAACAAAATTGTCGTCTGAAACTCCTTTAAATTTTGACCAGTCTGAAATTTCCTGTCTGGTAAAGGGTTAAGCTTGCTCAACGATTTTGAGTTGTCCCCTGAAAGAGCCCCCTCTCTCTCTCTCTCTCTCTCTCTCTCTCTCTCTCTCTCTCTCTCTCTCTCTCTCTCTCTCTCGCTCTCTCTCTCTCTCTCTCTCGCTGTTGCCTAATCATTTCATTTTCGTTTTTTAGGGACAAGAATATCTGCTGGCTTTTAGCTCACTTGAGCACAACATGCTCTAGGTGAGCTTTGTGATCATTTTGTGTCTAACGTACGTCATACGAAGTCCATTGTCCGTCAACATCTCGTGTGCACTCTAGAGGCCACATGTTTGGCTCAAACATCTTGAAACATGACTGTTTGTCTTCAAAAAACCTCGGACAAGTTCGATATTGGGCCAACTAGGGTAAAATCTAGGTCACTAGGTCAAATATAAAAAAATCCTATGTGCACTCTAGAGGTCACATTTTTACTCAACTGTCTTGATACTTGGTCTGATCGTTTGTCTCAATAGTATCTCTGTCAAGTTGGTCAAATTCGATATTTGGTTTTTTTTTTTTTCAAACAAGTTTAATTTGGTATTATTTTCAAAAGTAGGTCACTAGGTTAACCTCTTTATACGACGTAGAGACTACATTTATGGTTAAAGAACTTGGTTTAAATATATTTCTCCATGATATATCAAAGATAGAATTTTAATGTAGTCTTGCCCTGGGTTGTAATATTAGGTTACTTGTGCTTTTCAACCATATGTTGCCACAGACTCAGATGAGCACTTCCGGGCCAATGGCCCTCTTCTTGTATGTAATGAGACATATGATCCATTTTTCTTAATTCTTTTTATTAAGTGAATTTCAACAACTTGGGTTTATTTGCAATCCCCGATTTCAAAGTCCCTGTGATATTTTAATATACTTGAGAAAACATTGTGGAAAAAGAAGAATTTGCTTACAACAAGCAATTTCTTCCCTTCCTACATTTTTTTCTATTATATGGGCTGCTTAGTTTTTGGATTGTTCTTATTTCACAATGTCATGTGCTACCCTTTGAATTTGGATAATTCCAAAAGCTTTGAGAAGAAACGACTAAGAAAATGCTATGGACAAGTGATTCCCATCTTTATGCCCGAGCCATGTTAAAATTAACGTTACCTCTAGCCATGTGTACGTGAGTATGTGGGTAGGTTTTAGTACAAATGGCACTTATTTTCAATTACATAAATCTTCAAAATGCCATCTGCAACCTCTTCGAATTTTTATCGGTAATGGAGAATGGTACGAAGTGGTTAAAACAGAATGATTCATCTTTTATTTGGTTTAATCAAAATGTGAGACATTTTTTCACTGATATTTCATCTCTTCTTTTTTCTTTTTTTGGGGGGTGGGGGGACTTTTTCAGAAAATATTAGGATGAAGTCAGAAAGTATGTTCCTACATCCTTTATGATGAAAGGAGGGAGTTGAAATGCATTTAAAAGTGCATCAAAGATTGCACCAATGTTGATGAATGCAAGTTATTGAGTTTTCATGATTAAACGATGTATTTATTTTTGTCTTTTCAGATAAGATGAAACATGCAAAAGAAATCAGACACCCAGAATAAGATACCCTGAAGCCAATGTAGTTTTGTCTTTGAAGAAAAATTCATAGAAACGGTGTTATTCCCATTAACCCTTCCTGTACAATCACTGGTTTTTACATCCCTGTGACGTAATACTTTAGAAAACATTGTGGGAAAATAAGAAATTGCTTGTAACAAACAGTTTCTTCTTTTTCCACAATATTTTCTACCCTATTGAATGGTTATTTTTCAAATTAAAGCTTCTTTAAGTTTTCGTCTGCAAAACCTTTGAATTTGGACAGGTCTAAACTTTTGGAAAACAGGAAAGTGTTTAATATGACATTGGTAATGTTTGTGATAGATTATTGCTAATTGCAGTCTATTTAGCAACATGAGACTAATTATTCTTTCTAACTAAACAACTGTAGTATATTCTGTTTTCAACAAGTCAAATGTGGCTAAAAGAAAAGACATTGAATATATAGTTCGTCTTTAGAAACACTGAGGTTTTTTTTAATATCTCCAAATTGCAAGATCAGACAGGAAGGGAGTTTAGGATGATCTTAATCTACTTTGCAGAGGTGTGTAATTTGTGCAACGGCATAAAAAAGCTCACGTGACCATGTTATGGGAAAAGGAGAAATAGAATGTTATCTTTTTAGTAATGAAACATTGTCTTTTCTATGTATATCGGCTTTGCATTAATGTATGTAACTCATTTTCAATTCACACTGCTGTAAAGATGTTTATTTTTTTTTTATTTTTTTTTTATGATCACACTATGACATTTGAACAGCTGTTGACAATTTTACAGATAGCATCATGGTCACATCCCAAGGTCGAAAGTTAATATTAAGCATGTCCAGATCATAGCTTCTTCAATCATCGAAGGATTTCAGTAAACTTCGCACAATTGTTCACAGTTAGGAGAAGATAAGCCATTGGGAAAAGATTGGATAACTCCAAGGTCACAGCTTAAAGTCAAATGTTGAAAATGACCTTGTCCGGAGCATACATTCTAGAATTATCTATTTTGAAACGAATCTTAAGATAGCTCCAAGGTCAAGGTCACAGCTGAATATCGAACGTGAAAAATTTAGCTTTTCCAGAACATAGATCCTTCAAGTATGGATGAATTTCGAAATAATTTTAAAATAATTTTACAATATTTTTCTTATCATGAGCAGATGTTCCATTTGAAGAAAGAATTCAAGCTAAAGGTCAATTTTGAAATTAAGCGTGTCAAGAGCATAGCTCCTTCAATAATATATGTATTTCAATATAACCCGGCACAAACGTTTTCTGTCATGAGTAGATGTGCAGTTTGAATTGAAAACAACAATAGATATTACTATGGTCACAGCTAAAGTTCAAACATTGAAATTAAGCATTTCTGGAACATAGCTCCTAAAATTATGGTTTGAATTTGAAATAATTTTGCTCGATTGTTCTCTATCGTGAGTAGATGGGCCGTTCGAAACAAAATCTTTTCTTTAATTTGAGATACAGATTCTTAATTTTTCATTAACAACAAAAATATCATCTGCAATCAGTTTTTTGACAAGAGTTTACTTCGCAAGTAAAGCTAAAAATAAATATTTGTTTTTAGGAAATCTCTGTTTATGCCTTGAATAATAATTCCTTTGCTGTATTACATGTTAATATAACTTGGGAATCTTCCAATGTATATACAAGTATTGAAACCATTTTGAAGATCAACATAGTTTGTCGACTTACAATATTTGATTTTTATGCTTCTTTGGATTAAATATGGGCTCTTAACGTATTTAAGAAAAATGAATTAAATGAATAGCAAGTTATAAAGAATGAAATTAATTTCACGGATTTGGGAGAATTTATGAAATTATATCAATTTTAATGCAATAAGATACAGTTTACTAAAAAAATAACAACAACAACAACAACAAAAACCAAACAAATTAATAAAAACCAAGAACAACAACAACAAACAAACAAAAGCCTGAGTATCAGAAAGGCAATATTATTCAATATTATTGTTATACAAATTGACAATAAGTAAACGGATGAACCCGAAGTTAATGTTTTAGCAAGTGAAAGAGCAGTCTCAGTTTTCGTATATATTTCGTAAATTTACAAAATGATATCACTTGCTAATACAATATGAATGAACCAAGAGATGGAACATGCCATTGTTCATTTATGTAGGAAATTTTGTAAATTTACAAAAAAAGTCTCATATATTGATAAATTGATGTTTTATTTAATGCCGGAGACATCCTTTTCTGTTAATTAACCAAAATGTTTCTCATGTCAAATTTTTATTAAATATTGTACGAAACCATGGAACTTCATAAATTTACGAAATCTCTCAATTAACCCATCGAATGATAAAGATATGTCAGCAAAATACCCTTAATAGGATTTTCAATATACACTAGGTTTATGATTGTACAAAACAATGAAACTTCATAAATTTACGAAATATGTCCATTAACCAATCGAATGATAAAAGTATGTCAGCAAAATACCTTTAATATGATTTTCAATATACACTAGGGTAATGATTCAGAAAAAATCACCAAAATGATTCTTGTTTCATATTTATTGAATATTGTACAAAACAATGAAATTTCATAAATTTACGAAATCTGTCCATTAATCAATTGAATAATAAAGGTATGTCAGCAAAATACCTTTAATAGAATCTTTGATATACACTAGGTTAATGATTGTACGAAAAATGAAACTTCATAAATTTACGAAATCTCTCAATTAACCAAACGAATGATAAAACTCTTTCAGCAAAATACCTTTAATATGATTTTCAATATTCACAAGGTTTATGATTGTACATAACAATGAAACTTCATAAATTTACGAAATATGTCCATTAACAAATCGAATGATAAAAGTATCTCAGAAAAATACCTTTAAAATGATTTTTGATATACACTAGGTTAATGATTCAGAAAAAATCACAAAAATGTTTCTTGTTTCATATTCATTGAATATTGTACAAAACAATGAAATTTCATAAATTTACAAAATCTGTCCATTTACCAATCGAATGATAGAAGTTATACTGCAAAAATACCTTTAATGGGATTTTCAATATATAATAGGTTCATGGTTGTAGAAAGCAATGAAACTTCATAAAATTACGAAATCTGTCCATTAACCAATCGAATGATAAAGGTATGTCAGCAAAAATACCGTTTAAAGAATTTTCAATATTCACTTGCTTTTGTACTTGTTTGTTTTCTACACATAAAAATGTAGCTTCAATTTCCTTGTACATTTTGTAAATTTACAAATGATATCAGATTTTAATGCTAAATGAGTGATGTTTTTATTACAATTCGCTGCTAGATTGTATTCAACAAATAAAAATGTCAGTGTACAGATGTTCAACTGTTGCCATCATAATTGGATATATGTTTTATGAGAAAAAAATTTGTGCATAAACTTAATAACTAGTTTCCAAACATGAGACGAAACATACCATTATATACAGGAAATGTTGTAAATTTACAAAACAGTTTCATTTAACCCTGATAAATTGATGTGTTTTTCATTGATTAGGACATCCTGTTTTTATGTATAACCAAAATATTTCTTGTTTCATATTTATTGAATAATAAACTCTTGGCTCCTATTTTTATGTCGTTGTGGTTAATTATAGGGCTCATTCTACAGTAAAAGTCTGGTCATATTTACGGGAAAACGGGAATAAAATACTGCATCTCATGATAAAATCAGTTACTAAAAAAGAACGTGTTTTACTTAGAAGACAATATCTGATTCAAATTTAAGTATTAAGCGTCCGTTTTAGCGTTTGTTTTTTTTTTTTTTTTTTTTTTGGCGACTGACATTTTTCTTATCCAGGTTTCAGAAACATCGATACCTCCCTTTAAAATGCTATCTTTTAGACTGTGACGGCTACTGACCTGCGATAAAATAGTTCCACTGAGACATCGAACGGAGTAAATTTACAAATTTGAACATCAAATAAAAGTAAATCGATGGTTGATGACCAATTCGTCGCAAATTAAGACAGGGAAAGTTTTGTTACTAGAAATCGAAGTTGAAATAAAAAGTGCTCATAGAACGGCAAGATAACTGTTCGATATTTTAACAGTCGTACACGTCTCATAAAACCAAATTAACCAGGCTCAGTCGGAGTGTTATACGAAGCAATATTTAGCATCTATCAATTTATTACATATGGCATCCAAAGCACTTAACGAATCAATCTTGTCAAGATTTATTCGGTTTTGGAAAAACGTAATATTGTTTTATACGTTCTTCCGGGAGTGCAGTTATATTCAGACAATATCAAATAACCCCTTGCTTCTTGAACAGATACATAAGTTATTTAAAAACAAACTAACAAAAAAAAAAAAAAAAAAAAAAAAACAAAAAATAAAATAAAACCAAACAAAAAACAAAAAACAAAAAAGAAAACAAACAAAAAAAAAATAACAACTTTGTAAAAAATCCACATTACCATCCAAAGTTATCTACAATTTTATATTGAATAAAAGAAAGATAAGAAACATTATATATCATAGTGTGACTCCGATCGAAATGGCACTTTAGTTTTTCGCGTATGATCTTTGACTTTAGAGGGGGCGGAATCCCCTCTCTTGATTTTCGAGAAGAGAATGACTTCGTTTTCACACTAATTGGCCTTTTTTTCTCGCCCGATAAATCGGCCTCTATCAGGTTTTGACCCTTCAAAGCTATTTGGGCATAAAGCGCGACAAAATAATTCAAAATATTTTTTGAATTCCACTGCTAAATATTTCTTGTCATTTTTATCACCTATAGCAGTAATCCAAGAAATTATTTCCTCAAAATGGACACAGAAACTATTATGTCATTTTTGTGGAGGTATGATTTTTTTTTCGGCCAAACTGAATGCTCGTTTCTGATAGACGAAAGTAAACAAGAGCCGTCGGAGACGAATTATGCTCACTGAATAAGGCTTTTGTCACAAAACTGTATGCCATTATTGGAAAATATTCATATTGAATGCAACTTTTGTTTGAGAGTTCAGTTCACAAGAAATTTGGAAGATTGGCAAACATTGACGGAATCTGTTTGGCTTCACAGGTCTGATTCTAGTAAAGTTCAATATCATTATATGGTAAAGGGTTAAAATTTTTAACTTTACCATCAAAGTTATCATTGAAAAATGTCTACATACATAAAAATGAAGACTCTAACTTGAGAAGTCTTGCAGAAACAATAGACTGCTTTATTTTAGAGTAGGAAATATACAAAATGTAAAGCTACATGGCATTAAGCCCCCCTTTAGCATGGTAAGATTAATTGGGTCGAAAATTGAAATGAACATTACCTAGGGCACTAAATAAACAACATTTATGTAAAGTAACAAGAAACTTTGGCAATTTGTAAAGGAGGTATATTTTAAAATTATGACCTTGATAATTTGACCTTGACCAATGCCCTTGAACTTAGTACCTACAGAAAGTCCATGTCTTAAATGATGCGCATGTAAAATATGAAGGCTATATCACTTACCATTGTATACGTATGGGCGATGTTAAAGTGAAAAATGACCTTGATCTTGTCAGATGACCTTGAACTTAGTATCAACAGAAAGGCCACGTCATAAGCAATGTACATGTGAAATATGAAGGCTTTATCGCTTACCATTGTAACCTTATAGTTATTTTTTTTTAATTTTGACCTTGAGAAATGACCTTGACCTTGGCTAATGACCCTGAACTTAGTACTAACAAAAAGGGTTTGTCACAAGCAATGCACGTATGAAATATGAAGACTATATCTGTAACCAATCAAAAGTTATTGCCAATATGAGTTTTTGCAGGACAAAAAGAGAGCTTACGTAAAGCTAATAACATTAAAGCCCCATTTCCCATGACACGTTCTTTTTTTTTTTTAATTTTTCGATAGTTTAGGTCAAGAAGAACTGATTTGCTACTCAAATATGAAATTGCATAAAATCCGACTATGAGACTAGGAGAAATTTGCAAAAAACTAATTTTTACATTAAGGCCCCTTTTTCTATGACGCAGCCTTGAATCGAGAAAAAAATCAGGAACGTCTCTTGGAAATTTCCTAGGATGATTATATATGAAGTTTCATCCAATTAGGCCCAGAGGTTCCTGAGATATGACGTCGGACGGACAGAAGGACAGACGGACGGACGCGCGCACAGGCCGGCGACTATAAGCTCCCCCAAAAGAATTGTGAGAAAAAGAAAGAAAACAATACTTCTTTGATTTATCCAATTTCGGTCCGATTTTACGACTTAAGTTAATTTCGAAGATTTTCTGGAATTGTGTAATATTTTTTCGTCGCATTTTTCTCGGCAATTAAGGGAAGAATCGATTTTCTTCGCGCTACTGATTTTAGTTATCATTATTCCCTCTCTTATATTATTTGATTACAATATTCTGAAGGAAGATATGAACCGTTTTTCCTTCCTCGGAGGGAAGATATGACTTTAGTCTATTGTAAGACCACACCGAGACAGTTGAAGTGGATATTTGGACATTCATTTGGTGCATATCACCTATCACTCAATCAGTTTGAATTTGCTCAAACTAAACGTCATCGTGACGTTATCAGGAGTTCGCAAGCAATTTTTCGATTCCGTAAAGATCAGTTCAAAACTGTCGTTAGAGTCAATATGAATATGAATGCTTACTGTAACCTTGCCTAACTACTTGATGTGACATAATGCAGGACATAGGTTGTGTCACTTGTCACTTTGTCATCTTCTGTTGAGAGCTTGGTCCTATGCATATGAGGTCATGCCGTGTCGACTACCGAATGACGGGGTTTTCTAAGAATAACTCGAATTTCCGCTGAAGCCACAAAAAGCAACTTTAAGACTATTGGATTACCGCAATGATATTATTTTGATATATTTTAATATTAGGCGATGTCGTATGATATATGTAAAAGTCTAGGCCTTTCAATTTGGGAGATGATTTTTTTAAAGATTCCCTTCTTTATTTCTATGTATAATCAGGGATCGTACAATATAGGGCTAGTTTTTGTGTTAGAGAAATAACTTGGAGTTTTTTGGAAGCGAGCATTTCGGTAATGTTGCACGTCAAACATCAAGGCTCAGTGCCTTTAGGTTTCGGAGATGAATTTTTTAGATTTCCACTTTCTTATGTAAAATCAGGGATTACAAAACAAAGGGCTAATTCTCAAGATAGAGTTGAATTGACAATCGCTGGCCCCGCCCACTGAATCCCTAGGCCCCGCCCATCAACTCCGACAGGAAGCTCCGCTTCTTTTTAATGGCGTTGATTTGAGAAAATTATGGCCAGTAGCATGTAACAAAAAAGTAAAAAATTGTTGGTTTGTGACCTAAACGTCGTAACTACAACTTGAATAAGCTGTAGTTACGACGTTTAAGTCTCCAAACTAACAATAATGGCGGCCAATGTTGGAGTTGAAAAGCTCGGATCCGGACTGAATAAAATATTTGTTTGGTCGGTTTATTCCTTGATTGACACTTGCGATTAGTCAATTATCTTGGTAGGCCATACCAGATGCCAAATATCAAAGCTCTAGACTTTCCGGATTAGGAGAAGATTTTCAAATTTCCTGCTTTCTTTCTAGGGATTTCACAATATACGGCTGATTTTCAAGTAAATGCAATAATTTGAAGTTTGTTGTCAGAGAATCATTAGGCAATGCCGTACGCCAAATATCAAAAGTTCTAGGGTTTTTGGTTAAGAGCTGAATATTTTACTAAATTTGCTTCTTTTTTTTCTTCGTAAAATCAGGGATTGATTAAAATTTAGTACGTGAATCACGTAAAAATAAAGACGGACAAAATGACATACCCTTACGTCAATTCACGCAAAAATTTTGAAATGTCGATCAAACTCCAAGCCAAAACTGGAAATTCCATAAATCTATTATTAGAAAAACATCCGGTGGTAGTATTATTGTCGAGTAACTCGGTCTTTTACTTAGTTGTTACTTAAATTTCACCCTATCACGTATTTTTGCGAAGAAAATATCGGTCATCTCGTGAATTATTATTGAGTTCGTCTATCCATCTTTTACGTTGTATCCTATTCGTTTCGTCTGCTATCAGAAAGTAAAATAGGTGTCCCAAAAGGGTAGTACCCTTGAAGCCCTTTGAAATAAACACACGATGTAAGTTATAAGAAAACATGATGAACCATCATCTAGCACCGTCATCGATAATGTCAAAGTGAGAAGTCAACAAAACCAAGTCAAAAAACACAAGAGAGACAGTGGCCCTGGCGCTCACCTGAGATAGGGCTCTCTTTTTCTTCAAGGACTAATACAAACTGGGTTGGGAGAAGCACTCCTTTAACATTTAACTAAAATCAACTTATGTTACCATGCCAACTAGTGCTTTCAATAGATTTCAAATATTTCAGTAATTATTAATGGGGACAAACTAACATATTTCTACTCAATTTTGTTTAAATTTGCAAAATAGTTTTGAAAGGGTTGCCTTCTTTATTTCTATTTAAGCCTAAACACCCTGTGACTCTAAAATTTTATCAATTTTGAAAGAGGTCAATGTTCTGATGCTTCAGATTCTTCAACTTCTGGGTCAGGAGGAGATTTTTTTTCAATTTTACTCTTGTTGTCTTAGCAATCAGAGTTTTCAACAGATTAAATTCTTTGGTTGAAATCAGCCCAGTGGTTTGGGAGGAGATGTCGTTTTAAAAATCCTTCTTTATTTCTATAGAAGCCCCCCCCCTTCCACCCCAGGGCTCTGCCCCTGGATACCCGAGGATGATAATTTTAGCAATTCTGAAAGAGGTCAATGTACTGCTGCTTCATATCAAGGCTTTATGCCTTCTGGGTCGGGTGGAGATAATTTTCAAAGATGTAATTTAAATTTCATTTTTGTTACCATTGCAATTAGGAATTTTAACGGATACAAAATCCTTAAGCAACTTTCATATGGCACCACCCAAGGAACATTTCTGCTAAGTTTGTTGAAATCCTCCCAATGCTTGTGGATGAGATGTCGTTTAAAAATCCTTCTTTATTTCTGTATAAGCCCCCATCTTTGGCTCCGCCCCTGGGGACCTGAGGGTGATGATTTTAGCAATTCTGAAAGACGTCATTGTACTGATGCCTCATGCCAAATATCAAGCTTCTACGCCTTCCGGGTCAGAAGGAGATGATTTTTAAAGTTTTATTAAAATTGCAGTATTTTTTAGGATGGCAACCAAAGTTTTAAACGGATTTCAATTCTTTCAGCAATCTAAAGGGCACCACCTAAGAAACATACCTGCCAAATTTGGTTGAAATCCGCTAAGCGGTTTGGGAGGAGAGGTCGTTTTGAAAATCCTTCTTTATTTCTTTATAAGCCCCACCCCTCCTGGGGCTTCGCTTCTGGGTACTCGAGCGTGATTATTTTAGCAATTCTGAAAGAGGTCATTGTACTGATGCTTCATGCAAAATATCAAGGCTCTACGCCTTCTGGGTCAGAAGGAGATAATTTTTAAAGTTTTTATTAAAATTTCAGTTTTGTTACCATAGTTTTAACGGATTTCAATTCTTTTAGAAATTTTAAAGGGCACCACCCAAGGAACATTCCTGTCGAATTTGGTTGAAATCAGCCTAGCGGTTTTGGAAGAAATGTCATTTTAAGATTGTTGACACACGACGGACGCCGGATAGAGGACGATCAAAATACCGCACTTCAAGCACTTCGTGGTCAGGTGAGCTAAAAAAAACACAAACAAAAACAATACGCTTTAAAAATAAATGGTAATCCAAATTTGCTTGGCTTGGAAAAAAAACCAAACAAAAAAAAAACAAAAAAAAAAAAAACAGAAAAATGTATCAAACGAAGCAAATTTTCATTCAAGAGTGTGTAAACTATCAAAAGTCTCGATACACATACACATAGCATCAGTGATGCGAATTCATCCAAAAGCGTGGTTTTATTAGCTCACCTGAGCACAAAGTGCGAGGTGAGCTATTGTGATCGGTCGTTGTCCGTCGTCCGTCCGTCCGTCCACAATTTCTTTTAAAATCTTCTCCTCCTAAACCAGAAGGCCAATCAAGCTGAAACTTTGCAGGGATGTTCCTTGGGTGCAATTCTACAAAGGTTGTTAAAAGAATTTAATACCGTCAAAAACTCTGGTTGCCGCGGCATTTGAAAATGGGAATCTTTAGTAAGTCTTTAAATATCTTTAAAAATCTTCTCCTCCTAAATCGGTAGGCCAATCAGGCTAAAACTTTGCAGGGATGTTCATAGGGTGTAGTTC
This sequence comes from Fragum fragum, assembly GCA_946902895.1. Lineage (NCBI taxonomy): Eukaryota > Metazoa > Mollusca > Bivalvia > Cardiida > Cardiidae > Fragum > Fragum fragum. The sequence goes on along the minus strand of OX336370.1, from coordinate 66,519,220 downwards.
TACAAAAGTTGTTAAAAGAATTTAATTCCGTCAAAAACTCTGGTTGCCGCGGCATTTGAAAATGGGAATCATTAATAATTCTTTAAATATCTTTAAAAATCTTCTCCTCCTAAACCAGTAGGCCAATCAAGCTGAAACTTTGCAGGGATGTTCCTTGAGTGAAGTTCTTCAAAAATCGCTAAAAGAATTTCATTCTGTGAAAACTCTTGTAACCGCGGAATATGAAAATGCTAAATTTTAGAAAATCTTTGTTGTTGTTTGTTATATTGTATAGAGCTTAATCATATGTTTCTCTACCAAGTTTTTAAATATTTAATCTCTGGGGTCATAATGTCCCCGCCCCTGAAGTCTGTAGTTTGGAAAATGCTTAATGAGAGCAATTTCAAAAGACTTCTCCTCTTAAACTTTAAGGTCTAGGATATTCATATTAGGTATGTAGCATAACTAGATGGTTTTGTACTATATCATTTAAAGTTGTCCTCCTAGGGTCAAAATTGGCCCTGCACTAGGGGTCCAAATATTGGGAAAAACACAAAATTTGAGTATGTAAAAAAATTCTTCATTTTAAGGCGGAGGCCATTTATATTTGAGACTAGCGTAGCCTGGCTTTTATCTATCAATTTTGATTAAAATTATGCCTGTAGGTTAAAAAACACCCCTTCCCTTGGTTTCGAAAGTTGGTAAAAATGCTCAATTAGACCATGTTCAACAGTCTTCTCCTCCAAATCTACAAAGTCTAAGGCATTCATATTTGGTATATAGCATAACCAGATGGTCATGTTAGCTTAAACCATAGCCCTGGGATAAAACATGGCACTGCCCTATAGGTCCGAAATTTTGGAAAACACCCAATTAGAGCAACTTCGAAAGTCTTCTCCTTCTGAAATATAAGGTGAAGGGCATTCATATTTGGTATGTAGCATGACAAAATAATTTTGTACTATGTTACAGGAAATATGCTCTTAGAATAAAAACGTCTCTGCTCCTGGGGTCGAAATTTGCGTAAATCGCATTGAAAGAATTCTTCTTAAATAGAAATGGAGAAATTGCCTGTCACTCCCTTTCTCGCAATGCTTTTTTAAACCCTTTTTCCCTGAGGGTGACAAATTCTGGGATAGTTTGGTAATGGATTAAACTATAAAGCCAAAGGCATTTATTTTTATTGTAAAGCATTACTGGATTGTTTGTACAAAGCCAAAAATCTTATATTTGTTTTATTTATTTTGCTCAAGTTGTGTCGTTTTTTTTTATACAAAAAAGTACTGTAATTTGCAGATGCCTCAGGTGAGCGATTTAGGGCCATCATGGTCCTCTTGTTTTCGGTCCATACCTCATTGAAAACATTCTCTCTATATATATACTATTATAAATCAGTGCCATCAAGCAAACAACGTAGCTATTTCACTAATTTAAGAGTAAAATAGATCAGCTTCGTGCGCAAGCATTCAAAATAGTTGCAAGCACATTTCATTTTTTGTGTTAAGGTTAGTGTAAAAAACGAAAAGAACTATAATTAAGTTACCTCTTGTTGAAAGACTTTTTTCTAGGCTTTGCATTGTACAGTTCAATGAACAAATTTGTTTCACATTTCATATTTTCTGAGAACATGAATCGCAGTAAATTGAAATTTGATAAAGAGTTTTTTTGTGTAGGGAACATTATGTTGACTTTCTTCTTTTTACCCTATTTGTTTCTGGACTATGTTTAGCAATTCCTTTTGAAATATTGTATATAGTTTAATGCTCGGGTTATTCATAGTGCTTCTCTACTTCAGTCATATCTCGGCGGATAGAGCACCTATCAATGGATTCCTGGTATTTCTCACACCAGTACTGCCACTACATCTTTTCCTGGCCTACAGCTGCTATCCCACCTAGGTTAACGAATATCCACCCATTGGTTAAGGACATATATCAGAATATGTGCCTCCGACGGGGATCGAACCCATAACATCCCAAAATTGAAGATCAGGAGTCTGGCGCGGTACCGACGCGCTATGAGGGCGGCCACAGGTCAAGGTCAAATGAAAATAGCCATGTCTGGAGCATGGCTTCTAAAATTATGATTAAAATTCGAAATAAGTTTACACACTATCATCAGCAGATGTGTATTTCAAACAAATCTTCACATAACTCTGAGGTCAATGTCACAGATCAATGTTGAACATGAAAAGTTAACATTTCCAGGACAGAGATCCTTCAAATATGGATTGATTTCGATATAACTTTAAGCAGTTGTTGCCTGTCATGGGTAGATGTGCCACATGAAAAACGTATTCATATATTTTCAAGGTACAGGTCACAGCTCAAGGTCGAACATTGAAATTTAGCATATCAAGAGCATAGCTCCTTAAATTATAGATTGATTTCAATATAAAATGTCACAATTGTTCTCAGTCGTGAGTAGATTTGCAATTAAAAAAAAAATCGGATAGCTCAAATGTCAAGATAGCTCAAATGTCAAGAATACAGCTTAAGGTCAAACATAAAAATTCATCATAACTGGAGCATGTCTCCTAAAATTGTTGATTTATTTAAAAATTATTTTGCACAATCATTCTCTATTGTTAGTTGCCATTTTAAACATAATTTTCAGATATCTCCAGGATCAAGTCAAGGTCACAGCTAAAGGATGTACATTGAAATTTTGCATGTTTGGAATACAGCAAGCATATACCTCTATCTGGGTCTGTCGATCCGTGTCCGTCCGACCTCTTTTCCCTGTTTATTTTACACTTTCTTGTGACAGGACTATATTCGGGGAGCACAAACCGTCTCTGACGGCTCTTGCTTATTATGTAAGGTATAATGGGATGTCGAGTATTCTCTGAGCGAGAATACCTGTACGTCATTATATACGCTGTGTGAAACGTCGGTTGAATTGTCATATCAAACCATAAGTTTACGATCACAATGCCCTTTTAGGACTAGTTAAATGGTAAAATCTGAACATTCGTTTATTAATGTAGCTTGTACCACTTTTTAGCTCACCTGAGCCCAACGTGCTCAAGGTGAGCTATTGTGATCGGTAATTGTCCGGCGTCCGTCCGTAAATAATTATTTAAAAATCTTCTCCTAAACCATAAGGCCTAGAGCCCTGATATTTGGTACATATCATCACCTATTGATCCTCTACCAAAATACTTCAAAGAATTACTGTATTCTGAAAATTAGCATTTTTCAGTGCGATCTCTGATTTTACAAAGGAATAAAGAAGGAAATCTTTGAAAATCTTCTTCTCCATAACCATAAGGCCTGGAGCTCTGATATTTGGTACATATCATCATCTATTGACATATACCAAAAATCTTCAAAGAATAATCGTTTTCTGAAAGTAAGCCCTTTTCTGTGCGATCCCTGATTTTACAACGGAATAAAGAGCTTTGACCTAGAAGCTATCCAAAATTTCTTATAAAAGGCACATCTACTCAGTGGAGAACAATTGTGCCAATTTATTTTAAAATAAATCCATAATTGTAGGAGAAATGCTCCGGACAAGCACAATTTGAGTGTTTGATCTTGAGCTGTGACCTTGAACTTGAAGCTATCCAAAAAGTTCTTTCAAATGGCATATCTACTCATGATGGAGAATAATTGTGCTAAGTTATTTTGAAATCCATCCATAAATGTAGGAGTAATTGTCCAGACAATTTCGGACGATCGGACAGACGGACGGACGGACTAATTGTTAATTTGAACTGTTGAGGTAGACAATCATAACGCATATTTACCGGCAAAAGCATAAAAGCTGTAGGCCTAATTGTTTATGAGAAGAATGAGGTATCGAAGAACTAAGGACATATTATTGATCTTGCAGTATGTTTTTCGTTTGCCACGAGGCAAGATGTTACGAGCAAAATATGAAAGGCGCAATACTAATGGCGAGGGAAAGTATGTCTTTAAAGACCCCAAACTTGGTATAGCAGGGGCCCTATAACGTGAAGCTATTTGACGGATCGCTGGCAACGCCCGCTAGCCCCCATCTAGTCGATTCGACTGAAATGTGGATGTAATCTTTACAAAATTTACTTTAAAGATCATAAAACAAAAAGCAGATCGACGGATGGCGACCTAAACGACGCAAAAACACTTTGAAAAACCCGTGGTTACGGCGTTTGAGTAGTCAAATTAACAGAAATGCTCAACATGATTACTCGAGTTTACTTCCGGTATATACAAATGATATAATATGGTGGTTTAAACGGTTTTGAAAGACGGTCTTTAAACCTGGATTAATCCATCTCAATTCTAACCCCTTATAAACCTAAACTGACGATGAAACAAGTTTGATAGTAAAACAGCAACTTTAACTATCAAAGTCAAAGACCATGAACAATTACAAGTGAAAATACTAGACCTTATCGTTTTAGGTAGGCTTTGTCATATACAGGATCCCACAGTTTGATTCTAGATTAAATTTTTAAGAGAACAATAAAGCAATTATATGTAAGTAAATTAACCAATCGCTGGCCCCGTCAACTTACTCTATTTGTCACGCCATTTGACTCTGACAGGAAGTTCTGCTTCGATTTTTACGGTGCCAATTTGCAAAGTTTATGGCAAGTAGCATGTAAAAAATAAGAAGAATGGTTAGTTGGTGACCTAAACGTCGTAACTACAGCTTGAAAAAGCTGTAGTTACAAAGTTTAAGTCGCAAGAGCAACAAAAATGATTCACCAAAATAGCGGCCAATGTAGGAGTTTATATTTAACTTCCAGGCTAAAAGAATAATTTGATTAGTCGACTGATCATTTGATTGACAATCGCGATTGATTAATTATCAAAGCTATATGCCTTACTGTTCAGAAAAAGACGGTCTTGACAAAAGTCTTTGTAAAACCAAGATTCATACCATCTAGCGCTACTTGAGCAATCAAGGAATATATCGACTAATTATTCAAGCTGTAGTTATGACGTTAAGGTAGCCAACCAGCAATGCTGACCATAGATTTTGCAAATTAACGCCGTTTAAAATCGAATCGTGTCTTCATATAAGTAAGTCGACGGGACCACCGAGTGATAAATTTTAATTTTAAACCTAGGCTTTGAAGGTTGCTAGTAAAGAACCATTTGCTACTTAACGATAGTCTAGGCCTTATATTTTTGGCAGGACACGGCTATCGAAATAAAGGGCTGATTTACAGCGCGAAGAAATAGTTTTCAATATCCTTGATGAGCGTAATTCGGTGATGTTTCATGCAAAACGAAGCTCTGGGGAGAAAAAGGTTGTTTTTTTTTTAAGTTTTTTAAATTTTTTAAAAATCTTTTTTCAATTTGTTTAACCGGCAACCAGATTTATTCATTGAATTCAATTATATGAGGTAGTTTGAGAAGACATGGATAAAGGACCATTTTGCAATCCGATGTTAATGTAAGACGTTCATGTATGTATGTATTTTTTTTTTTTTTGACAAACATTCGGTCGAAAAGACAATGAACATTCATGAACCAAATAAAATGGATGTGCGCTTCATGTCTTATACAAAGATATCTAAACAATAGCAACATAAGCATTGCTACCTCCAAGAAAGACGAACAAAAACCATCAATTTCATAAATCATATTGAAAAGGTTAAACATTAAAGCAATTTTCTTGGAGAAAAAAATGTTCTTAAAAATGTTGTAACAAAACACATTTGTGTACTGTTCAAACCGTAATGGAAGATCTTTGGAGCCAAATATGTACTCAAGGCCAAATTACAACATCGGGACCAATTTATCATGATATTGGAGGCATTTTATTTCATTGTAGGCTTTAAAAGATTTGTAAAATGTGTTATCATATTTTAGTTGTTGCCATATCTGTAATTTCTTTTAAATGTCTGCTTATTCTTTTCTTCATAGTACATTTACATTGATGCTTTTAGAATACATTTTTTATGTATTACCTTGCGTATAAAGTTGATAACAGATTTTCGACGGTGTTATTTAAAGGGGGTATCGATGTGTTTTTGTTGAATGCGTGCTTTTCTCATATCACAGATTTAAATTGTTTTATGTACTCTTATGACTAATTTGAATACAATAGTTTGCGAAAATCAGAGGTCGTTTATCAAAATAAACTAGGATAATTCCTAAATAGCCTACGCGTATGTGTCGTAATTTACAGCCACTGATTTCAATTTAAAAACTGGTGCAATAAAATGAATTTTTCCCGTCAGCAATTCTAAGTTGACAACATGTTTGAAGGTAAATTATTAAAGGGAATAAAAATCTCTCTGAAACCTTGATAGGATAATTTTTCAGTTGCTTGTAAAAAAGTTCAAACTAATGTTTAATACTTAAAGGGGGGTATCGATGTTTCTGAAACGTAGGTAAGAAAAAATACCAAGTACCGTAAGATACGCCCAAACGAATATTAATACTTTAAGTTGTGTCAGTTATTGTATTCCAATAGGCTTAAAATGGCCTTTTGTGGTTATATTGGAAAGGTTCAGCGAAATTCCGGCTGTCAACTTGAATGAACTCATTTGCATATGACCCAAAATCAACCGAAGGTAGCTAATTTACTAGCGAAACAGCCATATCAAATGGTTAGTGCAAAACTACGATAACTGTTTATATTCGTAATATACGATAGATTTGAACTTATGTTTACAGAATTAAAGATCGGCTAGCGTACATAACTCCTGTTGACGTAATGAGAACGTTAGTGAAATGTAATGCAAACTAAATCCGAGAATCCAACGATTATTCGCACTACACGAATGACCCTATATGGTTTGCAACTGTCTCGGCCTAATCTAGAAATAGATTAGTAGCCTATGTAGGCTTTTAGGGGAATACCCTGTTTTTCTCTGATAAACGAGCTCTGATTTTGATAAAACTACTTTCAAGAATTTTCTTTTAAATTAGTAAATGAGGGGTAATAACATTAATTAAAATCTGTGTCATGAAAAAAACATAGATACCTACCTTTTAAAGGTAGGTATCGATGCTTTTTTTTTTTCATGTCACAGATTTTGGTTCTTCTTATTCCCTGTCGTATACTATTTTAATACAATATCCTGAAAACCAGTTTTGCCTAAATAAGAGGTCGTTTATCTGAATTGGGTATTTCCCCAATAGCCTACGTAGGCTGTTAATCTACTTTTAGTTTTAGCCGAGACAGTTCCGAAGAAACGATGATGTTGGATTGATATAATTTTACTAAATGCGAAATTCCAATTGTTATTCGCACCACGTGAATGATCCTATATTCTTTGCAACTATCTCGGGTTAATCTAAAAATAGATTAATAGCCTACGTAGGCTATTAGGGAAATACCCTGCTTTTCCTGATAGGTGACCCATGATTTTTGCAAAACTACTTTTCAGAATATTGTATTCGAATAGTATATGAGAGGAAATAAAAATGATTAAAGTCTGTGGCATGAAAAAAACATCGATACCTACCTTTAAATACAATGTGACAAGAGAACAACTGACGTCCTGAATATTGTCGCATCAAATGCTCAGCGCAAAACTATGTTAATTGTCTATATTTATGTTAACTGTTACGACACTTTTGCACTGATCTTTACAGAAACGAAAAACCTCAAGCGAAGATAACTCCCGATGTATCGTAACGTTGTTTTGAGCGAATTTAAACTGTATGCGTGATTCCAACGGTTATACGCACCATTTGAAAGTCCATTATTCACTGACAGATTAAAAACCTACATAGGCTGTTAATCTAATAGATTATTAGATTTAGCTGAGACAGTTGCGAAGAATATTGGGTGATTCACACGATGCGTATAACCGTTGGAAACCCGTATTCTTTTTGAATTTGCCCAAACAACGTCATCAATACGTCATCAGGTGTTATTTTCGTTAACCGGTCTTCAATTCTGTAGAGATCAGTCCAAAACTGTCGTAAGCGTTAATACAAATATAGACACTTATCATAGTTTTACGCTAACCATTTGATGTGACATAATTTAGGTCATTGCTTGTTTCGCTGGTCAATTTGTTACCTTCCGTTGACTTTGGATCATATGCAAATGAAGTCATGCGGTGTCGACAACCAAATTCCGTGATATTTAAAATAAACTGGAATTCTGCTGAACCATTTCTATATAACCTAAAAAGGCCACGTTAAGCCTTAAGATTTCTTCGAAGTCAATATCTGATTCAAATTTAAGTATTAAGCGTCCGTTGCAGCGTTTTGGGTTTTTTTTTGGCGATTGACATTTTTTCTTATCCAGGTTTCAGAAACATCGATACCTCCCTTTAAAATGCTATCTTTTAGACTGTGACAGCTACTGACCTGCGATAAAGTAGTTCCACTGAGACATCGAACGGAGTAAACTTTCCAAATTTGAACATCAAATAAGTAAATCGATGGTCGATGACCAATGCGTCGCAAATTAAGACAGGGAAAGTTTTGTTACCAGAAATCGAAATTGAAATAAAAAATGCTCATAGAACGGCAAGATAAAAGTTCGATATTTTAACAGTCGTGCACGTCTCATAAAACCAAATTAACCAGGCTCAGTCAGAGTGTTATACGAAGCAATATTTAGCATCTATCAATTTATTACATATGGCATCCAAAGCACTTAACGAATCAATCTTGTCAAGATTTATTCGGTTTTGGAAAGACGTAATATTGTTTTATACGTTCTTCCGGGAGTGCAGTTATATTCAGACAATATCAAATAACCCTTTGCTTCTTGAAGAGATACATAACTTATTTAAAAACAAACAAACAAAAAACAACTTTGAAAAAAAAATCCACAACACCAACCAAAGTTATCTACAATTTTATATTGAATAAAAGACAGATAAGAAACATTATTTATCATATAGTGTGACCCCGATCGAAATCGCACTTCAGTTTTTCGCGTATGACCTGTGACTTTGAGGAGGCGGTACCTTCAGAATCCCCTAACTTGATTTTCGGGAAGAGAATGACTTCCTTTTCACGATAATTGGCCTTTTTTTTCTTGCCCGAAAAATCGGTCTCTATCAGGTTTTGACCCTTTAAAGCTATTTGGGCATAAATCGCGACAAAATAATTCAAAAAAATATTTTTTGAATTCCACTGCTAAAGATTTCTTGTCATTTTTATCACTTATAGCAGTAACCGAAGACATTATTTCCGCACATCGGTGGAATAATCTTGCTTGTAATGGACACAGAAACTATTGTGCCATTTTTGTTGTTGAAAACGATTACATCACCGGATCGTTTGTTTTACAAGCACATATAATGATGCTTATAGCTGATTTGTTCAATATGAATTTTATTGATATGATAAAAAATCATATATAGTTCAAATTATCATTCATTTCCTAAGAAAGATAGTGAGATATTTAGCATAGTTTCTTACCTGAAAGATAAATAGAATATTCTTGTTTTCACGGAGAACTGTATGAATACTCGAAGCGGATTAATACACAAGTCTGGTTAATTTTTTCGTTTCGTACCTCCATGAAAACAAGAAAAATCCTATTCATTTGTTATAATTTAATGATATCAATCGAAAAGAGCAAATATTTTACAAATTTAAGACATTTTTTATGGATCCTCGTTTCAGTGGAAGCATACAAATAGCTGAGTGCTCAAAATTTTGTCCATGGAGGTATGATTTTTTTATCGGCCAAACAGAACGCTCGTTTCTGATAGACGAAACTAAACAAGAGCCGTCGGAGACGGATTATGCTCCCTGAATAAGGCTTTTGTCACAAAACTGTATGCCATTATTGGACAAAAAACTTCTTATTGAATGCAACTATTGTTTGAGAGTTAAGTTCACAAAAAATTTGGAAGTTTGACAAACATTGAAGGAATCTGTTTGGCTTCATAGGCCTGATTCTAGTAATATTCAATATCATTATATGGTAAAGGGTTAAATATTTTACCGTGACAATCAAAGTTATCATTGAAAAATGTCTCCAGACAAAAGATGAAGACCCTAACTTGAGAAGTCTTGCAGAAACAATAGACTGATTTATTTTAGAGAAGGAAATATACAAAATGTAAAGCTACCTGGCATTAAGCCCCCTTTTAGCATGGTAAAAATCATTGGGTCAAAAATTGAAATAAACATTACCTAGGGCACTTAATAAACAACATTTATGTAAAGTAACAAGAATTGTTGGTAATTTGTAAAGGAGGTATATTTAAAAATTAATGGCCCTGACAATTTGACCTTGACCAACGACCTTGAACTTAGAACCTACAGAAAGTCCATGTCATAAGCAATGCACATGTAACATATGAAGGCTATATCACTTACCATTGTATACTTATGGGCGATGTTAAAGTTAAAAAAATTGAAATTTTGACCGTGAGAAATGACCTTGACCTCAACAGATGATCTTGAACTGAATACCAACAGAAAGGTTTTGTCATAAACAATGCATATATGAAATATGAAGGCTATATCACTTACCAGTGTAAACTTATAGACAAAGTTAAAGTTAAGATTTTCGAAATTCTGACCTTGACCCATGACTTGACCTTGAGTTTTGACCTTGAACTTAGTACCAATAAAAAGGGTTTGTATTAAGTAATGCACATGTGAAATATGAAGATCATATCTGAGCCAATCAAGAGTAATGTCCAATATAAGTTTTTTCAGGACAAAAAGAGAGTTTACGTAAAGCTAATAACATTAAAGCCCCATTTCCCGTGACACGTTTTATTAAAGGTAAATTTTCGATAGTTTAAGGCCAAGAGGATCTGAATTGTTACTCAAAAATGAAGTTTTATAAAATTCTGACTATTAGACTAGGAGAAATTGGCAAAAGACTAATTTTATAATAAGGCCCCTTTTCCCATGACGCAGCCTTTAATTGAGAAAAATAAAAAAAAAAGGTCTCTTGAAAATTTATATGAAGTTTCAATCAAGTAGGCCCGTCGGTTCCTGAGATATGACGTCGAAAGGACGGACGGACGAGCGCACAAGCCGGCGACTATATGCTCCCCCGAATTTTTTTTCGGGGAACATAAAGATAAATCATAAGAAATGTATCTCTACGAGTAATACTTGCAAAGGGAAGGGGGATAGGAAAAATCCTTTCTAAATATATACCATAGAAATTTCTGTGTTTTTTTTTGTGTGTGTTGTTGTTGTTATTGTTTTGGGGTTTTTTCTACGGACAGCTAACAATTAAGTCAAAATTTGCAAAGAGATTTAGACGACATATATCTAGGTTCAGGTCCTCCTGTAAATTTAGAGGTTGCCCCTTTATACTCAAAGAATTGCGCGAAAAAGAAAGAAAACAATACTTCTCTGATCTACCCAATTTCGGTCCGATTTTCGACTTCAGTTTATTTCGAAGATTTTCTGGAATTGTGTAATATTTTTTCGTCGCATTTTTCTCAGCATTTCAGAGAAGTATCGATCTTTTTTTTCGCGCTACTGAATTAAGTTATCATTATTCCCGCTCGAATATCATTTGATTACACTATTCTGAAAAGAAGTTTGCTGAAATAAGAGGTCATTTATCAAAATAAACCTGGAAATTTCTCTAAAATGCCTATACATACCTTTCCCCAAAACACATAACAAAACACATTAAAAAAATATACCATAATAAATGTGTCGGAGGGAAGATATGAACTATTTTCCTTCCTTGGAGGGAAGATATGACTTAAGTCTATTGTAAGATCACACTGAGACAGTTGGAGTGGATATTTGGACATTCATTTGGTGCATATAATCAATCAGTTTGAATTTGCTCAAACTAAACGTCACCGTGACGTTATCAGGAGTTCGCAAGCAATTTTTCGATTCCGTAAAGATCAGTTCAAAACTGTCGTTAGAGTCAATATGAATATGAATGCTTACTGTAACCTTGCCTAACTACTTGATGTGACATAATGCAGGACATAGGTTGTGTCACTTGTCACTTTGTCATCTTCTGTTGAGAGCTTGGTCATATGCATATGAGGTCATGCCGTGTCGACTACCGAATGACGGGGTTTTCTAAGAATAACTCGAATTTCCGCTGAAGCCACAAAAAGCAACTTTAAGACTATTGGATTACCGCAATGATATTATTTTGATATATTTTAATATTAGACGATGTCGTATGATATGTGTAAAAGTCTAGGCCTTTCAATTTGGGAGATGATTTTCTTTAAGATTCCCTTCTTTATTTCTATGTTTAATCAGGGATCGTACAATAAACGGCTAGTTTTTGTGCTAGAGAAATAATTTGGAGTTTTTTGGAAGCGGGCATTTCGGTAATGTCAAATATCAAAGCTCAGTGCCTTTCGGTTTCGGAGATGAATTTTTAAGAATTCCCCTTTCTTATGTAAAATCAGGGATAACAAAACAAGATAGAGTTGAATTGACAACCGCTGGCCCCGCCCACCTAATCCCTAGGCCCCGCCCATTAACTCCATAAGGAAGTTTCGCTTCTTTTTTTAACGGCGTTATTTTGAGAAAATTATGGCCAGTAGCATGTAACAAAAAAGTAAAAATGGTTGGTTGGCGACCTAAAAGTCGTAACGACAACTTGAATAAGCTGTAGTTACGACGTTTAACTCTCCAAACTAACAATAAAGGCTTACAATAATGGCGGCCAATGCCTGAGTTGAAAAGCTCGGGTTCCGGCTGAATAAAGTATTTGATTGGTCGGTTTGTTCCTTGATTGACACTTTCGATTGGTCAATTATGTTGGTAGGCCACACCAGATGCCAAATATCAAAGCTCTAGACTTTTCGGATTAGGAGAAAATTTTCAAACTTCCTGCTTTATTTCTAGGGATTTCACAATATACGGCTGATTTTCAAGTAAATGCAATAATTTGAAGTTCGTTGTTAGAGGGTCATTAGGCAATGCCGTATGACAAATACCAAAAGTTCTAGGAGTTTTGGTTGAAAGCAGAATATTTTACAAGATTTGCTTCTTTTTTTTCTCGTTAAAACAGGGATTGATAAAAATCTAGTGTACGTGAATCACGTAAAATCACAATAAAGACGTACAAAATGACATATCCTCAATTCACGCAAAAATTTGGAAAGGTCGATCAAACTCCAAGCGAAACTGGGAATTCAATAAATCTAACATTAGAAAAACATCCGGTGGTAGCATTATAATCGAGTAACTCGGTCTTTTACTTAGTTGTTACTTAAATTTGACTCTATCACGTATTTTTGCGAAGAAAATATCGGTCATCTCGTGAATTATTATGGAGTTCGTCTATCCATCTTTTACGTTGTATCCTATTCGTTTCGTCTGCTATCAAAAAGTAATAAAGGTGTCCCAAAAGCGTGGTACCCTGGAAGCCCTTTGAATTAAAACACACGATGTAAGTTATAAGAGAACATGATGAACCATCATCTAGCACCCTCATCGATAATGTCAAAGTGAAAAGCCAACAAAGCCAAGCCAGCAAAAAACACAAGAGGGACAGTGGCCCTGGCGCTCACCTGAGATAGGGCTCTTTTTTTTCTTCACGAACTAATTCAAACTGGGTCGAGAGAAGACCTCCTTTAAGATTTAACTAAAATCAACTTATGTTACCATGCCAACTAATGCTTTCAACAGATTTCAAATATTTCAGTAATTGTTAATAGGGGGCAAACTAACATATTTCTACTCAATTTTGTTTAAATTTGCCAGGGTTGCCTTCTTTATTTCTATTGTAGCCTTATCACTCCGTGGCTCTAAAATTTTATCAATTTGGAAAGAGGTCAATATACTGATGCTTCAGATTCTTCATCTTCTGGGTCAGGAGGAGATTTTTTTTTCAATTTTACTCTTGTTGTCATAGCCAGAGTTTTCAACAGATTAAATTCTTTGGTTGAAATCAGCCCAGTGGTTTGGGAGGAGATGTTGTTTTAAAAATCTTTTTTTATTTCTATATAAGCCCCCACCCCCAGGGGTCTGCCCCTGGATACCTGAGGTTGATGGTTTAGCAATTCTTAAAGAGGTCAATGTACTGCTGCTTCATGCCAAATATCAAGGCTCTATGCCTTCTGGGTCTGGAGGAGATAATTTTTAAAGATTTAATTTAAATTTCAGTTTTATTACCATGGCAATTAGAATTTTAAAGGATTTCAAAGCTTTAAGCACTTTCATATGGCACCACCTGAGGAACATTTCTGCCTAGGTTGGTTGAAATCCTTTCAATGGTTTTGGAAGAGATGTCGTTTAAAAAAAATCCGTCTTTATTTCTATATAAGCCCCCACCTTGGGCTCCGCCCCTGGGGACCCGAGGGTGATGATTTTAGCAATTCTAAAAGACGTCACTGTACTGATGCTTCACGCCAAATATCAAGACTCTACGCCTTCTGGCTCAGAAGGAGATAATTTTTATTTTTTTTTATTAATATTTCAGTTTTGTTACGATGGCAACCAAAGTTTTAAACGGATTTTAATTCTTTTAGCAATCTTTAAAGGGCACCACCTAAGAAAAAAAAAACTGCCAAATTTGGTTGAAATCCGCCCAGCGGTTTGGGAGGAGATGTCGTTCTGAAAATCCTTCTTTATTTCTATATAAGCTCCACCCCTCCTGGGGCTTCGCCCCTGGGTACTCGAGCGTGATTATTTTAGCAATTCTGAAAGAGGTCATTGTACTGATGCTTCATGCCGAAAATCAATGCTCTACGCCTTCTTGGTCAAGAGGAGATAATTTTCAAAGTTTTCATCAAAATCTCAGTTTTATTACCATAGTTTTTAACGGATTTCAATTCTTAGAAATTTTGAAGGGCACCACCCAAGGAACATTCCTGCTAAATTTGGTTGAAATCCGCCCAGCGGTTTGGGAGGAAATGTCATTTTAAGATTGTTGACACACGGCGGACGACGCACGATGGACGCCGGATAGAGGACGATCAAAATACCTCTTCATGAGAACTTCGTGCTCAGGTGAGCTTAAAAAAAAACACAAACACAAAAAAACAAAACGCTTTCAAAATAAATGGTTATCCGAATTTGCTTGGCTTAGAACCAAAAGCAGATAAATGTATTGTATCAAATGTGAACGATTTCCGGAAAAAACCATGCTTCATCCACGAAACAAACTTTCATTCAAGGGTATGTGAACTATCAAAGGTCTCGGTTCACATAGCGTCAGGGAAGCGAATTCATCCAAAACGTGGTTATATTGTTCGGTTCATACCTCAATGAAAACATTCTCTATATTTTTTTATAAATCAGTGCCATCCATCAAAACAACGTAGTTATTTTACTATTTTATTTAGTAAAATAGATCTGCTTCGTGCGCAAGCATTCAAAATAGTTGCGAGCACAAAAATGTGTTAAGGTAAGTGTGAAAAACGAAAAGAACTAAAATTAAGTTACCTCTTGTTCGAAGAGTCTTTTCTAGGCTTTGCATTGTACAGTTCAGTTAACAGTTTTATTTCATATTTTCTCAGAGAACATTAATCGCAGTAAACTGAAATTTGATCAAGAGTTTATGTGTAAGGTACATCGTGTTGACTAAATTCATATCTACATTTTATTAACTTTCGGTTTTTCGACCCTATTTGTTACTGGACTATGTTTTGCAATTCCCTTTGAAATGTTGTATATAGTTAATGCTCGGGTTATTCATAGTGCTTCTCTACTTCATTGTGTACCTCTGTTTCTGTTATCGAAAATCGTTAATTTTCATAGGACCTTTCTTCTTAACCCTTGTCATGATCAATATCTCTTTACAGAATTTCATTAATATCTAAGGGCTGAGAGCACTGGTTGTAATTGTTCAATGGTCAATACATCTTTTGAAAATTAATTTCATGAACAACTCTGGTTTTAAAAGAAAATGCAGGAGGTTTAGACTAAGGTCAGACTGCACTTAGTCTGATCTTGTCTAAACCTCCTTCCAAAACCGGGTTCAGCATGACACGGGATAAAACCCGTGAGTTGCGTGTAATTTGGTATGGAGCTTTGTGTAGGAGTTCAGTTCAGTAGAGAATCAGTACAAATAATCAACTTCTCTTTATATTTCACCACAGATTATTTCAAAGATTTTAATAAATCCCGAAACCTGAGCTCTAGCGTGGAACCTAAGATATTGTTCCTGAACCATTCTTTCCGCATTTTAGAAGACAAATAGTCTACCCCCTGACGATGAACTCCGTTGTCTATGATTGTATTTATGTAAAGTTAGCATTTTGACGCATTGAGTCTCGGATTTCCTCGGCCCATAACGATAGGAAACCTAGTTCCTTTATGGAGCATTTCAAAGATATCGAATGTCTCACTAGGTTCAATTCTTTAAGTATATTCTAATTCTGCGTCTGAGCAGGGATATAATGTCAATAGATAAAGTATGTTATTTCTTGGAAGCAGGTGTATACTCTCGGCATATCATCTCACATATTTCAATGCTTCCCGAAGGGAGAGCATTTAACCGCCGCTTCGTCCTTCTCTCCGTCCATCTGTCCGATATCTCCACAATCCTTTGGCCAAATTGGTTAATACTTCCCATGGAATTCCTGTAATAATGTGCCAATGTGCTTTTCCCTGTTTCGGGGTAGCTCCAAGGTCAAGGTCATAGATCAAGGTAAAAAATGACTTTTTTCATAGCATAGCTCCTTCAATTATGGATGGATTTCAAAATAACTTAACACAATTGTTCTCTATCTAGAATAGAAGTACCATTTCAAGAAAAAAATCAGATAGTTCCAAAGTCAAGGTCACAGTTAAAGGCCAAAATTAACATTGTTTACAGCATAGCTCCTTCAATTATGGATGAATTTCAAAATAACTTTACACAATAAATCTATAGCATGAGTATATGTACTATTTGAAACAAACCTTCAGGTAGCTCCAATGTCAAGACTACTTCCCAATGTCGAAAGTTAAAACTAAGCATTTCCAGAGCATAGTTCTTTCTCTTATAGAAGGGTTTCAATATAAATGATTAGATGTGTCATTTGGAAAAACATCGTATAGCTCCAAGGTCACAGGTCAAGGTTGATTGATTGAATTGGGTTTAACGCCGCTTTTAACAGTATTTCAGTCATATCGCGGCGGCTGGAGCACCTAACAATGGATTCCTGGTATTTCTCACACCAGTACTACCACTACATCTTTTCCTAGCCTCCAGCAGCTATCCCTATTAGGTTTACGATTATCCATCCATGGCTAGAGACAAATGTCGGAAGGAATATGTACCGCCGCCGGGGATCGAACCCATGACATCCCAGATTAGGGATTGAAGATTAGGAGTCTGACGCGGTACCGACGCGCTATGACGGCGGTCACAGGTCAAATGTTGAAAATAGCCATGACCGGAGCATGGCTTCTTAAATTATGGATAAAATTCGAAATAAGTTTACACACTATCATCAGCAGGTGTGCAATTTGAAACAAATCTTCACATAACTCTAAGGTCAAGGTCACAGCTCAATGTTGAACATGAGAATTAAACATTTTCCACGACAGAGATCTTTCAAATATGGTTTGATTTTAAATTTAAGCAGTTGTTGCCTGTCATGGGTAGATGTGCCATATGAGAAACTTATTCATATATTTTCAAGGTACAGGTCACAACTCAAGGTCGAACATTGAAATTAAGCATGTCTAGAGCATAGCTCCTTAAATTATAGATGGATTTCAATATAAATTTTAACAATTGTTCTCAGTCGTGAGTAGATTTACAATTGGAAAAAAAACACACAAAAAAACCGGATAGCTCAAATGTCAAGAATACAGCTTAAGGTCCAAACATAAAATTCAGCATGTCTGGAGCATGTCTCCTAAAATTGTGGATTTATTTAGAAATTACTTTACACAATTATTCTCTATTGTTAGTTGCCATTTTAAACAAATTTTTCATATATCTCCAGGGTCAAGTCAAGGTCACAGCTAAAGGATGTAAATTAAAATTTTGCATGTTTGGAATACAGCAAGCATACACCCCTATCTGGGTATGTCGGTTCGTGTCCGTCCGACTTCTTTTCCCTGTTTATTTTACACTTTGTTGTGATTTGGCTTTATTCGGGGAGCACAATCCATCTTTGACGACTCTTGTTTATTATGTAAGGTAAAATGGGATGCCGAGTATACTCTGAGCGAGAATCTATCTGTAAGTCATTATATACGCTGTGTGAAACGTTGGTGGAATTGTCTTATCAAACCATAAGTTTACGTACGATCACCATGACCTTTTAGAACTAGTTAAATGGTAAAAAAATGAACATTCGTTTATTAATGTAGTTTTAATCACTTTTTTGAAATGACGGTAAAGACAATTTGGGGTACGCCTAGGGGTAACGACAGCTAACTATGCCCTTTCCGTAGAATTTCGACACATAAACTCTCGGTCTAATGCACTTCATGTAATAAGCAATCAGTTATGCACCCTTTTCTGAATTTCTAGATGTTCAGACACCTTTGTTTCAAAGATAAAATGTCCTTTTAACTGGTAGGTGTTTTAGTAAAATGTAAGGAGCAACAATTAAAAGTGTGAACGCTACAATTCACCTATTCGAGAGTCAAAAAAACACACAAAAACATAAACCACACACACGCACATTACCATTAAAGTATCATGAAACGCAATTTTGCGATATTTCAACTGTCTAGTCGAGAGATAATGCGAGAAATGTGCTGCACAAATGCTGAAATTCGATGGATAAATTGAGATGTCTGCACGCATAGCGGTAGACCCGATAAAAGGCCATAGACAATTTCTTTATTAGAGTTTTACATTATGGATAGATACATGTTTATATATATGATGCAAAAGGCTCCGAATTCTATTAGTTTCAGAATTCTATACGTTTCAGTACGTCCTTTCGAAGAATATTGAATCCATTTTAGTCACCAAGGGGTCGTTTCAAAGTTTACATACAAGATATTCAAACTTTAAAGTAATTCTTAAAAAAATCTTCTCTTTCTAAACCATTTGCTCATTTAAAGTGGCTCTTTCAATAATTATGAAAGAAAAGTTTTGGCTCTCAGTTTTCAAATTTCTAACCGTTATGCTTTCAGACATTTTAACGAAGGTGATTTAGCTGATTTTGTAATGAAAATACTGTTCATAATTTTATACAAAGACAGAAAAAAAGCAAAATTATTAAACTTTACGAGAAGCCAAATAAGTCAACTAAGTACAACCCAAATGGAATCGAAATTCATCGGGTAAATGCGTTATCTATCAATTGCTCCGAAATGTATTTTGTTTCCATTTCGTTTCACTTATGTCATTAGCTTCGTTGTCGACATTACTCGAAGACTAACGATCTCATCCGATTAATTCCGATGTTTCAATGTAAGGCATATATCACATCAAATCAAATTTATAGTGAATTTAGTCGAATAAACACGAAGAAAGAATATTTTATATAAAAAGGACGTAAATAACTATTGAAAAGCAGATAATTTTCCAATATCAATTTTCATTGATACCTGTTCAAGAGCCGATTTAAGACCATAATTGGGAATGCGGCTCTTGAACAGGCTTTCATGGGTTTTTTTTATGCCCCCAAAGGGGTGCATACAGTGATCGAACTGCCCGTCTGTCCGTCAGTCAGTCAGTCCGTCCGTCCCGCTTTCGTGTCCACTCTGTAACTTCTATATGCAATAGTGGATTTCAATATAACTTTTCACAAATGTTAATCGCTATAAGACGACGTGTCGCGAAAAAGACCCAGGTTCCTATCTCAAGATCAAGGACACAATATGGGGTCAAAGGTAAAAAATGGGGACTTTTTTCCGTGTCCGCATCATGCACGCGGGTACAAATTTCTTAAATAGAAATGTTCACCGCTATAAGGCGACGTGTCGCGAGAAAGACCTAGGTTCTTATCTCAAAGACCAAGGTCACAATATGGGGTCAAAGGTAAAAAATCGGCACTTTTTGTCGTGACCGCTCTGTAACTTCTATAATCATGCACGCAGGTACAAATTTCTTTCATACAAATATTCACCACCTTGAGACGACGTGTCGCGAAAAGACCAAGGTTCCTATGTCAACGGTCAAGGTCACAACCTGGGATCAAAGGTCAAAAATCGGCACTTTTTGCCGTGTCCGCTCTGTTACTTCTATAATCATGCACGCAGGTTCAAGTTCTTTAATACAAATATTCACCACCTTCAGACGATGTGTCGCGAAAAAGACCCAGGTTCCTATCACAAAGGTCAAGGTCACAATCTGGGGTCAAAGGTAAAAAATCGGCACTTTTTGCCGTGTCCGCTCTGTAACTTCTATAATCATGCACGCAGGTTCAAGCTCTTTAATAGAAATATTCACCACCTTCAGACGATGTGTCGCGAAAAAGACCAAGGTTCCTATCTCAAAGGTCAAGGTTACAATCAAGTTCAAAGGTAAAAAATCGGCTCTTTTGTCGTGTCCGCTCTGTAATTTCTATAATCATGCACGCAGGTACAAAGTTCTTTCATTCAAATGTTCACCACCTTCAGATGACGTGTTGCGAAAAAGACCAAGGTTCCTATCTGAAAGGTCAAGGTCACATTCTGGGGTCAAAGGGGCATCCAGAATGGTTAAATTGCGTCCGGAATGTTTAAATCGTATTTACTTATATTTTTCAATTGGTTGCTTCCAAATTTGGACAATGCTTAATTGGATGGACCACTTTACATGACCTTGACCTTGACCCAGTGACCTTGACATTTGACCTGCTTTTGACCTCAGAAAAATCCGTCCATAATACATTTCTCGATTTCATTCTGTATTTTAGGAAATTATATATGTAATATGAAAAAGGAAAAGCCCCAGAACGCTCGCAGTTTCTATTATCGACAGTTAAAACTTCCAAAATGTATGCGAACTCCATCATGTCATATCATTTGGAATGGAAATTGTTGCTATCTTAAGTACAATAAGAAATACACTGTATTTATTATTAAAATTTCTATCACTTAGAATTTACTAGTGTAATTCTTTTATAGCCAAAATTGGTTCAAAGTTTTAACAATGGCATAGGATTAGGCAATTGGTACCCAAATAAGACTGAGGAAGCAAGAGATCATATGAAATGGTGTTTTTGTTGTTTTGTTTTCTCAGTCATTGATATGTACAATGCATTTAAAATCAAAGTACTAAAAAGTACTGTAAGCTAGCATAGTATTGTTTTGTTCAGTAATCTTCTTTGTCAAACGTTATCATGATAAAGAAACGAGGTTAAAGTAACGAGGGACCTAATCTTCAATCATAGGATATCATGGGTTCGATCCCCAGCAACGGTACATGTCCTTCATACATTTGTCTCTCACCAAAACGTGGACAATCGTAAACCTAAGTGGGATAGCAGCTGGAGGCTGGGAAAGAATGTAATGGTAGCACTGGTGAGAGAAATACCAGGAATCCGTTGTTAGGTCTCCAGCCGCTGACTGAAATACTGTTAAAAGTGACGTTAAACCTCATTCAATCAATCAGTTTAACTGTATTCTAGTTATATCATGGCTGCTGGAGCGGTTACAGACTGGGTTATGACGGCGGTCTGGGATTTTATGACGATAAATATTCTGACCAAATATCAAGACACTAAAATTTTGAGTTAACACAAGGTATTTTTTTTCGATTTGACCTAGTGTATTACCCCAAGGGACAAAAACTTGACCGGGAATTTATGGAGACAAATATTCTGACAAAAACCACATTTGACCCAAAAATTTGGCCTCTAGAGTTCACATAAGATGTTGACAGACTAAACATGTCCATGTCGGACAAGGCATGATCACTAAAGCTCACCTAGAGCATGTTGTGTTCAGTTGAGCTAAAACTGTTTGGTTTGCCAAAGGCCAATTGATGATATACATATTATGAAAATTGCATCTTAATCCATCATCATGTCAGGATAAGTAAAATCAATTGATTGATTGCATGAAGTTTAACACCAATTAACCCATTACCAAATGGCAAAATTTTAGACAAGTCGGAATTCAAAGGAGTTGCAGACAACAATTTGAAGCTAATAGAATTTTAGAATGATCCCATTTCTGGACAGAAAACATTGTTTTAAATGAAGAAATTGCTTGTTACATGCAATTTCTTCATTTCATACAATGTTTGCTCAATTGTTTTCTTATTCGGGGGGGGGGTCAAAAGGCTTCACTGTGTGGAAATGGGTCAAACAATATTTAAGTTATATCACGGTCACTGTTGCATTATGAGAATAGCGTGTTATCAACTGAGTTAACTTGATTCAGTAGGACAAGAAGAAGAAGTAGACAAGCTAGTTTTCTGTGATCCAGTAAAAAATGTATTACCCAATAATTTTAATGACATATATTCTGTGAATTTTCCCCCCAATAACGATCTTAAAGAATTTAAGTTAAAAAAAATAAACATACATATAGATGGGCAGACACAGTTTTGGCCAAGATAAGCCTCACCCTGCCTACACCAGGGTATGTAAATGAATAAATTGAATAGTTTTAACCCTTGTCATGCTGAATCCGGAATAATTCAGTTTTGGCAGGAGGTGTAGCCCAAGAACAACCTGCACATAAGTTTTTATGAGATTGATTTCTAAAAGAAATATTGGTTTTTGAACTAGTTCTATCAGTGCCTTCAGCCCTTTGGTTTTACAGCATTTCTGTAAGGTTATTAATACAGCATGAAAAAGCATTTGAAAAAGAATTTCCCCATAATCCATTTCCACCATCGTGCCAATATGAGCAATGAATCTTAAATGGGCTTGAAGTAATTGTAAATGTTAACGTATGTAAGTAAGTTTTTGAAGTTGTTTGACCTTGAAAAATGACCTAGACCTTGTTGAATGACCTAGACCTTGGTATCTGCGGATTCATCAATCAGAGTAAAACTAGAAAACATGCAATCCTGGTGCAAAATCATGGCAACTAAGACATTAATCAAACACTTTTCTTCAGTCTATATTTATCACCAAATATATCATCCTGGTGCCAATTATTTTACATTGCAATTAGGCCAGTGGCAGCCACTTTCGTTCATTATCTTGATTACCAAATGGTTTATTTCATTCAATAAGGTATCTGTTTTTTTTTGTTGTTGTTATTGTTTTTGTTGTTTTAATTCAAAATCATGTGGGACCACCAGACAATTTGTCCCTTTTTGCACCAGCTATTTATAAGGTCTGGGGAGGGAATCGAACCCCCATACATGATACATGATTTTGAATAAGGAGACACATTTTATATGGTCCTGATTGATTGAATATCTAACAACATAAGTTTAATTTATTTTGAACCATCCAAAAGTAATTGATTAATGTCAATTTTAACAATCTTCTATTTATAATATGAATTTCAAAATTTCTGAATTTTAACCCTTGTCATTCTCAACCCGGAATATTCTGTATTAGGCAGGAGCTTTAGAGAAAGATAAGCCTGCAAGAAAGTGTAGTCTGATCTAAGTCTACACCTCCTGCTTGTACTTTCCACGCCAGAGTTGTTTATGAAGTTGATTTCTAAAAGAAATATTGAATTTTGAATAACAAGTTCTATCAGTGCTTTCATCCCTCTGATTTTACAGCAATTCAGTAAGGTAATGTATCCAGCATGACAATGGTTAAAATGTTGATGACAACTCAAAACCATTACATGACATCATGTATAGCTGGGTGACCCATCCTTTAGGAAAATGGTAAATAGATATAGATTAACAGTTACTAGATCAGCATGGAGAGTACTCCAGTCACAGGACATCCACACTCAACAGCAAGATCGAAATAAATATTCACTTGTTAAAGAGTTAAGTTACAAAAATGACAATGTGGCCTGAGAGGACATGGTGAGCAGCTTTTTAAGTCAATCATGGCAGGATTTTAATCTTTCCCCCAGGGACTCAAGTGTTTGTAACTTTGCATCATAAGGGTCATTGCATAACTCATTAATGCACAATTCTGATTTTTGAAGCTGTGAAGTTTCAAAGTTTTTAGTGGTTAAAAGAGAAATTGCTAAGTCAATTTCTCCTTTCACCACAATGATTTATACCTATTTTAAATGTAGCAGACTTTAAAATGTTGTCTGCACCTTTCAGTTTAGCCTAGTCTAAATCATTGTTGCCTTTATAATGGGTTCAGTTTTGGGAGGCCATCACCTTCTTTCAACTTAGACGAGTCTGAAATTTTCTGATGTGGTAATGCGTCTCAAGAGGTTGAAGAAGAAATGCAAAGCTTCTAAAGTTTAAAAGATATGTGCCAGATAATGTATAAAACAGTATGAGAAAAGTTCAAAGAAATTGCTTATTACAAACAATTCTTTTCTCATGTTTTTTAACTGTTCATTTTCTACATAGCATGTGTGGGATTGCATTGTAATGGCTAAAAACATTGTTTGATGGACTGAGTGATTTTAACTCCAACTGTATTTCAGTCATATTGTTACAGCTGCAGCACCTTACCAAGGATTCTTGGTACACAGTAATATTACTTTATCCTTTCTAAGCCTCCAGCTGCTCATCCAACTAAGGTTTACTATAATCCACCTATTGGTGGTAGATTAATATTAGTAGCCAGGAATCAAACCTGTAACCCCAAGATTAGGAGTCCTACACCCTACCAACTGTGGTATGGCACAGCCTGAATCTGAAACATTAAATTCAAAGCCCTGAGGTTAAATGTTGAAAACCAATTGAAAACAAATTGCTTGTGACACAGCCTAAATCTGAAACATTCAATTCAAAGCCCTGAGGTTAAATGTTGAAAACCAATTGACTGTTATGGCCATAAAAACCTTAAACAGTTTCTTCCTGAAGTTGAGGGTTAGTTTAAGAGGATTCATTGGACTTGCATCAGAAAAGTTGGAGAGCCCTGGCAAATTTGTGAATTTCAGGCTCACAAAACCTGTGTCCTTAACTTCTTATAATCAATGCCATCAGTGTCCCACTCAGATTTTTGATTTGGATTTTGTACCCTCTGCTTTGCAAAAATGGGGGTTAAAAGACAAAAATTCGGGATAAAAATTAAAACCCTAGTCACCAATTAGGCTTTAACCCATTACCAGACGGCAAAATTTTAGACTGACCTAACTTGAAAGAAGTTGCAGATGCAGGGAAAAAGACTAATAATTTTAACCAAGGGGCCCAGCCTGCCAAAATTCAATATTTAATATTAGAGGTATAGGCATCTTCTCAAAAGGTCTAGGGGCCCAGCCAAAAATCTAGGGGCCATGGGCAACTGGGCCCCTGCTAGTCTTTTTCCCTGAGATGTCAATCTAAAGTTTAAGCAATTTCTTCATTTTCAACAATGTTTTCCAAAGCTTTTTTTCTTGGGGGCGTCTAAAAGCGTCACTGAGTGGAAAAGGGTTAAAGCAATTAATAATAAAGGAATTATCTATTTCTTAATTATCCATCTCTTTCATGAACAACAATGTATTCATTCACAGTAACGGACCTTCACAACAAAGCTAGCAGTCTGAATAGGTTTCAAATATTAGCAACCATATAAACAAATTAACCTGTAACCAGACCACAAAAGTTGGACAGTTTAAAATTAAACCCTTTCCTGTTTTTAAAATCTCAGACTGGTTCAAAATGAAAGAGGTTGCAGATGGCATTGAAAATTGGATGCAATTTGAAATGAAAACATCCTATGAGGTAGAAAATATTGTGTGAAAAAGATAATTTGCTTGAGGGAAAAGGGTTCAAGAAGCAGCTGATAGTAATATTTGGTCAATAAAATCTCTAAATTCCTGGTCTTTTTGGGAAGAAAACATTTACGATGATGAAGGAAATTGCTTGAAACAAGCCTTTTCTTTATCATTTCATTATGACTTACAAAGCCTTTTTTGTGCAAGGGGTGGGTTACAAAAGCAGCATTGTGTGGGATTGATTATGGGTTAACTCATTACCATATAATGATCCTGTCTGGCGCCCTGAAGAAGTACAACCATGAAGAACTTTCCTGGCAAAGAAGAAATTGATTATGAAAAGCAACTTCTATTTGTCTCAATGATATTTCTATCCTGACTTCTGATAGTCAAAAGCGCCAAAGCCAATGTTGGTTAAAAGTCAGGTCTGAAACTGATATGGCTGAGAAAGGGCTTACCTTAAACTCATTCCCAAGTCCAGTGGAGGTCACCCCACCCACCCGTACAGCCTGCCCTATGTCAATTGCGGTTATGGAACATGTACAAACTAATGCAGTGTTTATTCAATCTTTTAAGAAAAAAAAATGTATAATTTAAACGGACAAATATTCATTCAAATTATCTTGAGCTTTGAGTTAAACAGTAGATTCAAATTTGACTTACCAAAACGCGCGAAACGGACGATGACAGATAGTTCCGTCGGATTGAATAACCTTCAGTAAAAATACAGACTTTTTTCAAAGCCGATACCGTTTCGGTGTGATCTTATTTCAGAACTAGTTATTCTGTATCCGGAATTTAATTTTGATTTTATTTCTTCTTCTTGACCTTTGACCCTGGCAATTTTGACCAATCAAATCATTTGCTGCGGCGCCCTTACGCCGAAAAGTTACACAAAAAATTTTCTCATAGTAAAAATGCGGGTCTGGTCTAATTCACTTATATTCACAGTCGTCTTTAAAAAAAACCAAAGACGGTACTACCGCGAAACGATCTTCGATCGTGTCTTGCTTCGCAAGACACGATCTGCGATCGTTATTAAAATTTCTTTTATTAAAAACCCGGACGTATAGATCATAAATGCATATGGTTGTGTTTAAAAAACAAATCAAAGCGCCACATGCTTGACCCTGGCATTTGTCACATGATTGTGACCAGCTTTTGTTTATAGGCAAGTTATCTCTCTTTCAAAAAAGTTATTTATGCCATATGCACGTTAAATATTCGTTCTTCTACTAAATTCACTTTAAATTTAATTCAATGTGATACATGCCTAAGCTCTACTTTGAAACATCCGAATTGAGCGGATGAGGTCTCGTTAGACTTCGGGTTATGTCAATAGCGACTGTATTGCTAGCGGAAGCCAATGACGTAGCTGAAACGTCATGGAAACAAGGCAATATTAGGTGTAATCAACAGAAAACGTATTAATCCGGTAAATTCAGGTTCAGATCGGATTTTGTTTGGCGTATCGTAACGCAAAATATTTTTGATTCTTTTCTTCTTTATGAACAGCCCTTTTCTTTACAACTCAGCTTGAACACCTGCTTACAAATGTCTGAAAGCATTACAGTTAATATATATGGCACTGTCGGACCAAGTCTTTTTCTCGGAGACCAGTTTATTGATTTCAACAAGATTCCATAGGAATGTCGTGGTTTTGTGTGTGTGTGTGGCTCTTTATCAGGTTCTTTCCATTGAATAGCTGGGGGGTTATTTCAGTATACGGCATATTGTTTATCAGATTTTTTTCAAACCAATTGATGGATTCCAGATTCCTTAAAAGAGTGGTTTAATCGGTTCAAAAATTGTTTTTATAGGTTTGGTTTATTTCTACTAGGCAAAAACGTTTTATTTGGAACAGGAATGTTGTTTTCAAAATAAAATTCATAGAAATATCCTATTGTGATCTTTTATAAAAAACTCTTGAAAAGAAAATAAGAAGAAGAAGAAGAAAAAAAAACAAAAAAAACAAAAAAAACACAGAATGAAAATAATAGTAGGTTTAGTAATATTGTCTTTAGAACATTGGACTCGTTTAAGCTAGAGATAATATAGTGGTGCAAGGGAAATAACTGATATTATTCTACTGAGAATATTGTTTATAAAAGAAAGTCATCCCCCTTTAAGTAATTTAAAATAACAAACTTTCCAAAAATAAACTAGAAATCCGCCTAGTCTTTCCTTTATAACCACAAAGAGCCACTTTAAGCCTATCAGATTACCGCAAAGAAAAGGTCTAACTCAAATTAAAGTATGAAATGTACGTTTTGGCGTATTTTTCAGCACTTAGCAACTTTTTCTTATCTTGGTTTCAGAAACATCGATACCTCCCTTTAAGAATTCTGTTTAAGTAAAACTTGATTAACGATCCTTTATCGTGTACGAATTCTAGGTTCTGAAGAGTATTTTTCGAGTAGATTTCAATGTTTGCTATCATACACCTCGGAGATATAAAACTGGGTCAATTAGACCTATCAACTCCTTAATTTTAATTACAATTTCTGCAGCGCTTTTATCAATAAATTAGCCTGTGCATGCCTATTCTACGCGAATTGCAATTGATTTGGCATCTGCACGCGACTCTTCAGTTAAAAAAAATGATTAAAAAAAAAAAAAAAAAAAAAAAAAAAAAAAATGAAAAAGTGTCACAAAGGAACATTCCTGCCAAGTTTAGTCCAAGTTGGACATGTGTTTTATAAGGAGAAAATGTTGACGACGGACAACCGCGCTGAGTGATCCTAAAACTCCCCTTGAGCACGTTGTGTTGGCAAGGAATTTGTAATATTCACCATAAACATTCGAAAGAGAATATATAATACGAAATTAACCCTTTTCCCCATGCTTTATATCTTCCTTATAACCCCCTCATTTGACAATTTGAATTTTTCTATTTATACAGTCTTAACTGACTTTCATCTAAGTATTTGCTTTTATTATAGGCGAATTTTACAGGTGTATTTAGATATACCTACATGCTATTCGATAAAGTAGCTGATTTAAAGTCAAATTTTGTAGTAAAACAAAAATTGAAAGACATTTGCAGGAAGAGCTTTAACTTTTGTTGATCCCAGAAATTAACCCTTGTCATGCTGAATATACTTTTTTTCAAAATTACATGAAGTCAAAGGTCTGACAGAACTGATAGTACATGCTGTTCGATCATCATTACTTCTTCTGAAAACTAATTCTATAAACCATTCTTTTATACAATGGACAGACAGGAGGTGTATACTAAGATCAGACTGCACTTATGTGCTGGCTGATCTTTGTCTATACCCCCTGCCAAAACCGGAATATTCCGGGTTCAGCTTGACAAGGGTTAAGAGCATATTAAGAGGAACAGAATCGTTGGTACAGGGTTCGTGGTGTGATCATTCTTTCAATATATTCTGAGTGGAATATCATTCCTGACTGCTTGCATCAAAGGTTTTGACATCATATGTTGATTGGTTGAATGATTTTTATACACAATTGAAAGATTTTGTTTTTCATTTCAGGTTGATATAAAATGATCGCAATCTTAATAAAATTGTATGTGCGAACTACATGTACGTCGTTTCTTTTCTTTGCACTTTTATGTGGTTTATCGTCGTCGAGCTCGCAAAATATTGTAACTACAGCTTTATTCAAGCTGTAGTTATGACATTTTGCACACCCAACGACGATACAAGGTAAATTAAATATAACGAAATCGAATTTTAACTTACATTCTCCGTGTTATATTTGTGGAATATCCAGGTATCTTTTTCTTCGATTTTAGAATTCTTTAAACGTTGACCTTTACACATTTTTGATGGACGAATTAGGCTATGGCAAAAAGGGCGACATGAGATTTTCACCGATTTGAAAACGTTATATACCAAAAAGGTAGGCATAGATGTTTTTTTCATACCGCAGATTTTTATTATTTTTATTCCCTCCATATGCTGCGAAATGTAGATTTGCGAAATTCAGAGGCCGTTTATTAAAATGAACCGGAGTATCTGTCTTTTAGCCAGCGTAGACTGTTAATCTTGGTTTAGATAATGCCGAGATAGTTGCATTGAAAATTTGGTCATAGTGGTGCGTAAAACGGCTGGAATCCCGCATTCAGTTTAAATTCGCTCAAACTAACGTCAGCCTTTAGTCATCCGGAGTTATGTTCGCTAGCCGGCTTCCTGAGCCCAGTTTTATTATATGTAGAAACGCCCGGAAAACGAACTTTTATTGGGATTATACTTTTTCTTTTTTTAAACTCGTTTTAATGGAAGCAATTATAATGAATTACATTTCGAGTCAAGTTAAATTTAACGTTCAAACTGTGCGATCAAAACTTTCCCTTCTACAGTAATCCTTCGACTTATCATTTCGTTATGAGTAGATGTGCCAGTTGAACATTTTGTCGGCAGGTTCAATGTCAAGGCATTCAACTGAAGGTTATTTTAATTTTCAAAGCATAGTTCTTTGATTTTCTAGATGTACTGCTGTATACATTTAAATGTCGCCAACAATTGATCTTCATCATGATAAGATGTCATTTGTAAGATAGGTAAAAAGCCAAAGTTAGAAGTGAATGTCAAACTTGTCCGTAGCATAAGTAGTATATTTTCGATTAGATCTATAAATAAAAGAGGTAGTCTTTCAACTGCCATGAGTAGAACTGACATCTGAAACAAGTATTCATTTCAAAGTGAAGATTAAAGTAGATTGTAAAATGTTTGCTGGCTCGAGACAGAGTATCCTGTGATAACTACTCTAGTTGAATAACATTACTTGAAGTTTTTCCAAATTGATTTGTTGCCTTGAATGGTAAGAATGGGTCTTATGAACCATTTGAAACCAAAACATGTATGCAGATTATAGGTGTAAATAAGAGATGAAGAGAATATTTTTTGTTTACATGGAGGTATGAACCGAAAAAGTGGAGGTGTGATTAGGTTTTTCGGTTCATACCTCCATGAAAACAAAAAATATTTCCTTCATTTCTTATAATTTAATAGCATTGAGCGAAAAAAGCAAAACTTTACAAATTTTGATACCTTTTTGTATAGAACTATTTTGTGAGGAAGCATACAAAATGGCTGCGTCCTCAAAATTGAGTTCGTGGAGGTATGAATTAAATTTTTCGACCAATCAGATCGCTCGTTTTTGATAGACGAAACTAACAATTAAATTATATAAAAATGAATTGGAATCAATGCTAAGATTTTGGCATTTGAGTTACATCTACTTTAATAGTAGTAAGGAAGTTAGTTGAGACTTTGTTATTGATTGAAGACAGATCTTCCCGCCGAGGAAGGAAAACCAGTTAAAACAATCTATGAGTCAGTGCGTGATATTTCCAACAATTTCGCAGGTGCGCGACCCGCACACACTAAGCACCCTGGACAGCCATTCGAGGCAATTAGAATATTCGCTGAATGTTTAAAGAAGCTTTGGGTCAGTATCTATCTACAGAGCGCAGAGTGGAGACTCTGATCAGACTGCGCGGATGCACAGGCTGATCTGAGTCTTTACTAAGCGCATATGTGTAATGGTTGGAAATGTCACGCACGCGCTCATATAGTTTATTTGGTCACTAAAGCATACAAGAGCCTTTTTATTAATATGCAAAAGGAGGGTATAAGTGAAGTTCTTCTGAAAGTAAATTTTGTGTTTTTTATTATTCATTTAAACCTTCGTTTATTAGCTCTACTAGCTGAAGGCCACTGAAAATTTGATTAAAAATTCCATTTAAAATCCTCGTTAACACTCTAGAGTCCACAGTTTTCATCAGATTCAATTCAACTTTCACAGAATGATTGTACCAACATAAGTATCGTCCCTTTCGAAATTGGGTAAGATCCGTCAAGAAACATTGGAAAAGGGGCCTTATGAAAATTTTATTAAAAATTCAATCAAAATCCTCGTTAACACTCTAGAGTCCACAGTTTTCATCGGATTCTCTTCAAACTTTCTCAGAATGATTGTACCATCATATGGATTGTTCCTTTCGAAATTGGGTATGATCCTTCAAGAAACATGGGAAAATGTGCCTTTTGAAAATTTAATTAAACAAGAGGCCCATAGGGCCTTATCGGTCACCTGAGTCGAAAGAGCACAAAAACAAATTAAAGTCAACCAGATTATGCTACATATTAAATATCAAAGCTCTAAGCCTTTTAGTTTGGGAGAAGAAGATTTTTAAAAGTTTTCACTATACAAGACTAAGTTTAACTTGGGACATTTTGGAACGGGATAATTCTGACCCTTGGGCCATAATTTATACAACCTTGATGGAGGTCCTCCAGGTGATGCTACATACAAAATATTAAAGCTCTAGGACCTCCTGTTTGGGAGAAGAAGAGTTTTAAATTAAAATATTCAGTATATAAGGCGTATGTAAAATTCGTGATGTCTAGGAATGGGCTTATTATGACCCTAGGGCAATAATTCATACAATGTTGATAGAGATCCACCAGATGATGCTACATACCAAGCTCTAAGCCTATCTGTTTGAGAGAAGAAGATTTTTAAAGTTTTCGCTATATAAGCCTATGTTAAATTTGTAACATCGGGGAATGGGCAAATTTTTATCCTGAGGCAATAATTCTTATAATCTTGATAGAGGTCCACAAGAGGATGCTGTATACCAAATATCAAAGTTCTAGGCCCTCATGTTATGGAGAAGATTTTTACAAATTTCAATATATAAGCCTATGTTAAATTTGTGACATCCGGAAATGGGCTAATTTTAATCCTGAGGCAATAATTTTTACAATCTTCATAGAGGTCCACAAGATGATGCTGTTTACCAAATATCAAAGTTCTAGGCCCTCCTGTTTGGGAGAAGAAGAGTTCTAAAAAAGTCACTATAAAAGCCTATGTTAAATTTGTGACATCCGGAAATGGGCTAATTCTGTCTATTGGGCCATGATTTGTACAATCTTAATAGAAATTCACCAGATAATGCTACATACCAAATGTAAAAGCTCTAGGCCCTCTAATTCAGGAGAAAAAGATTTTTGAAATTCTCACTATATAAGCCTATGTTAAACTTGACGGTCCAGGAACGGGCTAATTTTGACCCTGGGGTTATGATTTATACAATATTGATAGAAGTTCACTAGATGATGCCACATACCAAATATAAGAGCTATTGGTCTTTTGGTTTGGTAGGAAAAGATTTTCAAAGTTGTCACTCTACTTGATTCTGAACCAATCTTTGAAGTTTAAATAGAAATCATTCAAAAGAAATGAAACAAGAGGACCATTATGGTCCTATATGACTCCCTAAGTATGATGGCTCAATGCGTAATGATATAATATACAAAATATCAAAGCCCTACACCTAATCTTTTTGGAGAAGAAGATTTTTAAAGATTTTCTCCTTTAATCCTAGGTATAGTGAAGATCCAACCATATTGAGCCAATTTCAAGTGTGCGGTAATTCTTTGAAGTACTTAAGTAGAGGGTAAATAGGCATTAATACATACAAAATATCGAAGCTCTAGGCCTAATGGTTAAGATGGAGAACATTTTCCATGATATCCTTCATAACCCATTTCTGGGATTGCACAGAAAAGGGCTTATTTTTAGGATAAAGCAATTCTATGAAGTATTTCTGTAGAGGGTCAATAGGTATTATTACACACTAAATATTAAAGCCCTTGACCAAATGGTTTGAGAGAAGAAGATTTTTAAAGATTTTCTTCTTTATTTCTATGTTTAATAAGGGATCGCAAAGAAAAGGGCTAATTTTGTACCAAATGTCAAAGCTCTAGGCCTTACCGCTTGGAAGGAGAAGATTTTTTAGTTATTTTACTCCGTTGCCATGGCAACAAGAGTTCTTCATGGATTTCAATTCTTTGATGAATTTTGAAAGAGCATGACCTAAGGATCATTTCTGTGAAGTTTTGTTGAAATTCCATGGTTAGTTTAGGAGGAGAAGATTTTTTTGTCATTGTGAACAGACAGACAATGGACAATGATGGATCACTATGGCTCATCCAGAGCACTTAATGCTCAGGTGAGCTAAACAGGGCAATGATCCTTATGTAAAATCTATTGACAGCAACCCAAATACAATGTACACACCTCTAATTGATACCCATCCAAAATTACAAATTTAACTTTAAGTGTACTATGAGAATTAATCACTCAGAGTCTCAATATTTTTTCAAGAGTTCTGAATCATTAAATCTATCACAGCATTTTAAAAAACGTATAACGTCGCCATATTGTACGAAAAAGGCACAAAGCCGAAATATTGAGACACTGAGTGATTATTTTTCATAGTGTTATTCATTCCCTGGGGAATTTGTAATGGCAGACACCAGCAGGTCTTTCATGGAGTACTCTAATGTTACATCTTTTATTTCCAAGAAATTTTCCTCCAACAGTTGTTTAGCATCAGGTTGGCTTATGATGTTTTGGAGTTCTGGCTGATCTTTAACGAAAACATTCATGGCTGAATTTGTTAATGTTAATTTCAGAAGCTGTTGTTCCTTATCATCACGTATGTTCATGGTTCCAGTATATACTGCAGGCATTAAATTGGATCTCTGGAGCATATTGCAAGTTGAACATCTGAAGAATTTTGTTACTGTGTCAAGTGAAGTATTCTTTTTGCAAGATGCACATGCTTTCATCAAATTTATTTGGATTTGTCCAATATGTCCTGATAATTTGTTTACAGATGATTCAACGTTCACAGTATCTACAGTGAGATCGCCCCCTGACCCCCCGCCTTTAATTTTCACAAATCCGAATAACCATTACCAAATGATGCTTTTCACCAAGTTTGTTTGAAATTGGCTTTGTAAATTTTTTAATATGAAGAACTTTGACCTCTGGGTGTGGCCCCATACATGACCCCAGGGGCATGAATTTCACAATTAATTATATACCTGTCCTAGTTGCCATGCACACAAAATATTTAAGCTCTGGCAGTAACGGTTTATTAGAAGAAGATTTTAAAAGAAGAACCAAAAATTACCCCTTTTGCCCCCGATTTGGGGCCCCTATGACTCCCAGAACCCCTATTTTCACAAACTTGAATTGGCATCCCCCAATGATGCTTTCTACCAAGTTTTGTTGAAATCCGCCCAGTAGTTCTTGAGAAGAAGATTAAAATGTTCAAAAGTTAACGGACGACGGACTACGCACGACGACGGACAAACGATGATTGCAATAGGTCACCATGACCATTCGGTCAGGTGACCTAAAAATCATCGTTAACACATAAGATTCTACAGTTTTCATCAGATTTTATTCAAACTTTCACAGAATTACTGTACCATCATAAGGATTATTACTTTCGAAATCGGATATGATCCGTCAAGAAACACGGGAAAGGGGCCTTTTTAAAATCTAATCGATAAATCTATTAAGAAAACCTGGTAAACACTCTAGACTCAACAGTTTTCATCGGATTCTCTTCAAACTTTCACAGAATGATTGCACCATCATAAGGATCGATCCTTGAAAAATTGGTATGATCAGTCAAGAAACATGGAGAAAGGGGCTTTATGAAAATTTAATTAAATATACTTGATTAACACTCTAGAGTCTACAATTTTCATCGGTTTCTCTTCAAACTTTCACAGAATGGTTGTACCATCATAAGGATTGTTCCTTTCGGAATCGGATATAATCCGTAAAGAAACACGGAAAAAGGGGCCATTCTTGAAATATAATCGAAAAATCTATTAAGAAATCCTCGTAAACACTCTAGACTCAACAGTTTTCATCTGATTCTCTTCAAACTTTCACAGAATGATTGTACTACCACAAGTATTGTTCCTTTCGAAATTGGGTATGGTCCGTCTAGAAACATGGGAAAAGGGGACTTTGAAAATTTTATAAAAAATCCTCATTAATAATCTAAAGTCAATAGCTTTCATGGATTCTCTTCAAACTTTCACAGAATGATTGCACCATCATAAGGATCGTTCCTTTCAAAATTTGGTATTATCAGTCAAGGACCACGATAAAAGGGAGCCTTTAAAAATTTATCTAAAGATTCTTGGTTAACACTCTAGAGTCTACAGTTTTCATTGGTTTCTCTTCAAACTTTCACAGAATGATTGGACTATCATAAGGATCGTTCCTTTCAATTGTTTGTTTTGTTTGAATGGGGTTTAACGCCGCTTTTAACAATCTTTCAGTTATATCGCGGCGGCTGGAGCACCTAACAATGGATTCCTGGTATTTCTGGCACCAGTACTACCACTACACCCTTTTCTAGCCTCCAGCTGCTATCCCACATATGCTTACGATTATCTGCCCATTGGTGGTAGACAAATGTCGGAAAGAGTATTGCCGCCGTCGGGGCGTTCCTTTCAAAAATTGGTATTATCAATCAAGGACCACGGAAAAGGGGGACTTTAAAAAATTGATTTAAACAATCCACGTAAACACAATAGAGTCCACAGTTTTCAACAAATTCTCTTAAAAAATCACAGAATGATTATTACATTAAATGGATTGTTCCTTTCGGAAATGGGTTTGATCCATCAAGTTTAATGGGAAAAGGGGCCCTATGAAAATTTAACAGAATAAACTACTTTTGTAAGTATAGTTCCCTTTGGAATTGGTTCAGATCCATCAAGTACCATGGGAAAGGGTGCTATATGAGAATTCAATTAAAAAGTCCCTGTAAACACAATGGAGCCCACAGCTTTGATCAGATTTTGTTGAAACTTCCACAGAATGATTGTAAGGTTATAACGATCATTCTTTTCAAAACAGGGTTTGAACTGTAAAGAAACACGGGAAAAGGGGCCTTATGAAAATGTCAGTTATAAATCCTTGTTACCAAGTCAAGAGCTTTCATTGGATTTTCTTCAAACATTCACAGAATATTTGTACAATAAAAATGATTGTTGATGTTGACATTAGACCTAATCTGTCAAGTATCACAGAAAAAGGAGCATTATGAAATTTAATTTTAAAACCCTGTACCACAATAAAGTCAACAGTTTTCATCAGATTCTGTTTTAACTTTCACAGGACGATTGTTCCATCACGAGGATTTTTTCTTTTCAAATAAGGCCTGATCTGTCTATTATAATGGGAAAAGAGCCCCTTTGAGAATTTTATCTATAATCCTTGTAACCAAGTCCAGAGCTTTCATTGGATTTTCTTCAAACATTCACAGAATCATTGTACTATAATAATAACGATTGTTGATAGTGACATGAGACCTGATCATTCCATTACCACAGGAAAGGAGCCTTATGAAAATTTCATTTATTTAAATCTTTACACTAAGATAATGTCAGCAGTTTTTATCGGATTCTGTTCAATCTTTCACAGAATGTTTGTACCATCAATAGGATTGTTTCTTTCCAAATTGGGTCTGATCTGTCTAGTGTCATAGGAAAAGGGGCTGTATGAAAAATTATTAACAAATCCTCATTAACACAAGAATGTCCTCAGTCTTTATCAGAATCTCTTCAAACTTTAATAGAATGATTGTACTATCATTTGGATTGTTCCTTTGTAAATTAGGTCTGATCGGTTAAGTGACACAAGAAAAGGGACCTTATGAAAATTTTATTACAAAACGTCATTATCACAATAAAGTCCCCAGTCTTTATCATTTTCTTCAAACTATCATTAGGATTGTTCCTTTGTACATTGGATGTTATTTGCTAAGTTTCACGGGAAAAGGGGCATTATGAAAATTTTATTACAAAATTTCTTGACACAATTCAGTCCACTGTTTTCATTGATTCTCTTTAACTTTTAAAGAATGATTGTACCTTCATTAGAATTGTTCCTTTTGAAATTTGGTTTGTTCTGTAAATAATCATGGTAAAAGAGGCCCTATGAAGATTTCAGTATAAACTCAAAGAAATCCACAGATTACACATATTGATTGTATCATCATTACAATTTTTGACAGTGGATCTGATTATGTCAAGTGTCACATAAAAAGGGCCTTATGAAAAACTTTCTTAAATATTCTGGTTAACACAGTGATGTCCCTTGATTTCACCGGATTCACTTCAAAATTTCACAGAATGATTGTACAATCACTTAAATGGTTCTTTTCAGAAGTGGGTACAATCCATCAAGTATCATGCAAAGAGGGGCAATATGATGTTTTTTAAATATTCTAGTAAACAAAATGAAGATCTCATATTTCATCGGATTCACTTTTAACTTTCACAGAATGATAAAACCAACAGTAAAATATCATGGGAAAAGGGGCCTTATGAGAACTTGATTTTAATATCTTTGTTAACACATTAAAGTCAACAGTTTTATCGGATTCTCTTTAAAGATGCGTAGAATACTTGTAGCATTCGAAACACAGGAAAGGTGGCCTTACAGATTATCATTCAAAACATTCTTGTGTATATGATGAAGATCACAATCATTATCAAATTGTCTTTTAAATTTCACAGGACAATTGTAGGGTTATAGGGAAAGTTCCTTTTGGAATGAAATTGAGCCATCAGCAAAGGGCAAAGGGGCCTTATCGATTTTCATTCATACCAAACCTGTTTATGTGATAAAGTCTACAATTATTGTCAGATTCTGATGAAAATTTCACAGGATGATTGTAAAGTAACTTTCTTTTTGGAAATGGAGTGGATCTGTCATGAAACACGGGAAAAGGGGCCGTGAGGGTTGTTGCTCAAAATAATAAAGGGGATAAAGTTCTGTTGTTGTTTTTTTCTCTTTATGCATTGTTCTTTGAGTAATTAACTTCCTTAATTATTAGATTTCTTTAACGGAACACTTGATAACCAACAGAGCGCCTCAGACCCTCATGGGCTTCTTGATAACATTTTGATAAAGAGTCGAATGCATTTCATGCCTCACCGGAAATGTTCGGTTATGTTTGGCATTGACTGTTATATGCACAAGAGTTAAAGAATAGAATTGCGGATGATTTTGAAAATCTCCGTCATCGAGTAAATCGCACTCTAATTGTTTGATTTGTGCAGCGAAAAAAAAAAAAAAAAAACGTCATCACTTACGTTATAATTTATGTAAAGAAACCGTAAAGGGAGTCATTGATGTTTCTGAAACCTAGAAGAAAAAAAAACTCAATCGACTGAAAATACGGTTAAACGATCATTTAATACTTGAATTTGAGTCAGAATAAACAGTCCGCTAATACGTCATCATGTCGTCACATGACGACAAATATCGCAATTTATTTCAATTTAAGATTTTTTTCTGTAAGCATTTCGAACGGTTTTATTTCAAAAGTTGTTCGTCGGTTTAGAGGTAAATAATTAAATTCATGTAATATATCTTTAACCATAATTATCATATCCTTTAACGTTTTATTTCTTGCCAAACAACAGAAAACTAACATATATTTCATTCCGTGGTCTGACATGAACTCATTTAAGAGATGAAGGGATTTTTTTTCGTTTTCATGGAGGTATGAACCGAAAAAACTAATCACACTGTATGAATACACTTTTTCGGTTCATACCTCCATGAAAACAAAAAATATTGCCTTCATTTCTTATAATTTAATAGCATGGAGCGAACAAAGCAAAACTTTACAACTTTTGATATTTTTTTGTATGGGACTATTTTGTGCGGAAGCATACACAATGGCTTCGTGCTCAAAATTTTGTTCGTGGAGGTATGAATTAAATTTTTCGACCAATCAGAAGGCTCGTTTTTGATAGACGAAACTAACAATGAAATAATTTGCATATGACCAAAAGTCAACAGAATTTAATAAAATGACAAGGGTAATAACTAACGTTCTGAAATATATCTCATCAAGGGATTTGCTCAAAACCACTTAAAGTGTTTATATTGACATCAAATCTTACAACAGTTTCGATCTAATCTTTATAGAACTGAAAACCGGACAACGAACATTATTCCTGATGACGTCACTAAGACGTTGAACCGATCGAATTCAAACTGTATGCTTGATTCCAACGGTAATACGCAACAGAATTCAATCGTCTCGGCGTAAACTTAAAATAGATTAAAAGCCTACTTAGGCTATTAGAGAAATACCCTTGATAAGCGATCTATGACTTTCGCAAAAATACTTTCCAGAATATTGTTTTTTGGGAGGGAAGAAAAAAGTTAAAATCTGTTACTTGCCAAAATCATAGAAAACTTCCTTTAAATAAATCTAAGTCGATACCAAACAGAATCTCGATTAAATAAATTTCAGTATGTAATCAATTACAACGGACTGGTCAGTTAAACAGTGAGTACAAATATGATCACCTTTTCTTAAAATATGTTTACCGGGGTTCGTTTTGCTTAAAAATATTTGACCCATTGTGGTTGCCTCACAAATGTCTGATTTTTCCAGACATCTGGCACACAGGTCTCACACAATCGATGTACATTTTCATTGACATTAAGGTAGCCGAATGGTATCTCGTATGACCCATATACTTCTTCAGTTTACCCGGACTCGACAAACATTTTTTCACAAAGTCATCGCAACCTGATTCTAATGACAAAAAAGCTGGCCCCACCCGATTTAACGTCATTATTTTGAGAAATTTGTAGCCAGTAACATAGTATAACGGTAGGTTGGCGACTTAATCGCCGTTACTACAGCTCGAAAAATGTAGTTACGACGCTTTAGTCGCCAAACCTACAAAAATATTTCACAGTAATATCGATGGATTTGTTTGTTTGAATGGGGTTTTACGCCGCTTTCAACAATCTTTTGAGTTATATCGCGGCCGCTGGGGCACCTAACAATGGAATCCTGGTATTTCTCACACCAGTACTACCATTACATCCTTTACTAGCCTCCAGCTGCTATCCCACATAGGTCTACGATAATTGACCCATTGGTGAGAGGCAAATAGTCGGAAAAGTAATATCGATGAAAACTACCGGTCTAAATCAGCGATTCGATTGCTCTTTTGATTTTTGATTAGCAGTCCTCATTGGTTATTTGTTTCTTATATGTTTACTCATGAAAGTATTGCTCCTACATGAGATGAGCCGATTATTACTTACCGTCATTATTTTAATCGTGTTGCATAGATATTGTGACCTCGGAAACTATTCAAAGCGGTGTCAACAAAACGTCAACAAATAATGTGCAAGAAATAGATATATTACTTACAATATTGCTGAATATAGTATATCAATAATGAAAAGAACACGAAAATTATTGTTCCTCCTGGTATTTGTTCAAACCCAAATATTTAATTACTGCAATCAATACACTACTTCTAGTTCAAATATGAGCATTGTTTGACATTAATTGGCATTCATGACATTTTTTACATCCTCGCCCTTGTGTGTTCGGTCCAAATTTGATTAAATTAATTTAAAATTGAATTTTGGACACACTCAAATAATCAGATTGATATGTTTCAACCAAGGGTGAAACAATTAATCATCATTTGGGCATTTTGTAATTGCTTCGTTCGCAAACGAATATAAAATTCAAGGACGTTTCGTTTATTTCTTTTCGTGATTCCCGATATTTTCCTAAAGTGGTTCTGTAACTTTAGTCCTTTTGTAATCGTTTGAAAATGTATCCTTCCAATTGGGTGGGAGATATACTGTTTCACTAGGGATAGCCGTCTGTCTTAAATAAGTTCTAAGTTTCAAGCTATTTATCGACTTCCTTAGACCGGATAAATTATTAAAGAATTTTAACTGATTTTCCTGAAATTGTATTGGCTTGTTTAGCATTATTATTTTTCGTGCATACTAAACGATTATTTCATTAACCAAAATCACATTTGTAGGCAAATGTCAACAAGAGTACCATAGTCACAATATACGTCGCAACTTTGCTGCTGTTTCACAAAAATAATTGTAGACACTACTTATTTTGACAGAACCAAATTCAAAATATTTGCAAGTTTCATTTAAATCAAGACAAAAAGTAAGGAGGAGTTGCCTTCACAAGGCCGCAATTTCAATAAGCCCCGGATACTAAGTTTTAAGGGGGCATAATTCAGGGAAATAAATGAACCATAAGATCCTTGATCCATGTACATCTACCAATTTAGGTTATAACATCCACCAAGTTTCATTTAGATCCAACCAGAAACTTAGGAAGAGTTGCATTCACAAGGCTGCAATTTCAATAAGCCCCAAAGACTAAGTTTAAGGGGACATAGGACATAACTGAGGCAAAAATCAATGAACCATAAAATCTTTACTTCACCTCTACCATTTAAGGTGATAATATTGGCCAGGTTTCAAAAAGATCCAACCAGAAACTTAGGAGGAGTTGTGCTCACAAGAAAAGTGGACGTACAATTTACGATCGCCTCCGGCGGCGTATAAAAATCAGACTTATCGCTGGTTTGGATGACATCTCTGTTACCTCGATTGACTTTTAGAGCTGCACATTTTTTCCATAGCGATACTAGGTTTTTAAGAATCATAACAAGATCTGTTTGCTAAAATCATAGACAATGAATAGTAACTCAATCATCTTTCGACTGTAGTTACGAGAAAACTTCCCAATATCTCACAGTAAATAATTACACTTTAAGTAAGTACTAGATTATTTGCAACTAAATCATTATGTATAACGGCCTTTGGTCCCCAGGTCTACATTGCTAGTTAAACTTTGCACTTTTTAGGGGTACTGTCTTTACAATTGGTTTTTGTAAAATCACCTGTAATTCTAGAGGAATAAAAAAAAAAAAAAAAAATCAATTAAGAGATGAAAAGAAAATGTTTTGCTTTCATGGAGGTATGAACCGAAAAACTAATCACACTGTATGAATACGCGAAGCGGATTCATACATTGTTTGATTAGGTTTTTCGGTTCATACCTCCACGAAAACAAAAATTTTCTCTTCATTTCTTACAATTTAATAGCATCGAGCGAATAAAGCTTTACACATGTTTATACCTTTTTTGTATGGGACTATTTTGTGCGGAAGCATTCAAAATCACTGGGTGATCAAAATTTGTTCATGGAGTTATGAATAATATTTTTCGACCAATCAGAACACTCGTTTTTGATAGACGAAACTAAAAATCAAATTATAATCCGATTGTACTACTTCACGACTAGGTTTGTCTGACTAAGTACTGGTGGCACAAAAGAAGTACATAAATATGTAAACTTTGTCGTGATATTACTATTGAATTGTTAGAAGTGGCAAAGAACATCATTTTTACATGGCAAAGGCAGTTTTATAGAAACATATTGCTATTATATTAGATTGGTTCAGATAAATCTGTGTAAAAACCAACAGAGTAAAATCTAACTTTTTGTAGCCGAGTTGTTTTGATTGAAGCTTTGTTACTTGAAACTATGTAACAGGTATGTGTCTCGCTCTTGGCAATTCCTATAAAAAAACGTCAACAATGCCAGTATCATCGGCAGAAACACCTTTCTTCTTAAATTTTTAATGCAAGCATTGTGCGCTTTTGACCATAAAGGTTAACCCAAATCAATATTTGATTTCTACATTATTCATTTTATGGCAAGAAGGAATTGAAACAGGTCATTTAATGACCGCTCTCAGTAAGTTTCATAAAAGAAAAAATTTGATAAAGGGTATCATTCCTGTCTGTGGACAAATTTAGATTGGAGATAGTGCATCGATCTTTGACTGATTTATTTATCGAACTTTAGTATAAGTGTGTCGTTGTAATTTCTGAGAATTGTTTAAACGCAATTTTAATGCAAGGTTTCATTTAAGGAAGGTAAAGGGTTTTCTAGCTTCGAATTAAGTGGAAATTTCTCATTGTAGGGAAAGTCATGTTAGACCAAATCTAAAGCTTGTCGTTTCGTGTATTCATACAGTGTGATTAGTTTTTCGGTTCATACCCCCATGAAAACAAAACTGTTCTCTTCATCTCTTAATTTAATAGCATCGAGCAAAAATAGCAAAAACTTTTCAAATTTTGGTACCTTTTTGTATGGAACTATTTTGTGCGCAAGCATTGAAAATAACTGCGTGCTCAAATTGTTGTTCTTGGATTTTTTTTTCGACTAATCAGAACGCCCTTTTTCGATAGACGAAACTAACAATTAAATTATATACATTTAAATCCAATGTGAAAATGTC
Source organism: Fragum fragum (assembly GCA_946902895.1). Taxonomy (NCBI): domain Eukaryota; kingdom Metazoa; phylum Mollusca; class Bivalvia; order Cardiida; family Cardiidae; genus Fragum; species Fragum fragum. Next base: position 66,475,815 of record OX336370.1, on the reverse strand, counting down.
AAACTTTTATCTGTTGATCATTTAAAAGCCGTAGCGGTAGCATATTACAGCAGCAATAACGATATTTGGTCGACAACGAATAATATGACCGTATGTTGCTGGCCAATATTTTGCAAACTAAAGTCGTTTTAATATCTCAGTCTTGGTGAATTAAGTGGACGTAGTCAGCGATCCGTACATTCCTAACAGAAAAAGTAGATTGAAAATTACCAGACTCAAAATCGTGTAGAAAACTAGGGACAATTAGCTGCACAATTGTCGAATTACGAGAGCTTGGATAAAAAGCAAATAACGCAATTAACAAAGTACAAATGAGAAGTTAACGACAGAAAATGGCCGAAAATTACAGTATGAGATAATTATTGGCTTAACCTTGAGATATTTGAACAAAAAGTGCTAGAGTTATCATACAACTTGACATCTGTTTAAATATATATACTCTTTCTGTTTAAAAAAGCTTTTGTATTTTTATTCGACAAATGGTTAAAATTGAAATGATTGAGTGTGTAATTTACACTTAGTTGTTAATTCGATGTTCAAGATCGATACAATACCGTGAGCCGCCCACCCTGCCTTTTATGCTCGAAACAAAATAAAACCTTATTCCCTAGGATGCTCTATGCGCCTTAAAAATCGTTCCTGGCACAGAACATTGATATTTGGCATTATGTGTAAAAATGTATGACCTTCGTTAATAAATGAAAAAAAAGAAGCTAAAAATGGGTCAGGCCTAAATGAAAGTAACGACAGACTTTTTTGTAAAACGACATCTCGTAGCAAACCACATGGTTAATTTAAATTAAGTTAATACAGAAATGTTCATTAAAATGACTCAGAGATTGGAAATCAAATAACCATTCAGGTTGCCAAAACAAAAGTACAAAAAATATCCCCTGATTCAGAATGAACCTTGACTTTTTGTGCTGAGTATCATTTCAATGAACTCTCTCAAGTCTGCTTATCCAATTCACACACAATAACGCTTTTTAAAGTTCTATAAAAAAGCTGTGGGAAGCATTGGGGCTTAAGAATAAATTGCTTGTCACTAGCAGTTTCTTCGTCTACCACAATGTTTTCTACCACAAAAAGACAAATATTTTCTATATTTTTATGAACAGTCATTTGCAACTTCTTTGAAATCAAACCAGTCTAAAATTCTCTCGTCTAGTAATGAGTTAATTTATGGCTTTGGAATTGCGCCCCGGGGATAGGTTCTATACAAACCTGAAAAACTTTTTCTATCGATTGTACCGAAAATTGCCTTATTTATAGTTTCCATGACGTTTCAATTATGCCAATAGCTTCTGCTAGCAATAAAGTCGTTATCGACATCATTCGAAGACAAATGACCTCACCGTATAAATTCCGATGTTTCAAAGTAGGGCATATATTATATTAGCTTGAATTTAGTTGATTTAATACTACAAAGAATATTTACGTGAAATAACATTCATTACCATTTGAAAATCAGATTATTTTCCCCTATCAAATTTTCATAGAAATCTGTTAAAGAGCTGCTTTAAACATGCCAAAAATTTAAAGGGGCCTTATCAAACTATACACACAGTTATTGAAGTCAGAAATAACATTTTACCAATCAACGTGTGGCATTAAAAACAAAGGAGATTGTTAAGAAACGATCCATGAGACCTAAAGCTGTCTTTTTAAAGGGAGGTATCGAAGTTTCTGAAACCCCGATAAGAAAATATGCCAACTGCCTAAAAATCACTTAAATGGACGACTAACACTTATATACGAGTCAGATATTGTCTTCTCGGTAATCTGATAGGCTTAAAGTGGATTTTTTTGTTGTATGGGAAAGATTCCGCGGAATTCCAGGTTATGTGTAGATATCACAGAATTCGGTTGTCGACACCGAATGACCTCATTTGTATCTAACCTAATGTCAACGGAAGGTAACAAATTGACAAGCGAAACAGCCTGCGTCCTAAATCATGTCACACCAAATGGCATGTAATAACTCTAAGTGGACGTCTCTACTCTAATATTGTACAAGTTTCTTAAATGATATTTTAATCATTTGTAGAATGTCTTCGGGTAAGGATAATCTCGGAAAAGTAAAAAAAAAATGACCTAGACTGCGTGCAAATTAATTTGGTGTAACGTGACTTTCAGTAGATTTCAGTACATCGCGATTGGTAGATGCGCCCAGCCGTGTATTCCTCCAATTGCAAGTTAAAACTATGACAAGAGTCGTCAGAGATGGATTATGCTCCCCGAGTAAGGCTTTGTCACAAAACAGTATGCCATTAATGGACAAAAAAATTCTTATTGAATGCAACTTTAATTGAGAGATCAGTTCAGTTCAAACATTGAAGGCCTCACAGGCCTGATTCTAGTAAAATTCATTATCATTATAAGGTAAAGGGTTAAATATTTTACCTTGACCATCAAAGTTATCAATGAAAAAAGTCTACATACAAAAAAAAATGAAGACTCTACCCTGAGTAGTCTTACAGAAACAATAAACTGATTTATTTTAGAGTTGGAAATATACACAATGTAAAGCTACATGGCATTAAGCCTCCTTTAGCATGGTAAGATTCATTGAGTCAAATTTGAAATAAAAAAACGTAGAGCACTTTATAAACAACACTTATGTAAAGTAACAAGCAATTTTGGAAATTGATACAGGAGGTATATCTGAAATTAATGACCTTTACAATTTGACCTTGACCAATGACCTCGATTTTGGTATCTCTTGAAAAGTCTTGTCACTAGTAATAAACATTTGAAATATGTAGGCTGGTTCACTTAACACTTTAAAATTAAGGACAATTTTAAAGTTAGTTATTCGAAATTTTGACCTTGAGAAATGATCTTTACCTTAGCCAACGACCTTGAACATAGTACCAACAGAAAGTAATGTCATAAGCAATACACTTGTAAAATACAAAGGCCTTATCACTTAATATTGTTTACTTATGGGTGATGTTAAAGTTATCATTTTTTTCCAAATCTTTAACCAACAGAAAGGTCATGTCATAAGCTATGCACATGTAAAATATAAAGGCTTTATCACTTAATATTGTATACTTATGGGCGATATTAAAGTTAATTTTGTTCAAATCTTTGTCCTTGATAAATGATCTTGACAGATGAACTTGAACTTAATACCTACGAAAAGTCATGTCATAAGCAATGCACATGTGAAATATGAAGGCTATATCACTTACCCTTGTAAACTTATGGAAAATGTTATAGTTAAGATTTTCGAATTTGGTCCTTGAGAAATCTTGACCTTGACAGATGACCTTGAGCTAAGTACAAACAGAAAGGTCACATCATAAACAATGCACATGTGAAATATGAAGGCTACATCACTTACCATTGTAAACTTATGGACAATGTAAGTTAAAATCTTTGAAATTTTGACCTTCAGAAACGACCCTTACCTTAGCAGTTGACCTTGACCTTAGTACCAACAGAAATGTCATGTCATAACAATGTACATGTGAATTATGAAGGCTATATCTCTTATTCATGCAAAGTTATTGCCAGTGTAAGTTTGTTGCAGAGAAATGGAGAGTTAACGTAAAACTATCAGACATTAAGCCCCCTTTTTCTACGACACATCTAATTTCCGCAAATTTTAAATACTTCATGGTCAAAGGCATCTGATTTGCTACTCAAATATGAAATTTCATTAAATTCTGACCATTAGAATAGGAAAAAATTGAGAAAAACTATATTTTACCCTAAGTCCCCTTTTTTCGTGACTAGGCCTCAAATCCATAAACCGCGAAAAACAAAAAGGGTTTGTCACAAGCAATACACATGTGAAATATGAAGACTATACCTGTAACCAATCAAAAGTTATGGCCAATGTAAAAAGAGAGCTTACGTATAGCTAATAACATTAAGGTCCCTTTTCCCATGACACGTTTTTTTAAAATTAAATTTTCGATAGTTTAAGGTCAAGAGGATCTGATTTGCTACTCAAATTTGGAATTTCATAAAATTCTGACGATTAGACTAGGAGAAATTGGCAAAAAACTAATTTTAATAATAAGGCCCCTTTTTCATGAGGCAGCCTTGAATTGAGAAAATCCAAGAAAATATGTCTTGAAAATATCCTAGGAAGATTATATATGGGGTTTCATCGGATTAGGCCCAGGGGTTCCTGAGATATGACGTCAGACGGATCGACGGAAGGACGGACGCGCGCACATGCCAGACGACAAAATGCTGCCCCGAAAATATTTCGGGGAGCAAAAAAAATGAAAATATTCGTCACCCAGCATTGGGCAAATGAAAAGCTTGCGTTTGAATTAGATAACGCTAAAGTGACATATGCAGATCGTAGCATTTTCAAAAATCCTAGTTTTGATGGTGTAAAAGCTATAGAACATCGATATAATGTGTAGTATGCTTCGCTGAAATACAGTTATCATCTCCATACAAAGATCTTAGTACACAGAGAAAATAAGGGAAAGGATTAATCAATAATGAAGAAACAGAAACTTCTATTGTACTTTCCATGGAATCTATTCAGACGCATTCATTTTCATTCGTGCTCGATCTTCAATGTTAGAAATATTTAAGAGATGAAGAGAATATTTTTTGTTTTCATGGAGGTATGAACCGAAAAACCTAATCACACTGTATGAATACGCGAAGCGGATTCATACAGTGTGATTAGGTTTTTCGGTTCATACCTCCATGAAAACAAAAATATTCTCTTCATTTCTTATAATTTAATAGTATCGAGAGAAAAAAGCAAAAACTTTACAACTTTTGATACCTTTTTGTATGGAACTATTTTGCGCGGAAGCATTCAAAATCGCTGTGTGCTTAAAAATTTTATTCATGGAATTATGAATATTTTTTTTCTACCAATCAGAACGCCCGATTATGATAGACGAAACTGAAAATTAAATTATAGTTTAATCGCAATTATGATATAACCTATGATGACCGAAACCTTTTCTAGTGCTCTTCCCTTTTTTACCAAATCAATCTGCATTTCAGCTTAACATAACCCGGAATGATCTGAGTGTTATGTTGCAATATAAAATGTTTCAATATATATATAACAATATACCAAGTTGAATTTAGTTCGAAGTTGAATGTAGATTTTATGATATTTAAATGTTTTGCTGTTCGTCTAAGTAATGTAGCCAATCGCTGAACATTCACCGTTTTGGTAAAAGGGATTACCTTTACTCGAAAAAACACAACAAAATTAATTAGAAAACGTACTTTATGCCCATAAGCATAAATAATTATGACGATTGAAATTACAATATAGATAATTTAAAATGTGATTGATCAGAATGTAAGGTTTGTTTAAACAAAATTTTGACGTCAGTGATGACGTTTTAACTTCAATTTTAATTTTATTCGTAAAATCTCATATGCTTTCAGACCGGAATATGCTATGTAATGTATGCATTGATAATAGCTTTCTCAGGACATATATGATTAGAAATTCTCAGAAGTGTTTAAGATTTTTGTGGTATATCTGTAAAATATCCGATGTCGATGATGAGTTTGTAATGAACCTCTTAGCGATTTCTCGTCGAGAAATCTCAGGACATATGGTACCCTATATTACATACCTCATAAATCACTTTCAAGGGTAACAAAGTACGTCATAGCCTATGTAATCGGCCACAACTTTTCTCTTATCTATATTTCTAGTCTTTTGTAGGTTAAATATTCAGCTTCTTCATAAACTTTCCTAAAGACTTATCCGTAAAAAGCTAGTCTATCTGCTACTTAAAACCTTGTCAGTGTAGATTATGCTTTAGTGCAATAGTTCTACTACCTTTGCCATTACCCCTAAGCACCCGCTGAAGCGATTGAAGAAATTAATTTCTAAGAAAAGAGAGAGTTATTATGAGATATTTAGAAAAGTTGTTTCGCAGTGTTTAGAACTCAAACGGTATTGTAAGCACCAGTGGTACAAATATAATTACTATTATCAGATGAAGAAGACATTTCAAAGTGGCTGTATTTTGTAATTTTTTCACAAATATTCATTTACATATTTTGACTTTCACTCAAACAGCCCTGCTTAATGATGTACGTTGTCACATCTGACTTTCTAAACAGTCAAAGCTCTTAATTTAAGCAGAGAGCTCTTGAAACGCAATATGTGCGAAAAAACAACAACAACAACAACAAAAACAACAAACAAACAAACAAACAAAAAACAACAACAACAAAAAAGTAATGAAAATACGACGGATAAATGACTGTCTTTGCGCATAGCGGTATAAAGTGATAAAATCTTTAACCGTGGCAAGTTAACTTTTTTTTCTGGTGTTTATTCTGGTGTTTAAAGCTTGGATTAAATGCTTAAGGGTAGAGAAAATACTTTTCAGTTGATTGATTGTTTGGAGTTCAACGCCACTTTAACAGTATTTCAGTAATATCGTGGCGACCTGAGCCTGGATTCCTGGAATAATCACTACCACTAAATCCTTTCCTAGCCTTCAGCTGCTATCCCACAAAGGTTCACGTTTTTCCCCACTATTAGCGAGAGACCAATGTCAGAATGGATATGTGCCGCCGCCGGGGATCAAACCCATGACAGTCTGATGCGCTACGGACTGCGCTATGATGGCGGCTACTTCAGATGTCACATAAAGCCGATTTTAGAAGTAGGACAAGAAATATTTTTGTCATTATGATATAAACTAGGACGACATAAAGTTCGACATTACTTTAACAAACCTAGAAATCCAGTTGGTTGTTATAGAAGATAATAAACTGGTTATTTTTGATATGGAAAAATCTCTCACGAGAATGCCTTGTTAGGCGTTGAAAAACGTGTCCGATAGACGTGTTTTGCTAACGCATAAAAACGCATTCGAGTGAGAGATTTTTCGTATAAAAAATAACTAGTTGATTATTCTATTTGTTATATTCGAAACAGTTTTATTTTTCAATCGTTACCTATTTATTTCAATCATATTCGTCACCATCGGCCCTGGGAACAGTGCGCATTAAAATCAAGGAATTTTGTTTTCAATAATTTCTGTTCAAAAGTATTTTAAGACACGTAGAGATTTGCTGTGTCAGAAACGAACATTATTTGGAAGAAAAATATACTGTATCTAATGGCGGCAATCTTATTGTAGGTCTAAAGGCCCCGGGATTTTTCGACCATTCAAGACAATCATAGGATAGACAGTCTGTGATCACTCAATCTCCTGGCTTGAGCGTACTAACAAGCTCATGCGGGTTATGTTTGAGTTTCTATCACATTAATCGTTATACCATAAGTATTCGAGGTATTGAATAATTTGGACGTTACGGAAAATTATGCATTTGTTTGAGTCGATCAGTGATAACACAAACATTCAGATTCGTTATTGTTCAAAACCAGTTATCAAAACGGTTATTCTGGTGTTTTAGTTATGAACGATATTTTTTTTCTTATTTAACTGTTTTTGAATCGATTTTTAGCCTAAGGAATTGAATGTTAGGTCACCGTGCATTTCTCTCTCGTTCGCCGTTATTTCAACAGAAAAGTTGTAAAATATGTAGCTTATGTTTTATAGGGAGGCATAGATCCTTGATAAGAAAAATGTGCTAATTGCTTTAAAATACGCTAAAGCGGACACTTACACTTGAACCAGAAATTGTCTTCGCAGTAATCTGAAAGGCTTATGTGGATTTTTTGGTTATATTAGAGAGCTTCAGCGAAATTTCAATGTATTTTTAGACATAACTGAATTTGGTTGTCGACACCGCATGACTTTATTTGCAGAAGACCCAAAGTCAACGGAAGGTAACAAATTAACAAGCGAAACAACCAACGTCCTAAATATTGTCGTACCAAACGGTTAAGAAAAAACGACACGTGGCTATATTTGTATGAACGCTTATGGCAGTTTTGTACTTTAAAAATTGAAGACCAGCTAGCGAATATAACTCCTGATGATAATACGATGACGTTGGTTTGAGCAAATTCAAACTGAATACGGGATTCCAACGGTTATACGCACCGCGTGAATGACCCAATATTTTGCAACTGCCCCGCCTTAATCTAAAAATAGATTAACAGCCTAAGTATGATATAGGGGAAATTCCCATGGCTATAAACGATCTCCGATTTTCGCAAAAACTACTTTCATAATACTGTATGGAAATAGTTTATGAAAGGGAATACGAATAATCAAAATTTGTGGCATGAAATAAACATCGAAACCTACCTTTAAAATCTTATGACAGTTTATATTTTGTGTGGAGAATTTAGTCAAAAGCTTTCTTATTTTAGATATATATAAAATTGACAATCTTAGCTCTGAATATTAACCAGGAGCGACCTGGCCCTATGCAAATAAAAGTAGTTCATGATTTCGAGGTGAAAGTTGAAGTCATCAAAAGTGATTAAAATCAAAATTTATAACAGTGGGAAATCCCAAGTTTTCACAGCTAGGAATATGATGAATATTTTTATTTCTGTAGTGCATGCATAATTTCAGGTCTAAAATGCACAATTTCAGGTCTAAAATGCACATTAAATCAAATGTATTTGAATTTAGAAGATTTAACATGAAGGAAGACTATCATCATAAAAATTACATTTAGTAACTATTGGCAAAGCAGAATTTCTTGTATCAGATTTTCAATCTGTTTAAAGGTAGGTATCGATGTTTTTTTCATGTCCCAGATTTGAATTATTTTTGTTTCCTCTCGTATACTATTTGAATACAATATGCCGAAAAGAAGTTTTGCTAAAATCTGAGGTCGCTTATCAGAAAAAAGCAGGGTATTTCCTTAATAGCCTACGTAGGCTATTAATCTATTTTTAGATTAATCCGAGACAGTTGCGATGATTATACGATCATTCACGTGGTGCGAATAACCGTTGGAACCTTGAATTTAGTTTGAATTACATCACACAAACGTCATCGTTACGTCATCAGGTTTATGTTCGCTAGCCGGTCTTTAATTCTGTAAAGATAAGTCCAAAACTGTCGTAAGTGTTATCACGAATATTTACACTTACATTAGTTTTGCGCTTAACCTTTCATGTGACCTGAATTAGGACGTTTGCTGTTTCGCTAGTAAATTTGTTCCCCACAGTTGACTTTGGGCCATATGCAAATGAGGTCATTCGATGTCGTCAGCCGAATTCTGTGATATCTAAAAATAACCTGGAATTTCGCTGAACCTTTCCGATATAACCACAAAAAGCCACTTTGGGCCTATTAGATTACCACTAAGACAATACCTGACTCAACTTAAAGTATCAAATGTTCGTTTGCGTGTATTTTTCGGCACTTGATATTTTTTTCTTATCTAGGTTTCAGAAACATCGATACCTCCCTTTAAGAGCTACTTTAATTCTATGCTTTTTTAAACGATAAGTAAAACTTATTCGGTTTCAAGATGTAGATAGAATACTGGTTCAATATTGCATCGATTTTTTATTGGTCGTACACCAATTTATATAACCATAAATTCGAGATTGTGTCGCTGCAATTTACCAAAACTGCCTTAAGCTCAACTGGACAAATATTCCGACGGGAATCTTGAAAAAAATCATTTCATTTTACAAGTTAAAAATTATCAAAAGGAGTAAAGGAAAACTGGACGGTCACACGCTTTACAGATGCTTCAATGTTTTTCCGCTTGTGATGAACGCGTCTAACCAACCCTTTCTTTGAATCATATCGAGGTGTAAACAAAGATGATACTACCACTCAATTATTTTCCAGCCATAAGTTAATCAAAGTACTGAAAGTTCTTCCAGAGAGCAAATTTGATTTTTTTGCTTTCAAGCTGTCGACAGAATTCGCCAAAAGAATAGTATCAATTGTTTTTTCCTTTTTTTATAATCAGCGCTGTTTAGGAATTTGTTAATTTCTGCCCAGAAAAAGAGAGGGTTTTGAAATTTCATGAACCTGCTGTCAGCATTTGCTCTTAAACTTAAGTTATCATATTTCCATAATTTTTCTGTTTTGGCTTTATAAAAAAAGCTTGCAGGGATGATCTAACCATGACTATAATCGAGAATTTTTAAAAATTCACAAAAGTTGCTTTTTTGTCGGTACCCATGTTGCATCAAGGTCTTACGTTCTTGTAAAATAATATTAGTTCTAATTAACATTCACTGAAATATCATACACTAGGATAGAACTTACGTGTTGCGAGAGTAATAGAAATTAAAGTTGTTTTACCCTAATCCTGAAGTAGGAATGCAACGGTATGTCCAATTTCTCAGTGACGACCAATTACAGTGCGTACAGCACTTTGATTATATATATATTTTTGGTCAAATACTGGTGACTCTTTAAGCCTTATCTTCCCTCAGAGGAAACAGTCTAAACGATCCATCGGTTATTTGGTTACTTAATCAAGCAGAACCTTCTTATTGCCCATATGGAGAACGAGGATATAATTGTAGTTCTCTGGGACGAGTATTTTTGTGATTTTTCTCAACAAATTCATCTCGTGTTTGTTAACATTTGAGTTTGAGACGACTCCACCCGATTATTCACCGGACATTTTCTCTAATCTTCGGCGTTTTGATGACCGAGATAGTTGTTTTAACGACTAGCGAAAGTTAAAACGTCATCACTGATGTCATGGTTTATGTAAACATACCGTAAATTTTGGTGGGTCACATATTAAATTAACTTCTTTCATTCAATGTAGGCTTATCGCGTAAAATTATTTTTGACATACAATTTCAATCGTCATGATTATTGATTATTTTGACCCTCGATAATGTTTTTTTATATACATTTCGTTGAATGTTTTATGGGAAGATATGGCTTAAATATTTGTCCAAATGTCCATACAATTGTGTTTATGTGCAGACTTCAGCTCCTAGATCCACTGGGTTATCAGAAATAATTGTGATATTTTTACTTTGTAATCATAAGATGCGGGTACTCATTACAATCCCCTTATCACATTATATAAGGTTTTTTTTTTAAATAGTATGACCTTGGTAACAAGAGTGTTGACCACATATTATTCATTTTGTAATTAGAAACATGGGTCCTATTTCTTCTTTTCGTAGTGCTTAGAGTAAGAATCAAGAAATCAAGCAAAAAACGCAGTCCCAAGAATTTTTCATTTAGCCAAACAAACACCTTACAAGGGATTCCTGGTATTTCTCTCACCAGTACTACCACTACATCCTGTCCTAGCCCCTAACTGCTATCCCACATAGGTTTACGATTATCTCTCCATTGGTGATAGACAAATGTCGGAAAGGATTTGTGCCGCCGCCGGGGATCGAACCCATGACATACTATTCTGATTCCCATATATATACTATTTCATTACAATATTCTGAAAGTAGTTTTGAGAAAATCACAGGTCGTTTATCCGAACAAGGGAATTACCTAATATGGGGAAAAATCGCGCCAAAGGCGCAGTCTGGGGACCGCCTATAGGTTATACGTATTTATGATCATATATACCCATTTAACAGAAAAAGGCCATTTTGTTTTAACCCTGTAAAAAAACTCATATGTCAGGCTGCGTCCGTTTATCTACTTCCGGCACCCCATCCTATACCCAACAGCCGTTTAGAGATCCAATCCACTTTTTCTGCAATATTATCAGACAGAAAGATTAAAAAAGTAAACATTACACTTTACAAATATACAATTCAATCATCTGTCTTACTCAGTGGCAGAAACCAAATAAATAAAATGTTTCTTACATCACACGCGCTGGCTGTAGCTGTCACGTGCTTCCGAGGATTCCGATAACAATATTTTGGAAGAAATGTTTAAACCACTTGCCAATTCAAACGAATATCGTCGTTGGAGATTCTTTCACATTTTGCAGATTTCAATAAGGTGTGTTGATGATGTGATTTGAATTCATTTATGTCATCTATTCACTAAAAAAGTGCGAGGAATGTTGCAAGGAAATTCCACTGCTTACAATATCGTATGACGTCATTCTAAGAACGGTGTTTTCCATAATTTCAGCCGATCGAACCTTTACACCGGTCCCTTTTTTCTTCGTTATCCGTTTATTTCATTCTTATTACGAACTTTAATCATTTGAAAAAGACACTGTCTTTCCATTTATTTTCATAGAAAAAAAAAGTTTGTCACATGACCTAGCACGTGACGATTTGTTTATCGTCTGCAGACCCTGTCAAACTATAACATACAATCAATATAATGTTCTATCAAAAAAGTAATTCTGGTGACAAAATTGTGTAATTCTTTAATCGGTAGATGTAAAAAAGTATTACTTTGATCTTAACTCAGCATTGTACACAAAATTTAAATTTTCAGTTTTTTGAGCATTTTTTTTTCTCATTTGGCTTGGCCTCTATAGGATCAGGGTGCTTTGCCAACTTAAGATTTAAAATGTTGCACACCAAATCTGAATATGACATAAATAAATAATGGCATTTACATTGATCAAATTAGTATTTTAATGAAAGTTCTACACTTTATTGTCAAATACAGTGATAATAGCCTAATTCATGCTTCAATTGTCACAGTACAAAGTAGAGTATTGCTGTACACCTGTTGCTTCTATTCATTTTCATTATGTTCAAAATGTAACTTTTGTTAACAACTGTCAATAAATATGTTTACAATTTGAACTACTTCGTTAACATGAAATAAGAAACTTGGTTAAGAAGAGTATACAAATTTAATCAAGTCTGAACTATTCCCCTTTGAGATTTGTCAGTTCATATCTAGCTACAAGCACCGCTTTATATGAATAAAAGTAAGTAATAATGTCATTACAAGGCAAAAAACAATTCCAATCAGATCATAATTACGCAACTCAGGTAAACACAAAATATAGCCCAGTAGACGTTAAACAGTTCAATAATGAGGTATTTTGTGATGATTTTTACTTAAATTTTGACATCAACTCATCAAAAGATGAACTTGTGCAAAATTCAACAGATGATACATTTAAACGGTATAATGCAGACCAAAATTACTCTATTCAACCCAAAGAGAAAGTATTCTGAAGTTGTCAGCGATAAGGTAAACAAAGTAATAATTCATGATCAATCTTACCCAACCTTTGACAATACTTCATTAACAGACAGAATTATGAAGAATCAAACTGAGAATATTTTTAATAAACAGTTTCAATCAGAACACAATTACTCTATTCAGCCCGAAAGAAATTATCCTCAAGTTTTTAGTGGTCAGCCAACCGTGATAAACCTTTTTCAAGATTTCATCCTAATTCATCTACAGATGAAATTTGGAAAGCTTCCAATCTATCAATGACAGTAACCATGAGTTAAATAGAGATTATCATACTTTTTCGAGGTTTAAAACAAGTAAAACATGTATTAAAGCTGAGATTCCAACAGACCATTTCGGTTGGAAATTTTCAGAAAACAAATTTCAACAATCAAAGGCATTAGGCCATAATTCCAAAAATATCACATTTGCATTGGATGAAAATAAAATGGGCTGTGCATCAAGTACTCAGGAAAATAAAAGTTCAAATTACTATATAGGTAAAAAAAAATGCTCAAAATGCGAGTTCTTCACACAAACCTCACAAATGTGACCCATACAAATATGAGACATTACAAGATTTAAGTTGTTTTGCCACAAACCGACAGACTTTCAACACTGAAACTTTTGAAAACACTTTTTATACAAGTATACTAGTCCCAGGGGATTGAAATAGTTTTACCTACTGTTAAACTTTGTGTCACCATGTAAATTTTGACTAGAGCAATTTTTACCGTAATGTTATATATAGTCATATAATTAATAAAGAAAAAATAAAAAAATACTTACTTGTATGTTGATGTTTGTTTGGAATTCTATGTAGTCCTATTACTATTGAAAGGGATCAAGTGAGATGTGCAGTGACTGTGAAGTATTTCCATAGTTTTCAACGCTGTTTTGCAAGGTTTATTGGTTGTACATCTATTGAAGGATTAAAGTTTAGTGATTGCCTTGATCAGCGTATTTTATGTAATTTAGGGCATTTGATCCCTTCAATAGTAATATGAATCCATAGAATTACAAACAAACGTACAAGTAAGAATTGTTTGTTTTTAGCTAACCTGAGCACAACGTACTCAATGTGAGCTTTTGTGATCACCTTTTGTCCGTCGTGCGTCGTCCATCGGAAGGCGTCAACAATTGTTTAAACATCTTCTCCGCAGTAACCACTTGGCGGATTTCAACCAAACTTGGCAGGAATGTTCCTTGGGTGACCCTTCTCAAAAGATGTTCGTGGAATTTTGAATGACCCCAAAAAATGGGCGTGGCAGGGTGTGGCAGTTTTTGACTTTGAAACTTTTAAACATCTTTTCCTCAGTAACCAACAGGCCAATTTCAACCAAACTTGGCATGAATGTTCCTTGGGTGATTCTTTTCAAAAGTTGTTCGCGGAATTTGATTTATGCCCGAATATGGGCGTGGCAGGGTTGAGCAGTGTTTGACTTAGAAATCTTTAAACATCTTCTTTTCAGTAACCATTGGGCCAACTTCAACTAAACTTGGCATGAATGTTTCTTGGGTGACCCTTTTCAAAAGTTGTTCGCGGAATTTTTATTAACTCCCAATTATGGGCGTGGCAGGGTGGGGCAGTTTTTGATTTAGAATTCGTTAAACATCTTCTCCTCAGTAAACATTGGGCCAATTTCAACCAAACTTGGCATGAATGTTCCTTGTGTGACTCTTTTCAAAAGCTGTTCGCGGGATTTTGATGTATGTCCAAATATGGGCGTGGCAGGGTGGGGCAGTTTTTCACTATGAAATCTTCAGACATCTTTTCCTCAGTAACCATTAGGCCAACTTTAACTAAACTTGGCACGAAAGTTCCTTGGGTAACCCTTTTCAAAAGGTATATGGGCGTGGCAGTTTTTGACTAAGAAATCTTTAAACATCTTTTCAGTAACTATTGGGCCAATTTCAACCAAACTTGAAATGAACATTCCTTCGGTGACCCTTTTTAAATGATGTTGGCAAAACTTTACATGGCACTCAAATATGGACGTGGCAGGGTGGGGTTGTTTTTTGACTTAGAAATCTTTGAACATATTCTCCTCAGGAAACATCGGGCCAATTTCAAACAAACTTGAAATGAATATTCCTTGGGTGACCCTTTACCAAATTTGTTCGCGAAATTTGATTGATGCAAAAATATAGGCGTGGCAGGTCGGGGCATTTTTTTACCTTGAAATTTTTAAACATCTTCTTTTCAGTGTACCATTGGGCCAATTTCAACCAAATTTGGCATTAATGTTCCTTGGGTGACCCTTATCAATATTAGTTTGTGAAATATTGAATGAAGCACAAATATGGGCGTGGCTGTTTTTGACTTTAATATCTTCTCCATCCAAACCATTGGGCCAATTTCAATCAAACTGGGCATGAATCTCACTGACATTGGCCAATGGGACTATTTCCATGCTCTAATGTCTATGAGTACATCCGGGCTGCCACCTTAGCCAGTTAGGAATGTGTCAGACACCCAATCTATAACCATGGTGTGTCCAGGGTTTCAAGGCTACCGGTAAAACGGGAAAAAGTCTTGGTTTTGTGATATCTTTAAAACAATAAACAGGGAAAACTAGGAAAAGGACAAATCAATTTGATGAAGGATGCAATACCCAATTAAAGTACATGATCCAAACAGTTGACCAGTAGGTTTTATAATAATGTAAATTACATGGGGATGCATTATCACGTCACAATGTCTGCCGAGAAAGAGAAATTGGTATTTGTTTCACCAAAAGATACAAGCATGGTACTTAATTTTCTGCTAGGAATGGAGGTAGGTGTCCAATTTTACCAAATATATATGATAAGAGTACATAAAACTAATATTTAGGAGAAAATCTAAAGCAACATCTTAAGTGTACCAGTAACCGGACACGAATTGAATTTGAAAACGAAAGTAATGGCATCCAATTCAATTCAACCTAAAAGAGAAATCTGGGTAAATATTTATCATTAACATGATATTGACAACCTACACGTCTAGAAGCAATGAAATTTATCCATTATTTTATATTATTGTAGTTTTCTGGACAGAGTTTTGGGTTTAAGTTCGACATCAATAAAATGGGGTCTCGGGGACTCAACAATCTGTGTCATAATAATCCTTTGATTTTTGTTAATGAAAAAGAAGTCTTGAAATTTAGAAAAAAGTCTCGAGAAAATCTGGAAAAAGTCTTGAATTTTGCAAGCAGAAAATTGTGGGAACCCTGGGTGTCTTGGGTTGGAATCTTGGCAGCAGCACATATCCTTTACCGCATTTTGTTTCCCGATTGTTAGATGATCCTTAACTTAAATTGGGTGGCAGCTGGAGGCTAGGAAAGGATGTAATGGTAATAATGGTGCGAGAAATACAAGGATTACCGCAATATAACTGAACACTTGTTAAAAACGACTTGGTCATTTTTATTGGACATTTGGCACAATCATTGTGACAAGTACCTTTTGCCTGCCACCAATAGGCAAAATACAAGTGGTATGCACAAGTGAGATGGGTAACTAGTGAGAAACAACAACTGATCTCCAGTGTTTAGCAAACAGGACTACTACTTAAGATTATTATTACTTCCTTTTGTCAAGCCTACTTGTAGTGAGCAAAACAAAGTTGTCTCTATGACAAGTTGGTGTATGTGCCTTAGTCCATATTTGTGAGGGAAATTTTTGGTTGCTAAAAATAAAATATCACCATTAATCTCAATTTAGAGTAGATCTGCCAGTTGAAAGAAATTCTCAGATAACCTCAATGTCAAAGCTCAAGGTCAAGCATGCCTGTGTTCTTTCAATTTTTTAATCATCTTTAATTAGTCAGGTGATCGATTTTAGGACCATTCTGGTCCTCTTGTTTTTACTTCTATTACGTCATACTATTTCCGGAATCAAATGACACTTTAACGCTAGACATATATATATGATTTTCTAAAGTGGTTGGAATAGTAAATGAATACCTACTGGCATGTCTCTATTGTAAAGCTGTTTGTTGAAAAGCCTCTGTATGGCTATTCACCAAGTCTAAGGGCCTGTCATAAAATCTGGATAATATTTCTACATTGGACCATCCTGCTGCTTTCATTATTTCTGTTAATGGAAGTCCGTACTTTTTCACCTTAGAAGAAACTGCTGTGTGATGAGTATTTGTCAACATCAAGTCCAGAGTTCTTTAAAACACATTTTATCCATCTACTAATTGTTGAAGACACAACACTTTTATATGGTTTAATGTAACTGATGAAAAGGCTTCTCTCAGAACCTCTCAAGGAACTAGTACGATGAATGTAATGGCGTAATGTTCTACATACACAAAAATAACTATCTGGCAAAAACATCTGGAAATGTACATAAGGATTAACTTTTCCTTTTCGACTTTGTTTCAACAGCCCACTATAGAATAAAACAATACTTTTGTAATTTTTCTTCATTCTGTTCAAGGATAATAATGGCAAAGACTGAATCCGACTTGCCTGAGTCAGAGCAGTCAACATGGCTTACTTATATGTTAAGTTCTGTAAGATAAACCCTAGGTGACAACGTCTTCGCAGGACAATATTCACATGCCAATGTTCAAGATACTTGGTTTTGAAGGGCGTAAATTGAATACACCCGTCATAAACGACTTACCTAAAGATGACATCCTTCTGTAAAACCATCTTGCTTATTACAAAGGTTTGAAAATGAACTTCGTGCTGAATTCAAAGTTTCATAACTTAAGCCTAATTCATATAAGTTTGTAAGAAACTCTATTACATACTCAATAGGGGTTTGAAGTATATCAACTTTCCTTTCACTACCGAATGAAATCCATCTGTTAATGTACGTGGAATACTGCTTCTTAATGGACTGTCTCTAAGACGCCATGATGATGTTTTTTTTTTCTTTCCTGATACTTTTGCACTTTTGTAGGATTCCCTGATATACGACAAAGCATTAGATGTAGTTTGTTCACTAGAGGATGTACTCTCTGATTTAATGGTAATTTAAGTGTATCCTGGTCTACTTTGATGATAATAGTGTCGCGAGTTAGCATTTCCCAAACTGCTGTGTAAAAGTTCTGCGTCACCCAAAAAGGAGCCACCAGTAAGACATCTGCCTGATCCTGTCGAGTCTTGTTCTGAAGAAGTCGACCCATCAAACTGAAAAGAGGAAAAGCATATATATATTTTTCCTTCCCAATTTAATGAAAAAGCATCAACAGCTTCGGCATCAGGATCAAGTTTGCGTGACACAAAAGGAACTAATTGCTTGTTCAACCTAGTTGCAAACATGTCTATCCCTGGCATGCCAAAAATATGTACAATTGCATTAAAATATGTTCATTCAGTTACCATTCAAAATTTTCATTAAAATTCCTTGAAAGAAAATCAGCTTCATTCTCAAAACCTTGACTATGAGATGATGATAGCCAAATTTCTCGTATCTTTACACCAAAGCCAAAGCTTTCTTGCAAGGTCATTCAAATTTTGAATTTCACCCCCCATACCACGTATGTATGACACGGCACAGGAGTTATCGGACAAAACTTGAACATGGACTTTTGATCGGCTTCTGCAAAATGCTTTTACAGCTAGATATGAAGCAAGTAACTCTAAGTAGTTGATATGATTTTGGATCTCAAGGTCATTCCAGCGACAGCCTATCTTTACATGATTACAAATAGCACCCCAACCAAAAGCACTAGAATCTGTAGTGAATATAATTTCTTGGTTTCCATGACAATTTCATATTTTCTGAGTGTAAAGATTCTTTATCCACCAAGAAAGATCTTCTTTCAATTTTTGGAGTTATTGTCATATATGAATCATAATAACCCGAGACCAACCTTAATGCTTGAATCTTTTCATGTTTAAATGCCCTGTAATACAAAGGACTAAATTCTACTGCGGAAAAGGACGACATCATAGGCCCTATACACGTGCAACTCGACTCAATTTGCAATAAACAATTCTTTGTAAACATGGACTACTTTCTCTACTTTATCAAAAGGCAATGTATCAACCAGCTAATCTACCAGCACGGAATTCAGAAGTACTAACCTCTACTTTTACTTTGGCTTTAGGTTTTGTGATAATCCAGAGATATGTGATCTGACTGGACGACCTCCTCACCACGTCTACTTCTACCACGTCTTCGTACTGGGTAGGGGAAAAACCGTCTGCAACGACCTTGGCCTCTGGTAAAAGCCCAACGTCCCGGGTACTTCCAAATCTTATTCAAATTGTTTATTTCCCTTACATTATTGTTGACATCAGTGTCATTACCATACAGCAAATCAGGATAGGGTAACGATGCAGAGGCCAAGTAATGATATTTGCCACCCAAGTCTGATTTATGCAATTCCTTCCTTTTGGTATTAATAATCTTGTTGGCATGACCGATTAGAACTATTGCTGTCGTCCCAAGTTTTACATGATGAGGGTCAAGTGATTGAGCTTTTCTAGCAGTTTTACAATGTTGATGGCTACTTTTAACATGACACCTTGTATTGCTGCAGAACTAGTATCCTCCGCTTACGTAAAACATTTCAAGAGACACCGAATTCCTTGGTTCACTCTAGTGTTTAACAGTGCGTCACAATTTTCAGGACGATGTATTTGTTTGCAAAGTTCATCTAAATTATCGTCTGACAAAACATTTCGAAATGAAATATTGACTAGAGTGCCAATCAGGGTGAACATCCACATCCAAAGGTTCAGTTTGCTGAAATCTATTGGACATCTTTTTAAATATGGAGCAGTGAGAAGTTTCACCAACAGATTCTCCATCACCCTGTTCATGACATGTTTAATCAGACTCTAAGTCTTCCATTTGTTATGACTCTTCATACAGATACTCATCGTCATATCTGTTCATACCTGGTGCATACCACTGGGACACTAACCCGTCTAAAGCCTGGGTGTGCTTATCTATACCCTAGCTTTGACCATTCAGGTTCTTATTTAATTCTCGCAAAATATCAACAAGCTCCTTAATTTGAGAATTGGGTGCCTCTTTTGTCGTCATTTTCGTGCCAGTTGCCGAAGTTGTGCATGTAGTGATAATGGACGGAACCGGTGCTTTAGAAGAGGCTGCGGTCAGCTTTTTACCTCCCGAAGCGGCCGAAACCGCTGTACATTTTGACATTTGGATTTCCTTGTCCGTCATTGTTATTCCACGTGGCCGTAAACTGGTCGATCTCAAAGGAGGTAGTCGTAATTTACGACAATATATCCTGCCAACAGAATGACTAAGAATTAGTTCTAAACTACCCAAATAGTTAGACACGAACTTAGAGATTCTTATTCCTAAGAATTTAAAATTGAATCTCATTTGACGAAAATATTCATAACAATATTTGTTAATAATTGTATCGAGAGAAAACAAAACGGCGTTCACTAGATGAGATACAACAGCGCACTGACGAAATACTTCAGGGTCACTGCAAATCTCATTTGATTCCGGAAATAGTAAAATGTAATAGAATTCAACATTGGATTCTTTATGAAGATTCAGCTACATTTATGCATTTTCTGCAGGAAAAAGACAAGATTTGTACATGAAACACATGCTTTTAAGTCAGGGTTGGGAAAGAGAATGTGAAGTAAGAGTAGCCTGTGAAGTTTTGAAAGTTAATAACGGGGTATGGTTGAAGGAATTTGTTTTCAATAACAGTCTGCAAAGGTGCACATTATCACCTTTCACAATATTTCACACCATCACAAACCAATGCTACCATCAAGTTAAGACTTTGGAATAATCATTT
Organism: Fragum fragum; assembly: GCA_946902895.1. Taxonomy (NCBI): domain Eukaryota; kingdom Metazoa; phylum Mollusca; class Bivalvia; order Cardiida; family Cardiidae; genus Fragum; species Fragum fragum. The sequence continues at coordinate 66,455,130 of OX336370.1, read as the reverse complement.
CACAGTCTTGGCATGTCCAACAAATGAATCTCCATCCCATAAACGAACAAATACTATCCCAAAACCAATGTTTCATAGTAAATCTATTCAGCATAAAATTGAAAAAAGAGAGTTAAAATACGAAGACAAGATCGAAAGCCTGTCCTGTGAATAATAAGATAAGTAAGGTGAGATATGAAAACGTTAAAAAATGCAAACAAACGACTCTAATGAGACAATAAGACAACTGTCTAAAAATTTGAAAATTAAGGACCTGTCACAGCATATATCAATAAAACCATATAACGCATAAAAACGCATTCGTGTGAGAGATTTTTCATATAGAAAATAACTAGTTGATTATTCTATTTATCATATTCGAAACAGTTTTATTTTTCAATTGTTACCTATTTATTTCAATCATATTTGTCACCGTCGGCCCTGGGAACAGTACGCATTAACATCAAGGAATTTTGTTTTCAATAATTTCTGTTCGAAAGTCCGTATTTTAATACTCGTAGAGATTTGCTGTGTCAGACACAAAAAATATTTGGAAGAAAAATATACTGTATTTAAGGGCGGCAATCTTATCGTCGGTCTAAAGGCCCCGGGATATTTCGACCATTCAAGACAATCATAGGATAGGCAGTCTGTTATCACTCAATCTCCTGGCTTGAGCGTACTAGCAAGCTCATGCGGGTTATGTTTTAGTTTCTATCACATTAATCGTTATATCATAAGTATTCGAGGTATTGAATAATTTAGACGTTACGGAAAATTATGCTTTTGTTTGAGTCGATCAGTAATAACACAATATTCAGATTCGTTATTGTTCAAAACCAGTTATCAAAACGGTTATTCTGGTGTTTTAGTTATGAGCGATATTTTTTTTCTTATTTAACTGTTTTTGAATCGATCTTTAGCCTAAGGAATTGAATGTTAGGTCACTGTGCATTTCTCTCTCCCCCCCCCCATACCGCGTTCGCCGTTATTTCAACAGAAAAGTTGTAAAATATGTAGCTTATGTTTTAAAGGGAGGCATCGATATCTCTGAATCCTTGATAAGAAAAATTTGCTAATTGCTTTAAATTACGCTAAAACGGACACTTACATTTGAACCAGAAATTGTCTTCGCAGTAATCTGAAAGGCTTATGTGGATTATTTGGTTATATAAGAGAGGTTCAGCGAAATTTCAATGTATTTTTAGACATAACTGTATTTGGTTGTCGACACAGCAAGACTTTATTTGCATAAGACCCAAAGTCAACGGAAGGTAACAAATTAACAAGCGAAACAACCAACGTCCTAAATATTGTCATACCAAACGGTTAAGACAAAACGACAAGTGGCTATATTTGTATGAACGCTTATGGCAGTTTTGTTCTTTAAAAATTGAAGACCAGCTAGCGAATATAACTCCTGATGATGATACGATGACGTTGGTTTGAGCAAATTCAAACTGAATACGGGTTTCCAACGGTTATACGCACCGCGTGAATGACCAAATATTCTTTGCAACTGTCCCGCCTTAATCTTAAAATAGATTAACAGCCTAAGTAGGATATAGGGTAAATTCCCATGGCTTATTCTAATAAACGATCTCCGATTTTCGCAAAAACTACTTTCATAATACTGTATGGAAATAGTTTATGAAAGGGAATAAGAAAAACGAAAATTTGTGGCATGACATTAACATCGAAACCTACCTTTAAAATCTTATTACAGTTTATATTTTGTGTGGAGAATTTAGTCAAAAGATTTCTTATTTTAGATATATATAAAATTGGCAATCTCAGCTCTGAATATTAACTAGGAGCGACCTGGCCCTATGGAAATAAAAGTAGTTCCTGATTTTGGGGTGAAAGTTGATGTCATCACTAGTGATTAAAATCAAAATTTATAACAGTGGGAAATCCCAGGATTTCACAGCTACGAATATGATGAATATTTTTTTTTTCTGTAGTGCATGCATAATTTCAGGTCTAAAATGCACATTAAATCAAATGTATATAATTTAGAAGATTTAACACGAAGGAAGACTATCATCATGAAAATTACATTTAGTAACTATTGGTAAAGCAGATATATTTCTTGTATCAAATTTTTCAATCTGTTTAAGAGCTACTTTAATTATTTGCTTTTTTTAATCGATAGGTAAAACCTATTCGGTTTCAAGATATAGATAGAATACTGGTTCAATATTTCATCGGTATTTATATATATATTTTTGGTCAAATACTGGTGACTCTTTAAGCCTCATCTTCCCTCAGAGGAAGCAAAGACAGTTAGTTTAAACGATCCGTCGGTTATTTGGTTACTTAAACAGAACCTTCGTATTGCCCATATGGAGAACGAGGATATAATTGTAGATCTCTGGGACGAGTATTTTGTGATTTTTCTCAACAAATTCATCTCGTGTTTGTTTACATTTGAGTTTGAGACGACTGCACTTCGGCTGATGACCGAGATAGTTTTTTTAACGACTAGCGAAAGTTAAAACGTCATCACTGATGTCATGGTTTATGTTAACATACCGTAAATTTTGGTGGGTCAAATATTAAAAGAACTTCTTTCATGCAATGTAGGCTTATCGCATAGAATTATTTTTAACATACAATTTCAATCGTCATGATTATAGATTATTTTGACCCTCGATAGTGTTTTTTTATATACATCCCCATGAATGTTTTATGGGAAGATATGGCTTAAAGGGAGGTATCGATGTTTCTGAAACCTAGAAAAGAAAAATAACCAAGTGCCGAAAAATAGACTCCAACGAACATTTAATACTTCAAGTTAGGTCAGGTATTGTCTTGGTGGTAATCTAATAGACCTAAAGTGGCCTTTTCTGGTTATATCGGAAAGCTTCAGCGGAATTCCAGGTTATTTTTAGATATCACAGAATTCGGCTGTCGACATCGGATGACCTCATTTGCATATGACCCAGTCAAATGAAGGTAACAAATTTACTAGCGAAACAGCCAACGTCCTAAGTCATGTCACATGAAAGGACTGATCTTTACAGACCGGCTAGCGAACATTACTCATGATGACGTAACGATGACGTTGGTTTGATGTAATTTGAACTAGATGCAAGGTTCTAACGGTTATTCGCGCCACGTGAATGCCCTATAATCTTCGTAACTGTCTCGGATTAATCTAAAAAATAGATTAATAGCCTACGTAGGCTATTAGGGAAATACCCTGCTTTTTTCTGATAAGCGACCTCTTATATTTGCAAAACTACTTTTCGGCATATTGTTTTCAAATAGTTTATGAGAGGAAATAAAAATAATAAAAATCTGTGACATGAAAAAAAACATCGATACCTACCTTTAAATATTTTATCAAAATGTCCATACAATTGTGTTTATGTGTAGACTTCAGCTCCTATATCCACTGGGTTATCAGAAAATTGTGATATTTTAACATTGTAATCATAAGATGCGGGTACTCATTAGAATCCCCTTATCACATTTTATGATTTTTTTTTTAAAAAATAGTATGGCCTTGGTAACAAGGGTGTTGACCACATATTATACATTTTGTTATTAGTAACATGGGTCCTATTTCTTCTTTTCGTATTGCTTAGAGTAAGAATAAAGAAATCAAGCAATAAACGCAGTCCCAAGAATTTTTCAATTTAGCCAAACAAACACCTTACAAGGGATTCCTGGTATTTCCCTCACCAGTACTACCACTACATCCTGTCCTAGCCCCTAGCTGCTATCCCTCATAGGTTTACGATTATCTCTCCATTGGTGAGAGACAAATGTCGGAAAGGATATGTGCCGCCGCCGGGGATCGAACCCATGACATACTATTCTGATTCCCTCATATATACTATTTCATTACAATATTCTGAAAAGAAGTTTTGAGAAAATTACAGGTCGTTTATCCGAATAAACAAGGGAATTACCTAATATGAGAAAAATCGCGCCAAAGGCGCGGTCTGGGGACCGCCTATAGGTTATACATATTTATGATCATATATACCCATTTAACAGAAAAAGGCCATTTTGTTTTAACCCTGGAAAACTCATATGTCAGGCTGCGTCCGTTTTTTCTACTTCCGGCAACCCATCATATACCCAACAGCCGTTTTGAGACCCAATCCACTTTTTCTGCAATACCATCAGACAGAAAGATTAACAAAGTAAAAACTTTCGAATATACAATTCAATCATCTTTCTAACTCAGTGGATGAAACTAAATAAATAAAACGTTTCTACATCACACGCGTTGGCCGTGGCTGTCACGTGCTTCCGAGGATTCCGATAACAATATTTCAGAAACAATATTTTGGAAGACATGCTTAAATCACTTGCCAATTCAAATGAATAACGTCGTCGGAGATTCTTTCACATTTTGCAGATTTCAATAATTGTGTGTTAATGATGTGATTTGAATTCATTTATGTCATCTATTCACTAGAAAAGTGCGAGGAATGTTGCAAGGGAATTCCACTGCATACAATATCGTATGACGTCATTCTAAGAACGGTGTTTTTCGTAATTTCAGCCGATCGAACCTTTAAACCGGACCTTTTTTTGATCGTTATCCGTTTATTTCATTCTTATTTCGAAATTTAATCATTTGAAAAAGACACTGTCTTTCCATTTATTTTTCGAGAAAAAAAAATGTTAGTCACATGACCTAGCACGTGACGATTTGTTTATCGTCTGCAGACCCTGTCAAACTATAACATACAATCAATATAATGTTCTATCAAACAAGTAATTCTAGTGACAAAATTGTGTCATTCTTTTATCGGTAGATGTAAAAAAAGTATTACTCTGATCTTAACTCAGTATTGTACACAAAATTTCAATTTTCATTCTTTTGAGCATTTTTTTCTCATTTGGCTAGGCCTCTACAGGATCATGGTGCTTTGTCAACTTAAAATTTAAAATGTTGCACACCAAATCTGAATATGACATGAATAAATAATTGCATTTACATTGATCAAATTGGTATTTTAATGAAAGTTCAACACTTCATTGTCAAATACAGTGATTATGGCCTAATTCTTGCTTAAGTATTAATATAAAAACCCTTGTTACCTCAACTGTCTCTGTACAAAGTAGAGTATTGCTGTAGACCTGTGCTTCTTTTCATTTTTATAATGTTCAAAATGTAACTTTTGTTAACAACTGTCAATAAATATGTTTACAATTTGAAATACTTCGTTAACATGAAATAAGAAACTTGGTTAAGAAGAGTATACAACTTTAATCAGGTCTGAACTATGCTCCTTTGAGATTTGTCAGTTCATATCTAGCTACAAGCACCGCTTTATATGAATAAAGTAAGTAATAATGTCATTACAAGGCAAAAAACAAATCAGATCATAATTACGCAACTCAGGTAAACACAAAATATTGCCCGGTAGACGTTAAACAGTTCAATAATGAGGTATTTTGTGATGATTTTTATTTAAATTTTGACATCAACTCATCTTAAGATGAACTTGTGCAAAATTCAACAAATGATACATTTAAACAGTATAATGCAGACCAAAATTACTCTATTAAAACTAAATAGAAAGTACTCTGAAGTTGTCAGCGATAAGGTAAACAATGTAATAATTCATGATCAATCTTACCCAACCTTTGACAATACTTCATTTACAGACAAAATTATGAAGAATCAAACCGAGAATATTTTTAATAAACAGTTTCAATCAGAACACAATTACTCTATTCAGCCCGAAAGAAATTATCCTCAAGTTTTCAGTGGTCAGCCAACCGTGATAAACCTTTTTCAAGATTTCATTCTAATTCATCTACAGATGAAATTGGGAAAGCTTCCAATCTATCAATGACAGTAACCATGAGTTGATTAGGGATTATCATACTTTTTCGAGGTTTAAAACAAGTAAAACATGTATAAAAGCTGAGATTCCAACAGACCTTTTCGGGTGGAATTTTTCAGAAAACAAATTTCAACAATCAAAGGCATTAGGCCACAATTTCAAAAATAACACATTTTCATTGGATGAAAATAAAATGGGCTGTGCATCAAGTACTCAGGAAAATAAAAGTTCAAAATACTATAAAGGTAAAAAAAAAAAGAAAATGCTCAAAATGCGAGTTCTTCACACAAGCCTCGCAAATGTGACCCATACAAACATAAGAAATTAAAAGATTTAAGTTGTTTTGCCACAAACCGACAGACTTTGAACACTGAAACTTTTGAAAACACTTTGTATACAAGTATACCAGGCCCAGGGGATGAAAATAGTTTTACCTACTGTTTAGGCTTGTGTCTCCATGTAACTTTTGACTAAAGCAATTTTTACCGTAATGTTATATGTAGTCATATAAAAAAAAAAAAAAAAAAAAAAAAAAACAATACTTACTTGTATGTTAATGTTTGAAAGGGATCAAGTGAGATGTGCAGTGATCGTGAAGTATTTCCACAGTTTTCAACGCTATTTTGCAAGGTTTATTTGTTGTACATCTTTTGAAGGATAAAAGTTTAGTGATTGCCTTGATCAGCGTACTTTGTGTAATTTACATGGGTGTGGTCGGAGGGCATTTGATCCCTTCAATAGTAATATGACTCCATAGAATTCCAAACAAACGTTCAAGTAAGTATTGTTTGTTTTTAGCTCCACTGAGCACAACGTGCTCAAGGTGAGCTTTTGTGATCACCTTTTGTTCGTCGTCCGTTAGAAGGCGTCAACAATTTGTTTAAACATCTTCTCAGCAGTAACCACTTTTCAAAAATTGTTCGCAGAATTTTGATTTACGCCCAAATATGGGCGTGGCAGGGTGTGGAAGTTTTTTACTTTGAAACTTTAAAACATCTCCTCAGTAACCATCAGGCCAATTTCAACCAAACTTGGTATGAATGTTCCGTAGGTGACCCTTTTCAAAATTGTTCGTGGAATTTTGATTCACGCCCAAATATGAGCGTGGCAGTTTTTGACTTTGGAATTTTTAAACATCTTCTCCTCAGTAACCATAAGGCCAATTTCAACCAAACTTGACATGAATGTTCCTTGGTGACTCTTTTCAAAAGGTGTTCGCGGAAATATTGATTTATGCCCAAATATGGGCGTGGCAGGGTTGGGCAGTTTTTTACTTAGAAATCTTTAAACATCTTCTTTTCAGTAACTATTGGGCCAATTTCAACCAAACTTGACATCAATGTTCCTTGAGTGACTCTTTTCAAAAGTTGTTCGCGGAATTTTGATTTACGCCAAATTATGGGCGTGGCAGGGTAGGGCAGTTTTTGACTTTGATATCTCTAAACATCTTCTCAGCAGTAACCAGTTTTCAAAAGTTGTTCGCAGAATTTTGATTTATGCTCAAATATGGGCGTGGCAGGGTTTGGCAGTTTTTGACTTAGAATTCTTTAAACATCTTCTCCTCAGTAACGATTGGGCTTACTTCAACCAAACTTAGCATGAAATTTCCTTGGGTTACTCTTTTCAAAAGTTGTTCGCGGGATTTTGACTTATGCCAAAATATGAGCGTAGCAGGGTGGGGCAGGTTTTGACTACGAAATCTTTAAACATCTTTTCATTAACCATTGGGCCAATTTCAAACAAACTTGGCATGAATGTTCCTTGGGTTACCTATTTTTAAAAGTTGTTTGCGAACATTTGATTGATGCTCAAATATTGGCATGGCAGTTTTTTACTTTGTTTCTCTAAACATCTTTTCCTTAGTAGCCATTTGGCCAATTTCAAACAAACTAGGCATGAATGTTCCTTTGGTGACCCTTGACAAAAGGTGTTTGCGGAATATAGATTCACTCCCAAATATGGGCGTGGCAGTTTTTGACTTAGAATTCTTTAAACATCTTCTCCTCGGTAACCATTGGGCCAATGTGAACCAAACTTGGCATGAATGTTCCTTGGTTGACCGTTTTCAAAAGGTATTTGCAAAATTTTGATTGACGCCCAAATATGGGCATGGTAGTTTTTGACTTAGAAATCTTTAAACATCTTCTTTTCAGTAACCATTGGGCCAATTTCAACCAAACGTGAAATGAATATTCCTTAGACCCTTTTTAAAAGATGTTGGCAAAACTTTGAATGGCACTCAAATATGGACGGGACAGGGTGGGGTTGTTTTTTACTTAAACAATCTTTAAACATATTCTCCTTAGTAAACATCGAACCAATTTCAAACAAACTTGAAATCCTTGGGTGACCCTTTACCAAGTTGTTCGATTTTGATTAGTGCCAAAATATGGGCGTGGCAGGTCGGTGCATTTTTTACCTTGAAATTTTTAAACACCTTCTTTTCAATAACCATTGGGCCAATTTCAACCAAATTTGGCATGAATGTTCCTTGGGTGACCCTTTTCAATATAAGTTTGTGAAATTTTGAATGAAGCACAAATATGGGCATGGCTGTTTTTAACAATAATACTTCTCCTCCCAAACCATTTTGCCAATTTCAATCAAACTGGGCATGAATCTCACTGACATTGCCCTATGGGGCTATTACCAGGCTCTTATGTCTATGAGTACATCCGGGCTTCCACCATAGCCAGTTAGGAATGTGTCAGACACCCAATCTATAATCATGGTGTGTGCAGGGTTCCCTGGCTACCGGTAAAACGGATAAAAGTCTTGGTTTTGTGATATCTTTAAAACAAAAAACAGGGAAAACTAGGAAAAGGACAAATCATTTTGATGAAAGATGCAATACCCAATTGAAGTACATGTTCCAAACAGTTGACAAGTCCCCCCTCCCCACCAGTAGGTTTTATAATACTGTAAATTACACGGGGATGCATTATCACGTCACAATGTCTGCCGAGAAAGAGAAATTGGTATTTGTTTCACCAAAAAATACAAGCATGGTGCTTGATTTTCTGCTAGGAATGGAGGTAAGGTCCAATTTTACTAAATATATATGATTAGAGTACATAAATTTTTCATTTTTTTTAATCATCTTAAATTAGTCAGGTGAGTGATTTCAGGGCCATTCCGGCCCTCTTGTTTTTAATTCTATTACGTCATACTATTTCCGGAATCAAATGACACTTTAACGCTAGACAAATATATATAATAATATTTTAGAGTGGTTGGAATAGTAAATGAATACCTACTGGCATGTCTCTATTGTAAAGCTGTTTGGTGAAAAGCCTCTGTATGGCTATTCACCAAGTCTAAGGGCCTGTCATGAAATCAGGAAAATGTTTCTGCATTGGACGATCCTGCTTCTTTCATTATTTCTGTTAATGGAAGTCCGTACTTTTTCACCTTAGAAGAAACTGCTGTTCGAGTACTATGTGATGAGTACTTATCAACATCAAGTCCAGAGTTCTTTAAAGCACATTTTATCTATCTACTAATTGTTGAAGACACAAAACTTTTATATGGTTTAATGTAACTGATGAAAAGGCTTCTCTCAGAACCTCTCAAGGAGCTAGTACGATGAATGTAATGGCGTAGTGTTCTACATACACAAATATTACTATCTGGCAAAAACATCTGGAAATGTACATAAGGATTAACTTTTCCTTTTCGACTTTGTTTTAATAGCCCACTATAGAATAAAACTATACTTTTGTAATCTTTCTTCATTCTGTTCAAGGATAATAACGACAAAGACTGAGTCCGACTTGCCTGAATTAGAGGAGTCAACATGGCTTACTTATATGTTAAGTTCTGTAAGATAAACCCTTAATGGTGACAACGTCTTCGCAGGACAATATTCACATCCCAATGTTCAAGATACTTGGTTGTGAAGGGCGTAAATTAAATACCGCGGTCATAAACGACTTACCTAAGGATGACTTCCTTCTGTAAAACCACCTTGCTTATTACAAAGGTTTGACAATGAACTTCGTGCTGAATTCAAATTTTCCTAACTTAACCCTAATTCATATAAGTTTGTAAGAAACTCTATTACATACTCAATAGGGGTTTGAACTATATCAACTTTCCTTTCACTACAGAATGAAATCCATCATGTACGTGGAATACTGCTTCTTAATGGACTGTCTCCAAGACGCCATGATGATGTTTTATTCTTTTCTGATACTTTTGCACTTTTGTAGGATTCCCTGATATACGACAAAGCATTAGATGTAGTTTGTTCACTAGAGGATGTACTCTCTGAATTAATGGTAATTTCAGTGTGTCCTGGTCTACTTTGATGATAAAAGTGTCGCGAGTTAGCATTTCCCAAACTGCTGTGTAAAAGTTCTGCGTCACCCAAAAAGGAGCCACCAGTAAGACATCTGCCTGATCCTGTCGAGTCTTGTTCTGAAGAAGTCGACCCATCAAACTGAAAAGAGGAAAAGCATATATATATATATATATTTCCTTCCCAATTTAATGAAAAAGAAACAACAGCTTCGGCATCAGGATCAAGTTTGCTTGACACAAAAGGAACTAATTGCTTGTTCAACCTAGTTGCAAACATGTCTATCCCTGGCATGCCAAAAATATGTACAATTGCATTAAAAATATGTTCATTCAGTTTCCATTCAAACTTTTCATTAAAATTCCTTGAAAGAAAATCAGCATCATTCTCAAAACCTTGAATATGAGATGATGATAGCCAAATTTCTCGTATCTTTACACCAAAACCAAAGCAAGGTCATTCAAATTTTGAATTTCACCCCTCATACCACGTATGTATGACACAGCACAGGAGTTATCGGACAAAACTTGAACATGGACTTTTGATCGGCTTCTGCAAAATGCTTTTACAGCTAGATATGAAGCAAGTAACTCTAAGTAGTTGATATGATTTTGGATCTCAAGGTCATTCCAGCGACCGCCCATCTTTACATGATTACAAATAGCACCCCAACCAAAAGCACTAGAATCTGTAGTGAATATAATTTCTTGGATTCCATGACAAATTCATATTTTCTGAGTGTAAAGATTCTTTATCCACCAAGAAAGATCTTCTTTCATTTTTTGGAGTTATTGTCATATATGAATCATAATAACCCGAGACCAACCTTAATGCTTGAATCTTTTCATGTTTAAATGCCGTGTAATACAAAGGACCAAATTCTACTGCAGAAAAGGACGACATCATAGGCCCTATACACGTGCAACTAGGCGAATTTCGACTCTTTTTGCAATAAATAATTCTTTGTAAACATGGACTACTTTCTCTACTTTATCAAAAGGCAATGTAACAACCAGCTAATCTACCAACACGGAATTCAGAAGTACTAACCTCTACTTTTACTTTGGTTTTAGGTTTTGTGATAATCCAGAGATATGTGATCTGACTGGACGACCTCCTCACCACGTCTACTTCTACCACGTCTTCGTACTGGGTAGGGGAAAAACCGTCTGCAACGACCTTGGCCTCTGGTAAAAGCCCAACGTCCCGGGTACTTCCAAATCTTATTCAAATTGTTTATTTCCCTTACATTATTGTTGACATCAGTGTCATTACCATACAACAAATCAGTATAGGGTAACGATGCAGAGGCCAAGTAATGATATTTGCTATCCAAGTCTGATGTATGCAATTCCTTCCTTTTAGTATTAACCATCTTGTTGGCATGACCGATTAGAGCTATTGCTGTCGTCCCAAGTTTTACATGCTGAGGGTCAAGTGAATTGAGCTTTTCTAGCAGTTTTACAATGTTAATGGCTGCTTTTAACATGACACCTTGTATTGCTGCAGAACTAGTATCCTCAGCTTACGTAAAACATTTCAAGAGACACCGAATTCCTTGATTCACTCTAGTGTTTAACAGTGCGTCACAATTTTCAGGACGATGTATTTGTTTGCAAAGTTCATCTAAATTATCGTCTGACAAAACATTTCGGAATGAAATATTGACTAGAGTGCCAATCAGGGTGAACATCCACATCCAAAGGTTCAGTTTGCTGAAATCTATTGGACATCTTTTTAAATATGGAGCAGTGAGAAGTTTCACCAACAGATTCTCCATCACCCTGTTCATGATATGTTTAATCAGATTCTAAGTCTTCCATTTGTTATGACTCTTCATACAGATACTCATCGTCATATCTGTTCATACCTGGTTCATACCACTGGGACACTAACCCGTCTAAAGCCTGGGTGTGCTTATCTATACGCTAGCTTTGACCATTCAGGTTCTTATTTAATTCTCGCAAAATATCAACAAGCTCCTTAATTTGAGAATTGGGTGCCTCTTTTGTCGTCATTTTCGTGCCAGTTGCCGAAGTTGTGCATGTAGTGATAATGGACGGACCCGGTTTTGGAACCGGTGCTTTAGAAGAGGCTGCGGTCAGTTTTTTACCTCCCGAAGCGGCCGAAACCGCTGTGCATTTTGACGTTTGGATTTCCTTGTCCGTCATTGTTATTCCACGTGGCCGTAAACTGGTCGATCTCAAAGGATTTAGTCGTAATTTACGACAATATATTCTGCCAACAGAATGACTAAGAATTAGTTCTAAACTACCAAAATAGTTAGACACGAACTTAGAGATTCTTATTCCTAAGAATTTAAAATTGAATCTCATTTGACGAAAATATTCATAACAATATTTGTTAATAATTGTATCGAGAGAAAACAAAACGGCGTTCACTAGTTGAGATACAACAGCGCACTGACGAAATACTTCAGGGTCACTGCACATCTCATTTGATTCCGGAAATAGTATAATGTAATAGAATTCAACATTGGATTCTACATTGGATTCTTTCTGAAGATTCAGCTACATTTATGCATTTTCTGCAGGAAAAAGACAAGATTTGTACATGAAACACATGCTTTTAAGTCAGGGTTGGGAAAGAGAATGTGAAGTAAGAGTAGCCTGTGAAGTTTTGAAAGTTAATATCAGGGTATGGTTAAAGGAATTTGTTTTCAATAACAGTCTGCAAAAGTGCACATTATCACCTTTCACAATATTTCACACCATCACAAACCAATGCTACCATCAAGTTAAGACTTTGGAATAATCATTTCACAGTCTTGGCATGTCCAACAAATGAATCTCCATCCAATAAACGAACAAATACTATCCCAAAACCAATGCTTCATAGTAAATTTATTCAGCATAAAATTGAAAAAAGAGAGTTAAAATACGAAGACAAGACCGAAAGCCTGTCCTGTGAATAATAAGATAAGTAAGGTGAGATATGAAAACGTTAAAAAAATGCAAACAAAGGACTCTAATGAGACAATAAGACAACTGTCTAAAAATTCGAAAATTAAGGACCTGTCACAGCATATATCAATAAAACCATTCACTCCAATCAGTCTCCTGATCAATTAGAAAAAGAAAAGCATCAAAATAAATGTATAGCACAGCATCCCAATAACATGTACTCTGAAAATATGTTCATACATGAATGCAGAACGCTTGGTTTAGATGAAAATAAGCTTAAACTGTCAACATTCATACAGATCAACAATTAACAAAAATGTAACAGTATATCATGAAATAGGAGAAATAACTAGGTATCGAAGTTTGGAGTCTTCCTTCACCCCCACAACTAACAGAAAATGGGTAATACAACTTTGAAGTGGACAGCATACGTGCTTTTGAACTTGAGCAAACGTCCCATACTTTCAAAAAGTGTTATATGTGTAATGAATGTAGAATTGAAATGAATCTGAAATTAAACAACATTTGTCACAGGTACTTCATTAACAAAAATAGTATTAAAATGTTTTCCTCAGGCAACAACACGGACCCTGGTCCCTTACCAACTGAATTAGAAAACTTTTCCACTATTGAACATTAGTTGTTTGGTCCCAATTGTGCATATTCAGATGTTAAAACATACAGAAATATCAGCAAAAGGATATTGCGTGACTTTTCCCCAGGAAGTTAATGAAGCTGCATTAATTCTTCCAAAACTTGCTAAAGATGTATCCATACAGCGTGTTAGAAAATTCAGTGATTAAAATTACATTAAGGATTTCAATGTTCGTAGGGAAAATGTCAAAAGGCATCTCTATGGCTGAAGCAAAAACACACACAAAAAACAAACAAACAAACAAAAAAAAAAACACCCTGATATCATGAAAAGTGAAGAAAGATTAAATCTGTAACCAGTAAATGATGAAACTGATACTGTTATTGCAGATAACATTTCGAATGAAAATGATCATGGCCCAGCACCACAACAAGTAAGCTCTGATGAAATATCTGGTGAAACTTCATCAACTGCAACTCATCCTGAACAGTCTTTGAACATAAAAAACAAGTTCAAGAAACTGTTAACAATATGATGTTACAAAATCAAAATGTAAAAAAAAAGATAATAATAATCCAATGGCCATCTCAAAAAGCCTATGTCAGGATTTACGACACAACATTTTTTCACCCTATGTCCTTGTCTATTCCCTTATGCAACATGCTGTAGGGCTAAATTAATTGATTGAATAGGGTTTAACGCCACTTTTAACAGTATTTAAGTCATATCGCGGCGGCTGGAGCACCTAACAATGGATTTCTGGTAGTTTTCACACCAGTAATACCACTACATCATTTCCTAGCCTCCAGCTGCTATCCCACTTAATAAGTGAGGATGATAAACATTTATTTTTCTGAAGAACTATACCAACTACCACCACTCATGCGATGTGTATGTTAGAACTTTTTAATTAATATGTATTTCTTCGTACCATGCCAATCGTACACCTCAAATTCCACATTCGATTTCTTCTTAAGATCTACCTCAACATATATATATTTGTAAATTGTTTTATAAGCATAGTGGGTGATATTTCAGTAACTAACTGTACCTATGCAAATATTCAGACATGTGATTGTTTTGTTTGTTGTTTTTTTTTCTCAAAAATTATATGTGTCATATACATGTTCAAGTGTGTTACTTTCCAACAAACAAAATAAAACTGCAGTTTGGTATAAGTTACATGTCAATAATGGAAATCTAACAATGAAAAGCTTTCAACACTGAAAAATAAAAACAGTCATAATGAATTAGTAAGTTGATACCAAGAAGACTCGAAGATAATGATTTGATCCTCATTATACAAAGTCCATCCAGATGCACGTAAATTGTACCTCCTGTTTATTGCTTTACCTTATTTTCATGATTGTTTTTACACTATTATGTAGTGTCTGTTAAAGGAAGGTATCAATGTTGTTTTTGTTTTTTTTCATGTCACAGATTTTGATTATTCTTATTCCCTTTCATAAACTATTTTAATATAATATTCTGAAAAGAAGTTTTGCTAAAATCAGAGGTTCTTTATCCGAATATTTCCCTAATAGCCTTCGTAGGCTGTTGATTTATTTTTTGATAAATATAATATTGGGTCATTCACGGTGCGTATAACCGTTGGAATCCCGTATTTAGTTTGAATTTGCGCAATCAATACGTCATCAGGAGTTGTGTTCGCAAGCCGGTCTTTAATCATGTAAAGATAAGTTCAAAACTGCCATAAGCGTTAATGCGAATATATAGACACTTACCGTAGTTCTATGCAAACCATTTGGTGTGACCTAATTTAGGACAATGGTTGATTCGCTTGTCAATTTGACATATGTACCTTCCGTTGACTTTTGGTCATATGCAAATGAAATCAAGCGGTGTCGACAACCGAATTCCGTGATATCTAAAATTAACCTAGAACTCCGCTGAACCACTTCTATACTACCAAAAAAGCCACTCTAAGCCTACCAGGGTACCGCAAAGCCAACATCTGACTCAAATGTATGTGATAAGCATCAATTTTAGCGTGTTATTAGGCGATTTGAAAATTTTTCCTGTCTAGATTTCAGAAACCGTTTAAGTTTTCACAAATTACACTCAAATCATGTATTGTGGTAGGTTGGTGAAGTAAAAACATGTTGATAAAAACATAAAAATGATTTCAAACATTTATCATTTCATGTTACAGTAAGCCGCCGTCATAGCGCAGTTGGTAGCGCGTCGGACAGTCAATCTAGAGGTCCAGGGTTCGATTCCCGACGGCGGCACTCAACCTTACCGACTATTTGTCTCTCACCAATGGGTCGATAATCGTAGACCTATGTTGGATAGCAGCTGGGGGCTAGGAAAGGATGTAATGGTAGTACTGGTGTGAGAAATACCAGGATTCCATTTTTAGGTGCTCCAGCCGCCGCGATTTAACTGAAAGACAAATTCATGTTTCAGTACGTCCTATTCTACCTGCCTTTTATAGGGGCAACATTACAGTAAGATAATTACAAGGTAAAGCTATACATGTATTCCACTTTCGCCCGTCCTTGGGCTTTGCCTATTTTCATATTTTTAATTTAGCATACGTAGGCTGTTAAACTATTTATTTAGGGTAATTCTCGAGGTGAGAAACCGTTGGAATCCCGAATTCAGTTTAAATTTGCTCAAACCAACGTTAGCGTTTCGTCATCAGGAGTTATGTTCGCTAGCAGATCTCCAGTTCTGAAAACGTCCGTCTTAAACTGCTTTAGGGGTCAATACGAATAAAGATACTTACCTTTTTTTTTGCGCCAATCATTTGGTGTGACAAAATTTAGGTTGCAGCTCGTTCGTTTGTCGATGTGTTACCTTCCGTTGACATCGGATCATATGCTAATGAGGGCATGCGGTGTTGACAACCGATTTCTATATTAAAAAATAACATTGAATTCCGCCGAACCTGTCCTATATAACAACAACAGATAAAAGGCAATTTTAGTAGGTCAGATTACCGCGAAGACAACATCCGACTCATATACTCACGACTAATGACTTTGTGTATTGGCAAATAGTTCTTATCAATGCATCAGAAACATCGATACCCCCTTTTAAACGAGACATGATGTTTTAAACTTATTTGACTAGAACGATTTTCCAATTATAATATTCATAGGTAAGGCGAAATACTCACGAATAAACCCAAACATTCTAACAAAGTACTACCACTACATCTTACGGAGCCTCCAGCTGCTCATCCTACTTAGGTTAGAGTTTATCAACCCTTCGGTAGGAGACAATGTCAAAGAGAGTATGAATGCGAGTCTGACGCTCTACCAAATCCGATTTGATCGCGGCTACAGGTACAAGTATGAAAGCAAGTTCTTATGACAAGAACAGCCAGCTGAGCGAGTTCAAACGCATGTAGGTAAAGCAAAATTTAACATCTGATTTAATTTGCTGTCAAAGATTTCCAAATGTCTATAATAATTCAAACACACCAATGACCTAAACGAGATAGCTTACAAAAGGAATTGAACTCAGAAATCAAATAACAAAGAAAATTCTATACGAACAATTTTCTGTTTCTTCTCTAATATGGCTAGACGGATAAATTTGCCCATAACACAATTTCCAGCAGAATACGACTAGTAAGGTAAAATGTATTGCGATGTAATTGCATTTATGAAACTCGATATGGCGTATCCGCCTTCCCAATTGTGCCGCTGTGACATTTGATCAAATCAATTTATGAATTAATTTAAGGCATAACATAATCAACCAATCTCAATTCCTTTAATGGTAAAATGCCTCTACTAATCCCATGCATTAAATAGGCATACATGGTTTCACCAAGGTAGTTGAAACACCGAATTCAAAGATGTTTGCTTTGGATATTCCAAATTATTCAACAACTTAATACTGTTAATAAAATAAAATAAAATTGAAAACACCTAGAGAGAGACAGAAATGATCTTCATATTGTTTAATTTGCATTCTTAAAAAATATTACTTCGGGTTTTAAGCATGAAATAAAATATGATTTTACAAAAACATTAAATGCTGAGGGGGCTAGTAACTACAATACTAATGCTATCATAATACTGGACGCGCTCACCTTTATAATAGATCGACAACAGAATGTCTGGTCTTATTTTAACTAACGTCTTCGGCGTTTGGTCTATTAGATTAAAGACTCGGTATTTTATGTGATAATCTCAGATTTCAATTTTCACGTCTGATTTGAAATTTCCCAACGGAGTGTATTACTGCAGAAGTCGTTTGTCACACAGAAATACATACGGGAACAATGAAGAGAAACAGAAATTATTTACAGCCGTATTGGTTTTGTCAATCTTATTACCTGCTTTACATCAGAGGTCTAGATAAGAATGGGTAACAACATTCTAAAATTTTTATTTCTCAGCGAAACCCTATGTGTGAGTACTCATTTAAATCGTCTCGTCGAGACGATTCAAATGAGTACACACAACATAGGGTTTATGGCCAGTATTAACTTTATTTAAATTCAAAATGCGAATTATGCCTTTTATCTGTAGCTCTATTTACTATCAACATTTATTCGTTCTGTCAAGGAATTTTTCTAAGTTGCTATACTATGGAATTTCAGTCACAGGTATAAAACTCTAGCTGTCAATTTCCTTTCGCAGATAAACGTCCTGTTATATGAGCATTTTATACTTAACCGTCTCCATTTGCGCTTATAGTTTCTTTTAACTTTGGCCATTGCTTCATCACCCAGTCAAGTAAGAACTCGATTCGCTCAGAGCTTTGAAAAACTACAGTATAAAAGGTTACAACATGTTTACCAACAGTATAAACTCACCTGTTTCATGTACTTAACTCTAAAACCGTCTCTCAAAAATACTGCTGTTATCTTAAAGCGGCCCTAGCACAAATTATGGAAGAAAAAGTGCTCTTAATTTTCAAATCTCTGACTTTAATGCTTTAATACAAATGAAAGATGGGGATTAACATAATTTTCTTATCAAAATGTCTCTTCATTACTTTAAACAAAGATGGAAAAGGAGCCAAAAATATTTAGCGTAACGAGACGCAAAATTAAGCAACAAATTAAAAACTCGAATAGAACCGGAATGCATTAGGTTAAACACGTTATATGTCGATTGCACCGAAAAACACCTTATTTGTGGTTTCAATGACGAATCCATTACTTCATTGGCTTCCGCTGGAACGTTGGTCGTTATCGGCACAACCCGAAGATTATCGACGTCATCCGATGATTTACGATGTTTTAAACTAGGGAATATATCACAATGAATTGAATTTAAAGGGGGTTTAGTTGAATAAACACGACAAAGACTCATTTATTGTGTACATGACGTTAATAACTATGTGAAAAGCATATACTTTTGTTATATCATGAAATTTTGTTCAAAAGCCGCTTTAAAAGATTAACCCATAACTATACAAAACAACCTTTTGACACCAAAACAAAATATGGTAATAACATGTGAGAGAAGGAGACATTGCTTTTACCTGGCGCGTATCTTCTAACTTCAGCGTGATTTGGAAGGTCGTCTCCTTCAATTTGAACCAGTCTTATAGCCAGATCTCCCCTACCCCGAACGTATTATAAATCATACTCCATGCACAAAATGCATGAATAAACTTCATTGACGATTTAAATTATAAGAACAAAATGTTTTTACGGGATTACCCTCAATTTACAGAAGAAGCCTCGATGTTTTTTGACCAACAGAAATCGATCCTTTAGATAGAATGATGACGTCAGTGATGATTACACTTCCGGTAGCGTAGAATTCCATTAGGTCACGCTGAAAATGAATTCATCTTTAAAGTTTAGTCATCAACGTCATAGCATTTAGCGGTCAATGTTGAAGATTGCGGTTAAAAATCGACTTGATATCAAAATGTAAATAAGTACGATTTGAAATCGATAATATAACCTACAAATACGCTTTCTGAAGAACTTGACTCGTACCCTCCTTTTTGCTTATTGATAATTAAAAGACTACTGTTTGCTTAACCCATTCCCACACAGTGGTGCTTCCGGACGCCCCCAAAGAAAAATACTTGGGAAAACATTGTGTAAATTGAAGAAATTGCTTGCGACAAGCAAGCAATTTCTTCATTTTACATAATGTGTAATTTCGTAAACTTTATATTGTCGTCTACATTTTGGCCAGTTTAAGATTTCGTTGTCCGGTAGTGGATAAATTGACCAAATAAACGATAGATCGTTTAACCCGTTACCAGACAGTAATATTTTAGACTTGTCCATATTGAAAGAAAGTGCAGACGACAATTTAAAGTTTATGGAATTTGAATTGTTTCGTCTTTTTGGATAGAAAACAAAGTGGTTATTGACGAAATTGCCTGTCACAAGCAATTTCTTCATTTTCCACAATATTTTCCACAATATTTTCCACAAATTTTTTTCCTTGTGGGCGTCTTAAAGCGTCACTGAGTTGGAATGGGATAAACAGGTTCGTCAACAGCAATCCGTTTTAGAAAGTTTGAAATGGTAACTGTCCACAATTCTGGGATTTTGTGTATGCTCAAGTTCGATAATTGGATTTTGGGCATCAACTATATATTTGTTTTTTATGCTCCCCGAAGGGAGAGCATATAGCCGCCGTCATTCTGTCCGTCCGGAGCGATTTCTCCATAACCCTTGGACCAAATCAAATAAAACTTACCGTGTGAACTCCCTATGATATAATGCCGATCTATTTTTCCCGGTTTTTGGATTTGAGGCCTCGTCACGGAAAAAAGGAAACTTAGGGTAAATATGGTTTTTCTCGAATTTCTCCTAGTCTAATTGTCTAAATATAGTTTTTCTCGAATTTCTCCTAGTCTAATTGTCAGAATTTAATGAAATTTCAAAATTTGAGTAGCAAATCAGATGCCCTTGACCATAAACTATCTGAAATTTGCGGAAATAAGATGTGTCGTGGAAAAAGGAGGCTTAATGTTTGATAGCTTTACGTTAGCTCTCCATTTCTCTGCAGCAAACTTACATTGGCCATGACTTTTTATTGATAAGGGATATAGCCCTCATATTTCACATGTGCAATGTGCAATGTTTATGACAAAGCCTTTCTGTTGGTACTAATATCAAGGTCATCTTTTAAGGTCAAGGTTGTTTCTCAAGGTCGAATTTATTAACTTTTACATTGTCCATAAGTTTACAATGGTAATTGATATAGCCTTCATATTTCACATGTGCATTGCTTATGACATGACCTTTCTGTTGGTACTAAGTTCAAGGTCATCTGTCAAGGTCGTTTCTCAAGGTAAAAAATTCGAAAATTTTAACTTTAACATCGCCCATAAGTATACAATGGTAAGTTACATAGCCTTCATATTTTACTTATGACTTGACCTTTCTGTTGGTACTAATTTAAGGTCATTTGTCAAGGTCAAATTGTCAAGGTCATTAATTTTCAAATATATCTCCTTTACGAAATGCCAAAATTTTTTGTTACTTTGCATAAATGTTGTTTATTAAGTGTCCTAGGTAATGTTTATTTCAATTGTTTACTCAATAAACCTTACCATGCTAAAAGGGGGCTTGATACCATGTAGTTTTACATTTTTATATTTCCTACTCTAAAATAAATCAGTCTATTGTTTCTGTAAGACTACTCAAGTTAGAGTCTTCATTTTTTGTACGTAGACATTTTTCATTGATAACTGTGATAGTCAAGGTAAAATATTTAACCCTTTCCCATATAATGATATTGAATTTTACTAAAATCAGGCATGTTAAGCCAAACAGATTCCTTCAATGGTTGTCAAACTTCCAAATTTCTTGTGAACTGAACTCTCAAACTACAGTTGCATTCAATAAGAAGTTTTTTGTCCAATAATGGCATACAATTTGTGACAAAAGCCTTATTCGGGGAGCATAATCCGTTTACGACGGCTCTTGTCTGGTTTGGCTAAACTCATAGTCGTGTTAGTACTCTAGCTATTGCTTTGGCGCTTTTATGTTTTATTGCAATGAGCCTTTACTTTAAACTCATATTACTTTAATTTTGCTCCATGGCGACGTTGAATGGCTGTAACCTCCAGCAGTAACAGTATGGGTATAACGATGTCCACCGAAGGCTCTTATTTCATAATAAGATGATAGTTCCATATCTCATTTTACTACGCTTTGTCCTTTTTAGTGAATTTGATTAGGAGCTATGACGTATTAAATTACATTACTGTTCAACTTAAGGTAACGAACAGAACTCCCGGTAAAATGACATAGTCGTACTTATATGTATAGCATATATCTGTAGACGAGTATTCAAGGTGATATAAATAGAATGTTGATATGTCTAGAAATAGTTCTCTCTCGCTCTATAATATTATGGAAATATCTTTGTAAGATCCTTGTGTGAATAAACGCCAGACTTCAAAATAGTTTCTCGATATTTTTTCTTTTATTCAACCTGTTTTCAAAATCATACGGGAAATCTTTTTTTGTCGTGTATTGCCGTAGATTCAGTTCTTTCTTCTGGTTTGAAAAAAAAGTTTTGGGAATTGCAAAAAACAATAACATGTAATTGTCTATTGATAAAAAATTTAAAACGACATCCCCCGAACCGCTTAGTCAATTTCAACCAAATTTAGCAGAAATGTTCCGTTGGTGGTGCCCTTTAACGATTGCTAAAAGAATTGAAATCCGTTGAAAAGTCTGGTTGCCATGCCAACCAAACTGAAATTTGAATAATAATATTTAAAAATGATCCTCTCCTGACCCAGAAGGCTTAGAGCCCTGATATATAGCATGAAGCATCAGTACATTGTCCTCTTTCAGAATTTATAAAATCAACACCTTCGGTCCCCAGGGCAGGAGCCCCAGGGGTGTTTTGTTTATTTATATAGAAATAAAGGTTATTTAAAACGATATCTCCTCCCAAACCACTGGGCCACTTGACCGTTTCTCCCAAACCACGGGGCCGTTTTCAACAAAATTAGGCAGGCGTGATCCTTAGTTGTTGCCCTTTTAAAATTTGCTAAAGGAATTTAAATCCGTTGGATTTCTGGTTGCCATGGCAACAACACTGTAATTGAAAAAAAAATGACCAAGAAGGCGGACAGTCTTGACATCTTGCATGAATCACCAGGTCCCCGTAGCCCGAGGGTAGAGGCTTGTATAGAAATAAAGAAGGAGTTTCCTTCCAAACCACTGGGCAAATTTCAACCAAAGAAATTACATAAGTTGAAAAACAGATTGCTATGACAACAAGAGTAAAAAAAAAATAATAATTAATTTTTCAGGTGAGGGCCACTGGCTCTATTGTTGTTGTTTTTTTGCCCCCAAAGGGAGGCATATAGTAATCGAACTGTCCGTCAGTCAGTCCGTCCGTCCCGCTTTCGTGTCCGCTCTGTAACTTCTACATGCAAAAGTGGATTTCAAAATAACTTTGTAACAATGTTGACCACTATATGACGACGTGTCGCGAAAAAGACCCAGGTTCCTATCTCAAAGATCAAGGTCACAAACTGGAGTCAAAGGTAAAATTCAGCACTTTTTGACGTGTCCGCTCTGTAACTTCTATAATCATGTACGCAGATAAAAATTTCTTTCATACAAATGATCACCACCTTCAGAAGACGTTTCGCGAAAAAGACCCAGGTTCCTATCTCAAAGGTCAAGGTCATTATCTGGGGGTCAAAGGTAAAAAAGGGGACTTTTTGCCATGTCTGCTCTGTAACTTCTATAATCAAACACACAGGTATAAACTTCTTTCATACAAATATTCACCACTTTCAGACAACGTGTCGCGAAAAGACCCAGGTTCCTATCTCAAAATTAAAGGACACAATCTGGGGTCAAAGGTCAAAAATGGGGCTTTTTTGCCGTGTCCGCTCTGTAACTTCTATAATCATGCACACAGGTACAAATTTCTTTCATACAAATGTTCACTACCTTCAGAAGACATGTCGCGAAAAGGACCCTAGTTCCTTTCTTAAAGGTCAAGGTCACATTCTAGGGTCAAAGGTCAAAAATGGGGCTTTTTTGTCGTGTCCGCTCTGTAACTTCTATAATCATGCACACAGGTACAAATTTCTTTCATACAAATGTTCATCCCCTTCAGACGACGTATCGCGAAAAAGACCAAGGTTCATATCTCAAAGGTCAAGGTCACAATCTAGGGTCAAAGGGGCGTCCTGAATGGTTAAATTGCGTCTGTAATGGTTAGATTGCATTTACTTTCTTAAACTTCAATGTATTGCTTCCATATTTGGACAGAAGCTTAATTGGATTGACTACTTTACATGACCTTGACCCAGTGACCTTGACTTTGACCTACTTTTGATCTCAGAAAAATCCGTCCATAATGCATTTCTCGATTTCATTCTGTATTTATAGAAATTATTATATGTATTAAAATTTCATTTATTAAAAACCCAGACGTATAGATCACAAATGCATGTGGTTGTGTTTACAAAACAATTCAAAGTGCCACATGCTTTTCCCTGTCCTTTGGGGGCATTTGTCACATGACTGTGACAAGCTCTTGTTTTAATTTGTTTTCCCAGTATTTTTTCATCTTTATTTAAATAGATATCCTTCTGAATATATTGATCTCCATTAGATTCTCAACTGAAATTAGCTAGAGTGGGCAACAACCTTTCTTAGAGAACTAATATCAGTATCTTTTCGGCAAGTTTTAAAACTAGAAAGCTGCTCACACCAAAGGGCAAATATTATGTACATTATCATAACCTAAAGTGTGTTGGTAAAGGACAGTTAGGCAATGCTGCATGCAAAATTAGAACGTTCTAAGTCTTACAATTCAGGCGATTTCCTTTAAAGGGGGTTATCGATGTTTCTGAAACCTAGATAAGAAAAATTACCAAGTGCCGAAAAATAGACTCAAACGAACATTTAATACTTTAAGTTAGGTCAGGTATTGTCTTGGTGGTTATCTAATAGACCTAAAGTTGCTTTTTCTGGTTATATCGGAAAGGCTCAGCAGAATTCCAGGTTATTTTTAGATATCACGGAATTCAGCTGTTTGACATAGTATGACCTCATTTGTATATGACCCAGTCAAATGATGGTAACAAATTTACTAGCGAAACAGCCAACGTCTCATGTCACATGAAATGACTGATCTTTACAGACCGGCTAGCGAACATTACTCCTGATGACGTAACGATGACGTTGGTTTGATGTAATTTGAACTAGATGCAAGGTTCTAACGGTTATTCGCGCCACGTGAATGCCCTACAATCTTCGTAACTGGCTCGGATTAATCTAAAATTAGGTTAATAGCCTACGTAGGCTATAAGGGAAATGCACTGCTTTTTTCTGATAAGCGACCTCATAATTTTGCAAAACTACTTTTCGGCATATTGTTTTCAAATAGTTTATAAGAGGAAATAATTATAATTCAAATCTGTGACATGAAAAATTCCATCGATACCTACCTTCATAAGAAAAACCCTTTGGTTGTCATAAAAACTATGATTTATTCATTGATTCCTATTCGCTTAAATTTTTCAAAGACTATCATATAAGAATAATTTCTGTATATTTTATTTGAAATCTGATTGTTAGTTTAGGAGACATTTAGACAAAACTGTTTCTATGTAAATTCTAAGTACCCACTACATAAGGCTAAAACATAATATATCATCATTATGTGAATAAAATTTGGTAGACGACACTGAGCTGATGTAACGTACAAAATTAAAGAGCTCTAGCCCTGAGCTCTAGCCCTTAGGGTTTAGAAGATTTTTAAGAAAGTCATTTCACTTCCATTTGCACCAAGAGTTATTCATGGATTATAATTCCTTGAAGTTTTTTAGAGGGACTATCACCTATTTTTTTAGAAGGACCATCACCACGGATCGTTTCGGTAAAATTTCATTGAAATTTGTTTGTTAGTTTAGGGGAAGAAGATTTTTAAAAAAATCGTTCTTGAATTCTTTGTAAATTTCAAGTACCAATAACCTAGAGCTTGAATAAATCACATCACCACAACTTGAAGTATTTTGGTAGATGACCATAAGATGATACTACAAACACAATTTAAAGCTATAAGTTTTACTGTTTAGGAGGAGATGAATATCAAAAAAGACTTTAAAGTCCATTTCAGTTGCTATGGTCATTGTCGAATTACGATGTTTTGAAGTGTGATGGAAGTCCATCACTCAATGATTTTTTCTTTAAAATGTCATTACAATATGATTGTTTATTCATTGAGAGATGATTCTAAAGATTTTTTCTTTGATAAAAAGTAAAAACGATTTAGGGCTTATATTAATCACACCATCATAACCTTGGGTATTTTTGCGGAGGGTTATGAGGCAATGGTATGTGTAAATTTGAAAGCTCTAGCTAAGGCCTTAATGGTAAAGAAGTAGAAGAGTTTTTAATAATTCCTTAGAAATTCAAACCAGGTTTGTTGATGGATTTCGATTTCTTGAGGTGTTTTGATGGTCATCTCCATTTCTGTAAAGATTCGTTGAAATCTGATGGATAGTTTAGGTGAGAAGAATTTTGTAATTCTCACATACGGACGGGCGACAGGCAATGAGTAATCACGGTAGCTCCCCAGAGTACTGCTGATGTGGTAAGCGCTGTGGTGAGCTAAAAAATAGGAATTAATCATCTACATGAAAATAACATTCCTGATTTTGAAAATAACATTCCTGATATTGAAAATAATCTAAATATGGTCACAAAAAGTGAAATCGGAGAAATTATGTCTCGTTCCCCTTCAGTTAATCATCCCAACTTTTGCAATTAGTTCATTTGGTAGGCGACAAATATCCGGTGACAAAAACATGCAATTAACGTAATGATCAATACATAAAGGTCTGTACCACAGATTCTTGTTATCATGGCATGAAAAATGATATTTTGATACAACTGATTCGACAATTGCATAACATATGTCACAAAATGAACGACTTGCCTCTTACCTGCATGTCACTGACAATGCAATTTACAAACTATTGTCACTTATAGCCCCAGTTGAACTTCTATATCCGCGGTCAGTTGGCGAAGCCAGCGCTAAGTCAATTTTATTACCAAAATGACCTCAGAATATTTCCCAATTACCGAATTAAAAGATACAGTCGACTAAAAAACTTTTTTCCAAGTTACATGGTACGGGTATCCAATGAAACTACTCAAATGTGAGTAATCATACTTCTTTCCCTTAACTTCATATAATATAAGGTCCTCACTTCTATAAATATAGAATATTTCACGTGATATTGGAGAATGTCCTGACTTATTTAAGAAAGTTCTCACTTCTTCAAATTGATTATTACAGAAGATCTTCACGTGTTATAAAGAAATGTTCTCACTTTTTATTGCTGAAGGGCCAGCCTTGATATTACAAAAGGTCAAAATTTGGAGAACTATGCGGTAGGAACCGTACGTTGATGCTTTATGGTTTGGAAAAAGCAGTGCTACACGTCACACATATACTATTCTAAGTTAGCTCGACTACCATAGCAATTTATATAAAATCTACATGCATCGTCCAAGGGAAAAAATAGGCTTGTATTAACGGTTTGTTTTTGGAAGCATACGCATTTTACAGCAGTAAGATGAATTGCAAAGGTTTCAGTCAGAATTTCCTTTTACCGCCCAACAAAGAAATCTTATAATATAATACCAACAATACAAACAATCAATGTCATTTTGTCCACCAATCCAGACTTTTAAACAGAAACGTAATGGTCGTTCTTGCGGTAGACACGGACACTCAATTAGATTTTCTCTGGTCTAGCACTACAATAATAAGATTACTACATCGGCTCTTTTGTAAAGCCAGACGGACAAACCAAACTTTAAATTTTACTTGCGAAATGATTTTTATTGTCGAGCCCGCTTGCGGTGAGCGAGACATAGTTGTCACTATGACGGTGTATATGCGTTAGTACGCTAGTCCGTCCTTCCGATTTTGGCCGGAAAATTACTCCTATATTTACGGATGGATTTCAAAATAACTTTGCACAATTATCCTTCATCATGAGTAGATGTGCTATTTAAAATAATTTTGGAATTGTGTTTGCCCGGACAATTTCTTCTATATTTATGGATGGATTTCAAAATAACTTGGCACAATTATTCCATTTCTCCTACAATTATGGATAGATTTCAAAATAATTCGTACAATTATTACAAAACCGATCAAAAAGTTATGGAAAGAAAACAATTAATGAAACGGAGCCATTCGCTTTATAAGCCATTGTCATGCTGTTCTTGAAAATACTCTATTTTGAAGAAGGTAAAGTCAAAATTCAGCCTGATAATAGGTAGGTCTTACCTTAATTGATAATTTAGCCGGAGTTGCTTGAAGAAAACAAGATGCGTTTGTGAAACACAACGTCTACGCAACAGCACTAAACGTGTGACCTTGATCTTGTCACATGACCTTGACATGAGGAGATGCGTATTATGGAAATGTATCGTTATGTCAAATATGAGCATTGTATATTGAATAGGCTGGTAGTAATAGGCAATGATAAGTTTTTTGGCTAAGTTTTGCAGACAGACAGACGGACAACGGTAAAAGAAAATGCCCCCGTTCTTTCGATGCGGGGGCATAAAGTCACTGTATAGAACCTTAAGAAGTCTCCCTGTGCTGTCAGTCTTTTTCAACTCAGATACAACAAAACTAGAAATTCATTTCAGATTCCCGAAGAACACACCATATTACCACGAAGTTATAAATACCCCTAGGATTATCGTGGTGTTGGTGTAACCGAAGAGAACATGATTTTTATCATTTTATTCAGTGATCTGATGTTTCAATATTTGAAAATCAATTTATCTCATTATTTGGTAGGAACGAGATATACACTTCAAAGAATTCTTGAACTGTTTCGTTGATTCACTTTCTAAACAATCTTACTACAGAATTTATGATCAAGGTAAAAAGAGGGCAGAAGGGGGAAAGTCCTACCAGAAAGATAACCAGTTAGTTTTTTAGGTCACCTGACCGAAGGTAATGGTGACCTATTGCGATCGTGTTTTGTCCGGCGTCGTGCTTTAACTTTTTGCATTTTCGACATCTTCTTTAGAACCCCCTTGTCTTTAGGGCAAGGAATATCAAGTTTGTACTCTGTCGAGTAATGGCCGTGCTGGGGGGTGGGGGTGGGGGGAATACATAAGCTTACATAGTGATAACTTTGAAAATCTTTTTCTACCAAACCATTAGACCTACATCCCTAATATTTGGTATGTGGCATCATCTAGTAGACCTTTATCAATATTGTATAAATGATAACCCTAGGGTCCAAATTAGGCCGGACGTCACAAGTTTAACAGACTTATTTAGGGAAAATTTCAAAAATCTTATTCTCCCAAACGAGAGGGCCTTGAGCTTTTATATTTGGTATGTAGCATCATCTGGTACATTTCTATCACGACCTTATGGATCATGGCCCCAGGGTCTAAATTGGCCCTTTCCCGGACGTCACAAGTTTAACATAGGCTTTTATAGTGAACATTTCAAAAATATTTTCCTCCCAAATGAGAGGGCCTAGAGCTTTTATATTTGGTATGTAGCATCACTTAAGAGATTTCTATCAAGATTGTGTAAATCATGGACCCAGAGAAAGATTTAGCCCATTCCTGGACGTCACAAGTTTAACATAGGCTTATATAGTGAAAATTTTAAAAATATTCTTCTCACAAACAGGAGGGCCTAGAGCTTTGACGTTTGGTATGTAACATCATCTCGTGAACCGTTATCAAGATTGTATAAATTATGGCCTCAAGGTCATAATTAGTCCATATCCTGGCATCACAAGTTTTACTAAGGGCTTATATAGTGGAAGTTTAAAAATCTTCTTTTCCCAAACAGGAGCGCCTTGAACTTTGATATTTGGTATACAGCATCACCTGATGGACCTCTATCAAGACTGTACGAATTATTGCCCCAGGATTAAAATTAGCCCATTCCCGGAGCCCATTCCCGGACGTCACAAGTTAAACATAGGCTTATATAGTGAAAACTTTAAAAATATTCTTCTCTCAATTAGATAGGCCTAGAGATTTGATATGGTATGTAGCATCATCTGGTGATCTCTATCAATATTGTATGAGTTATGGCCCCGAAACAGGAAGACCTAGAACTTTAAGTCCGTGAAGTTGGCAGAACATTTGACATTAGACATTAGACATTCGGCCGAATGTCTAATCGCATAAATAGACATTCAACAAGTATAAAAATTGAATGTCTAATTAATCATTAGACATTCGGTGGACATTGGAAAACACAGATTTGAATGTCTAATTAGTCATTAGACATTCGGTGGACATTCGAATTTTTTTTTGAATGTCTATTTAGTCATTAGACATTCGGTTGACATTCGAAAACACTGATTTGAATGTCTAATTAGTCATTAGACATTCGGTGGACATTGGAAAACACAGATTTGAATGTCTAATTAGTCATTAGACATTCGGTGGACATTCGAATTTTTTTTCTGAATGTCTAATTAGTCATTAGACATTCGGTGGACATTGGAAAACACTGATTTGAATGTCTAATTAGTCATTAAACATTCGGTGGACATTCGAAATTTTTTATGAATGTCTATTTAGTCATTTGACATTCGGTGGACATTGGAAAACACTGATTTGAATGTCTAATTAGTCATTAGACATTCGGTGGACATTGGAAAACACTGATTTGAATGTCTAATTAGTCATAAGACATTCGGTGGACATTCGAATTTTTTTTTGAATGTCTATTTAGTCATTAGACATTCGGTGGACAATGGAATGTCTAATTAGTCATTAGACATTCGGTGGACATTGGAAAACACATATTTGAATGTCTAATTAGTCATTAGACATTCGGTGGACATTCGAATTTTTTTTCTGAATGTCTAATTAGTCATTAGACATTCGGTGGACATTGGAAAACACTGATTTGAATGTCTAATTAGTCATTAGACATTCGGTGGACATTCGAAAACACTGATTTGAATGTCTAATTAGCCATTAGACATTCGGTGGACATTGGAAAACACTGATTTGAATGTCTAATTAGTCATTAGACATTCGGTGGACATTGGAAAACACATATTTGAATGTCTAATTAGTCATTAGACATTCGGTGGACATTCGAAATTTTTTATGAATGTCTATTAAGTCATTAGACATTCGGTGGACATTGGAAAACACTGATTTGAATGTCTAATTAGTCATTAGACATTCGGTGGACATTCGAATTTTTTTTCTGAATGTCTAATTAGTCATTAGACATTCGGTGGACATTGGAAAACACATATTTGAATGTCTAATTAGTCATTAGACATTCGGTGGACATTCGAAAACACTGATTTGAATGTCTATTTAGTCATTAGACATTCGATGGACATTGGAAACACTGATTTGAATGTCTAATTAGCCATTAGACATTCGGTGGACATTGGAAAACACATATTTGAATGTCTAATTAGTCATTAGACATTCGGTTGACATTCGAAAACACTGATTTGAATGTCTATTTAGTCATTAGACATTCGATGGACATTGGAAAACACTGATTTGAATGTCTTATTAGCCATTTGACATTCGGTGGACATTGGAAAACACTGATTTGAATGTCTAATTAGTCATTAAACATTCGGTGGACATTCGAAATTTTTTATGAATGTCTATTTAGTCATTAGACATTCGGTGGACATTGGAAAACACTGATTTGAATGTCTAATTAGTCATTAGACATTCGGTGGACATTGGAAAACACATATTTGAATGTCTAATTAGTCATTAAACATTCGGTGGACATTCGAAATTTTTTATGAATGTCTATTTAGTCATTAGACATTCGGTGGACATTGGAAAACACTGATTTGAATGTCTAATTAGTCATTAGACATTCGGTGGACATTGGAAAATACTGTTTTGAATGTCTAATTAGTCATTAGACATTCGGTAGACATTCGAATTTTTTTTGAATGTCTATTTATTCATTAGACATTCGGTGGACATTGGAAAACACTGATTTGAATGTCTATTTAGTCATTAGACATTCGATGGACATTGGAAAACACTGATTTGAATGTCTTATTAGCCATTAGACATTCGATGGACATTGGAAAATACTGATTTGAATGTCTTATTAGTCATTAGACATTCGGTGGACATTGGAAAACACATATTTGAATGTCTAATTAGTCATTAGACATTCGGTGGACATTCGAAAACACTGATTTGAATGTCTATTTAGTCATTAGACAGTCGATGGACATTGGAAAACACTGATTTGAATGTCTTATAAGCCATTAGACATTCGGTGGACATTGAAAAACACATATTTGAATGTCTAATTAGTCATTAGACATTCGGTGGTCATTCGAAAACACTGATTTGAATGTCTATTAAGTCATTAGACATTCGATGGACATTGGAAAACACTGATTTGAATGTCTTATTAGCCATTAGACATTCGGTGGACATTGGAAAACACTGATTTGAATGTCTAATTAGTCATTAGACATTCGATGGACATTGGAAAACACGTATTTGAATGTCTAATTAGTCATTAGACATTCGGTGGACATTCGAAATTTTTTTTGAATGTCTATTTATTCATTAGACATTCGGTGGACATTGGAAAACACTGATTTGAATGTCTAATTAGTCATTAGACATTCGGTGGACATTGGAAAACACATATTTGAATGTCTAATTAGTCATTAAACATTCGGTGGACATTCGAAATTTTTTATGAATGTCTATTTAGTCATTAGACATTCGGTGGACATTGGAAAACACTGATTTGAATGTCTAATTAGTCATTAGACATTCGGTGGACATTGGAAAATACTGTTTTGAATGTCTAATTAGTCATTAGACATTCGGTGGACATTCGAATTTTTTTTCTGAATGTCTAATTAGTCATTAGACATTCGGTGGACATTGGAAAACACTGATTTGAATGTCTAATTAGTCATTAGACATTCGGTGGACATTCGAAAACACTGATTTGAATGTCTAATTAGCCATTAGTCATTCGGCTGACATTGGAAAACACTGATTTGAATGTCTAATTAGTCATTAGACATTCGATGGACATTGGAAAACACATATTTGAATGTCTAATTAGTCATTAGACATTCGGTGGACATTCGAAATTTTTTATGAATGTCTATTTAGTCATTAGACATTCGGTGGACATTGGAAAATACTGTTTTGAATGTCTAATTAGTCATTAGACATTCGGTGGACATTCGAATTTTTTTTCTGAATGTCTAATTAGTCATTAGACATTCGGTGGACATTGGAAAACACTGATTTGAATGTCTAATTAGTCATTAGACATTCGGTGGACATTCGAATTTTTTTTTGAATGTCTAATTAGTCATTAGACATTCGGTGGACATTGGAAAACACTGATTTGAATGTCTAATTAGTCATTAGACATTCGGTGGACATTGGAAAACACTGATTTGAATGTCTAATTAGTCATTAGACATTCGATGGACATTGGAAAACACTGATTTGAATGTCTATTTAGTCATTAGACATTCGATGGACATTGGAAAACACTGATTTGAATGTCTTATTAGCCATTAGACATTCGGTGGACATTGGCAAACACTGATTTGAATGTCTAATTAGTCATTAGACATTCGATGGACATTGGAAAACACATATTTGAATGTCTAATTAGTCATTAGACATTTGGTGGACATTCGAAATTGTTTTTGAATGTCTATTTAGTCATTAGACATTCGGTGGACATTGGAAAACACTGATTTGAATGTCTAATTATTCATTAGACATTCGGTTGACATTGGAAAACACATATTTGAATGTCTAATTAGTCATTAAACATTCGGTGGACATTCGAAATTTTTTATGAATGTCTATTTAGTCATTAGACATTCGGTGGACATTGGAAAACACTGATTTGAATGTCTAATTAGTCATTAGACATTCGGTGGACATTGGAAAATACTGTTTTGAATGTCTAATTAGTCATTAGACATTCGGTGGAGATTGGAAAAACTGATTTGAATGTCTAATCAGTCATTTGACTTTCGTTGGACATTGGAAAAAACAGACTTTAATGTCTAATTAGTCATTAGACATTCGATGGACATCCGAAATAACCTTATTTGAAAGTTTAATTAGTCCTACACATTCGGAATAAACAGATAAATGCCTTTAAA
This sequence comes from Fragum fragum, assembly GCA_946902895.1. NCBI lineage: Eukaryota > Metazoa > Mollusca > Bivalvia > Cardiida > Cardiidae > Fragum > Fragum fragum. The sequence continues at coordinate 66,421,395 of OX336370.1, read as the reverse complement.
TGGTATATAATGAAATCTACAATTTGACAAACCTATCTTCGGCTCAATTGCGAATAACGCCGTTACTCTTTTAAAATAGGCACGTTTAGTTTCAATGTTTTATTTTTCATATGAATTTTACTTCTGTCGGTTGATCTGATTTACTGAGTTACCCCTCTCTCCCCTCTCTTTCTCTGTCTGTCTGTCAGTCTGTTTTTCTTTCTGTCTCTATCTCTGTCTGTCCTCCCTCTCTTTCTCTCTCTATTTATCTGAGGCACTTGTCAAGGGAATGAGACACTTGTCCCTTAGATTAGCCACGAGAAAGAGCGGCAGGCCAAGCGCCGCTAGCCGCAGATAAGACCAACGTGGGCTTAGTGCGGCAGATGGCCGTGGCCCCGCCCTCGGTGTCGAGTGCCGCTGGCGCGCTAGGGGCAGTGTCACGGGAATGAGACACATTTCCCTTGGAATAAATCCGTACAGTAGCGGCCCGTCCCCGCTTTGTCCGCTACAGGGAAGACCGCCTCGATGTTGTGCCTGGGGTGCGCTTTGGGCCGTTTCACGGGTATGAAACAGTTGTGACCGGAATGAGACCCTTGACCCGTGGATTTACCCCGTGAACGAGCGGCATTCCACTGTTCCGCTTGCTGCAGAGAAAACCGCTCGTGGTTCGGTGCCGCAGCTTGCCAGGGCCCGAGCCCTGTAGGCAAAGCTCGCAACGCCTCCCTCCTTGTCGAGAGCGGCTGGCGCGGTAGGAGCCGTGTCACGGGAATGAAACACTTGTCACCGGAATTAGACCCTTGTCCCGTGGATTTACCCCGTGAACGAGCGGCATTCCACTGTTCCGCTTGCTGCAGAGAAAACCGCTCGTGGCTCGGTGCCGCAGCTTGCCAGGGCCCGAGCCCTGTAAGCAAAGCTCACAACGCCTCCCTCCTTGTCGAGAGCAGCTGGCGCGGTAGGAGCCGTGTCACGGGAATGAAACACTCTCCCGCTGTTTTAACCCCGGGCAGAAGCGGCCAGCCCTAGCTCTGCCCGCTTCAGGGAAGGCTGCTCCCATGTCCTTTTAACAAGGCTGGCCGCGCCTCAATGGCGAGTGTCACGGGAGCGCCAGGAGCCGTGTCACGGGAAAGAGACATTTGTCACGGGAATGAGACACTCGTCAGATGCATTTACCATGGAAACGAACGGCAGCCCCTTGATCCGCTTGCTGCAGAGAAGGCTGCTCGGGCAGTAGCGGCCTGTCATTGCTCCCTCTGCTGCAAGGAAGAACGCTCGAAGCCCTGAGCGGCTGATGGGCCGGGCCCTGGCTCAGTAGGCAGTGCTGGCCGCGCCGTGTCACTTGAATGAGACACTTGTCCCTTGGTTTTACCCCGGGCACTAGCGGCAGACATCGGCTCCCCTCGCTGCAGAGAAAACCATTCGGGGCCTGATGCGGCAGGCAGCGCGGGTCCAGGCCCAGTAAAAAGCGCTGGCCACGCCTCGGTGTCGAGCTCCACTTTCGCGGTTGGGGCCGTGTCACGGGAAAGAGACACCTTTCCTGAGGCCTTTCTCGGTCAGCTCCGCCCGCTTCAGGGAAGAACGCTCCGGGCCTGGTGCGGCAGGCAGACTGGGCCCTTTCCCAGTAAGCAGTGCCGTGTGCCACGGTTGCTCTTGGGGCTGTGTCAAGGGAATGAGAAACTTTCCCCGTATAATTACCCCGGACAGTAGGGGCCTGCCCAAGCTCCCTACGCTGCAGGGAAGAACAGTCGGGCCTTGTGCGGCTGATGGGCCAGGCCCCGGCCTAGTAGGCAGTGCTGGTCGCGCCTCGTAGTCGAGTGCCGCGGACCCGCTAGGAGCCGTGTCATGGGAATGAGACACTTGTCACAGGAATGAGACACTTGTCCCTTGGATTTACCTCGGGGAATAAAGGCAGACATCGGCTCCGCTCGCTGCAGAGAATACCATTCGGGGCATGGTGCGGCAGGCAGCGCCGGTCCAGGTCAAGTAAACAGCGCTGGCCACGCCTCGTTGTCGAGCTCTACTGGCGCCGTAATTGCCTTTTCACGGGAAAGAGACACTTTTCTAGTGGATCTATCCCGGGCAGTAGCGGCCCGCCCCAGCTCCGCCAGCTTCAGGCAAGGACACTCCGGGCCTGGTGCGGCAGGCAGACCGTGCTTTTGCCGAGTAAGTAGTTCTGGCTGCGTCTCGGTGTCGTGTGCCACCGTTGCTCTTTGGGCTGTGTCACGGGAATGAGACACTTTCCCTGTCTATTTACCTCGGGCAGTATCGGCCTGCCCAAGCTCCCTCCGGTGCAGGAAAGAACGCTCGAGATCTGGAGCGGCTGGTGGGCCGGGCCACGGCCCGGTAGGCAGTGCTTGCCGCGAGATGTCGAGTGCCACGGACCCGCTAGGGGCGTGTCACTTGAATGAGAATCTTGTCACAGGATTGAAACACTTGTCCCTTGGATTTACCCCAGGCACTAGCGGCAGATACCGGCTGCGCTCCCTGCAGAGAATACATATTGGGCCTGGTGCGGCAGGCAGCGCGGGTCCAAGTCCAGTAAATAGCACTCGGTGTCGAGCTCCACTGGCGCGGTTATGGCCGAATAACGGGAAAGAGACAATTTCCCATGGATCTATCCCGGGCAGTAAGGGCCGGCCTAAGCTCCGCCCACTTCAGGCAAGGCCGCTCCGGGCCAGGTGCGGCAAGCAGACCGTGCTTTTGCCGAGTAAGTAGATCTGGCTGCGCATCGCTGTCGTGTGCCACCGCTGCTCTTTGGGCTGTGTCACGGGAATGAAACACTTTTCCCGTATATTTACCTCGGGCAGTATCGGCCTGCCCAAGCTCCCTCCGGTGCAGGGAAGCATGCTCGGGCCCTGGGGCAGCTGGTGGGCCGAGCCCCGGCCAGTTAGGCAGTGCTGGCTGCGCCTCGGTGTCGAGTGCCACGGGCCAGCTAGGAGCCCTGTCACGGGAATGAGACTCTTGTCACGGGAATGATACACTTGTCCAATGGATTTACCCCGGGCACTAGCGGCAGACGGGGCTATGCTCTCTGCAGAGAATACCATTTAGGGCCTTTTGTGGAAGGCAAGACGGGTGTAGGTCAAGTGAGTAGTGCTTGCCGCGGCTCGGTGACGAGTACCACAACCGGGATAGGGGCTGTGTCACGGGAATGAGACACTTGTCACGGGAATGAGATACTTGTCCCTTGGATTTACCTCGAGCTGTGCGCCAAAGTGCCGATCTTTGCAGAGACCGAATCGGGCAAAACTTCGTTGTCAAATGCTTTCTCTCGATGTCTTGAGTGCCGTTTCGGCGAAACCGGGTAGCTACAGCCCAGCGTTTTCTCACAATCGACCTGCAAAGTAAAGTCGCACACCTTCATCGTTCTGGCCAAAAACCTCAACCCGATGTCGGATTGGCGATAAATCGGTATCTGCGTGTATGGCTCGCCGAGATCTACAATCGGGGTGATAATTGTGCAATTCGGTCGACTCCCTGCCAAAGTTCATCTCTTTTTGCGGGTCATTCGGATACGGGCCAAGTTAACATGAGACTGACCTCGCCGGAATAACCCCTCACCGACTTAATTTCGGCTGTAGCTGAGAGAGTATCCCTCGAAATAGAGATATCGCGTGTAATGAAATCTGTGTTTTCCAATTACTAATTAGACATTCAAATCTTTTTTTCGAATGTCCACCGAATGTCTAATGACTAATTAGACATTCAAATCAGTGTTTTCCAGTGTCCATCGAATGTCTAATGACTAATTAGACATTCAAATATGTGTTTTTCAATGTCTAATGACTAATTAGACATTCAAATCAGTGTTTTCCAATGTCCACCGAATGTCTAATGACTAATTAGACATTCAAATCAGTGTTTTCGAATGTCAACCGAATGTCTAATGACTAAATAGACATTCAAAAAAATATTAGAATGTCCACCGAATGTCTAATGACTAATTAGACATTCAAATCAGTGTTTTCCAAAGTCCACCGAATGTCTAATGACTAATTAGACATTCAAATCAGTGTTTTCCAATGTCCACCGAATGTCTAATGACTAATTAGACATTCAGAAAAAAAATTCGAATGTCCACCGAATGTCTAATGACTAATTAGACATTCAAATATGTGTTTTCCAATGTCCACCGAATGTCTAATGACTAATTAGACATTCAAATCAGTGTTTTCGAATGTCCACCGAATGTCTAATGACTAATTAGACATTCAAATCAGTGTTTTCCAATGTCCACCGAATGTCTCATGACTAATTAGACATTCAGAAAAAAAATTCGAATGTCCACCGAATGTCTAAAGACTAAATAGACATTCAAATATGTGTTTTCCAATGTTCACCAAATGTCTAATGACTAATTAGACATTCAAATCAGTGTTTTCCAATGTCCACCGAATGTCTAATGACTAAATAGACATTCAAAAAAAATTCGATTGTCCACCGAATGTCTAATGACTTATTAGACATTCAAATATGTGTTTTCCAATGTAAACCGAATGTCTAATGACTAATTAGACATTCAAATCAGTGTTTTCCAATGTCCACCGAATGTCTAATGACTAATTAGACATTCAGAAAAAAATTCGAATGTTCACCGAATGTCTAATGACTAATTAGACATTCAAATATGTGTTTTCCAATATCCACCGAATGTCTAATGACTAATTAGACATTCAAATCAGTGTTTTCCAATGTCCACCGAATGTCTAATGACTAAATAGACATTCAAAAAAACTTCCAATGTCCACCGAATGTCTAATGACTAATTAGACATTCAAATCAGTGTTTTCGAATGTCCACCGAATGTCTAATGACTAATTAGACATTCAAATCAGTGTTTTCCAATGTCCACCGAATGTCTAATGACTAATCAGACAATCAGAAAAAAATTCGAATGTCCACCGAATGACTAAATAGACATTCAAATCAGTGTTTTCCAATGTCCACCGAATGTCTAATGACTAATTAGACATTCAAATCATTGTTTTCCAATGTCCACCTAATGTCTAATGACTAAATAGACATTCAAAAAAAAATTCGAATGTCCACCGAATGTCTAATGTCTAAATAGACATTCAAATATTTGTTTTCGAATGTCCACCGAATGTCTAATGACTAATTAGACATTCAAATCAGTGTTTTCCAATGTCCACCGAATGTCTAATGACTAAATAGACATTCAAAAAAAAAATTCGAATGTCCACCGATTGTTTAATGACTAATTAGACATTCAAATCAGTGTTTTCCAATGTCCAACGAATGTCTAATGACTAAATAGACATTCAAATATGTGTTTTCGAATGTCCACCGAATGTCTAATGACTAATTAGACATTCAAATCAGTGTTTTCCAATGTCCACCGAATGTCTAATGACTAAATAGACATTCAAAAAAAAATTCGAATGTCCACCGAATGTCTAATGACTAATTAGACATTCAAATCAGTGTTTTCCAATGTCCACCGAATGTCTAATGACTAAATAGACATTCAAAAAAAATTTCGAATGTCCACCGAATGTCTAATGACTAATTAGACATTCAAATCAGAGTTTTCCAATGTCCACCGAATGTCTAATGACTAATTAGACATTCAAAAAAAATTTCGAATGTCCACCGAATGTCTAATGACTAGTTTAACATTCAAATCAGTGTTTTCCAATGTCCACCGAATGTCTAATGACTAATTAGACATTCAAATCAGTGTTTTCGAATGTCAACCGAATGTCTTATGACTAAATAGACATTCAAAAAAAATTTCGAATGTCCACCGAATGTCTAATGACTAATTAGACATTCAAATCAGTGTTTTCCAATGTCCACCGAATGTCTAATGACTTATTAGACATTCAAATCAGTGTTTTCGAATGTCCACCGAATGTCTAATGACTAATTAGACATTCAAATCAGTGTTTTCAATGTCCACCGAATGTCTAATGACTAAATAGACATTCAGAAAAAAAATTCGAATGTCCACCGAATGTCTAATGACTAATTAGACATTCAAATATGTGTTTTCCAATGTCCACCGAATGTCTAATGACTAAAAAGACATTCAAATATGTGTTTTCCAATGCCCACCGAATGTCTAATGACTAATTAGACATTCAAATCAGTGTTTTCCATTGTCCACCGAATGTCTAATGACTAAATAGACATTCAAAAAAAATTTCGAATGTCCACCGAAAGTCTAATGACTAATTAGACATTCAAATATGTGTTTTCCAATGTCCACCGAATGTCTAATGACTAATTAGACATTCAAATCAGTGTTTTCCAATGTCCACCGAATGTCTAATGGCTAATTAGACATTCAATTCAGTGTTTTCGAATGTCCACCGAATGTCTAATGACTAATTAGACATTCAAATCAGTGTTTTCCGATGTCCACCGAATGTCTAATGACTAATTAGACATTCAGAAAAAAAATTCGAATGTCCACCGAATGTCTAATGACTAAATAGACATTCAAATATGTGTTTTCCAATGTCCACCGAATGTCTAATGACTAATTAGACATTCAAATCAGTGTTTTCCATTGTCCACCGAATGTCTAATGACTAAATAGACATTCAAAAAAAAATTCGAATGTCCACCGATTGTCTAATGACTAATTAGACATTCAAATCAGTGTTTTCCAATGTCCACCGAATGTCTAATGACTAATTAGACATTCAAAACAGTATTTTCCAATGTCCACCGAATGTCTAATGACTAATTAGACATTCAAATCAGTGTTTTCCAATGTCCAACGAATGTCTAATGACTAAATAGACATTCATAAAAAAATTCGAATGTCCACCGAATGTTTAATGACTAATTAGACATTAAAATATGTGTTTTCCAATGTCCACCGAATGTCTAATGACTAATTAGACATTCAAATCAGTGTTTTCCATTGTCCACCGAATGTCTAATGACTAAATAGACATTCAAAAAAAAATTCGAATGTCCACCGATTGTCTAATGACTAATTAGACATTCAAATCAGTGTTTTCCAATGTCCACCGAATGTCTAATGACTAATTAGACATTCAAAACAGTATTTTCCAATGTCCACCGAATGTCTAATGACTAATTAGACATTCAAATCAGTGTTTTCCAATGTCCAACGAATGTCTAATGACTAAATAGACATTCATTAAAAATTTCGAATGTCCAACGAATGTTTAATGACTAATTAGACATTCAAATATGTGTTTTCCAATGTCCACCGAATGTCTAATGACTAATTAGACATTCAAATCAGTGTTTTCCAATGTCCACCGAATGTCTAATGACTAAATAGACATTCAAAAAAATTTCGAATGTCCACCGAATGTCTAATGACTAATTAGACATTCAAATCTGTGTTTTCCAATGTCCGCCGAATGTCTAATGACTAATTAGACATTCAAATCATTGTTTTCGAATGTCAACCGAATGTCTAATGACTAAATAGACATTCAAAAAAAAATCGAATGTCCACCGAATGTCTAATGACTAATTAGACATTCAAATCTGTGTTTTCCAATGTCCACGGAATGTCTAATGACTAATTGGACATTCAAATCTGTGTTTTCCAATGTCCACCGAATGTCTAATGACTAAATAGACATTCATAAAAAATTTCGAATGTCCACCGAATGTTTAATGACTAATTAGACATTCAAATATGTGTTTTCCAATGTCCAACGAATGTCTAATGACTAAATAGACATTCATTAAAAATTTCGAATGTCCACCGAATGTTTAATGACTAATTAGACATTCAAATATGTGTTTTCCAATGTCCACCGAATGTCTAATGACTAATTAGACATTCAAATCAGTGTTTTCCAATGTCCACCGAATGTCTAATGACTAAATAGACATTCAAAAAAATTTCGAATGTCCACCGAATGTCTAATGACTAATTAGACATTCAAATCTGTGTTTTCCAATGTCCACCGAATGTCTAATGACTAATTAGACATTCAAATCATTGTTTTCGAATGTCAACCGAATGTCTAATGACTAAATAGACATTCAAAAAAAAATCGAATGTCCACCGAATGTCTAATGACTAATTAGACATTCAAATCTGTGTTTTCCAATGTCCACGGAATGTCTAATGACTAATTGGACATTCAAATCTGTGTTTTCCAATGTCCACCGAATGTCTAATGATTAATTAGACATTCAATTTTTATACTTGTTGAATGTCTATTTATGCGATTAGACATTCGGCCGAATGTCTAATGTCTAATGTCAAATGTTCTGCCAACTTCACGGACTTTAGAACTTTCATATTTGGTATGTAGCATCATCTGGTGGACCTCTATGAAGATTGTATAAATTGTGGCCCCACAAACAGAATTAGCCCTTTCCCACACGTCACAAATCTTTTGAAAAGATTCAAGCTACATGTTTGTGTTAGATTTTAATGGATTCTTCACAGAATCTTTGTTGGAATATTTATGTACATTCAGATATGTGTTTTTTACAATTTCGGCGTCGGAGTGTCACAGGAAAAGGAAGCTATGTCTGAAGTTTTCTTTTTAATCCACTGTTTCTTGCATTTCGATAATTTAAAAAGATTTTGTATTCGTTTTTCACAGATTGTTATTGGTTATAATGCTTCATTCGGTTTATATGTTTTATAATATTTTATCAGGCAAAAGTAGGTCTGGTATACCTGTGACTATTTGATTTTTTGATGGTGTTCTTGTTATCGCTACATAGAGACAAAAATGTGGCGATGCGACAGAGTTAAATAATTGAACAACAGTTCTGTTACCAATATCACGTGATTTTTAAGAACTTTCTTCATAGTACGCGATCAGAAGATTTAACGAGGACCCATTTCTGTTGATTTCTTACTCAAATTATCTCTGATGGCCCAATAGGTTTAGGAAAGAAATCTAAACAACATTTTGGAGAAAGTACAGGATTCACAAAATGCATAGTTTATCTTAACACTTGAGGACAAGGAAATTCATTGTCTTTAAAATAGTCAATATGCATTTCCCCATTCATTTTGCCAATAAGCGGCACTGGAAGGAAACAAAGAATAATTATTAAAATAAAAAATAAATCGCTTAATATTTTTCTCATTCTTTATGAGTAACCCCACGCCGATATTATCTGTGGCATATAGCAATTCAAACTAACTTCATATATTTTTAAAACGACACATGCATTATGAAGGAAAACATTTGGCTTTCAATTTTCAAATTTCTAAATATAATGATTTCGAACGTTTGTAACAAGGTGATTGAGCTGATTTTGTTATGAAAATGACAGTTTATAACTTTACAAAAAAGGAAGAAAACAAGAGGACCATTATCTTCCTATATCGCTCACCTGATGTGTGAATTTTAAGTTTTAAAACTTTATTCAATTTCTATTTCACATATCTTGGATCCAATTATTAATGAAGATTATGCAAAAACGTGGCCGTCTTTTCTAACACAACCTTCCCATTTTGATAGGATTCATCGTTGTGACCAACCAAGCTTCTGACCAAGTTTTATTACGATTACCCCCCCCCCCATTATGCTTTCAAGGAATTTGTCATTAAGGTCCTTTTTCCTGTGTTCCTGAGCGAAACATTCCGATTTTCATTAGGGTGTATTCTTGTGCTCAGACAAACATTCTGAACAAGAGGATTTTTCCATAACTGTGGCCCATGGAGTGCTAACGGGGAAATTTACATAAGACTACTTTCCCCGTGTTTTCGAATGGAACGTTCCCATTTCCAATAGCATTCATCCTTCTGGCCTGCCAAGGATTTTGACCAAGTTTCATGCCTTTAATGCAAAGGGCCAAAATTGTGGCCGAAGGAGTGCTTTCAAGAAAATTGTCAATAAGGTCCTTTTCCCATGTATACCAGCATAACATTTTCATTAGGGTTCATCCTTGAGATCAATCAAATATTCTGATCATGTGTAATAAAGATTGGGCCAAAATTATGGCCCCAGAAGTGCTAACAGGAAAAATGTCTTACAGGCACATTTTCCTGTTTTCAAATGGACCTTTCCCATTTTCGATAGGGTTCATCCTGGTGACGAGACAATCTATCTGACCAAGTTTCATGAAGATAAGGCAAAAATTGTGGCCCGAGGAGTAATTACAAGAAAATTGCCATTAAGGCCCATTTACCCATCTTTTCAAACAACTTTTTCATAAGGGTGAAACCTTGTGACTAGAGAAACAGTTTGACCAAGTTTCATGAAGAATGGGTCAAAATTGTGCCATCCTTGCTAACGAGGAAATTGTTTACAATGCGCGACAGACATTCAATGATAACAAAAGCTCTCCTTGAGCTAAATTTAGTCAGCGAAGAACAATTAAGGCAACTTTCGATGCAATCGACAGTAACGTATTTGACCGATGAATTCCGGTAACAATCGGGTTGTACTTCGTTGACGCATTAGTCTTTTCGTAACACGAACTATTTCTGTTTCTTTTTAGCTCACCTGAGCACATGGGTGTTTTAGTAAGCTTATGTGATCACCTTTTGTCCGGCGGGCATCCGTCCGTCGTGCGTCGTCCGTCAACAATTTCTATAGACGACATAAAAACATGATCCTCGGGTCCCGCGGGGCGGAGCTCAAGGGGATTATAAAGAATAAAAAAGAACGATTTTGAAACGACAACTTCTCTAAAACCACAGAGCCAATTTGAACCAAATTTGGCAGAAGTGTTCGTTAAGTGGTCCCCTTTAGAATAAGCTTAAATAATTGAAATCTGTTTAAACTCTGGTTTCCATGGCATCAAAAGTGAAATTTCAAAATAATCTTTATAAATCTTCTCCTTCTGACCCAGAGGTCGAAGAGCCTTGATGTTTTGCATGAAGCATCAGTATGTTGACCCCTTTCAAAATATCTAAAATCAAGATCCTCGGGTCCCAAGTGACGATGTCACAGGGGGATGAGGTTATATAGAAATAGAGAACGATTTTTAAACGACATCGTCCCCAAAACCACTGGGCCAATTTGAATCAAACTTGGCAAAAAAGTTCTTAATGTGGTGCCCTCTAAAATAGCTCAAAGTTTTTTTCATTAAAACTTTGGTAGTCATGGTAAGAAAATAAAGTTTTAAAAGAATCTTTATAAATCTTGTCCACCTGACCCAGAAGGCGTAGAGCCTTGATATTTTGCATGAAGCATCAGTATGCTGACCCCTTTCAAAATATCTAAAATCATGATCCTCGGGTCCCTAGTGACGATGTCACAGGGGGATGTGGTTATATAGAAATGAAGAACGATTTTTAAACGACATCGTCCCAAAAACCACTGGGCCAATTTGAATCAAATTTGGCAAAAAAGTTCTTAATGTGGTGCCCTCTAAAATAGCTCAATTTTTTTTTTCGTTAAAACTTTCGTAGTCATGGTAAGAAAATAAAGTTTTAAAATAATCTTTATAAATCTTGTCCACCTGACCCAGAGGCGTAGAGCCTTGATATTTTGCATGAAGCATCAGTATGTTGACCCTTTCAAAATATCTAAAATCATGATCCTCGGATCCCCAGTGGCGATTCCACAGGGGGATGTGGTTATATAGAAATCAAGAACGATTTTAAACGACATCGTCCTCAAGACCACTGGGCCAATTTGAACCAAATTTTGCAGACAAGTTTCTTTTGTGATACCCTCTAAAATAGCTCAAAGATTTATCCGTTAAAACTTTGGTGGTCATGGTTAGAAAATGAAGTTTTGAAAAAAATTCTTTATAAATCTACTCCACCTGACCCAGAAAGCGTAGAGCCTTGATATTTTGCATGAGGCATCAAAATGTTGGCCTCTTTCAAAATAGCTAAAATTTATGATCCTCGGGTCCCCAAACTTGGCAGAACGTTCCTTAGGTGGTCCCTGTTGTTGTTTGTGTTATATGCATGAAGCATCGGTTCACCGACTTCTTTCTTATGTCTGGAATTACAACTCATGGATACAGAGGGAGGAAAAAGTTCTCTATTTCTTTCAAGTTTGCCCTCAAGCCTTGAAATCTGTAATTTTGAATCCCCAGGTACTGAGCCTATTTATGTATAAAGTATGGCCCACCTGTATCATAATCCTAACCTTAACATGAGCTAGTACTGTTAAAGAAAAAAAGTCTTTATTTCAGATGAGCGCCCCAGGGCCAACGGCCCTCTTGCTGAAAGCTAAGGACTGCCATTTTCTTTATGAATTAGCTTTGTGGCCTTTCAAATATTTGAAAGCATTACCGTTATATACAATAAACATATCCTAGGGGTGGCCTCTGGCGGGTTTTCATTCATATGCTTTCAATATGGATTAATCGTATGATTCTGGCTACCTAGAAGACAATATTGCGTCTTAATTTCAATATAGTCGTACATATTGTCCTTCGGTGAATTTTGACAGATAGATCAAGTGAAGTATTCTGGTCGCTTTTTTTATCTTGACTTTTATAGTTTCCAATTTTATGAACATCGTTAATTAGACTGCGAAGCGGAATATATATCTTTTTTTATTACTGTACATTGTTTTGTTTGGCTGTTTCTCAGTCCATATATATTCAAATCTCGTTTGCATGTGCTTACCTCTTCTAATTTGTTTAAACAAAGTGCCTTTCTTAAAGGTAGGTATCGATATCTTTTTTTTTCATGTTACAGACTTTGATTCACCTTATTCCCTCTTTCTTATTTTAATACAATATTCTGAAAAGAAGTTTTGTGAAAATTAGAGGACGTTTATCAGAATAAACCAGGATAATTCCCTAATAGTCTACGTAGGCTATTAATCTATTTTTAGAATATTTGGCAATTTACGCGGTGTGTATATCCGTTGGATTTCCGCATTCAGTTGAATTTGCTCAAACCAAAATCATCGTTACGTAAGTAATTTTCGCTAGCCGGTCTTCTATTCTGTAAAGATCAGTCCTAAACTTTCATCATATGACGATAAGCACTTACCGTAGTTTTGTGCTAACCATTTGGTGTGACATATTTAGGACGGTAGCCGTTTCGCTTGTGTATTTGTTACCGTCTGTTGAGGTTGGGTCATGTGCAAATGAGGTCATGCGGTGTCGACAACCGAATTCCGTGATATCTAAGAATAACCTGGAATTCCGCTGAACCTTTTCTAAATAACCAAAAAGGCCACTTTAAGCCTATCAGGTTACCGCGAAGACAATATCGGGCTCAAATTTATGTGTTAAGCGTCCGGTTTATTGTATCATTAGGCAATTAGCAATTTGTCTTATCAAGGATTCAGAATCATCGATACTTACTTTTGAGTATTGTTTTTACTCCAGACGCCTATATTCTAATATATATTCTATATTGTCTTTCGTTGACTTTTAAAGGGAGGTATCGATGTTTCTAAAATTTAGATAAGAAAAAATTACCAAATGCCGAAAAATAGACTCAAACGAACATTTAATACTTTAAATTAGGTCAGGTATTGTCTTGGTGGTAATCTAATAGGCCTAATGTGGCTTTTTGTGGTTATATCGGAAAGTTTCGGGGGAAATCCAGGTTATTTTTAGATATCACGGAATTCGGCTGTCGACATCGAATGACCTCATTTGCATATGAACAAGTCAAATTAAGGTAACAAATTTACTAGCGAAACAGCCAACGTCCTATATCATGTCACAAGAATGGACAGATCTTTACAGATCGGCTAGCGAACAGAACTCCTGATGACGTAACGATGACGTTGATTTGGTGTAATTTGAACTAAATGCAAGGTTCGAACGGTTATTCGCGCCACGTGAATGTCCTCGTTACTGTCTCGGATGAATCTAAAAATAGATTAATAGCCTACGTAGGCTATTAGGGAAATACCCAGCTTTTTTTCTGATAAGCGACCTCATAATTTTGCAAAACTACTCTGGGGCATATTGTATTCAAAACGTTTATGAGAGGAAATAAAAATAATCAAAATATGTGACATGAAAAAACCATCGATACCTACCTTTAAACTACTAGACAAGGACGTCTACAAGTAATTGCATTTATCCTATCTGATATGTCGATCTTATCTTCATCTTTGAACATCATTGTGACATTGATTTAATCTATTTGTAAATCGGTGGTAATATGCTGGTATATTTCTTTTTCTGTGGCTCTTTGGTTAGGCCCTCTGACTTGTAGTCTGAGAGAAATAATGGGTTACGGATTTGAATGCCGCCTTCCGTGGTTGCGAGGATATATCCTCTAGTAGGATAATTTAAAGCCGAAGTCTATTACTGGTGACACCCATGACATTTTCATAAGTGCATTTGTTGATTATCAGGCGCACGAATCCCAAAGGCTGGAGGAGATGAATATACTTTTAAATAAATAGGTAAGAAATATAAAAAATCTCAAACATCATCGGATTCGTTTGTCGCCGCCTAAACAAGCATTAACATAAGATATTTTTCAGTAAAAAAACAGTTGTTGATTTTTGTATATCTAAGCTTATGTCAAATATGTGTAGATCAACATGAGGGGTATATCATATATTTTTTTCTTAAAGAAGATAAACGTCTCTAAGATCAGTTTTGAATATTGTCTTTTTGTTTTTGAATCTCATCTCGAAAATATATTACGACCCGGTTGTTAGAAAACTGGGTGTTTCTAACAAAATGAATTAAAAGATAAGAGGACTGCATTTTCTCACTCGAGTCTCCTTGAACCAGGGTAATAAATTTTAAATATTGGTAGATATGATTCAATTCTCTCGTTTTTCTATGTAAATTTTTGTAAGCCCAGGCGGAGCCAAAATTATGACTACAAGGTGATCATATTCAAACAAGAGGCCCAGTGGGCCTTAACGGTTACCTGAGTAAAAGAGCATCAAGACAAGTGATTTTGTTTGAAAGATTTAGAAAAAGGTCCACCAAAGGAACATTCATGTGAAATTTGATTAGAATCTACCTAGTAGTTTTACAGAATTTTGCAATCAAAATTTCTGTTAGAAATTAATTTTGTTTCCATAGCAACCAGAGTTCATGGAACAAAATTATTTTAGCAGTTTGGAAGAGGATTGTGCAAGGAACACCCCTGTTAAGTTTGGTTAAAAATTGGCCCAGTATTTTCCAAGATATAGTTGTTTAAAGAAAAGTTTACGCATGCACAGATGCACGACGGACACAGGACCATGACAATAGCCCCGCTGGCCTTTGGGTAGTGTAGCTGAAAATGTGGGCTTTATTGTGTAAACAAGAGAAATATCCATGTGATGATACTACATACGAAATATCAAAGCTCCGTCATCTTTAGAGTTAGTTTCAAATGATGGCATAATTTTGAGCCCTGTACCATAATTTAAAAAATCTTGCTAGAGGTCTTCTAGATGATGGTTGCTACGGACAAAATATAAAAACTCTAAGCCAAGCTGCCCAGTGGTTCTTGAGAAAACGATAATAAATGTTTAAAAGTGAACGGACGACGGACAAACAATGATTGCAATAGGTCACCATGACCATTCGGTGGTGACCTAAAAATAAGAATTTCTCAACATGATGAACTTTGAACCCTGGGCGTAGCCCGATACATGACCCCCGGTACATAAATTTCACAAACCTTAGTATACCTGTCCTACCAGTCATGCACATAAAATATTTAAGCTCTTGCATTTAGGATTAATAAGAAAAAGATTTTTAAGAAGTACAAAATTTACCCCTTTCTGCCCCGACTGGGGCCCCTTTTACCCCAAGCCCCCCCCCCCAACCTCTTTTCACAAACTAGAATTGGCATCCCCCAATGATGCTTCCGACCAAGTTTGGTTGAAATCCCCTCAGTAGTTCTTGAGAAGAAGATGAAAATGTTTAAAAGTTACCGAAAATGACCCCCTTTTGGTCCCCATTTTAGGCCCCACTGACCTCCAGCCTTTTAATTTTCACAAATCTGTATAATCAGTACCCAATGATGCTTTTCACAAAGTTAGTTTGAAATTGGCTTAGTACTTCATCAGAGGAAGATGAAAATGTGATTTTTTTTAACATGATGAACTTTGACCTCTGGGTGTGGCCCCATACATGACCCAAGGGACATGAATTTCACAATTTATAGTATACCTGTCCTAGTTGTCATGCAAACAGAATATTTAAGCTCTGGCATTAACGGTTTATTAGAAGAATATTTTTAAAGAAGTACCAAAAATTACCCCTTTTTGCCCCCACATTTGGGCCCCTTTGTCCCCCAGAACCCCTATTTTCACAAACTTGAATTGGCATCCCCCAATGATGCTTTCTACCAAGTTTGGTTGAAATCCCCCCAGGAGTTCTTGAGAAGAAGATGAAATATTTAAAAGTTACCAAAAATTACCCCCTTTTGTTCCCATTTTAGGGCCCCCTGACCCCCCAGCCTTTTAATTTCACAAATCCGAATAACCATTACCAAATGATGCTTTTCACCAAGCTTTTTTGAAATTGGCTTTGTATTTCATCAGAAGAAGATGAAAATGTGATTTTTTTTTAAAATGATGAACTTTGACCTCTGGGTGTGGCCCCATACATGACCCAAGGGGCATGAATTTCACAATTTATGATATACCTGTACTAGTTGTCATGCACACAAAATATTTAAGCTCTGGCATTAACGGTTTATTAGAAGAAGATTTTTAAAGAAGAACCAAAAATTACCCCTCTTTGCTCCCGATTAGGGCCCCTATGACCCCCAGAACCCCTATTTTTACAAACTTGAATTGGCATCCCCCAATGATGCTTTCTACCAAGTTTGGTTGAAATCCGTCCAGTAGTTCTTGAGAAGAAGATGAAATTGTTTAAAAGTTAACGGACGACGCACGACGACGGACAAACGATGATTGCAATAGGTCACCATGACCATTCGGTCAGGTGACCTAAAAAGTAAGTAGATGTCTAACAGTGGATGTTGCATACCAAATACAAGAGCTATAACCTTTCTGACATAAATTAGAGAGATGGTTCAGGATTTCCTTGCAAAATGAGATGAGCGCTGACAGAGCCAAAACATGAATAAAATATGGACTTAGAATACTGGGATTCTTTTTTATAAGTTAGAAACTATGAAAGGAAGAATGAAACTTTAGGTCAACGGTTGCCATCGTACCTTAAACCATGTAAAGTAGTATATTATGTGTCGTGTATTAGACGATTATTTGTCTTAGACCTGCGTTGGGTATCTTTCAGGTCGCATATCTACAGAATTTGGGGATATAAATTTTGTCCCATCTGTTTGTATGTTTGTCAAAAAAAAAAATAATAATAATAATAATAAAAATTGTCAAGAACTTTTTACAGTTTTGATAACAGATCCTACATATTTAAAATGTATATATCTTGTGATGAGACCTTATCTGTTGGCGCTGAGGTCAAAAAGGTATATCTTGGTCTCGATGAAATGTTGTTGCAACATTCTTAAAATTCACCCAATCGGCGTATTCTTTCTAACAAACACATCTTGCTTATATATAGAATTGAATTCTTTGAAACGTTGAAATCGGTATTTACAGAATGATATTTTGTACTAAAGACTTTAAAGACAATAACGTATAATGAATGAGAAAGCTTATCAGCAGTAATATTACGATATTCATACATTGTCTTATCGCATTATCATTACAGAGGTAACCTTTATAGTATTCGAATACGATTGAATTTCACTTAACAATCGTAATGGTGTCTTTTTGGAAGAGCAAAGAGTTAAGAGTAAAGACCGTGGCGTAGATTGCGTAAGCTTAACAAGCGTCGATAATTTCATTTTGTTTCGTTCTTAATCTTGTCTCTAATTTACATGTACTTAATCATATTTCCTCTTCAAATATTTGTTCAACGAAGTGCTCGGATTGACCTTTTATTTTTAGAAAATATGTCCGTAATGGTTTTACATATATCGTTTAAATGACTGACTTCGACCACCGTGAAAAGACTAGACATTTGACCAAGTAATTTAATACCTACATGCAATTAATATTCCTGTCCTGTATTGATCAAGTAATCTAAGATTGGTCACAAAAAGTCTAATTGGAGAAATTACGCCTCGTTTTGTTTCGGTGAATCATCCAAGATTTTGCAATCAGCTCATTTGCTAGGCGACAAATATCCGGTGATAAAACATGTAATTTTCATAATGATCAATTCATCAAGTTCTATCGAAAAGATTTTTGTAAGCATGGCATGCAAAATAACATTTTGATTAGAGTATTGAGGGATCGCAAATGTCATTCAATAAACCGATTGACAAAACAATTCATGCATTGAGACCGGAAGTGAACTGTGAACATTTATACTTAGCATTTTTGTTAGTTTGGCGACTAAAACGTTCCTTCTACAGGTTGTTCAAGCTGTTGTTACGGTGTTTGTGTCGCTGACCACGTAATTTACACATAATTTCATTTATAACCTGAGTAGCACTTTCATATCTTAGGTTTGAGCGGAGCCTGGGATCCGTCGATCACTTCATAAGACTGGTTTCGGGAAATATGTCAATGGTCGAATCTATAGGTTATTGGTTTTGCAATTGTCCTCCATGTTGCGTGGAACCTGCAGCCAATAAAGTTATTAAACGTGAGTATTTTTCCCTAAACTTCTTATAACATAAGGTGCTCCCTTTCTATTATAGAATGTCATCAATTTTTATTACAAAAGGTCTTCATCTGCTATTACAAAAGGTCTTCACTTGTTATTACAGAAGGTGAAGTTTGGCGAACTACGCGGTAGGGTCTAAGTTTAAACCCTCTTTACTTATGCAGTAATTTCTGCTTTGGCTAAAAATGTAATTGTTTACTAAACAACAGTAAATCCATACTTTCTATCAGAGTAACAAAGGTGAAAGGCCACGCAATTTTACATGTATCGTCCAGAAAACAGAAAAATCTTGCAAGCAAACACACCGACAGTAAATATTTGCCAGTAAGAGCAGTTAGATGATTGCAAAGGTTTCAGACAGAACTATTTTTATCGCCAAACAAAGAAATCTAATAATATAATATCAACAATGCACGCAGTCAATGACATTTTGTCCATCAATCCAGACTTTTAAACAGAAACGTAATGGTCGTTCTTGCGGTGGACACGGGCACTCAATTAGATTATCTCTAGTCTAGCAATACAATAATAAGATTACTACAGCGGTTCTTTTGTAACATCAGAAAGGTAAAACAAACTTGCTATGTTATCTATGTGGAATTGCTGTAAGTTATTGACCGAAGTAGCGAGATCTCGCTTTGATATAAAAGCCACTTCAAGAACTAGACAGAAAAAAAAAATGTTGAAAAATGAATCAAATGGTTCCTGTTGGCTTTATCAACCGTCGTGCTTAATCAGGAAAAACTTTTTTATTGATTAAATGAATGGGGTTTATACCACTTTTAACAGTATTTCAGTCATATCGCGGAGTCTGGAACACCTAACAATGGATTCCTGGTATTTCTCGCACCAGTTCTACCAATAGCCTGAAACCCCACTGTATCGATCTACTTATCGTAAACAAATGAACGCAATGAAAATAAACAGACTTACTTTAAGTATAGTACATCATCACGTAAAACCATCTTTTTACCTCAGTCAAATAATAAAATCATATTCAAAAACCCAGTTTTGCAGCACAAAATTGTCAACAATCGGCAGCCATACCAAAGCCAGTTAAAATGACGTCAATTCATTATATCGATGCATTATGGTATGGAAGACAAACAGCAACAAAATTATGCAAAGTTTCTGTATGGCAAAAAATTGTAACCGGTTAGAAAATAACAAAGTTTAAGTACTTTTTATCACTGTTTACTATTACTAACTCTTTAATTTAAACAAAAATCTTATTTACAGCTTATTTCAGTTTTAAGATTGTTTATTTTTTGTTATCTGATGAACAGTGAGGACACAAGAACTCACTGTTCCTGTGCAGCGCACGCACATTGCTGCAGAACCTTAAATGAGTCCAATGAGCACATTTATCACATTTACCCCAAGATACTAGAATTACATACGGGTATTTATTCAAATCTGTAGGTTGCCAGTTATTGCAAATACAACACTTTTCATCGTCTGCAATTTCTTCGTCTATATCTGGTTCTGTGCCTTCTGCAATGTCGAGAGGAATGGGGCCACCCTTTCTTCCAACTCCAGATGTGCCGGGTCTTGCTTCTGGTTGACTCTCAAGAACTTGTTTAAACTGTTTCAGAAATTTGTTTTTGTCCACACTAATTAGATATTCAGTGTTCTTCTGTTGAAGCAGATTATAAGAAACTTTAAAAGGGTGGATACATTTTTGGGCCTAGGTTTTACAGTTGCTTTTGTAATTGTTCTTGTGGAGAAGAAATTATCAGAAGAAGAGGGATTTGAATAATGATCATCGATCTGAATGTTAACTTCATTAGTTTCATCACGACAATCTTTGTAAATTGTAGCTACCCGATGATCACTGATTGCAGAGTTGCAAAATGTGTATATCCCTGTTTTTTTTAATGCAGATATTAAATTTTCTGGGGTCAATGCCTTTAAGTAAGGTTTTGAAGTGAGCTCACATATGTCATACTTGGTCATGTTAATACCAGGAATGAGTTTCATGTATTTCTGGCAGCCCTGGTAGTACATTTTTTGAATGGTCCAAATATACCTACGTATAAGGGTTAGGTTAAATGGCTTGAATGTGGTGGTAGCACAAATAATATGATGTTATTTTGTCTTGCCCACTCTGTTAATGTAAGAGAAATATGTGATCTATGACCATCATTTAGTATTAAAGTAGGGTGTTCACTTTCACGTGTTGCAACTTACTGCAAGAAATGTTTGTTGAGATAATTGATAAATACAGATGAGTTTGACCAACCTGTTTTGGACATCTCACCAGCTGAGCCTGGACATGATCCTTTAAGAAATTCATCATTCCACTTTTTCAAGGAAAAACATAATAAGGAGGTATACTCTGGGCATTCACGGCAGCTATCACGGTGACCGTTGCTGATCTTGACGAGATGATATTTTGAGGGGCAGTGTCCTTCTTACACAATATTTTGGGTGGTGAATGTTCTGCATTTACCCCTGTTTCATCAATGTTGAATATATCCCAAGGCTTGTTTTTTAATGTTATTTGTTGATAAGACAGCCTCAAGCTCTTTATAGTAACTATCCAATGTCTCCCTTGATGCCGATCTTGCTCTTGCAATTGACAATTTCTGCGGTTTTACTACCTCGAGATCTAGTCAGCACTTAATAAAAACATATAACCAATTATCACTTAGCCTTTCTCCTTTACTTAGCTTATTCAAAGAGTCTGCATCGTCTTTTGTCATATATTGGATAGAAGTCTTATTGTAGCCGAATCCAATTTCAGCCATGTAAGTTACATGATTTCTTCTTCTGATGGGGTGAAGATGGTCTCATGTCCAACTCCAGCATCTGATGCAACACGCCCACTTACTGGAGATTGGCTCTATCATACAGGATGCGTCTCCTCTTTGGTGATGGATCTCGAAAAGAAATGATTCATGATACCTTATGCATAATTCAGGACAGCTACAGTTCAAATTACAATGATAAAAGCAATCAACTCAGCCATTAATTATTAATTCAAAATTTTTGCACGAATGGTGCACCATACATTCATTTTTTGACAGTAATGTCACGTGACCTGTCAGATTTCTTCCCGAGAGAAGACGGCAGAAATGTAACAAATAATACTTATCACACCTCTAAACATGTTTTCGATGAGATATTTGGTAAAATCGAAACCGGAAGATTCTCGTGATCTAGTTGTCAATGTAAACACTCGGCAGTTGGCGTAACGATCAAAACAACGCGAGATTTATAAATAGATCGATTCAGTGGATAGATCAATACAATGGGGTGGCAGTATACATCATTTCCTAGCCTCCACCTGCTATTCAACTTAGGTTTATGATTATCAACCCATAGGTGAGAGACTAATGTCGGAAAGGATATGTGCCACTGCCGGGGATCGAACTCATGACATCCCATAGTTGAAGAATTTGAGTCTGGTGCGCTACCGACTGCGCTATGACAGCGGCTCTTTTGGAGGAGGCACAGAGACAAAAACTCTGCATGCACAAAAACAGCCTGATATAAGTCTTGGTCGTTTTTTAAGCCAGAGTTGTTGCAAAAATAGTTTGTCCATTAATTAAAGCATTTTAACCGCAGTTCTTAAGAAGGTTTTCTATTATTAGGTCACCTGACCGAATGGTCATGGTGACCTATTGCAATTATCGTTTGTCCGTCGTCGTGCGTCGTCCGTCGTCCGTTAACTTTTAAACATTTTCATCTTCTTCTCAAGAACTACTGGGCGGATTTCAACCAAACTTGGTAGAAAGCATCATTGGGGGATGCCAATTCAAGTTTGTGAAAGTAGGGGTTCTGGGGGTCATAGGGGCCAAAAAGGGGTAATTTATGGTACTTCTTTAAAAATATTCTTCTAATAAACCGTTAATGCCAGAGCTTAAATATTTTGTGTGCATGACAACTAGGACAGGTATATTATAAATTGTGAAATTCATGCCCCTGGGGTCATGTTTGGGGCCACACCCAGAGGTCAAAGTTCATCATGTTAAAAAATTCACATTTTCACCTTATTCTGATGAAGTACAAAGCCAATTTCAAACAAACTTGGTGAAAAGCATCATTTGGTAATGGTTATTCAGATTTGTGAAAATAAAAAGGCTGTGGGGTCAGGGGGCCCTAAAATGGGGACCAAAAGGGGGTAATTTTTGGTAACTTTGAAATATTTCATCTTCTTCTCAAGAACTACTGGGCGGATTTCAACCAAACTTGGTAGAAAGCATTTAATGGGGGATGCCAATTCAAGTTTGTGAAAATAGGGGTTCTTGGGGTCATAGGGGCCCAAATAGGGGCCTAAAAGGGGTAATTTTTGGTACTTCTTTAAAAATCTTCTTCTAATAAACCGTTAATGCCAGAGCTTAAATATTTTGTGTGCATGACAACTAGGACAGGTATATTATAAATTGTGAAATTCATGCCCCTGGGGTCATGTATGGGGCCACACCCAGAGGTCAAAGTTCATCATGTTAAAAAACTTCACATTTTCATCTTCTTCTGATGAAGTACAAAGCCAATTTCAAACAAACTTGGTGAAAAGCATCATTTGGTAATGGTTATTCGGATCTGTGAAAACAAAAAGGCTGGGGGGTCAGGGGGCCCTAAAATGGGGACCAAAAGGGGGTCATTTTTGGTAACTTTTAAATATTTCATCTTCTTCTCAAGAACTACTGGGCGGATTTCAACCAAGCTTGGTAGAAAGCATCATTGGGGGATGCCAATTCAAGTTTGTGAAAGTAGGGGTTCTGGGGGTCATAGGGGCCCAAATAGGGGCCAAAAAGGGGTAATTTTTGGTACTTCTTTAAAAATCTTCTTCTAATAAACCGTTAATGCCAGAGCTTAAATATTCTGTGTGCATGACAACTAGGACAGGTATATTATAAATTGTGAAATTCATGTCCCCGGGGTCATGTATGGGGCCACACCCAGAGGTCAAAGTTCATCATGCAAAAAAAATCACTTTTTCACCTTCTTCTGATGAAGTACTAAGCCAATTTCAAACTAACTTGGTGAAAAGCATCATTGGGTACTGATTATACAGATTTGTGAAAATTAAAAGCCTGGAGGTCAGGGGTGCCTAAAATGGGGACCAAAAGGGGGTCATTTTTGGTAACTTTTAAACATTTTCATCTTCTTCTCAAGAACTACTGAGGGGATTTCAACCAAACCTTTTTTCTAATTCTTTCAAACAAAATCACTTGTCTTGGTGCTCTTTTACTCAGGTGACCGTTAAGGCCCACTGGGCCTCTTGTACTACAAAGAAATTTGTCGCAGTTTGTTTTGTTAATTTAAACGTGACTTAAAGTCTTATGAACTACGGAATGACATCACATATTTTCCCTAAGGAGCCTCGCTAGGGATACGAATTAAATGTTTAATGGCGGCCAGTCGAATCTAGCTTTGTCACTTGAAAAACTTAGATTTCACAAGCGAGCAATCGGTGGTTTTTCCATTGGATTTTTTAAAAAGGCAATTTTAAATGATGACATTTTGTGTTTTATTTTTCTGTACTTATTTATACTTGTGATAATCTAAAGTCCAATGTCACAAGGATCATGTTTGTTTACAAGCAGAATTCGCAGATTATAGACGATCGCTGATAATGTAAATCAAGCTGATCGTCACATTTGTAAGACTATCTCTGGTAGGTTTTGAGTTCTGGCCTCTTACAAGTGAAGCGCATGTTCGCCTTTGACATTCAGGGTGAAATGATCTCAGTTAAGACTCTACCATTGATCTCATAAATACATATATGCTTTAGCCAACATAATTTGAATTATTCCTGAAGTGCAATCTTTTCAACACAATTAAAAATGATTAACTTCTATGTTGGACCACGATTTCTTTATCTCTGAAACTGTCGACCTTTTTCTTTGAATTCATGACGTCACAAACGTCAATAAGAGGCACAATAGTGTGAATATGTATTTTGGTTTACATTGATTATCTGGAATCCCTTCAATTTCAATATTTGTTGTATAAAAAATGTTACACGGACCTTTAATCTACTAAATTCGCTATAATACCCGAATTGCGTCCTTTTAGAACATCGCAATCTTCGGGTGTATTCGTATGTTTTCAATCACTACCGGAAGATACTAATATAAGACATAAATACGTCATTATAGTAATTACAAAAAAAAAAACGAAAGAATACTACGTCACTTGAGGAATCCAGGCGTCGTAACGAGTCCCCCAAAAATAGCATTACGGGTATTCTACCGTAATGAAGTACATTCCCAATGCCCTACTTTGAACCATTGGAATTCATTGAGAGATGTATTTTAGTGTTCGTGAGAGGTCAATATCAAATGAAATGCTAGCGGAAGCCAATGACAAATTTTCACACCATGGAAACCATAAATAAAGCATTTTTTGGTGAAATTGAAAGATAACTTATTTATCCAACGAATTTCTGTTCCAATCAGGTTGTTCTTCGTTAACTAATTAGGATTTAGGTAACGCGAAATAATTTTGCTTTTTCTTTTGAGAAGTCATATATATTACCAAATCTGCGTAGTCACCCCCTTTTAAATGCCATTAAGCATTAAAGTTTGAAACTTTAGAGCAAAGCTGTTCATCCATAATCCGTGCAAGAGCCGCTTTAGGTCTGAATATTTTTGTTCTAGCATTGCCTCAAATCGGCCCTTGCGCAGATTTTCATGAAATTCGATTTAAGAAAATTATCTGCTTTTCTTATAGTCATTTATGTCATTTTACTCTTTCTTCGTGTTAAGTACTAATAACGATTGTTTACAATATAATTTTTTAAAACAGTACTATTAACCCTAGAATGATATTCATCTTATCTTGCAAATCTTGTTTTATTTTGTGCAGGTCACTTGAAAGTCCCTATTTCCGGTTTGCTCATGTCTATAAACCAACCGATTAACCGATATACATTTTTGTGTTACACTCCACTAAATTTTGTATTGTGTTGCGCCCATTCTTAATTATGTGCTAATTATTACAATTACATGGTATTATGTACATTGTCTTACATCTTATACATTAACAATAGGAAATATCCGTAATAATCCATATTTCATATTTTAATTTTGAGCGAATCAATTCATGTCCGCTAAGCTATGGTAGTGTTTATCCATACCAAGTATGTATTGTTCACGCGAATTTAACTTCAACGATTCCGTCATTTTTAGCGGGCTTTTGGGGTTAATTTGTTTTTAGCTCACCTGAGCACAACGGTGAGCTATTGTGATCGGTAATAGTCCAGCGTCCGCCTGTCCATCTGTCCGTCTGTAAACAATTAGTAAAAAATCTTCTCATCCAAAACCATATGCCCTATAGCTTTGATATTTGGTATATATCATCACCTATTGACCATCTACCAAAATACTTCAATACTGTACTCGTAAAGTTAACCCTTTTCTGTGCGATTTCTGATTTTACAAAGGATATCTTTAGACATTTTCTCCTCCTAAGCTATTAGGCCAAGACATTTGGTACACTTCATCACCTATTGACCCTTTACCTAATTACTTCAAATAATAATCGTACTCTGAAAATTAGCCCTTTTCTGTGCGATTTCTAATTTTACAAAGGAATAAAGAAGGAAATCTTTTGAAAGCTTCTCCCAAACCATAAGGCCTAGCGCTTTGACATTTGGTATATATCATCACCTAGTGGCCTCTACCAAATTGTTTAAATACTGTACTCTTAAAGTTAACCCTTTTCTGTGCGAACCCTGATTTTAAAAAGGATATCGTTAAAAATCTTCTCCTCCTAGACTATTAGGCCAAGAGCTTTGGTATTTTGTACATATCATCACATATTGACCCTCATCCAAATTACTGCAAATAATTATCGTACTCTGAAAATTAGCCATTTTTTGTGCGATTCCAGATTTTACAAAGGAATAATAAGGAAATCTTTTAAAGGCTTCTCCCAAACCATAAGGCCCTAGAGCTTTGATATTTAGTACATATCATCACCTATTGACCCTCCTCCAAAATACTTCAAAGAATTACAGTACTATAAAATTTACCCTTTCCGTGCGATCCCTAATTTTACAAAGAAAATCTTAAAAAAAACTTCTCTTCCTAAACTATAAGGCAAAGAACTGTAAAATTTGGTACATATCACCACCAATTGACCCTCTACCAAAATACCTCAAAGAATTACCATATTTCTAATATTAAACCTTTTCTGTGCAATCCTTGATTTTACAAAGGAAATTTTTAAAAATCTTCTCACCCCAAACTATTTAGCCAAGAGCTTTGATATTTGGTACATATCATCACCTATTGACCCTCTACTAAAATAATGCAAAGAATTACTATATCCTGAAAATAAGCCCTTTAAAGTACGATCCCTGAGTTTAAAAAGTAATAAAGAAGGAAATCTTTGAAATCTTCTCCTCCCAATCAATAAAACCTAGGGATTAATTATTTGGTATGTATCATCAACTATGGCCCCTCTACTAAAATACTTCAAAGAATTACTGTATTATGAAAAAAAACCCTCTTCAGTGCGATCCCTGTTTTTACAAATGAATAAAGAAGGTAACTTTTGAGAACCTTCTTCTCCCAAACCATAAGGTCTAGAACTTTGATATTTGGTATAAATTATCATCTATTGACCCTTTACCGAAATACTTCAAAGTATTACTGTATTCTGAAGACTAGCCCTTTTCTGTGCGATCCCTGATTTTACGAAGGATTAAAGAAGGAAATCTTTAAAAATCTTCTTAGAAACGATAAGGCCTAGAGCTTTGACATTTTGTACATATCATCATCGTTTTACCCTCTACCATATTCTGAAAATTAGCCCTTTTCTGAGCAACCCTGGATTTTACATAGAAATAAAGAAGGAAAAACTTTAAAAGTATTCCTCTCCCAAACCATAAGGCCTAGAGCTTTGATATTTGGTATACATCATCATCTATTGACCCTCTACCAGAATACTTCAAAGAATTACGGTTTTCTGAAAATTAGCCCTTTTCTGAGCAATTCCTGATTTTACAAAGAAATAAGAAGGACATCTTTAAAAATCTTCTTCTCCCAAACTATAAGGGTTAGAGCTTTAGTATTTTGTACATATCATCATCTATTGACCCTCTACCAAATATTTCAAAGAATTACCGTATTCTGAAAATTAGCCCTTATCTCTTTTTTTACAAAGGAATAAAGAAGGAAATCTTTAAAAGTCTTCCTCTCCCAAACCGTAAGACCTAGAGCTTTAATATTTGGCTTATTTCATGAGCTATTGACCCTTTACCTAAATACATCAAAGAATTCTGTATTCTGAAAATTAGCCCTTTTCTGTGCGATCCCTAATTTTAGATAGGAATAAGGAATGCTATCTTTGAAAATCTTCCTCACCTAAACCGTTAGGCCTAGAGCTTTTATATCTGGTATGTATTGATGTCTATACTTCAAAGCATTACCATATTCAGGAATTAGCGCTATATGGTGGAATCATCAGTATTCCTGGGGTTAAAAGAGAACACTTTTAAACATATTCTC
Organism: Fragum fragum; assembly: GCA_946902895.1. Classification (NCBI taxonomy): domain Eukaryota; kingdom Metazoa; phylum Mollusca; class Bivalvia; order Cardiida; family Cardiidae; genus Fragum; species Fragum fragum. The sequence continues at coordinate 66,393,469 of OX336370.1, read as the reverse complement.
CAAAATAATTAGACAGAGGGCTTTGAAATTTTGTATATATCATAAAGCCTTGAACAATCATACTCAGGGGAGCGATTTAGGACGATCATGGTCGTCTTGGTTTTTTTTGCGCAGTTGTTTTACTTCAACGTAATTCTCTCAGTGAGCTATTGTGATCTGTCATTGTGCAGCATCTGCCAGTCTGTCTGTCCATCTGTCCTTCCATCCGTCTATCCACCAGTGCATCCAATCTCATTAAGAAAATCTTCTTCGTCTCCTATACTAACCATAAAATTTACACCAAATTTCACAGAAATTATCCTTAGGTCATGCTCTTTCAAAATACTTCAAAAAATTTAATTCCATGAAGAACTCTGGTTCCCATGCCAACCGAGTAAAAACACTTAAACAATCTTCTCCTTCCAACCCATGAGGCCTAGAACTTTTATATTTGGTATATATTATCATCTATTGACCCTCTATCAAAATGTTTGAAACAACAATCATTCTCTGAAAATTGGCCCTTTTCTGTGCAATCCCTGTTTTAACATAGGAATAAAGATGGAAATCTTCAAAAACTTTCTCCGCCCAAACCATAAAGCAAAGAGCCTTGATATTTAATATGTATCATCTTCTATTGACCCTCTGCCAAAATCCCTCCTAGAGTTACTGAACTCTTAAAATTAGTCCATTTCTGTGTGATCCCTGTTTCTGCGTAGGAATAAAGGAGAACACTCAAAAAAGATCTTCTCACAAACCATATGGCAAAGAGCTTTGATATTCGGTATATGTAATCATCTTTTAACCCTCTACCAAAATACTTCAAAATTCACATTCTCTGAAAATTAGCCCTTTTATTGTCAGAGATTTGATATACACAGGATTAAACAAGAAAGATTTATTCTAAAAAACAGTTTGGTATAGTGTTTTGATATTTTATTTACATATCATATGAAGCCCTGGGCCCTCTTATTCAGGTAATCAATATCGGACCATCATGGTCCTCTTGTTATATTTTGTCTTGTGATTTTCTTTTTCCTAAGCTTTAGGTTACAATCAAATGTTCATGAAATGGATCTAGAAATTGTAATAGCTTTGTCTATTGTTACCTAAAATTTAGATATTTTGATTAACTTTAAACCCATTACCAGACAACAAATTTTAGAGCAGTTTATATTGAATCGAGTTGCAGGCTACAATTTCTATTTTATAAACTTTTTTTGGAGAAACAAAACATTTTTAAAAATATTGGTAAATTTGTCTGCAAACGGGTTAATATTATTTAACTAAATCAATCCATATTCAATCATTATCAATACATTTAGGTCTGCGTGGTTAGTCATGCTATCTTGTATCATAAGTTTTCAGTGCCAAATGAAGATAAAAAGCAAAGGATATACCTTGCATAATTAGTGGTCTTTAAAATAGAATAGAAAAGAAAGATTGGCTCTTAACTTTCAGACTTGTTGAATTCAGACCATGTAATGCATGAAAGCATTGGGACACATACCTCATTCACTATAAATTTTGCATTACTGGAATATTTACTTTTTAGCTAGGCTGTTGTCAAACAAAATTGCAGTTATTGTAGTAAGCTCGGTGTTGTTGTCGTCAGTAAAAACACTTTAGCAGCACTGAGACTTGGAATATATATGTAACCTATCAAAAGATCAACCTGTACTAGCATCCAGGAATTAAAGATGTGTCATTTTAGTAAAATCATGCCTTTTTCCCTACTCATATCTTTTAACCAATATCCAGCAATCAACAGCCGGGCATTGGCATTTTTGTTTAAAATTCATTCGCACATACCATCCATAGCAGTTTGAAAACACTTTCCTAAACTTGCAAATACCTTCCATACTTGCAACAAATGTCAAATTTTAATTGTTTCTATAACTTGTTTGTACATTCCAGGCACATTGTTGTCTTTTTTGAAAATACATTACTGATTTATAACAATCAAAATTAGGACTCTACCTATGAAAATTCGCAGAGTCTGCTGTATCACTTGATTTCTCAACACAGTTCTTTTTTATGCCCCCTGCATCACTAACATCTGGGGCCTATTATTTTACCATTGTCCATTTATCTGTCTGTCTGCAAAGCTTAACTAAAATACTTAACATTGCTAATTACTGAAAGCTTATTCAGCTTGCAATGCTAATATTTAGCAAAATAGTAGATTTCAAAGATACACGTCTGCAGATTCTTAAGTTATAGTCATGTTACAAGGCAATGGTGATCTGCAAAGGCCGAACTTTTGAAAAAAATTGCTACTTTGGAGGCATTTGTGTTTCATGAACACTTCTTGCTTATTGTTGAAATTCACTAATTTCTTTCAATCAATGTAGTAGATAAGTTTAATACTCATTATACTTATATCCAACTGCTCAGATGCTTTTTTTACTAATAAAAATTTAAAGAATCCTCAGATTTTTAATCGAAATATACCACACCACAGTGTAGAATTCCATCTGAGTTGTGCAATATATTTCAATAAAAATATTGAGATTCTTAAAAGATCATTCCAAATTCACTTCTGGTTAAAACGAATTTTAACCCTCTATTGTTTTTATAGAAGTTAACATTGATTCAAAATGTAAAAAATTATGTAAACAATAATAGTAAGTGCAAATAGTTTAAAAACAAACCAGCATTTTTCTTTCAAATATTGTCGGAATAGATGAAGAAATTTCTTCTTTTTCCCCCACGAGTGCCCATCTCTCTGCCTGTCTATCTGCAAAACTAATCACTGCTCATTACTTCAAGCCTACTCAAGATACAATGTTCATATTTGGCATAATAATAGATCTTCATAATACACATTTGCTAGTATCAAGGTCATGTGACAAGGTCAGAGTCGTCTGTCAAAGTCAAACTTCTGAAAAATTTGTCGTTTCAGAGGCATTTGTGTGTAACAAACACATCTTGTTCACTTTGTCTATTTTGTACTTTCATTTGATTTGTAGATCCACTGGACAAACGCCACTGGGGCCATTGTCATAGTGTTGTGTTCATTTTGCATCCATTCTTCCATGTCTTCAACCATTTACTTCCCTTAAACTATTTCCCTTTATACTACAATGCATGTACAAGTTATGGTAAGTAATGAAAACTCAATTTTGTCCATATTTATCATGGTAAGTAATAAAAACTCAATTTTGTCCATACTTGTAAAGACAAAACTCACATTTCATTTCACACTACAGCTTGTGTATCTATGCACCAATTTCAACATAATTCCACAAATACATTACTTACCTAGCTTTTTTCCCAAATTTCTCAGATATTTTCAATTTTATAAATGTCATGACTTCAATGAGCTTTATAAATTCTCCAAATTCCAACCCGGTTAGGACAGCCAGTAATACATGGCTCTAAATCCTTTGGTTGTAGGATTAATCATCATCTCAGCAAACTCTCGTGTGACATTTGCAAAAGTTATTGTTGCATGCTTCATTTATTTTCAACAAAATCATAACAAGTACATGTATGCCTAACTTAGATGGGCCGCAGGTAGCTCAGATAAAATGTTTGTCGTACTGGTGTAAGAAACAACAGAAAGCCATTTCTAGCTGCACCAGCCACCAAAGTGTAACTGAATACTGTTGGAAATCACACTTAATTTCATTCAATCAAAAAACACATATTTCAGAATGATAATTTGTCACTCATGCATATAGAAACATGGAAACAAACTTATTTCATTTTGTCCCAAATATAGGGTAGTTGTAAAGCAAGAAGTAACATATTTCGAAAAAAAACAAAACTTTTTTTCACTGAAAGTGTCAATTTTTTTTGTTAATTTCATTTTATTATGAGTTTATAGATACCATTGGCTTTCTCATTTTTGTCAAGCCCACGTTCGGTGAGAGATACATAGTTGTCACAATGACAACTCGGTGTGGGTGCATTTGAGCAACTGTTGGCCACTCAGTCCGTTCTGTTTTGTCTGGACAATTACACCTACATTTATGTATGAACTTCGAAATAACTCGGGACTCTAGAAGAATTTATCTGAGGAATTATGCTTCTCTTCCATTGTAAATTAGTCAGTGCATGTAACTGAACATTTTTACGCCCCACCCGCATCAGTCCTTTCACGGATAATAATTACCACTGTCCGTCTGTCTCAAGATATTGATTTTGTAAGGGCGACACAATTCACTTTGCTGTACATTACTACACTTTTGTACTTGTATTCTTCTAGAAATTTATTC